>CM053581.1:105389656-105406573 GCA_028627135.1 Pseudochirops cupreus | reverse complement strand
CAAGTACAAGAAGCAAGAGAAGCATGAGAAGGCAAACAGGAAAAAGAAATCATAAGGAACTTATTGAAGTTGAACTATTTACATTCCTACATGGAAAAACAATAATTGTAACTCATGAGATTTTCCTCAGTATACATGTATGTATGTATGTATACATATATGTATTATAAGAGGGTTTATATGTGTATAAAACATGTATAAGTGTGTATATATGTGTGTACATGTATACATAGACAGAGGGCACAGGATCAGTTGAATAGGAAGGGATGATATCTAAAAAATAAAATCAAGATGTGAGAGAGGAATATAATGGGAGAAGTATAAAGGGAGAGATAGAATAGGGTAAATTTTCTCATATAAAAGAGGCAAGAAAAAACTGTTACAATGGAGGGGAAGAGCAGGAAGTTGAAATGGAATGGGTCAACCTTACTCTCATTGAATTTGGCTTAAGGAGGGAATAACATACACTAAATTGTGTATCTTACCCTACAGGTGAGTAGGGGAAAGGAGATAAGAGGGGAGATGATAGAAGGGGGACAGATTCGGGGAGAGTGTAGTTAGAAACACACACTTTTGAAAAGGGACAGGGTCAAAGTAGAAAACAGAATAAGTGAGAAGTGGGACAAGATGGAGGGAAATATAGTTAGTCTTTCACAATATAACTACTAAGGAAATATTTTGCAAAACTACACATGTACAACCTATGTTGAATTGCTTATCTTCCCAGTGGGGGTGGGTGAGGAGGGAAGAAAGGAAATAATCTGGAAATCAAAGTCTTAAAAACAAATGTTAAATTTTATTTTTTTTAAAGGGCCTTTGAAGCAAAAAAAGAAAAAAAAGGAAATGAGTTTAGTCTGATATAACCTGCTCTTGTTGATGCTGTTAAAACTCTGAATGATCACCTGGTCCTTTTAAAAATGCTCATTAATGATCCTTATAATCAAACATGCCAGAATTTTGTCATATACTGAAGTTAAGTTCATTGCCCAAAATTCATGGACTTCATTATTTTATATCTTCTGGAAATTACAACAATATTTAACCTTCTCTTATTCTTTTTCTTATTTCTTCTTCATCTTCCGAGGATCACTCATATATGGAAATATGTTTTGCATGATTTCACATATATAATTGTGTTGTGGGCCAAGGCAGGGAACCCCGTCTTCCATGGCAGAGCTAAGAGAATGTGGGGAGCCCTGCTGTCACCCAACAGGGCTGAGACACTTATCTACCCAGATGCTATGAAAGAGGGTGAGTTAAAAGAGAGACAGGGATTCAAATAGAGTCTCCTTTATTGTTCTTAAGTTTAATCCTTTTATAGGAAGCTCCCTAATGGCTTTCCCCTGTGGACATTGTGCACTACAATGTTCCTAGGCTTGGCAGGGAGGAGGGGAGGACACCATTCTTATCTTGAGGATCCAATCCTCACACCTGTGTGCTTGAACTCTTCCCTGGGGTATGGGGAACCAATCCAGGCCTGGCAGCAAGCCCTTCACCTGAGGGGGCTTAGTTAGCCATCAGGGTCAGAGTCAATTGATGTCACATGTTTTGCTTTCAAAATGGGTGGAGGATGGGTAAAAGGGAGAGAATTCAGAATTCATTTTTTTTAATGGATGTTAAAAATAAATACATTTTAAGTTTAAAAAAGATAACTGAAAGTGAAACAGAAGTTATATTTTCCTCATTCTTTCAGAATGTTGGACTTAAATGGGCATGTAGAGCATATCCTAGATGTGCTAGCACACCTGGCTCACAGTCTATGAACTCCTTGGGAACATTTTCACCACACCTGGTGACTTGAACTATTTGAGGGTAGTTTTGTGCCCTTACTATCAATCTCAATTAGCTTGGAATGAATTCTCAATTAAACCATCTTATATTCTGCCATCCTCAGATTAAAAGTCATACACTGTAATGGAGCTAATAAAAGGAAAGTTAAAGTTGGATAGTTCTCCTTTTTTTCTTCCATTTTTTCTAAGATCATAGTCCCATTTGCCCTACACAGAAGTCCTACTCATTATTTGATTTTTCTCTTGCTAACAAATGTAACTTTAAATCATTTTCATTGTTGCTTTCCTTATCAACTTCTGTTGTTCCAAGAATTTGTACATTAATTAATCTAGCAATTAATCAATATTAATTAATACTATGCTATGTTCTAGACACTGTGCTAAGGACCAGGGATACAAAGATATATGGTCCCTGTCCTCAAGGAGTTAAGCTTCTTTTCTGTAGTCAACTTTCAACTTTTTTTATTGAATATTTTATTTTCCCTAATAACATGTAAAAACATTTTTCAACATTCATTTCAAAAATGGAGTTCCAAATTCTCTCCCCACTCCCCACCCCATTCACTGAGAAAGCAATTTGATATAGTTTATACATTGCAATAATGCAAAATATATTTCCATATTAGTTATGTTGTGAAAGAAAACACAGACCAAAATAAAAACCCAAGAAAAATGTAGTAAAAAATATATGCTTCAATCTGTTTTTAGACTCTGTCAGTTCTCTTTTTGGGAATGTATAGCCTTTTTCATGGTAAGTCTTTTACTGTTGTCTTGGATCATTATATTTCTGAGAATAGTTAAGTTATTTAGTCAATCATCTTACAGTATTGCTTTAATTGTGTGCAGTGTTTTACTGATATTACTCATTTCACTTCGCATCAGTTCATGTAAATCTCTCTAGGTTTTTTATAGCGTCTAGAAAATAACTTTCTAATATGAGATAAGTTGTAAACAACTGTGTACATACAAGATATATACAGTGTAAATGATATGTAGTGCCAGACGAGCAATCAAGCATCTTGGAGAGAGAGGAGAGAAAGGACTTTCTCAGAAGGTAGAATCTGGGCTCAGTCCTAAAGAAAACTAAGAGATGGAGGTTAGACAAGAGAATATTCTAGGCACGGGGGATAGGAAATAAAAATCAGTCAGAGGATGGAATATTTTCTTCAATAAACAGCAAGAAGTCCAATGCTTCTGGATTGTAGAGTACAGGAAGGGAAATAAAGTATGAGAGAACTGGAATGCCAGAAAAAGGCCAGATAGTGAAGGGCTTTAAAAGTCAAAAAGAAGCTTTGATATTTGATTGTGGAGGTTATAGGGAACAACTAAATTTTATTGAGTAGGAGGTTAATATGAAAACAGCACTTTTAGAAGACCACTTTGGAAGCCGAATGTAGAATGGATTGGAATGAGGAGCAAATTGAAAGAGAGAGACTAAACAAGTTATTGCAATAATCTAGTCATGGGGTGATGAGGGCATACACAAGAGTGGTATTATTCTTCCTAAAGAATCATGCTTTATATTCATCCTCCAAGGTGTGGCCGTGCTTTCACCTTGGTGTGGAGGAAGTGTATCATGGCATAGTGAGTAGAGTGCCAGCCCTAAGTCCAGGAAACAGGTTTCAATTGCTGCCTCTAGCATTTACTAGTTACTCATTTGACAATAAGGAGACTACTTTATCTCTCTAGTCCTCAGTTTTTTCATCTGTAAAGTGGGGCTAGAAATAGTGAATTGTCAGAGTAGTTTCAAAGCCTAAATAATACATTCACATAAAATATTTTGCAAACCTTCGACCACTATGTAAACACCAGTTGTTATTGTTGTGCACACCTTTGTCAAAACAAAGTTGGATTATCAGTTACATGTACAGTCATCCTCGTCTCTTTTCATCTTCAGAATTGTTAGCTTGTGTCTTGATTCTTGAGGGCTTTCTGTGGGTCATCTGCTATAGGACTTTTGGTCATGGAATTAAACTCATTCATTCTCTAAATAATTTAAGGTTTGTTCTGCCTAAACCACCCTATATTCACATCATAATATATCTGATTTTTCTTCCACTTCCTATCACAAGTTCTAAGATGCAGTGGCCGCTTTCCCCAAGGTTCCCATCATTTCTACTTCAGCAACCACTTCCCCTTCTTGGTCAGAATTATGTCTTGACTAGTATTTCCCTGAGCTGCTTCCTCCATCTGTTGAAGAATGAAGTTTTCATTAGGGCCAGTCAAGGATTTGCCCACCGCTTTCATAAAAGGGAGATAGACAGAGACAGGCAGAGAGAGATACACACAGCTGAGACTGAAGAGATGTGTGGATAATCAAAGTCTACTATTCCTTCTATTATCAGGTCTTCTTGTAATATTTTCAATCTATTCTCCAATTCCATCTTCTGAATATTCTGTTTTCTACCATCTGATCTTTAATATCCTTCCATGACAATATTATTTTTCTTTCTACCAGTGTTGATTCTCACACTGCTGTTCTCCATCATACTTTCCTACCAGTTCCTCAGTTGCTTAGCATCAGTGATTCTTCTTAAGTTAGTCATGCTCTTCCATCATTTTTGCATTTATTTTTTATTTTGAGTATAATATAACCTTCTCTGTCTTCACAACCATATTCCTATCATGAATTTTATCATGAAGTCTCAATACTACCTTTTAGGTCAAATTTTGTCCTTGAGTTAGGAGTTATTTCACTGTTTTGTGCATTTTAGTTTAGACATCTGAGATCACGAGTTTTGTGGCTACACCTCTTACTGATTGACTGTTTAGTTCTTCGTGTTATTGGTCCTTTCTTCTATTCTTTGTGTATTGTACCAGTCACTCTCTATGGTATAGCATGGCAAATATTTTTGGGCCATCCTTCTTATCTTCCTCCTTCCTTTTCAAGAGAGAATTAGAGGGCCATGTTGTAAACGATGAGCTTGATTTCTTCTGCATAACGCTAAAAATTGGTTTACAAAACCCCTTTGAGTCATTCGGTGATATAGGATCATAGATGGAGTTCTGGAAGATATAAGATTATCCACTTTAAGTTTCTCATTTACAGATATGGAAAATTGAGACCTAGAGGGATAAAATGACTTATGTAAAGGTTCCATGGATCACCAGTGAAGCAGCATGGACTCAAGTTTCCTATCTCCAGATGCAATATTCTTTCCATTATATCATATTGTCTTTGTACATTTTTGCCCAATGCATCTGCCCCATAATATGACAGGCTACCTCATGAGGCAGTAAGCTCACCATTATTGGGGGTGCTAGATTATCACCTGTTAAAGTTGTAACAAAAGAGATCAAAAGTTGAAATAATACTAATGAATAATAGCTTGTGTTTATATGTAACTTTAAGGTTTGCAAAGTGTTTTACAAATACTATCTCACTTTATCGTTACAGCAACCCAGGTAGAAAGTACTATTATTATCCCCACTTTACAGATGAGGAAACTGAAACAAAAAATATTGGCCCACAATCACAAAGCCAGTAAGTGACTGAGACTGAATTGGAAATCAGGTTTTCATGACTCCATGTCCAGCTTTCTATCCACTGAGCAAAGAAATACCTCTATTGCTTGAGGCACTGGGCAAGCCTCTTAACCTCTCTTAGCCTCAGTTTCCCCATTTGTAAAATGAAGATTCTGGACTAGATTACCTTTCGAGTTCCTTCCTGGTCCAAATCTATTATCCTATGACCTCTGTTGTTCTTTCTTCCTCAAAGATGTGAATTGTCTATTGAGAGATATGGCTTTCTCCAATTTCAATTTCACCCTCAGTTAATTTTTGTGAAGCGTTTTGCTTTTTGACAGTGGGAATATGTACCAACTTAATTCTTAAGGCCGACTCTCAAAGCTACATTTTTTTTTGGTGGAGGGGAGCAAAGTGAGTGCTGTCAGTTTGTATAGGGTACCTAGTGAATATAGACATCACCACTTCCTGCTGGGGCTGGAACTATTAGTCTCATGGAGTAAGTCTATTAGTGATTGCATTTTAATAGCTTAAAAATGAGTTATATGAGAAGCAGAAATGGGGCTACAGAATGTCATGTTATAGCTTCTCAATATCTGAGATTTACTCAAGGTTCAGGCTCTGATGCCTCTTTCCAGAGCAAGGCAGCACTGAGTAAATACCATTTGATGATGATTGTCTTAAAGACACATGCTGGGAATATAAAGTATCTTTTAATTTACTTAATTTTGAATACTTAAATCTGATTGCATATAGTGGTTGAAGCATCAGAGTGCTTAGTTACCACTTAACAATGATATCAGTAAGAGAACATTGTATAACACTTTCATTTTTACAAAACATTCTTAAAATAATACCTTTATTTTCACATTTTTTGCATTCTAGTCATTCTCTGATATATCCTCCAACCCCTTGCCTTAAAATGATCTTACCAAAAAAAAAATGGTGTAGGGAACAACAAACGGATCATAACTGACATTCCAAAGTCTTTCCTTCTAATAAATTTGTGAGGCAAGAAGTCTATAGATTCTTATCTCATTTTTCAGAGAAGGAAGTAATATTTGCTCCTGTGGTTCAGTCATTCAGTCACATCCAACTCTTCTTGACCCCATGCACTGTAGCAGACCAAGTCTTTCTATCCTCCATTATCTCTCGAAGTCTGTCCAAGTTCATGTTTGTTGTTTCCATGACATCATCTGTCCATCTCATCCTCTGCCCTCCCCTTTTCCTTTTGCCTTCAATCTTTCTGCCCCTGAAGCAATACTAATGACTCACAGATGGTCAGTAAGTTTGACATCATAGGGACATCCTGGAGTAGGGGCTTCTTCATCCATCCATTTGTTGCTAATTGGCTCAGTGGATAGCACATGTCTCATACTCAGGTAGACCTGAGTTCAAATGTAGTCCCATATACTTATTAACTCTGTTAACCTGGGCAAGTCACTTATCCTTGGCTGTCTTAGTTTCTTCAATTGTAAAATGGGGACAATAGTAGCACCTATTTGCTAGGGATAGTATGAAACTCAAATGAGATAATATTTATAAAGCATGGAGTATAATGTCTGGCACATAGTAGGTGCTTAATAAAAGTGTCTTCTCTTACTCCTTCCATTCCAACTTAATTGATTGTCTATGACTAGTCTTGAAACAGCTCAGTGGGTAAGGTACTAGGGTCTAGCGTCAGGAAGATCCATCTTCTTGCATTCAAATCTGACCATAGATACCTAATAGCTGGGTGACCCTGGACAAGTCACTTTAACCCAGTTTGCCTCAGTTTCCTTATGTGTAAGATGAACCAGAGAAGGAAATGACAAACTGCATGGTATCTTTGCCAAGAAAACCCCAAATAGGAGAATGATGAGTCAGACATGATTAAAATGGCTGAACAACAAATAATAACATGGAAAATCCTAGGGAGTCTACCTAGGAATATAGAGGTTCAATTTCTTGCCCAGGGTTTTAAATGTAAATTTCAGATAAAAAAATCAGCTCAGGACTTTGTGACTCCAAGTCATGTATACAATACCTCACACCCTGCTACCTCCAGCAATAGCTGACTATTTAATAATGTTTAAAGGTTTATAAAGCACTTTAAGTCAACTTAGAGATACATGATTTGTCCAAGCTAACACAACTAGAGAAATGTTGAAGGAAGGACTTGAATTCAGGTCTCTTGACCAAAAGAGCAGCTCTTTTTCCAATCAATCCCATTGTTAGAAAATGAAGACTTGGAGCAGCTAGGTGGCACAGTGAATAGATCACAGCCCTGGAGTCAGGAGAACCTGACTTCAAATCCAGCTTCAGACACTTAACATTTACTAGTTGTGTGACCTTGGGCAAGTTACTTAATGCCAATTGCCCTACCTTCCCCCCCCCCCCCAAAAATAGATTAAAAAAAAGAAGAAGAAGAAGAAGACTTAAAGAATGGTAGTGGAAATGATTAGCTGATTCAGAATCCTCAGTTGCTAGCATTCCTTCCAAGAATCACTTTGTAATTAGAGTAATGTGTGTATAGTTTACATTTGCATACTTGAATATATATAGCTGTCCTCATTAAAATGCAAACTCTTATAACCATTTTTGTACAAATTAGTCCCTTTTTCTTTGATCTCTTTAGGATATAGACCCATGAGTTAAAGGGTAAGAACAATTTTATAGACCTTTGGGCATAGTTCCAAATAGTTCTCCAGAATGGTTCACAGCTCCACCAACATTTCATTTTTAGATGTTTGAGTCATGTTCCATTCTTTGTGACCCTATTTTGGATTTTCATTCATTGGATCTGTTTTATAGTATCTTGATTTCTAATAAAGTCATTAGCTTCTATTTGCTCCAATCTAATTTTGAAGGAATTATTTTCTTCAGTGAACTTTTGATATTCCTTTTCCATCTGGTCAATTCTACTTTTTAAGGCATTCTTCTCCTCATTAACTTTTCGAACCTATTTTGCCATTTGAGTTAGTCTATTTTTTAAGGTTTTATTTTCTTCAGTCAGGCTGTTGACTTTTTTTTCATGATTTTCTTGCATCATTATCATTTCTCTTCCCAATTATTCCTCTTCTTCTCTTACTTGATTTTCAAAATCCTTCTTGAGCGCCTCCATGACCTGCAACCAGTTCATATTTTTCTTGGAGGTTTTTGATGCAAGAGTTTTGACTTTGTTGTCTTCTTCTGGTTCTGTTTTGATCCTCTTTGTCCCTCAAAAAAGGATTCTGTATTCTGATTGCGCTTTCTCTGCTTGCTCATCTTACTAGCCAATTACGTGACTTTTGAACTCTGCCACAGTAGAACTGTTTCCAGAGTAGAGAGTGCTATGTCCCAAATTTCTGGGGTTTTGTGCAGCTATTGTCAGAGCTTTTGTCAGAACTATGAGGAGGGTGCTTTCCCTACAGCCGCCCCAAGCTCTTCCACACTAGTGCTCCTCACCCCAGGACAACCATCCAAGACTGTGACCCAGATTCAAGCAGGGGAAAGCAAGAACATGGTGGCTTGGTCCCCCTATGCTCTGTAGGCCTGGAGCTCAGGAGGCAGCCATGCAACAGTAGCTGCAGCCACCACCACCTCCACCACCCTGGGGCAGGGGCTATAACACACTGTTCTTTTACCCAGTTCCAAGGGAGTTCCCCACTGACCTTTTACTTTCTCTTTGGCATTTATGGGCTGAGAAGTCTGGAAACCATGATAGCTGCCAATGATTCACTCTCCTGAAGTCTGCTCCAGCCAATCTGTACCTTGGGTCTGGGCCTCCCCAGATCTATGCCTGCATGAGTCACTCAGGAATTCTCTCCATTCTCAGCTTAGTGTGATAGACCCTGCCTATCAGCCTGCCAGACTGCCCTCAGTGGGAGATTTGTTTGTCTCTGTCACTTTGTGGATTCTGTAGCTCTAAAATTTGTGTAGAGTCACTTTTTACAGATATTAGGAGTGGTTGGAGCAGGAGCTCAAGCAAGTTCCTGCTTTTACTCTGCCATCTTGGCTCTGCCCCCTCCCATTTGGGATTTCCTTGGTAAAGATACTAAAGTGGTTTGCCATTTCCTTATCTTATTTTACATATGAGGAAACTGAGGCAAACAGGTTTAAGGGTCACATAGCTAGTAAGTGTTTGAGGCCAGATTTGAACTCAGTATGATGAATCTTCTTGACTTTAGACCTGACATTCTATCTATTGCACCACTCAGCTGCCCTAATAGTACATTTGTCTCCCTGTTTTCCACATCAGAACTGATGGAATCTGGGTGCAGTTTGAAGCATGTTTATTTCTATTCATTTTTCTTGTGTGTGTTTGTGTGTGTGTGTGTGTGTGTGTGTGTATGTTTACCCACAACATGAGTAATTTGGAAATGTTTTGTACACCTCTATATGTATAAGGGGCATTGTGTTTCTTGCCTTCACAATGGGTGGGGGGAAACAGTAAAGGGAAGGAGAAATTTTTGTAATTTCGATAATAAATAAAAATTAAGTTTAAAAATTTAAAAATAGGAAGCAAACTCCTTCAGGTTGCTGTTTCAGTTTTTTATCTTTATATCCTCAATTCTAAGCATTATACCTGGCATATAGTAGGCTTACAACAAAGACTAGTTGAATGAAATAGGAATGGGGGCATAGAATGAATAATAGAATATGACATTTTTTTAATCATTGCATTTTTCATCATCAAGGTGGACTTTGGCCAATAGGTCATCATGCTGATAATGCAAGAAAAGTTATGCTCACACTTTGAAAAATGATACAAATTTGTTTATAACCATTCATTCATTGAACATGGTGTTAGCATGAATAATATTCTTTAATAATGTAGCCACAAAGCTAGGGATCACATTCTAAAGCCACTTAGTTGGTCAGATTCAGTGCCTAAAGTGGTAGGAAAACAGGGTTCATCCTGTTTCTGGGTAGAAAACCTTCCTACAGTTCTTAATGACCACTCCACGTTTCTAGGAGAGAAACACAAACACAACCTTGGCTTATGGATCCATCATTAGCTTTGTTACCTAATTTCCAAATTAGCTCATTGGACACAGCATATACCTCAATTTCCCAGTCTCAAAATGGGGTTAAAATTATTATGTTTTCTTCTATTTCACAATGATGTTTTTGAGACAAATGAGATTTTTTTTTTTTTACATTTTGTTTCATTTAGTTGAAGGACACATCAAAGATACCATAATGTGTTTTCCCGAAACACACTGATTAATCAGCACCAAGATTCAGTTTAGAGTCAGATTTCTTTCTTTCTTTTATTGCATTGTTGCCTAACATCTATCAAGTCCATCAAATGTAGTCCTACCCCAAAATATTATCTTGGCTTAGAACTGATCATTGGTTCCTGTAAGCAGTCACAACTCATTGAAAGATCTGTCAGTTCCTACCTACTACCTAGCTTTTGGTATAGCCTAGTGAAAACACAGCAACAAGAGTAAAAACAACAAATAATGATAATTTATATATATGGCATTTATATAGAGCTTTAAGTTTTCAAGGAATTGTACACATATGTATATTATATGTAAAGATATAGTATATTATATATATAATATATGCATAGATAAATTATACGATGTGTATGTGTACACACACATGTATGTGTGTATATATACACATATGTGTGTGTGTATTTTTTATACACAACAACTCACAACTCTATGAGGTAGGCTTATTATTTCCATTATACAGATGAAGAAATTGAGGCTAAAAGAGATAAAGTAACTTTTCCAGGATCACACAACTAATAAATGTCTGAACCTAGATTTGAATTCAGGTCTTTTTGACTCCAGGCCCAGCATTCTATCCAGCACTCAATCAAATGAGATAATATTTGTAAAGCACTTAGCACAGTGTCTGGCCCATAATAAGTATTAACTAAATGTTTATTCCCTTCCCTTTCCTTCCCCTATTCACTATGCCCCCTGGCTGCCTCAATTATTATCTCTAAAAATGGAAAAAAAGGATTTTAATCTCTTATTTTGTTGAACATTGCTTGTGGGAGCTTCTTCATTCTCTAATAAAATCTTCATTGAACATACTCTTGAGTCATGCATAAATGACTCTCAAAAGATTTTATCTAGAAGAGAGATTAGGCATAAGTCACTAATTTTCTCAGCCACCATTTTTGATTATTTTTTACACAGTTTTGGTGTTTTGCCTTGCTTTGGACACCTTGTATAGTGGTCCTACAATGCCATCACAGTGCTATTGCCTCCAGCACAGAGGACCTGTAAAGCACTTCGTCTATGTCGGCTGTTATTCATAACTTTATTTTGTTTAGTGCCATTTCTATCTTCTCAATAAACAAATTTGAGATTGTTATGTTCAGGTCAAGTGCAGTGCTTTTACAATTTTTTTTCTTTTGCTTTTTGGAGGGGGGACAGCAAGGCAATTGGGGGTAAGTGACTTGCCCAAGGTCACATGACTAGTAAGTGTTAAGTGTCTGAGGTTGGATTTGGACTCTGATCTTCCTGACTCCAGGATCATGCTTTACTCACTGTGCCACCTGGCTGCCCCCTATTTTACAATTCTTGATGGAGAAACCAGGTTATTATTTTTTTTTGGCCAAATATTTTCTACTTTTCTTCTTTTTTGTAGTCCTTCCATTTTCATCCTTAATGCCCTGGCGTGACTTTGCTTAATTGAATATCTTGCCAAGCTTTCTTTAAACTCTTATTCTCCTTCACTACTTCTCTCTTGCTTTATGAGACATTTCTGTTCATAATTATCCATCATCTTTATTCTTAAGATTTTATAAATAATTTTATATTTATTCTAGCCAAGTCTTATTGTCAGGGCCATATCTCTCTGGTTGGCAAATAAATTAGATGTTTGCTAAAGAAGACATTTGTCTGGGCTCTTTTACTCTCTTTAAGGCTATTTATTTACTTGACCAAACTTTTTAGTTTGTTGCCTTTATAGCTGGTGCCAATGTCATTTTCGTTGTCTGTTCTCTTAATTTTCCTTTCTATATCATTTAAATCAATAGGTTCATAGGTAAATACTTTAACATAATAAGAAAAACTGATACTTCCATATTGCCATACTGTCACAGTGTCATAGATTTGGAACTGGAAGGAACTTTAGTTGTTCTCTACACTGGCCTTCATTTTATAGATGAACAAACTAAGGCCCAGGGTGGTAAAATCACTTTCCTGGGTTCACATTGTTCTTACAGAACTGAAATTCAAACTCAAGCCCTCTGATTACAAATTCTGCCTTTATTCTGCTTAGTCAAACACACATTATCTCATGCTGATCATCGTAACTTCCTGAGACTGTCAATGTATGAATTAATTTGCATACATGGAAACTAAGGCTTGCAAAATTAAGTGATTTGATTAAAATTATACTATAAGAATCAGAGAAAAGATTCAAATCCAGTTACCTCTTAATTACAAATCTAGTGTTCTATCAAATCAGTAATACTTCTTTTCTTCTTTGATTTTTTTTTCTTATTTTACCTTTTTTAGTGTATGATATTGAAAGCACAGCTCTAGGCACATAGAACCTTAATAAATTACAGCTACAATTTATATATCACTTTAAGGTTTGCAAAATATTTTAGAAATATTATCTTTTTATCCCCAAAACCAACCTGAAAGGTAGGTACTATTATTATCATCCTCATTGTATAGATGAGGAAAATGAAGTTCAGATTAAGTGATTTGCCCAAGATCACACAAGTATTAAGTGACTGGGATCAGGTTTGAACTCACTTTGTTCCTCACACCAGGTCCAGTGTTCTATCCAACTGAATATTTAGCAGCTATGAGGCTGAACATAATTGTTAAGCTTCAGTCTCATCTTTCACATTTGCAGTGATGGCTTCAGGTTCATAGTATTAGAAAATGGCTTTCAAGTTGACAGAGAACTTAAAATTTCTGCAATCTGTTCTTTCAAATTATTCTTGTTATGTTTTAATACAGGATATGTTGTATCAGCTGTAAAGCAAATTCTGGCAGTACCTATTAAACTGTCTTGCACAAAGCAAAATTTCATATTCTTGTTAGAGATCTAGAGGCAACAGATTATTTTTTCACCAAGGCAACCTGACCAGGTGCCATTGCCCTTGTAATAGTACCATCTCTATTCTGGGTAGCTAAGTGGCTCAATAGATAGAGCTCCAGACCCGGAGTCAAGAAGGCCAGAGTTCATATCTGGCCTTAGACATTTACTAGCTGTGTGACTCTAGGCAAGTCACTTAACCCTCTTTGCCTTGGTTTCATCATCTATAAAATGAGCTGGAGAAGGAAATGGCAAACCACTCCAGTGCCAAGTAAAGCCAAAATGGGTCATGAAGATTTGGACATGACTGAAACACCTGAAAAACAAAATCTCTATTCAAGTAAGTCCAAACTTGTTCAAGCAAGGGCAAACCCCAGGATCAGACTAATGCTATAGCCAGATGTAATAAGTTGTTTCCTCAAAGCTACCCCATGGTTAAGGATATGTTTCTCCTTATTGATTTCCTCCTTTCACCTAAAGTTCTCTTAAAGGAAAAGAAGGGGAAAGTGCAGTGGGGGCTTTATTTGGCTTTTCAGTTCACTCAGTTAGAGGCCATTACAGAATGTTGGTGCAGCTATGGCAGTTCTTTTGCTCCTTTCTTCAAATCTGCAAATAGGGATAATAGCATCACCTACTCCACAGGTTGTTATGAAGATCAAGTGAGATGGACCTTTCTTGCTTATCCTCTGAGTCTCTTAGGCTAAAAGACTGCTCCACCCTATCTCTCTGCTCTTCCAGGATTTGTTCTGGGGTGCTTTTATGACTGTTTGGAGGTGAATATGGGAGAGCTAAAGCAATTTACTTTTTACTCCACCATCTTGGCTTCCAGAATATAAAAGAGTAATAATTGGTTTGCCATTTTCTTTGTGGGATAGTATCTTCAAGGAAATAGGAAACTGTCTTTGTGATCAGGGAATTGTGATGATGAGGATCAGTCTTAAACGCAGTGAGAATTCTACCACAGGGTACTCAGGTAACTGGGCAAAAAGGATTACACAACAACCAAAGTGAAGGATTGCAAGCAGTGAGTTCAATATAAGTCCTATTCAAAGATTTAGATAAGAGTTGACCAGGGTCTGGACTTTTATTAGCTACATAAAATGGAAGCCCAAAAAATCCATTTTGAATTTGTCTTGTATTAATAAAAGCAAAGTGTCCCAAATGAGAAAGCTGACAGACCCTTTGTATTCCACCAGAGTCACAGAGATGGAAGGAACTTTAGCATGTTGTGGTCAAAGACTTTCAACATGTAGCAACTAAGGTACAAAGCGGATAAATAATATCTCTGAAATCACAGAGGTTGGAGATGGGAGATTTGAACCTAGGTCTTATTACTCCAAACAAAATGAAAGAAAGGCTTCCTCTAAAAGAAATGGGATTCGGACGGAGTTTTATCCAAGTGAGAGTTGTTAAAGATGGACATCCTCCCCTCCCCGCCCCTCACCCCTAAGGCGACTGCAAAGATGATGGACTGGAAGAAGTGAAATTGTGTAGCCATTTGTGGAGAGACGCTGCCCTCATTGCACGACGAGGCACAACGAAGCTGGCCGTCAAGACAAGGCCATGGGCAATGCGTAGGACCCCGTCTCTTAATCATGAGGTAGAGTGGAGCCACGTGGCAAACACAGGCAGAAAACAGTGGTGCACAAGTGGAGCTGGGGGAAGAGACAGCAAAAGAACTCACACAGCTGAAATGAGTCCTAATCCAGTGCTCCAACCTTTTGTTATTGTTCAGTCATTTTTCACTTGTGTCTGACTCCTCGTGACCTCCTTTGGGGTTTTCTTGACAAAGAATCTGGACTGGTTTGCCATTTCCTCCTCTGGTTCATTTTACATATGAGGAAATTGAGGCAAATAGGGTTAAGCTATTTGTCCAGGGTCACACAGTTAGTAAGTATCTGAGCTCAGATTTGCACTCAGGAAAATAAGTCTTCCCAATTCTAGGCCTGATGCTCTATCTACTGCACCACCTAGCTGCCCTTAAATCTTCAGCTAGCCTTCAATAAAGAGAAACCAAGGCTAAGACTCAAGGCTTGTGATCTGACTTAGCTTCTTATTTCCACATCTCAGGGCAATAACTATTATAATAGATGCTAGGCTCTTCTAGAAGAAGGCTGAAAAGACCATAAGGTTGAGGGACATCTGTGTCAGTGTTTTGAATTAACCTCCCATTCTGCTCTACTCATGTACATCAATGTTGTTTTCATAAAGGCAGCAAGATGGAATAGCAGATAAAGCACCAGACTGAGAAGATCTGAGTTGAAATTTAGCCTCAGACACTAGTTATTGTGATCCTGGACAAGTCACTTAACCTCTGCCTGCTTCAGTTTCTTCAAATCTACAAATAGGGATAGTAGCATCACCTATTCTACAGGGTTGTTATGAAGATCAAGTGAGATGGACCTTTCTTGCTTATCCTCTGAATCTCTTAGGCTAAAAGACTGCTCCATCCCATCTCTCTGCTCTTCCAGGATTTGTTTTGGGGTACTTTTATGACTGTTTGGAGGTGAATATGGGAGAGCTACAGCAATTTACTGTTTACTCCACCATCTTGGCTTCTGGAATATAAAAGAGGAATAATTGGTTTGCCTTTTTCCTTGTGGAATATTATCTTCAAAGAAATAGGTAACTGTCTTGGTGATCAGGGAATTGTGATGATGAAGATTAGTCTTAAATTAGCCTTCTTTGTCTTTAGTCTTAGAGTTCATCTCTGAGGGGATACTAGTTAACTCTAAGAGAAGGAGTAAGTACGTTCACAAGTGAGGAGATTTAAAACCATGTCATATGAGTGTGAGCTGAATATTTGTTCTAGGGATGTTTTATCCTGGAGCAAAGGATACGCCTGTTGAAAGACATGATAATTATCTTGAAGGGGAAGTTGTAGTGAAGCAAATTTCAGTACAACATAAGATAGAAGTTTCTAATTCTTAGAATTGTTTCAAAATGGAATAATCTCCCTCATAAATTAGTGAACACACCCATCACCAATAATCTCCAGGCAGAGAGGTTTGAAGATCTCCTGTTGATGATGATATTAACATGGATTCTCCCATTGAGCAAATTTATTTTTGATGAATGCTAGATTAGATGTTCTCTAAAGTTATTTCTGACTCCAGAGTTTTATATTTCCATGACTTTTGAGATAGAGAAAGAAAGGAAGGGAAGAGAAGAGAAAAGAGGAAGAGAGAGAAGAGGAGGGAAGTGGAGGAGAAAAGAAGAGAAGAGGAGAGAAGAGAAGAAAGAAGAGAAAAGAAGACAAAAAAGTCAAAGGATATTTCTGAAAGATCAAAATTATATGGGAATTGGTTGATACAAGGACTCCCATGGTGTCTCTCTTATCTACCCTTTCCACTCAGCAGCCCATTAATTGACCATCTAGGATTGAAAGTTGCTGTATTTATTAAAGCTTCTTTTAAATCCTGGGTTGACAGATTTCTCTCTCTTGATACCCTGATTTCAAAAATGAAGGGAAGTGGGGGGCGGAGCCAAGATGGCGGCATAGCAGCAGCAACATATCGCAGCTCTCACATAGCCACCCCAAAATACCCATAAAATAGGACTCTAAACCAATCCTGGAACTCCAAAACGCACACAAAGATACTTCCCACTAAAGTCAGCTCGGCTACGAGGAACCATATCAGCACTGCGAACCGAAACCAGCCTGGCCTGAAGC
>CM053581.1:105368538-105389156 GCA_028627135.1 Pseudochirops cupreus | reverse complement strand
GGAATGAATGGCATGGATAGCAAGCAGGTGATAGAATAGCTCAGAGAAGAAAGAAATCACAGTGGACTCCAAGGGATGTCACAGAAGACTTCACTGAAGAGGAGGGAATCAATATTAGTTTGGGAGGATGTAAGGATTTGGAGAGAGTTCTTCATCTCTCTATTGCCTCCACAGTGCCAAAGATTTGGAGAGACGTTAGGGAGGTGGAGGGAATCTAGGTTCAAGGTAAAATGTGAACAGCAATAAAAATACAGAGACTAGACAGGCATGTTGTGGGTACCAGCCTACCATATAACTATGCCATTTTGTGGATAGTCAAGGGGCCAGGAGTCAGGAAACCGAGCAATTAGCTATTTCTCTAACTTCAAATACACTTAAGTTTCCCACCAATATGTCCATTACATCTTCTTGTATTCTTTCAAAAAATCCTCTCCATCTCTCTGCTGAACTGGTGAAGCCACCAGACTTTGTGGGTTCTAGAACAAGAATCAAAAGGACAAGTTTTTGAATCAAAAGACAAGAATCAAAAACTTTTAGGAAATGGAAATTCTCCTACGAGGTGGTCTGTAGGTCACATGTACTATAAGTAACAGTTCCAAATTGCAACAGAATAGAGATGAGTGACAGGAAAAGATGAGTAATAATCCTGTCTTCTTAGCCATTTAAAGGGAGTTTCGAAACAGTTAAGAAAGAGCTAGAAAAGAATTCACATTTTCTGGGGAAAGTTCAGACAAATAATTATAGCTGACATTTATTTAATGCTTTGCAGTTTACAAAGAGGCTTGCATACATTATCTTTTTTGAACCAAAAAAACACAACTATATGAAGTAGGTAACACATATTTTTTTGTCCATAATTTAGAGATAAGGATATTGAGGTTAAAAGGTTAAGACTCTGGCTTGAGGTTACAAAGTTAGTAAGTGGCAAAGAAAGGAACAAAATTCAGGAATTTTAAACTCAAAATTTGTGCTCCTATTATACCACAATTGCCTCAAAATGTTCATACGAAGATAGCATTTGAAGTTCCTTACTTTTGGCATTTCTTCCACTGTCAAATCATATTCAAAATAATCAATGGAAAAGAAAGAAAATAATTGTAGCACTGACTCAGTTAGAAAGTAAAAGAGGGAAAAACCTGGGATAAAAAAAATAAATCTCTTTAACTAGAGGGAAAATAAAATACTTGATCAAAGCTTAATTTGAGCTTTTTTTCCCCACTTTGTTATATCTCAGTAACCTAGAGTAACCATTATTCTGCTGAAGATCAGTGGGGATAAAACAGTCTTATCTTGTCTTGTTGTATATGCAACAGAGGCTGAATCCAGATTAATGTGTATAACAGATCCTCCTTTCCAGTGAATTGGGCCCCCATGCAAGAAAGGTACAAAACAGCAACAATGCACCATGTGCTAGAAGAATGGGTGAGTATAGGTCCAAGGGCTGCAGTCCTTGTTTCTAAATTTCTGGTGGGTTGATGTCTCAAGGAAGCCCAAGGAGTACACCTGAGAGAAGAGGATCCAGGAGACCCACATAGCTACACAGATACTTTTTTGGTCCTTGAAGACATATTTGGAAAACTAATCTAAAATAGAACAAAAGCAAGGAGGGGTGTGTGGGCATGATCAGTGATGTCCAACAGTTCTTATAAAATATCCTAGCTAAACACTATCCTTTAACATTACAAATGGTGACATTATTTACAAAGCAGCTTCATCAAGCACCTCACTTCTCCCCCCCCCCCCAACTGCTTTGCTCAATTATCAATAGCCTCTGCATAAAAATTTTGCTACATGTTAATTAAAGAAACATCAGGACTCCTTTCCACAAACAAATTCTGACTCTGCCATCAACCACTCAATTTACCAGAAATATTAGAATAAAGAAAGCCTGGGGAAAATTTTGAGAATAGAAAGGTTGATTTTGTCTAGCACAGAATGCCGCACTCTGTTTCCCTTAGGCTACAGCCTAGGAAGGGGTTGGGCTCCCTTATCTAGCACCACAGGAAATTGAAGGAACAACTATTTGAAGTTCTTATTCCCTTGCCTTTTTCTTTTCTTTTATTTTTTAACAAGCTATTCCAAGGAAGTTTATGTGATGACAATGATTCTCATGGGGTTGACCTGATAATTCTACTCTGTACTTTTGCAAACTGTCAGAAACTTTTTTGTTCATCTGATGTTCTGAAGGTCAGCAACACTTTAGGATAAACTATTCTCCTTCCACATGATAAGATTTGACAACAGAGGATGAATAAGAAAGGAGAATTTGTGATTGTGTGTGTGTGTATGTGTATGTATTTGCCTGAATGTATGTGTTTCCTTGTGTATTCATCCCTCCTCTTTAGCAACAAGGGGAAAAAAGTATCTGGACATTGCCAAAAGCAGAAATAAAAAAAGGAATGAAAATGAATTCAAATTAATGGATAAACTTACATGGAAAAGGCATTCCTTAACACATTTGGAGCACACAGAGCTGAAAAATTAAAATAAACAAGTTCTTTGAAGTGCTCATTACAGAGTTAGCTAAGACTGTGTCTAGAATGAGGAATTCCCCAATATCCACAAAAGAGGAAGATATAATCCTACAATTGCTTACTGTTATGGGAGCATTTTCTATGTTGTATTTAGCCTTAGGATCTCCATTTCAGGAAATAAATTGATAAGCCTGAAAGCATCCATAGGATAGTGACCAGGATGATGAGTAGAATAGAGATGACAACATGTGAATTTTTGTCCAAGAAATGGAAGACATTTAATATGGAGAAGAGAATACTTAGGTCATGAGATATGTCTTCAGATATTTGAAGAGTTATTAAAAGCAGATCAAGGGTATTCTGTTAAGCCTCAGGGCAGAAATAGGACTAATAGGCAATATTTTAGAGGGGTAGATATTGAGTCAATATAAGGAAAGTGCCCTCCTAATTCTATCTGTCCACAAGTGAAATAGCATATTATGGAGTGAGTTTTATATTACTAGAGGCCTCCAAGATGAATCTGAAGGTCCCTTTTGAGGGATGTTGTAAGAGAATTACTGCTGAAGGAGAGGCTAGACTGGGTGACCTTCAAGGTACCCTCCCAACTCTGAAAGTCTGTCTTTCTATGGCAAATTATAACTTCATGGACTATTTTTATTAAAAATAATACTTGTTATGTATGTGGCATTATATGGGTTGTAAATCTTTAAAAAATAATTCTAATTTGATTTTTTCAACAACACATGAAAGTAGAAACATGATGTTGTAAAACTGTATTTTTCATATTGTAAAATTGTACTCCCTTCAGTTGGAATGGACAAGCAATAGACTACCCTTAGACTCAGGTAACCAGAGCAAATGCCTTGGAGGACACATTTGAACAAGCCCCACTCACTCCTTTTGACAGATGTGGGAGTAAAGATCCACTGCTTATGGAGCCAAGTTTATCATAGACACTGAGTTGGCTACTAACTTATACTTTACTAGGAAGTGGTAATGTGTTCACAGATGAGTAAAGATAGAGATAGGAATGTGATATAGGGGGAATAGCAAATATGGCTGAAACATTTAATGTATGAGGAAAGATCACATGTAATCAGCCTGAAGAAGCTAAAAACTTTCTAAACCTCAGTACTGATTATCTTCAATTTATCTTTCTTATATCTTGTTTATACATAATTGTTTTCACGTTATGTCTTCCCTATGAGTGTCTGAGATTATGACACTTAAGGCCAGGGAATTTCTTTTGTCTTCCTTCATATCCTAAACTCTTAGCAGTGTTGGACACATAGTAGGTCTTGAAAGTGCTTACTGATTAGAATACAATAAAAATCCTAATACAGACAGTGATTTCAGCTCTACGGTTCAATGCTTGAAATTACAATACTTATGAAAAGGTGAATGTTACAATTATTCTAAACCTTCACAGACAAATCAGTAAATCTCATATAGATCATGAATCTTGTAATATAGTTAAAAAATATTCCTTATATTTACAAATAGCTCTTCCCCCTCAAAATTTTTTTCTTAGAGGTCCTCACACCATTGGGGCAGCCCTGAGGATAAGAGTATGGAATGCCATTAGCTCCAAATGCTAACATTACTATATTTGATGGTGTCTTGGGGGAAAAGAAAAAATAAAAACTGAAAATAAATGATAGGGGATAGTAAAAGCAAAAGCTCAACTATTTCCTTTTGTTTTACATAGAAAAGGTAGAACTGGTGCCCAACAAAATCACATCCCCTTGTCTAGTAAAAGTTCTAATTAGCTCAGGTTTTATCACTGATCCTAGGTCACTTTGTCAAAAACAAAACAAAACAAAACAAAAACCTCTCAGAATAAGGAAGGAATTCTGAGGTCATCTAGCTTAACCATATCTGAACTTGAATATTCCCACAACATTCTTGAGTGGCTGTGTATTCCTCTAGAAGATCATCAGTGATGAACAGCCCATTCCACTATGAGAGTCTATTTAATTCATTTATTTATTTTCTTTTTTGAGGGAGGAAGGTAGGGTAATTGGGGTTAAGTGACTTGCCCAAGGTCACATGGCTAGTTTGTGTGTGTGCGTGTGTGTGTGTGTGTGTGTGTGCATGTGTGTATGTTGATTGTCTGAGGCCAGATTTGAACTCAGGTCCTCCTGACTCCAGGGCTGGTGCTCTATTCACGTGGCCACCTAGCCACCCCGAGTCTATTTTATTTTGAGACAATATTTGAAGGACACTTTGTTTACATCTAAATTAGCTCCTCTACAACTTCTACAATGATGCCTAGTTTGGGGCCCCCAAAGAAGATCAATAAATTCAAGTCTTATTTCTTCATGATAGCCTTTCAAAAAAAAAATTGAAGGCAAATATTATGTTGTCTCTTAGTCTTTTCTTAATCAGGATAAAAATTTCAAGCTGATTCAACACCTTCTCATTACAGCAGGGTTTGCAGTTCTTTGCCCATTTTATTTGAATTCCCAGGGACCAATTGCAGTATATTAGTATGCTTTCCAAAACATGGAACTAAATATAATGCTGGAGATATGAACTGACTAGTAGACAGTGGTAGTACCACTTCCTTCACTCTAGACCCCAGTGCTTCTATCAAAAGTGGCTATCAAAGTCCTACTTTGATGCTTCACTCTTGTATGGAAATGAAACTAGGTCCTTAATGACTGTGCCAAAATATAACTCTGGTTGTCAACATGGAAAACTTTGAGTATGGAGGTGGTAAAGTACTTTATGACTGTTAACTACAGGGAAGTTTAGCCACTTGCTATTGGTCACCAAAACTCTTGAAGGCCATCTACTAAGTTATAGAATGATTACAGTTGGCTTGGGGGAAGAAGAACTATAGAATCATGACTTCTTGAAATACCAAATGAAAACTGTTAGCTTTTATTTTTTTTAGCTGCCTATCACACAGTTGACTCATATTGAGTTGGCAGTCCACTAAACTGCCAAAAACATTTTTTTTGGCATAAACTATTATTAAGCCAGACTTATCCCATTCTCTTTTTGTACTCTTGATTTTTAAAATTCAGTTTTAGAACTCTACACTTAGGCCTACTACATTCAATTCTTATTAGTTTGAATCCAACATTCTTATCTTCAAAATCTTTTTGGATATTGAGTGTCATGCAATATGTTAACTCTTCATTCCACTGTTGTTTCATCTTCAGATGACATAAATGGGCTATCCAATTGTAATATTCATATATCTATTTATCTATCTATCTATCTATCTATCTATCTATCTATCTATCTATCTATATACATATCTCCATATATAAAAGTCACTGATAAAAATTTGCAACATCAGAAGGTTAAGAATTGGTTGCATTGTCTTTTGGCCTTTTGATTATGACCAAGTGGCTGATCCCTGTCTTCTCAGAAAAAAAAAAAGTTAGAGCAGCTATAGAACTTAAAAGAAAAAAATAAAATGAGTAAGTAAAAAAACAATTTTCTTAATTAAAAGAAAACTTCCATTTGATATATGACTTTTTCTTTAAAAATAATTAAAATTAAGGTACAGATAAAAGCAATATTTCTAAAATTAAAAGAAATATTGTGGAGTGTATATCTCAAATAAGGGACTAATATTGAGAAGCTATAACAGACCAATATAAAATTGCTAGACTGATAGTACATGCCCCTCAGTGAAGCAGTGGTCAAAGGACATGGACAGACAATTTACAAAGAACAGATATAATCTCTTTAAAAACACAGGCAAACTGCACAAATACTCTATTAATCATATTAATGTGAATCAAAACAACTTTAAAATATTACCTTGTACTTAATAAAATGGCAAGGATAGAAGGGAAAACAAAAACAAACAAACGAAAACAAAATTCTAAAACTAAAATTCAATGAGACTGCAGGGAAATAGAAACATGCATTATTGGTGACATTGCAGATTACTGGAAACATTTTAGAAAATAAGGTAGCTTTAGTGCAGCAAGAGTTAAAAAACTGATCATATTTCTAAGCCCTGCTATTATACCGCTTGGACTTTTCTCTAAAAAAAATGTGAAGGGAAAAATGATCTGTCAGTATGAAAAAATTCAAAGCTACTTTATTTTTATTAACACAGATTGGAAAAATCCAATTCAACTCAGTTCAGCAAGCAATTATAGGTAAACCTTTATGCTAAGCCCTGAGAATACAAAACCAAATACCAAAATATTGTTGTCTTCAAAAAGCTTATTTTCTTTAGGAAAAAAAAAATATATATATACATATATATATATATATATATATGTACATACACACACCTTTAAAAAAGTAAATACAAAGTGCTTACATAGCAATTTCAAGAAGGAAAGTAGTAAAGGAAGGAAAGAAAAAGTCTTAGGAAGGGGCATCTGAGATGTAATTTTTAGGAAAGTCATGATTATATGAGGCATATAATTATATATATAGACATGTATGTTATAGTTGGACAATGACTAAATAAATTATTTGATAACATATTGGGATCTTGTTATTAAAATAAATATTAAGCATACAATAGATGACACATACCAATATGGCAGAAGGACATGTAATGTCAAAAACACTGAATTTAGAGACAGGGAACCTGAGTTCCTGTTCTGGTTCCTCCACTTAATTAGTGATCATGAGCAAGACACTTAACTTTTTTGTGTGAAACCATTTCATCATCTCTAAGTAAAGGTTAAATTAGATGATCACTTAGGTCCCTTCCAGTTCTGAACCTGTAATTATATGTGATACATAGAAAGATCTTCAGAAACCTAATAGCATGCACAAAAGGGTAAAATGAAAAAAAAGAAGAAAAATAAAAAGAAAGGGGAGGGGAGGGAGAAAAAAATGATTGGAAAAGAAGTTCAGGAGAACAAAATCATAGAAAAAAGGAAAGGGAGAAAGGAAAGGAAAGAGTGCAAGGGAAGCCCTGGGAGAGGTAGAGAACAGTGATGTGAAAGAAGGAAGTATAGTGCCATACCAATCAATCTACCAAAAAATTACTTTATAGAGCTAGAGAAAATAGTGAAAAAATTCATTTGGAAGAACAAAAGGTCCAGAATATCCAGGCAATTAATGAAAAGAAATGCTAGGGAAGTTGGCCTAGCCATACCAGATTTTAATCTGTATTATAAAGCAACAGTCATCAGAGCTACTTGGTACTGGCTGAGGAATAGAGCAATGGATCAATGGAATAGATTGGGTACAAAAGACTCAGGAGTCAACAATTACGTTTGATAAGCCCAAAGACCCCAGTTTCTAGGATAAGAACTCACTATTTGACCAAAACTGCTGGGAAAATTGGGATATAGTATGGCAGAAACTGGGCACAGACCATCATCTAATGCCATACACCAAAATCAAGTCTAAATGGGTACCAATCTAGGTATAAATGCTGATGCTGTAGGCAATCTGGGGAAGCAAGAGATAGTTTACCTGTCAGATTTATAGAGTAGGGAAGAATTTATGACCACAGAAGAATTAGAGAATATTATAAAATGCAAAATGGATAATCTTGATTACATTAAACTGAAAACTTTCTGTGCAAAAAAAGCCAATGTAACCAAGATTAAGAGGGAAGTAGGAAATTGGGAAAGAATTTTTACAACCAGCATCTCTCATAAAGGCCCCATTTCTAAAATATACAGGGAATTGAGTCAAATCTATAAGAATGCAAGTCATTCCCCAATTGATAAATGGTCAAAGGATATGAACAGGCAATTTTCAGAGGTAGAAATTAAAGATATCTATAAGCATATGAAAAAATGCTCCAAATCACTACTGATTCAAGAAATGCAAATCAAAACAACTTTGAGGTACCACATCTCACCAGCCAGATTGGCTAAGATGACAAAACAGGAAAATGACAAATGCTAAAGAGGATGTGGAAAAATTGGAACACTAACACATTGTTGGTGGAGCTGCGAACTAATCCAACCATTCTGGAGAGCAATCTGGAACTATGCCCAAAGGGCTATACATAATTGCATACCCTTTGATACAGTAACATCACTTCTCAGTTGTATCCCAAAGAGATCATAGAAGTGGAAGGAAGACCCATATGTACAAAAATATTTATTACAACTCTCTTTGTGGTGGCAAAAAACTGGAAATTAAGGGGATGCCCATCAATTGGGGAATGGCTAAACAAGTTGTGGTATATAAATGTAATGAAATATTATTGTGCTATAAGAAATGAGGAGCAGATGGACTTCACATTTACCTGGAGAGGCTTATACAAACTGATGCTAAGTGAGAAGAGCAGAACAAGGAAAAATTTGTACCCAATCACAGACACATCATAAGTGTGATGACTAACCTTGACAAACTGGACTTTTCTCAGCAATGCACAGCTAAAAGACAACTCTACAAGTCTCAGGTTGGAAGGAGATACCTACATTCAGAGAAAGATCTAGAAAGAACAGAGTTTAAATGGAGACTGAAGCCATCTACATGTTCTCATTCTTTTCCATGTTTGGTTTTGTTTTTTCTTTCCCATTGTCCACTTCATTGGTTATAGCCCTTCTATACAAACAGACTGTTGTACAACGTGAAAGTATTTGCAGATTCTATACTTGACTGCATGATGTCATGGGAGGGGAGAGAAGGAGGGGAGAAAATCTGAAACTCAAGGGATTGTGGAACTGAATCTTGTAAACTAAAAGTAAATAAACAAATCAATTAATAAAAAATAAATAAATAAAAAAGAAGGAAGAAAGTGAAAGAGGGAGAAAAAGGAAGGAGAATAAGAGAGAAAAAAGAGAAGGAGAGAGAAAGGTGGAAAAGAATAAACAGAAGGATAGTTTAACATATGACAGACATGGAAAGGGATACAGACCGCATGGTTTGCTTTGTGCACATTTGTTTGCGTGTTGTCTCTCCCATTAATGTGTAAGCTCCCTGAGGACAAGAACTGCCTTTTGCCACCTTTTGTATTCTCAGCAGTTCACACAGTGCACGGCACATAATAGGTGCTTTAAAATGTTTATTGATTGATTGTTGACTGTTTTCTAACTAATTTCAAACTACTTTTTTTAATGCTAATGGTTTTTTGTAAGATTTTATTCCTATATTTTGTATGTTTGTTTCATTATTTTTGTTAAGGATCATTGTGTATAACTTACAAGAAGGAACAGTTGGTACCTAACTCCTATTACATTTTACATATGGATGGTCATGGGCAAGTTCAATTCTAGATTCCTTTCCTAGGATTGCCATAATACAATAATCATAGCTTTAGGGAATAATTCAAACCAATCCATAAGTATAGTTCCATCTCATAAATGTAACCACATTTGATAGCAAAAGCATTCATCCTAGTCTGCTTTTATTCCAATCAGCAAACAGAGAGAAACATAGCCAATAATCACCCAACCCAAATATTGTCCTTTTGTAATGTAACTGAATATTCACAAGTTTTTCACATGTATTTGATGAACATAAAATTTAGTATCAGTTTCATGCTTCCAAGGAGCCAACCTCACTAACTGCATGAAGACTAAGTGCTAGTAAATCCTCCCCAGGTCTGCTGCTTCCTGAGGCATCTTGACTATTGGCTTCTATTGATTGCCTATGGAAGAAGAACAGCCACCACATATGGAAGTCACATGTCTAACACAGTATTACTTTCTAGGTATGTGACTGCAGACCCCTGAACAAATTACTGCTGCCAAAGCCCAGCCAGTTTAATTTGGCCTGCTTAATTCTTAAACAAGCTCTTGTTCTGAACTACTACAATTATGGCAGATCAGTGGGGACAAGGGATATTCTGGGGTCAGTGGGAAGTCACAGTCTGCATTTGGTAGTGGAGGGAGTTGGGCTGTGAAAAGCTGGATAAGATTTTTTTTTTACTTCAATATTAGAACTGAGTAACATGAACAATTTAACAGTGACCTACATTTAAAATAATGGATAATTTCCAAACTCAAGAACCTTCACTCAAGCCTCAGATGGGTCACAACAAACCAAGCAAAGTTTTTTGTTTTTTTTTTTTACTCCCTGTGTCTGATTGTGTGCACATACTTTGGTTTCATAAGTAGTCAAATATTACTGTGTCAACTCTTGTATCTGACTTCCTTCAGATAGTGTGGCTTGCTTATTGGGATCATGACTTCTGCTGAATCATCTACCCATTCTCACCCATGATATAATGGCCTGTTGACATTCAGAATTGAAGAGATAGCTATGGTCAGGACATAACTTTCTTATTCTTACCTGAAGATGCCTTCACCTTTTTTGCTAGCAGTAACATAAAAAGAAACAGAACTGATTTCTGAGCAGAATTGATTAAGGCTTTTTTAAGATAATCACAAAAATAAAGTTTTGTTACTGGTCTATATAAAATAGAACCTCTAGAGTGAGTACTAAAGCAGAAGAGAAGATTATGTGGGCCAGTTTCAACCATAATGTCATCTTCCTATGTACACTTGGAATAAGGTATAAAAATGAAAAAAGTATATAGGGGATTATTAATGACTGTCAAAGCCCCCTCAGGGAATCAGAATCTGATCTGTGATCAGCATTTCTCCATCTCTACTCAGAAATCAGATAATGCATTTCATGTCCTGCCTTGTTTCCCTTCCCTCCATTATAAATAACTATTTGACCTGTCGCCAAAGGAAAGTAGAAATTTAGAGGAGCATTGTGAATCCCTGACATATAGATGCATCTCTTAGCTCAAGTTTCAGCCTTATAACTAGATATTATTATTAATAATGCCACAAAAATATGAGAATAAAATAACTAAAACAATGCATAATAATAGCAGTGCCAACAAGAACATCAAAAAATGAAGATATATGGAGGATATTGTCAGAAAACCCACAGAAGATGAGATTATATCCTGATAATTTTTCTCAACTACAAAAAAGTTATTTTATCTATTTGTGTGATAGTAAAAATAACATCAAATATATACAAAAAAAGATAATAGCAGGGTAGCAACTTGTCCTAGTTATGATTTTATCTGAACTCCAAATAACAAGATTTTTTTTCAGTAACAACAAACAGTAAGAATGATTTCAAAGCCCAAAACATCGACAATGTTATGGGGGTTTGGGGAGTGGTAAAATAAGAGAATGCCAGCAAGGGTGATTCACACTGGGGACTCTGTGTGTTCTGTGAGAAGTAGGTAGGAGCCCTGAAACACTGGCCATTTGGGTTCTGGTGTTACTGATGATTCAGTGTATCCTTCAGATAGTGTGATAAAAGTGTTCTTATGAACCTAAGAAATAGAAGAGATGGCATAGTGCTACATTTTGGCCCTACTCAAAATCATTGTGCTGAACAGTCTCTTCAGAAGACAGCTGAGTGGGTAACAAAGTAAATGTGAATAGGAAATCCAAATAAGAAAAGCATATAAGGGATTCTAGGTTCACTTTCTCACAATGGATAAAAATTTTCATGGCAGCACATTTAGAAAAAAAAAAAGTCAAGATTAATTAAAATCTTAACTATAGAAGATTGAGAGAAATAATAAAAATAGAGAAAAGAACTCCTAAAAAAAAAAAAAGAAATCTCTTCTACAGCTGCAAGAAGTCCACCATAAAAATGCAAGATGGATCAAACAATAAACAGAAAGCTGAAACACCATTAATACAAGGAATACCAGAATAATTAACATCAATTCCAGTTTTTCTGCAAGATTGGAAAGTATGTGAGGGGATAGAAGAGGATAGATAGGATTGAAAACTGTTGGCTTAAATGTTTCATAGTAGATATGAATTAAAAACAAGGCATTTTATCACTTTCTTTATTAACAGAAAGTAACTCATATACATTATCAAAGGATGAATATGCTGCCAAGTCCTCCAAAGTTGGGCCAGTTTTGTTCATATACTGTATATGAAGTATTTACAGTGGCCACCGCTTTACAAAATCAATAAAAACATACAAACATTAGTTACGGAATAAAAAGAGGTGAGTCTAAAAGTCACAGAATATATACGCAGCAATTTATTGATTTGACGTTTGTTGAACAAGTTGTCCAAAACTGCTATAACATATACACTGTTTTCATTGGTTATCATAAAACACTTGGCTTAGTTCTATACTCATAGATTTTTCATGTGCTGTATGAATACACTAATATATACATACATATATATATATATATATATATATATATATTCATGTGGACATGTGATATACTAGCATTCTCTTTGTATATGCATATACACAGAACCAAATACATATGTGTGCTACATATGTATATTACATGTATGTGTATAAATATATAAATAGAACTGTTCTCTAAAACATGTCAACAACAAGGATAATTAAATGTAGAATTTTTCAGGGATACAGTTTAAACCCATTCTGGTTTTCTCTAGGCTTACAGAGATTATTATTTCTCTTAAAAATAACTAAGAATGGTTTCTAAGTTCAAGAAGGAGTCAAACCAGAATATAATGATGGATGATCTTAATTATTAGAGAGACTAAAAAAAAATACATTGAACAGCTCCTTCATTTCATGGAATCATTCTCCACTGATATTGAATTGTTGCTTGAGCTTGTTAAGTATAAAATTCTTAATGTATTTCAAGGGAAGGTATTGATTGAACACTTCTATCTTTAATACCGAGGTCAATTTGAACTAACAGATAAAGACAATACATAAAATCACCTTGACCTCCTCCAGACTCATTGAGTATAAAGGTATTAGGAAGATTGACTCAATATGTTAAGAAACATATTGGCATCCTGGGAAGGGGAAGTACATATTTAAAACCACTGACATCTATATAATGGCAATCTTAATGTAAATGTTAGAATTATAAAAGAGGCAGTAGTATATGTAATATATTTAGAAAGTATTCTTCTCAAAATCCCTATAATATTAATGAAATGAATGGCCCCTTACTTTAAGGCAGCTCTATAAATATTAACATTGATTCACCAAAAATGAGGAAGAGTATTCATAGACTTGTTAGGGCATATAATGAACAGATAAAAAACCTACAAAAATATTAGGAACAAGGAGACATCATTTCAGTAAATGTTAGTAAAAGCTGGTAACAGGTACATCCTTTGGATCTAATGAATATAACCAAAAGTCTATAACCTCCAGATGAAACTTAAGAAATGGCTAAGATCCAAGATGACAATTAGAAGACATGCCATGGACAATAGTAATATGAATTCAGTCAACAATATGCTAACAAAGAAACTTTGAAACAAATGATGACTATGTTGTTTGTGCTAACAGGGATGGTGGTGGAGGTTCTTAGGCTACTTCAGCACCAAGTCATTATGAAGAAATTACAGAAGGACAACCTTTAAGGATTTAGTGATGAGTATATATTATGACCATAAACTGGGGAAAACTTGTAAGAAATGGAAACAGCAATATTATAGGTTGTAAGAAAATTAGTACTTACCAAATATCTAGTGAGACATGAAGTGGAAGCAAGAATTATATGTTGGGAATTAGAATTCTACATCACAGACTAATAGTTGACACATCCGTAAACACCAAATACACGCTTCAACTATTCTAGCAAACTCAATCAATAAACCACATTAGAACTGGACCATTATCACAGAGGAAACCATTACCATCAATCACCTGAATGATGAAAAATTAAGGATAATTTTAATAGATATTCCTTTATTAAATACTCAGAATTTCTAAGTTACACACAAAAAATGATACAGAGACCTAGGGGAAAAGATCAAAATACTGTTGGAAAGAGGTACATATAATTCCAGTTATCTTGTATTCTGTTGAACTTGTACTGAGGATTCTTTCAGTAATCCTAGAGAAGATATTTCTTTCCTAATTTTCACATCCAACTATAAAACACAGTTATTTTATCTGCTTATGCAATAGTCTATAAAGCATTAAGTAGAAAAGAATAACAGCAGAATAGTTACTTGCTCCAGGACTCTTTCTATTTGAACCCCACAAAAGGTGAGAAAAATAAATCATACTAATGACAAATAGCTGGTACCTATATTATTTTATAAACACTTTACACGTATTATCTCATGATCAATCTGCCTCAGGGGTTCTTCTATTTCCTAGCTATTTCTATTGACACAGTTGGGTGTTACCAATCTCTCATCATATCCAAAATGGAACTCATTTCCTTTTCTACAAAATGTGTCCCTCTCCAAAACTTCCCTATTTTTCATGAAGGAGCCAGCAAACCTCTAATCCTCTAGGTTCATGATATCAGAGTTATTCTCACCTCCTTATTCTGCCTATTTCACAATAGGCTAGTTCGTTGCTAAATTCTGTTAGTCTTATGTCCACAACATCTCTTAATATATTCCCTTCTCTTCAGTCACATGATACCCACATTAATTTTGGCCTTTTTCACTTCTCACAAAGCTTATCCCAATAGCTGAAGGGATATAGTATATATGTATAAAGAAGTCCAAAATATGTACAAAGAAAGTACAAATAGTAGCTCTCTCTCTCTCTCTCTCTCTCTCTCTCTCTCTCTCTCTCTCTCTCCCTCTCTCTCTCTTTCTCTCCCTCCACCCCCTCTCCCTCTCCCTCTCTCCCAGGAACCTCTGGGTTCAAAATCTAGTAAGTCATTCTTTACTTACTCCTGAAAAGGGCAAGGTCCTAACCCTATCCTATATAGTTGCTCTAGGAAGAAAAAGTCTCATAGAAAAGAGATGTCAACCACTTAGTCTATTGGCTTTTATAGTCTTAATTAATTATTCAGCTAACCCTCTATGTTTATTTAACTGAAAGGTTTAATTAAAAGAGATTGGTTGCCGGCCATGAAGAAGATAAGCAATTTTTTATGATTCATATTCAGGTGGCTTAGATGACTGTATGTAGTACCAAACCAGTTCAGAAAGTGGTCTTCACACCCCCTCTCTATATTTCTATAAAATCTAATCTAGTGAAGATGCTAGATGGAGATTGACATGAAAATCCCAATAAAACCTATTTATATAATATTTTAGAGGGGGCAGTGCACTTTCAGATCCATTATCTTATTTAATCCCCATAATACTCCTATGAGAAACTCAGGGAAGCATTACTGTTACCATCTTGAGGAAGAAGAAACTAAGATTCAGACCGATGAAGTGATTTACCTAAAGTAAAATAACAACTGAGTGATAAAATTAGGATGAAAACCAGCATCTCTTTTCTCCCATCTGTGGAAAAGGATCCTTGATGTTATTAGACTGCATATCTGGGAGAAAGCTTTAGATACTGAAAAGGGATTTTCCCCATCTCATTTAAAATGGGGAAAGGAATGAATGTTTGTATGTAACTCATGCCTCAAGCTTAGGTTTGAGTGGGTTAAACTTATAAAGTTTTTTCAAGGGATGACCAAGGAAATTGAACCTACCATACATAGAGAAAGGAAAAGTTAACTTCAAATTAGATCCTTCCTTTTTTTTCTTATTTTTTTTCAATTGGTATTTATTTTGTCTTTTGAATGCCCCCTCCACTATAAAAAGAACTGATGTTTGCACATATTTATGGTCTTTTCTTCTTTAAAAAAAAATCTCTTTGGAGTACAAGCCTAGTAGTAGTATCTTTCAGTCAAGTTTAGTGATTTGGAGGGACCGACATGCCTGAATAGTTCCTTCTTAACTCAAACATTATAATTTAACATTAATCATTAATACTGGAGAAAAATCTCCATTTAAAAAACTATTTATTGAGAAGTGTCTATATATTCCCAATGAAAGAGACTTTAGGAAGAGTACCATGATAAGAATGAGGAATTTAAAGTCAAAAGGTTTGGGTTTAAGTTCCATCTTAACTATTTAATACTTTTGTGAATTCAGACAAGAACCAAATTTTTGTCAGCCTCACTTTAGATTGTATAATGAAGAGGCTGGACTGAACAACCTCTAAGATCCTTTCCAACTCTAGAATCTATCATACTAAATAAAGATATGATTCTCACCCTCAAGCCCTCACAAGCATCTTATATCCACTGAGGGAATAGGAAAGTATATGAAAGGAATTTTACATTACTCATTAGACACTCACAAAACCATGTGAGATTGGTTTTGATATTATCATGTCAATTGTACTGATGAAGAAAGTAAGGCTGAGAGATGGTAAGTGACTAACTCAAGCTTACACAGCCAGTAAGTGTATGAGAGAGGATTACAACTCGTGTTTTTTTTTTTAATTTAAAATTGAATATGTGATCAGCCACTATTCCAATTAGCTGCTTAGTTGAACCAGACAGTATCTAACGTTCCATCTCACTCTAAATTCTATAATGCAATGCTGAATGTCACGAGGATTCAGCAACAGCATTATGTCACTCACTGAACCATAGGTCTGGGTAGATCAAATTTCAGACATTTTGAACTGCTATTTGATTTAAAGCAAATATGAGTCTATGACTTTTCACTCCATGTCTGGAAATTTCTTCTTCCTCATCTCTGCCTCTTGGCTTTCCTAGTTCTTTCAAGTTCCAGCCAAAATTCAAGCTCCTTCATTCATGCCTTTCCCAATCCCCTTTAATGCTAGTGACTTCCCCCTGCAATTATCTCTGATTGATCCTGTATTTATCTTGTTTGTACATAGTTATTTTCACAATGTCTTCCTCATTAGGTTCTTGAAGGTAAGGGTTGGTATTTTCTTGCCTGTCTTTATATTCCCAGTGATTAACACAGAGTCTGGCACATAGTAGGCACTTGATAGATGCATGTTGTCTTGGATTGAATTGAATGTAGTCTAGCAAAAGCAGTTTGAAAATAAATGTAGTTTCAAAGTCACTTGGCCTGATTGGAACAGAAAGAACATACCTCTTAACAGTGATTTATGCTCCTGCGACATGCTAGAATAAGGACCTAGGGATTTCAAATTAAGATCATAAACACATATTCAGAAGACATTTTGGCTGCTAGAGAAGTACAAAGGGACATGGTTCTTTTTCTTGCCTAGGAGGAAGAGTGTCTTCATAATTAAAACAAAGACAAAATCAAAGTTACTCCCATCCATCTGGGAACTATTGCTATTCAGTTGAAATATAGGTCACCAGACATGGTCAGAGAGTAGTCTACCTGGACTATTCTGGTGGGAGAAGCAAAAAGGATTAGATTAAGGCCAGGCCAGCATAGAAGGAAATCAATGCATCTGAGTAAACTCTGATAATGATATAATGATTCCTAGAACTTGGAAACCTTTTCCTAACACATCTTGTTTACCTTAAAGATTTTTTTTGTGTGCCAAACCGAGAAGACACTGCTTTGTTTTCAGTCAGGAAAGACATTTGGACTTCTTTCCTCCAGTTGGCAACATGTGCAAGAAAGAATATTCTCCTTCACTAAGAAAGAGAATAAAATAGACTCAGGAAAGACTATTGGTTGACAAGTTCTGTTGCCTGCAGTGGATAGGTAACAGCAATGGCCACCTATTGGCTTAGTCTAAGTGGTCAAATCATTCAAGGTCAGAATGTATTTTATTGGCAACTAAGCAATACACTGAGTGAGAAGAAATCCAGGACATTAAAATCAGAGCAATACGTAGTAACTGCTGAAATAAAACACTTTCAATCTTTTCAGTTTTCTTAAGTGTTACTCTCTTCTACACAGTCTACATATAGTTTAGCTGTAGCTGTACTGGCTTACTTACTGTCTCATCCCTTTCACAAACTCCTAGAATTGTCATTCTAAACTTGTTGCCTCATTTACTTTCTTTTCTCTCACTCTTCAACAGTTTGCAATCTGGATTACAGCCTGATCAGTCTACTGAAACCCCTCTCTTTGAAATTGGCAAGAATCAATTAATTTAACAAAAGATTCTGGTCTATTTTCCAGTCTTCACTATTATTTAACTATTTGCTCAATTTGAAATTTGATCACCATCTTTCTTTGGGTTGTTTGTGACACTACTATCTCCTAGTTCTCCTCTTAAACATAGAAACAATCCCCTCTATCTCTTCTGCTGGTCCATCATAACATCATGCCCTTAATTACAGATATATTTTAAATTACTTAAATTTAAATTAAATTAGACCTTCTCTCTCTCCAGGTTTTCTTTTGGTAAACTCATCAGCACCAATGTGTTTAACTATCATCCCCTTGTAGATGACTCTCAGATCTACATCTCCATTCCCATGATCTCCTCCAACTTAAATCCTGAATCCCAAAGGATATGGGAAGAAATGGCATAAAGTATACAGATGGAAGATTTGGCCTTGGCAAGGGGAGCTTGTAGTACTGGTAGAAAAAATGAGAGATGATAAATCTAGGGATGATGTATCTCTCATGGTAGGTGGCCTAAATTTTTTGCAGTATTTTTTGTATTATATTTGAGCTAAGGTCCTTTGCTAAGAGTGAGCAAGAAGAGAGGTATATGCAATATTAGGGGAAAAGGCATTTATTTGGAGAAAGTGCTGTATAAAGTCAATCAGAAAAAAGTAAGAGGAGTGTCATGTAGCAGTGAAGACTGAATTGAAATTGGAAAGTATAAATTTGTAGTGGGACCAGTCAGCAGGATTGCGTGACTTCCTCTAGAACAGGTCAAAGGTAGAATAATAAGAATAGATAAGATAGATGGTAGAACTAGCAAAGGGTTAAGGATTGAAAAGTGCTTAGTCCTGATAGTAAAATGGGGTAATGCATTCAAGGTAAAGGGCAGTGTACATTTGAGCTGGTTCAATATTTCAAAAGAATTAAGAGGACTGACAAGGGCTGATGAAATAGGAGAATAGGGAGGGGGGAAGGGCTGAACAGAGATTGGTGAAGACAAATAGAATTTGAAGGAATGATGCACAAGGAGAAATTGAAGGGTATGAAGTTAGAGAGAGGATTTTCAGAGTTCTAGATCTTGGAGGTGATATTGTTGCATTTGATACTTAGAACAAAGGAATGATAATGACAACAGAATCATAGAATCACAGAATCTGAGAGTTGTAAGAGATCTCAGAGGCTAACTAGTCCAACCTATATATATGAAAGGAAGTAATGCTATAGACGATGTAAGAACCTTATTAATTACAGAACAGTCCTCAAACTATGTTCCCAACAAAACTGAGCAGGTGTTCTGCAGGAACTTCTGCAAGACTTGGCACATGGGTATGATTTCCTTTAGGAACTCTAGCTTCTGCAGTATGAGGTAATATCCTCTTCCCCAAAGAATGTGTCTCTTGAGTAGGCCCTCTATAACAACATCAACAGTAACGATCATTGTCATCATCATCATTGTCATCATTATCATCATCATCATCATCATAATTACAATATCCCACATTTATGTAGTTGTTGATCTTTTGCAGAATTCTTCCATAACAAGATAGCCATTAAAAATATCACTGTTCTCTACTTTACAAGTCACAAAGTCATGGATCATCATGGGACTGAAAATATAGAGTTGGACAGGACCTCAGAGGCCATTCATTCCAATTCCTCACTTTAAGTTTGAAGAAACTGAAGCCAAAATACCTGAGGAAGATTAAGTTACATGGTTTCAATGCCAAAGATAAGATAGGAATCCAAGGTCTTTGCATGTACTACACAAAAAAATATGAAGGTCAGACAGGTGTAAAGTGACTCATTATAGTCTCTTTGATAGTAAGTGTTGAAGATAGTATTTGAATCCAGATATCATGACTTTAAGTCCAGCATACTGCACAATATATTTCCGGATAATAAGTTGGATGTATGATGCTGAAACTTTGCTTATTTAAGCTTCTGTATAGATAAGGTTTACTATAGACCTGCAACCATCATTTTTCATCTTCAGATGGCACTCCTAGATCATTAAGGCAAGATGCTGACCACATTTATAGAGGGAGTACACTGAGTTCATTTTCAGAGATAGGAGGAATCAATGAATCAACAGATTCATCAATATGGGGAAATGAAATGAAAGTGGTTTTTAGAACCAGATGAGAGAATCAATTAAATTCAAAGATGTGAGAAGTGATGATTGCCTATATAGTCAACAAAACCATTGAGAAGTTCTTCCTTGGGTCTGAACTAAATCTCTTTTGCTATAATTGAAGTCCTATTTGGATTGTGCTCAGCTGGGGGAATTACTTGGTCAGCATTGCTTTAAAACCACCTAATAACTAAAGCTCATGAATTTCTGTTCAGCAGTAAAACATTTCCTCCAACCACTCAGTCGATTCATTTCCTGGAAAACACAAACTTGACCATTGAAAATAGAGAAATCACTAAAGATCTCTCCTTAATAAGTCTGTACTGTTCTGGTTAAATGTTCTTTAAAATG
>CM053581.1:105333220-105368038 GCA_028627135.1 Pseudochirops cupreus | reverse complement strand
TAATTGCCATGTTATGTTATTTCCAAAAATAGAGAAATATAGAATTCAACCTCATTTCATCTTTCATATGAATAGTGTCTGGATACCCAATCCAGAGATGGATAACTTAAAGATATATATGACTAATTTTTACTTGTACCAGGAAGGATGTTTTACATTAGGGAAATAAATAGCATAATATGAAATATTATGACATAAGGAAAACAAATATGAAGAAATTTAATAGAGAGAAGAAAGCAGAAATAAAATGTCAAATTATCTTTTGACTACAACTATGAAAATGAAGGCAACGTTAAATGACTAAAACTTTACCTTAAATACAACCTACTGTGCAATCTACTTTTTTAAAACACAAAGTTTTACTTTCTTTTAATAAATAGTATAACTACATAATTATCTAGTTGCATGGATAATTGAGTCACAATCATGCTTTTGTGGTTTTTTTTTTTACTTGTCAAATTGTTTCAACATTATGTCTTTTTTTCTTTTTGTCTATGTTTGCCTTGTTGAAAACAAAAATTATCAGTGAGTCATCAGTATGCTCTTGTAAGCAAAAAAAATAACAGGCTATATTTATATAATCAAAATGATAAGGCAAATTAAATTTATTATTATAGATAGCCTTTATATAGCAATTTATGACTTGCAAAATTATTTATATATGCTTTTCCCCCCTTTGGTCCTCCAAACAACCCTGTGATATAATAAGTATTATTATTATAGATATTTTACAGATGAAGAAACTGATGCTTAGTTTTGTTAAATGACTTGTTCAGAGTCATACAGTTTTCAAGTATGTAAAGAAGAATTCAAACTCAAATCTTGCTGGCTCCAAATCCAGTGCTCTACCCACTACACTGCCCAGTTGACTTAACATCAGCTTTCTCCCTGTCTTTTTCACTCTTCTTTTTTTTCCCCCTCTGTTACAATACCATTATTTATAGGTCAAAATTTTCAGGGAGGATCTTAAGTTAGAATTCATGGTAAGCATAGCTATAAGAATGGTGAAGGTTTTGAAACCTGTAATATACAAGGACTGGATAAAGAAATTAGGGCTTGGATCCTCAAGTAGAAAATGCCTAAAGAGTGATGATGACTGCTTTAAATGTTTAAAATGGGTGAGACTTTTGGTTTCCTTCATTTGTTTTGCTTGTTTTCCCCCTGAGTTAAGAGCTAAGACCAGGGCTGGCAGTTAAAGAAAGGTAGGTGAGCCCCAATATTAGGGAAATTAAGAACAAAAACCCTTCTCTGGCATCAGATCTCTTCAAAAGAACTTCAAGAATTGTCTTGAAAGAGGTGCAGAAAGTCTATCAACTGAGGAACAAAGTTAGTTAGCAACAAAGTCTAAACTACCGCATCCCATGGATATTATCTAGGGCATTTCTGCTGAAGGTAACAGTTAGACTGTATTACATGGGAAATCACTAAGGATCGTAGATTCAAAGCTGAACAAGAACTCAGAAGTGACATAGCAAAGGCCTAGAGAATTCAAGTGATTGACCAAGGTCATGCACAGCAGTTGCCTGGTTATTGTCCTTCCTTCTCAAAGAGGATCAAAAGGACATCACTATGTTAGAGTCAAGCCACAACTGATCCAACTGTGGCTTATCAGACCAGCACATACCTTTGGCACAAATAGTCCATGTGAACACTTTGGGTGGATTCTCTAAATTTATGCATCTTGTGTTTTCTTTTGAGTTACTTCAATTCTGCTTTGCTCATAGACCACAGCACCTTCTCTGACAAGGGCATGCCATGCTGGGTAGTCCTGTGCCAGTGTCTCCTGAGTCATACAATCAGTTCCAAAGTTGTTAAGCGAGACCTTGAGAATGTCCTTGTATCGCTTCTTCTGATCACTATGTGAGCACTTGCCTTGTGTGAGTTATTCATAAAAGAGTCTTTTAGGCAAGCTTACTACCATAGCAGTAAGCCACAGAGGTAGTATCTGCACCGCAGTCTTCTAGCTGTAGAGCCAATGTTTTCTCCACTGTACCACAATCTCTTTAAGGTCTGCTTTTTTAAAATAATTTTCTGAAGTATCTCTCAGAGTCTTTCTTGAGGGGAAAAAGCCATTTAATCAGTAGAAATAGTATAAACCTATATTTTGACATTACCTAGAATTCCCACTTTATTTTTCTGTCTGTATGTTGTTGTTCAATCATTTCAGTCATGTCCAATCTTTCATGACCATATTTAGGAGTTTTTTTTTTACAAAGATACTGGAGTGGTTTGCCACTTCCTTCTGCAGCCCATTTTACAGATGAAGAAACTGAAGCAAACAGGATTAAGAGACTTGCTCAGGGTCACAGAGCTAGCAAGTGTCTAAGGCTGGATTTGAACTCAGAAAGACGACTCTTCCTGATTCCAAGCTGAGCGTAGGCTTGGTAGTACAATGTGTATTTGTCTGCATGTCTTCTCTCAAAAAAGGAAAAGATGTGTCCAAGAGAGGTAAGGAAAGAACAAGTGAAACTTTATAGCAAGACTGTCATATCCCAAACATGTACTTTTACTATTAAGCAATTTCATTAAGCAAGTTTGATGGAGTAATTTAAAAGGACACACCCCCCTCCCCCAACACACACAAACACAATATTTCTGAATTCTATATAAGGTATCCAGCCAAACCTGTGTATCCTTTATTCCAACCAAAATCTGTTTTGTCAGTGCAAGAGAAATAAATCACTGAAGATGTATTTCACCTTTAGCAGAGCAAAGTGATCATGAGAAGGAACTCGTTCATCATCTTCCATCAGTGAGAAATTTAGTAAATAGCATCAGAATAGCAGTCAATAAATGTGCTTAAATAATACCCTGGCTTTTACTTGCTGTGCTTTTAATTTGGTAAATAAATGCCTTCCACTGGGCATGCACCCTAGAGTCCATGCAGTGACGTGGATTAAGTGCTCTGTTAGCTCTGCTGAGCTGAATGCATCTCAGAGGTCTAGCTAACTCTAATGGCCCCGGAACATTCAGCCTAAATCTCCCTGCTGTTTAATTTCAAACATTAAAAAGGGACATGTGGGGGTAACAAAACTGTGAAGTTTAAAATATAGCCCTTTTATAGTTTTAAATCTGTTAACTGTACAAATAGTGAATCTTCCAGCTAAAGAACACAAGCCTAATGACATCTTCATGAGATTCTCACAAAGTATTTTGCTAATTAAATCAGGTTGAGTCCAAAATGACTCCCTTAATGGCTTAAAAAAGGAATTTTTGACTGGAGATGGAAGGACAATTTTATTCCACCTAGACCTTATGAGAAAATAAAACAGATTGGTTGAAAGGTCTATATCATCGTCATCATAATAAATAAAGATGATGATGATGATAATAATGTATTATGTTTTTCTAACTCTTTATGACTTATGAAGTGATTTTACCATACAACCCTGGGAGTTAAGAAGAGCAGGTACAGTTATTATATTCTTATAGATAAGGAAACTGAGCCTTACAAAGGTAAAATGATTTGTCCAGAAGTGGCTTAACTAGTATGAGAATGGGGATTCAAGCACCAATTCTCCAGGGTTCAAATTTAGTGCTCATAGAGACTTATGTTTCTCAAGGAAAGGTGATTTAAATATATATATATATCTATATATCTATATATATATATATATATAGATATCTATACACATATATATATATACATATATATATATACATATACACACACACATACACATATACATATATGTACATATAGATACATATTTTTTTTTCTTCTCAAGAGATCTGATAAGAAAAAGAACCCATCACAAACATGGCCATTGTCTGCCTGCTTTCTTTCTTCCTTAGCTCCTTTAACTATTAAAATCAGGTATAAAGCAATTATGATAATTTAATTATAAAGAAATACAGAAAGCTACAGTCTCATAAACTGTTGCTTAATAGTTTTCTAAGGATCAGTTCAGGGACAGGGCCCAAAGAGGAGGACCTAGAAGTTTGTAGTTAGCTTCAAGTCTACCTAAGAGGAAAGAGGACAGAACTTTCCCAGAGTTAGGAGACTTTTCATGATTTGACCCAATCACCATCTAAGTAAGTGTCCTTGGACAAATTATTTAGGCCTTACAAGGGTCTTGTTCCAAATTATTAAAGCACTTGACATTTCTGAACCCATGGGCTTGTTGAAGAGGTTTCATAAGCCAGGGGTTACATGGTAGGTTGAGTAAAGAAGTGTTTTAACCTTGGGATTTCAGATGGTGTGCAAGTCAGCATTTACTCCATTTTGTGGCTGAATGAGCAAAGTCACCATGAAGGGAAGAGATTAGCACAGAAGATCTCACATTTAACTATTTTCACATTCTAGTTGGATTGGAACCAAGCCTAAGTAATTTTAGTTTTCAACTGGCTCTTTAGGGTGTCCAGGTGAATTTGTCATGCCGTGGATATTTGAATGAAATACAAGGGAGCAAGACAGAAAGAACAGTATGTTTTCCCCATTTTTGCAGCATCCTTAGCTATAGACCCATTATAGACTTATTTTAAGCCTCTATTTTTCATCCCTGTAATTACGTTTACCTTAATTACCTCCACAACACTGAATTATTTTTAATGGTTTGGAGCTACTATAAACTTCAAAAATGGTTAACTCTAATCTTTTTTGCATGTATGACAAAGTAACAATAATGGCAGTTAACTGACATGAATTTAATACTTTCAAGTTTGTACAATACTCTACATACATCGTCTTGAGCCTCACCACAACTCCACAATCCAATGGGGCACCTATAAAAGGTTATTATTAGCGCCATATACTGATGAGCAAATTGAATCATAAAATAGTTAATTTTGCATCCCATCCTTATATCACAGCAATCTGACTGGCAGATGGCTATTCACATGGAAAGGAATACCTTACATAGCCTACCTATTCTAGCCCCTTAAACCCAAACACTTTAGATCTATAAGAGGAATATTGCCATCACAATATGACAGAAGAGTGTTCTAAGTAAATCAGAGAATAAGAACACATCCTGTTCCAAAATATAACAAGGTATACGGCTTAGCGTATTTTTTACAATGCTCTCTTTTTCAAAAAAAATATTAAGTAGTGAACACAAATGTTATTGTTCCATTTTCATGGATCCATCAACTGAGGCTCAAAGACGTTAAATGTTTTGCCCATGGCTATGCAACTAATAAGAAGTGAAGCTGAGATTTAAACTCAATTCTTCCAATTCCAGGTCAAGAATTTATTACCCTGAACCAACTTGGGGAGTACCAAAATGTTCTCAGTCTTAAATGAGCAGAATTAAACAAGTCCATTGCTTATTAAAAGGGGGCAGCTTGGTGTGGTGGATAAAGTGCTGGGTCTGGAGTCAGGAAGATCTGAGTTCAAATTCTGCCTCACACACATATTAGCTGTGTGACCCTTGGCAAGTCACTTGACCCTGTTTGTCTCAGTTTCCTCATCTGTAAAATGAGCTGGAGGACATGGCAAACCACTCTAGTATCTTTGTGACCTCCCCCTCCCTGAACAAACAAACAAACAAACAAACAAACTCACATGTGGTTTATATATACTAAATAAATTGAATTTACATCATGAATAAAATCAGGGATCTTTTGAAAATGTCTCCTTATCTTTTTTTTTTTTTTGCTTTTTGAAGGGGGAGGGCAGGAAAATTGGGGTTAAGCCTTATTCTACTTATGTAGGACACATGAAAGGACTTAAACTCTAGGGACTCCAATTTCCTCTCCATCTCCCCCTCTTTAAAGAGACTTTCTAACTTCTTACTATTCATTTCTTTGGCTATGGAGGAGAGAAAAGGCTTCTAACTTATCTTCTCCTGCTGACACCTTCGTTTTCCCCAGAAAGTACCTTAACACTGATAGAAACCTGTCAATAATTCTGGGTGATATTTTACCCCGAAATCTGTAAAAAGGTATGCAAATGATAAGTCTGGTGTGAATTGGGATCCTTATTTCTATGAAGCTATAGGAAGAGTATTAAAAAAAAAAATCCACAATATGTTGGGGTTATGAGGAAACAAGATACTAACTAATCCTTCTCTTCAACACCCTCAATATATGTACATATACACACAAACACACACATACACAAAACCTTCACTCTTGGTCACAAGGGAAATTCATCTCAACACCACCAAACTATGAAATTTGGCAGCTCTTCATCAGCAAAAATAATAAAGAGATAATTTAAAATGGCATTAAAAATGATGATATTGGCTTGAATTTATAGAGTTCATATGTATATATTAATACATTATGTACATAGAATTACATTTGCAAAGTTATTTCATATAGCTTATTTTATTTGATCATTATATTAGCTCTATGAGGTAAGTAGTACAAACATTATTATCCTTATTTTGAAAGTTAAAAAACAAACAAAAATGAATGCCCAAAGAAATAAAATCACTTGATCAATGTCACACAGACAGTAACTGTCAGAATTAGGACCCTAACAAAGAGGAAAAATATAAATAACTCTAAATGATGCAATTAAACCCTGATTAGGGAAAATAATGAATCCCAGTGAATTGGTTGTATATATTTGAATTCACACTATTGGAAGTTACAATAATGTAAAATATGTCCATTAGTTCTAGTTCAGTAGGAATACATAGTACAAATTCAAACAATGTGACCACTTTCAAATTATTTGCATTAATTGAAACTTGATCCAAAGTTATTTCTATTTAGTCTAGGAACTGTTGTAATTACAATATGTGGCCAATAATTGATTATTGTAAACCTTATTTCCTCAACTAGATTGTGTGCAGGGTATAGACTCTGTCCTGTCCTTCACATATATACAAGAATGCAGTATTGGTCCAGTGACAAAAAGGATACTTGTTGGACTCAGGACAACTAAGATACTCATAGAGAGGCACCACAGCAGCAACATCAACAGGTTGGTCACTTAGTGATGTTATTTTTTAAACTATAGGAACTCTGGAAAACCACACCTTATGTCAGAGAAGGATTTGGATGTTTGTGGGGGTAGGGGGAAAATTATGCTGATAAAATCTCATTGTCCAGAACTACTAAAGTAAAACACTAGATACTATTTTTATGCAATAAACTCGACTTGTTCATTAATATTACACATACTGTTCTTCCTAGATTTAATCAGAAAACACAATTAGAAGTATACAATTACACATACAAAAATATAATCAAATGCTGATCTTCTAATCCCTAATTTCATAATGATACAGTTCAAAGGCTAATAGTCATTGGTATATCTCCCAGTACCTGTCAGGTTTCAAAGGCTTCAAGAGTAAGGTCACTAGCAAATTTTGTGCTTGTCAATTGACCAGCCTAGTTAAATTCAGAGAGGCTCAGCACCAGGCAATTGCTTACCAGGTTATATATTTGATCACTGTATCAGTAATGTAGCATTCACAATACCTACAGTAACTATAAGTATGTTGATATGGTTAATAATCACAAAAATTTAGCAGGCTCTCTACATGAGAAATATAGCTAGAGCATTTATTTAAATGCCAGAAAACTGAGTCCCAAAACCAGAAGGTCAAAGCCAACACAGTAGTTATGAAGTTGGCACATGTAGTTAAAGTAGTAAACACCCACATTCTTAAGCCTTCAAAACAAGACAGGCTACCACAGGCAAAGATCCTCCTCTCCTCACTCATGACAACTGCTCAGTGTCCAGGCAGCTTACTCCCAGCAGGTCTGGCCTCCCGCAGTTCCCGTCCCTGGCAGTAGGCAGCAGGAGTCCTTAGCAGAGATTCTGGCTGGCTCAAAGAAAAAGGAGTTCATGCCACAATTGCAGCCACGGCCTCTGCCGCTGCTGCTGCTGCTGCTTCCAGTCAGCACCACATGGAGGCTAGCTTGGTTCCTGCGTTCCCTTGCTCCACCCCTTCCTGCTACGTCAGCAAGTTGAAGAGCCATGGAAGATCTTCAAATCCCAGTATCATTACAATCACAGAAACTCATGAATTTTGTTAGCTAAGATATAGGGAAAATATTTTGTGTGTGTATTCAGTTATTGTTGACATTGTTGAATCTTGAAGCATCAAGAAAAATTAATATGAGCACCAGTCTTAGAATCAGGAGACCTCGGTTCAAGTCTTGAAGCTAATATTTGTTATTTGTATGATCCTGGGCGGGGGGGGGGGGGATCTCTGAGTCTTGATTTCCTCTTCTATAAATTGAGCAAACACTTCTCAAAATTTATAGTGCTATTCTAAAAAAAAAATTCTGTATTCAGTGCTATAAAATGTGTTAGTGTTAGCATGTGTGTATATCAAAGTGAATTTACTATGCATTACTCTTAATTAAAATAAGGAGGAGGAAGAGAAGGAATAGAAAAAGAAGAAGGAGGGAAAAAGAAGCAGATGGAAGAGAAGGAGACTTGGAGAAGGACAAAGAAGAGACTGAGACAGAGAAGAGTTCTGGTACTTTGAGGCTATCAGATCATATTACATGTATTATCTCATTTGATTCACATGACTTTCTGTAACTGGTGTTGTTATTATTCCCATTTAACAGATAAGGACATTGAAGCTTAGGGAGAATAATTAACTTAGTCAAGGCAACACAACTAGTCTCTGAGGCAGGATTCAAACTCTTTTCTTTCTTAATTAAAGTCTACTATACCATTTAAGGGCCAAGAACATAATAAACCTAGTGCTTTGATGGTTCTTTCTAGTCACTCAGGCATCACCTTTGACTTCTTACTTTCTCACCCTTCCATGTCTAATCTATTGGCAACTCCTGCTGACCACCTTCAAAACATCTTTTTTTTTTTTTTACTTTTTCTCCTATGAGACTACCTCCATCCTGGTGTAAGTCCTCATCACCTCATGGTTGGATTATTAGAATAGCCCTTTGGTTGGTCTCTCTGTCTCAAGTTTCTCCCTATTACTGTCTATTTTTCACTCAGCTTTCAAATTAAGGTTCCTAAAGTACAGATCTACCCACTTAACTACAACTCAATAATCTTCTTTGGCTCCCTATCACCTCCAGGATCAAATATAAAATTCTCTCTTTGAGCTTCAAAGACTTTAACAGCTTGGACCCCTCCTATCATTCTACTCTACTGATACCTTAACTCCTCTCAGGGTCTTCTGCCATCCAGTAACAATGGCCTCATTGTTCCTCTCACAAGATACTCTATCTCCAGGCTCTGGGTATTTACATGGATGTCCACCATGCCTGGAATTCTCTCCAACCTAATCTCTGGCTTCAGTTATGTTCAAGCCCCAGCTAAAAGTCCATGTTCTACACTAAGCCTTTATTAATCCTTCTTAATTCTAGTTCCTTTTCTTTGCTGATCATCTCAATTCTATTTTGTTTATATCTTCTTTGTGCATAGAGGCGTGTAAGTTGTCTCCCCTAATATACTCTGAGCTCTTTGAGAGGAGAGACTGTTTCTACTGTTGTTTCTTGTTTCTTTCCTCCTCTTCCTCCTTCACTAGCACATTGCCCAGTACAGAGTAGCCATTTCATAAATGCCTATAGTCTTACTGCCTAAGTAAGTATGTATGGGAGTGAATGAAATCCCACTACTGAAGTATTTGTGAGAAATGGGACAAATGTTTTCAAAGGTTGCCATTTCATCCCCTCAAGATCTCATCTTATAGCTCTCATCCTTTTCTTAACCAAATTTCTGGGGTGAACATCAGTTGTTTCCAGTTCCTCAAATTTCATTCATTTATTGATTCCTTGTAATCTGGCAAAAAGGAGGACTGCACATAGAGATTATTTGTGCAAAAACTTGGAGGTGATAAATGAAAGACCAGTTTCATTGAAACACAGAGAGTGTGTGAATGAAATTAATATAAAATAAAAATGTAGGTAGGAGCCAGACGGCAAAGAGATTCATTTTTTTTCCTAAAGGCATTAGGGAATCATTGAAGAGTTTTGAGTAGAGGGATTATATGTTTAAATCTTTGTTTTAGAAATATAATTTGCAGAGGGCATATTGGAGAGGAGAAAGAATGGGAGAATATTAATTAAGTGGTTATTGAAGTAGTCCAAGCAATAGAGGATGGTGCCCTAAACTAATTAAGAATGTAAGAGTACTTAGAAGAGGGCAGATTCATTTATACTCTGGGGGTGGGACAGACAAGGCTTGGCAACTGATGGGATGTATGAATTACAAAGAAAAAAATTCAAGAATGTCTCCAAAATTTTTGAATCTGGATGACTAGATGGATGCTTGCACCACCAACATAAACAGAAAAGCTTGCAAGAGGAATAGGATTAAATATAACATATTCAGTTTTAGATTACCATTGGGCATTTAGATATGTGCAGCAAGATACTGGAATCAGGGAAATGAGTTAAAGCTGGGTATGTGCTTTGACCATCATCTGCAGAGATATCATATAATTTATAGATACTGACAAGACCTTCAAGGGAGAGAATGCATGTAGAAAATGAAGAGCATAGAGAAAAATGTCTAGTGAGACACTCAGGCTATGTATGATGATCCATCAAAGCAGACAGATGGAAATATACAGTTGAATGCAGAACCAAGAGTGAAAGAAAACAGTGTCATGGAAAGCTAAGATGGGAGATTATTCAGGAGAGAGTCCAAATGACAATGTTGAAAGCTATGGAGGGTCAAGAAGGAACTGAGAAATGATCTTTAGATTTAACAGTTGAGAGGTCACTGGTAATGATGGAGAAGGGTCAGATGGCAAGGGATTGAAAAGTGCCTGGAAGTTTAGAAAGTAGAAAAAAACATAGAAACACGTTTTAGGAGTTTGTCAGTGAAAAGGAAAATAAATAAAAGGTAATAGCTTGATGAAATGGCAGAGTAAAATGAAAGGATTTTTATCTATAAGGAAGAATTGGGCATGTTCATAGGTGAAAGGAAAAGACTCAGTGCTTACAGACAGGTTGTCAACGAAATAAAGGAACTTCTAAAGGAGACTAGTTCTTCTTAGAGAAGACTAAAAGTAATGTGCTTAAGAGAAAGGAAGTATAAGTCAAGGAAAAGGCCAAAATTGTGTTCTGAGACTAGAACAAAGTAAGAGAGAACAGGGATGATAAGGGTGGATTTTCAGGAGCTGGGTAAAAATAGGGTCTCAGGAAATATTCTCAAACTAACAGAAACCATAATTTTATGGAGTGGGGATAAGCTAGAAGCATGTCCAGTACAATTGGGAGTGAAACAAGGCTGACCATCATCACCACTGTTATTCAATATGGTACTAGAAATGTTAGCTTTAGCAATAAGAGAAGAAAAAAAAATCAAAGAAATTAGAATAGGCAAAGAAGAAACAAAGCCATCAGTCTTTGCAGATGATATGATGATATACTTGGAGAATTCTAGGGAATCAAGTAAAAAAACTACTTAAAATTATAAACAAATTTAGCAAAGTGGCAGGTTATAAAACAAACCCGCATAAATCATTGGCATTTCTTTATATTAGTAACAAAGATCAACATAAACAGCTAAAAGAGAATTTCCATTTAAAGTTACTGTAGACATTATAAAATATTTGGGAGTCTACCTGCCAAAGCAAACCCAGGAATTAATGAACACAATTACAAAACATTTTTCACACAAATAAAGTCAGGTCTAAATAACCAGAAAAACATCAATTGCTCATGCGTTGGCCAAGTTAATATAATAAAAATTGCATTTCTACCTAAATTAATCTACTTATGCAGTGCCATACCAATCAAACTACTAAAAATTTATTTTGGAGAGCTAGAAAAAATAATAACAGAATTCATCTGGAACAATAAAAAAAAGTCCAGAATATCAAGAGAATTAAAGAAAATAAATGCAAGAGAAGGTGACATAGCCCTAATTGGGTCTTAAATTTTGTTATAAAGCAACAATCATCAAAACTACTTAGTAATGGCTAAGAAAATGAGTAGTGGATCAGTGAAATAGGTTAGGTACACAAGACAAAGTAATGAAGGTAATCTACTCTTCGATTAACTAAAAGACTCTGGCTTCTGGAAGAAGAACTTGCTATTTGAAATAGTATGGCAGAAACAAGGCATAAATCAACATCTTATACCTTAGACCAAGATAAAGTCAAAATGGATATACAATTTACATGTAAAGGCTGATATTATAAGCAAGCTGGGATAACAAGGCATAGTTTGCCTGTTAGATTTATGGAGAATGGAAGACTTGAAGACTAAACAAGAGAAAGAAAACATTATGAAATGAAAAATGGATGATTTTGATTACATTAAATTGAAAAGTTCTTTTTTCCAAAAACGATTCCAATGCAAGCAAGATTAGGAGGGAAGCAGAAAACTGGGAAAGAATTTTTATAGTCAGTGTCTCTGATAAATCCTCATTTTAAAAATATATGGAGAACTGAGGCAAATTTATAAGAATACAAGTCATAGAGATGGCTAGGTGATACAGTGAATAGAGCACTGGCCCTGGAGTCAGGAGAACCTGAGTTCAAATCTGGCCTCAGACACTTAACACTTAATAGTCATGTGACTTTGGGCAAGTCACTTAACCCCAATTGCCCTGCTTTCCACCCCTTCAAGAAAACAAAACAAAACAAAACAAACAAAAACGAATACAAGTCATTCCCCAATTGATAAATGGTTAAAGGATATGAACAGGCAGCTTTCAGAGGAAGAAATTAAAGTCATCTATAGCTATATGAAAAAATGTTCTAAATCACTATTGATTAGAGAAATGCAAATCAAAGCAACTGAGGTATCATATCACACCTATCAGATTGACTAACATGACAAAATGGGAAAATGATAAATGCTAGAGAAGATGTGGGAAAATTGGAATATTAATGTATTATTGGTGGAATTGTGAACTGATCAAACCATTCTGGAGCTGTAATGGCAAGCAAAGAAGTACTTAGTGCCTTGTTTCAGCTATTAGCACCTTATTTCAGTTCAAGTTTCTTTTGAACCTTGTCCATGATTATATCAAGTCTTTGTTAAGAAACAGAACCTGTCAACCCTGCAGTGGGATGAACTTGCTGATGCAACAGGAAGGGGCAGAACAGGGAGGACCTAATGACAATATAGGGGGAGAAGCCCAAGCTGGGAAAGAGCAGAACTGAGAATGTGAACTTTGTGATGGTCAGGCACTCTGTCTGTCTGTTCTGTCTATGTGGCCACTTTAGTGATAAGTTGTTATGTTATAACATTGTGAATGTTATACTTTGGTTTCTGTGAATGTTTTGCTTTAGTTTACTGCAGAATAACTAGAAAATTCACTATACTATATGATCAGAACCTTAGAGCTATTGACAGCAGCAGTCCTCTGGAAAGCTGCTCATGCTTGAGAGCAATTTACAGAGAGCAATTTGGAATTATGTCCAAAGAGCTATAAAACTATGCATACCCTTTGACCCAGCAATGCCTCTTCTAGGGTTGTATCCCAAAAAGATCACAAAAATGGGAAAAGCACCCACATGAACAAAATATTTTCAGCAACTCTTTTTGTGGGGACAAAGAATTGGAAATTGAGGGGATGTCCATCAATTGAGGAATGTCTGGACAAGTTGTGGTATATGAATGTAATGGAATACTATTGTGCTATAAGTAATGATTAACAAGAAGACTTCAGATAAAGAAAAAAAACCTGGAAAGATTCATGTGAATTAATGCTGAGCAAAATGAATAGAAATAGAACACTACATATAGTAAAAACCACATTGTGCAATAACTGACTTTGATAGACTTAGTTCTTCTCAGCAATGCAAGGAAGTAAGACAACTCCAAAAGATTCATGATGAAAATTGTTATCCAGAAAAAGAACTATGGAATCTGAATGCAGATGGAAGCATTCTATTTTCTCTCCTTTTTAATTGTTTTGTTTTGTTTCTTTTTTTCTCATAATTCCATTAATTCTAATCCTTCTTTGCATCATGACTAATTTAAAATATGTTTAATATGAATGCATAAGTAGAACCTATATCAGATTGCATGCTGTCTTGTGTGGAAGGGTGAGGGAAAAGATGGGGTAAAATTTGAAACTTAAAATCTTATGGAAGTGAATGTTGAAAACTAAAAATTAATTAATATTTTAAAAAGAAACATTATTCTCTCATACAGTTATGAGGCAGGGAGAGAAGTGAAGGTGTTTAATGGAGGAGGTTTGGAATTTAACTGTAATGACTCTGAAAGTAAGTCAGTCAGAAAAATAATAGTGGAGTATCATGCAGCAGTGAAAGCCTAGTTAAGCTTAGATAGCATGGCTTCATAAAGATTCTAAATATCATGAATAAGTGATTTTCTAATCAGTGTTTACTAGCATGTGAGAAGGAACAGAGAAGATAGGTGATGGATAGAGAAAAACAAAATTATGGTTTGGCAAGGAATTATTGGTTACAGAAAAATGAGGCAAGACATTAAATGATAATTGGTTGTATATATTCGATATGGTATCTAAACTGTGAAAGGATGGAAGGGAGGCCATGCCAAATAAAATAGAACAGGAAAGTGTAGAGAGATTAGTGTAGGGGGAAAAAAGAAGATTTTTAGGAGAGATGAAGTAGAAAAAAAAGAGTTGAAAGGGTAAAAGATTGTCAGTGGGAATGTACAATTTCAGAAAATTCTAGATCATGAAAGTGAGCCATTCATGTCCATCTCTGTGTACAGCTGTGTATAGTGAATATAAAAGTCACAGGAGTTTACTAGTTAATGAAATGTATGCCAAGGATGTTCAAAGAGACATTAATATGTCTAGTTAAGTCCCTAATATGAGAGGATTTGGAGTGAAGATAAATTCTGTGAGTTAGAAACTGTGAAAGTATTTGAACTAGGTACTGCTATGTACTTGAGAAATCAGAGGGTCTACAGATAACTACAATGAAAAGTTAGATTTAGATGATAAAGATGGATTGAGGGAACCTCAAAGGGAGAATATATTTCTGAGTGATTAGTGCCAAAGGGTAGTATAGAAGTGGTAGGGAGGAGCAAGAAACATATCTTCTTTTCCTCCTTGTGCTATACTTTGAGGGAAAGAGTGAAGAGGCATGAAAAAAGAACTGATTTTTTGAAGAGGGAGGTCAAAGTTAAGCTGCCTTCTTACAAGTAAGGTTTCCATCATTAAAAGATAGAAAGAATTTGAAGTGCAGTCATCTGATATTTTTAAAAATTGAATTTTTTAACAAAGTGAAGAACATTCAATAGAGTTCATTACAATTGGATAGCAGGTCATGATAGTCATGTAGCACTTCTCCCCTTCTCCATGTTTACTCAAAAACCATTAGCAATGGTTCAGATTACTCATAACAAATTACTTTCAACCTCTCAAGAGATGTAATAGCTGGATGAATAAATGAACAAAGTATTTATTAAGGGCATACTATGTAGACAGCATTGTGCTTAGCCCTGGTAATGCAGAAAAAACAATATCTGCTCTCAAAGAGCTCACATTCTAATGGGGAAATAACATTTACAGAAAGTTCCAGATACAAAACAGATGGAAAAGTTCCATGGTCGTTAGGGTGCTACAGCAAAGGAGATGATAATGAATCTTCTTTAGGTATTTTCACCGACTAAATCATATCAGTTTCTTAAGCTGAGACTGTTGACTGTGCCAAGAATATTGGTGATAAGAATTTTCTTTTCTTGGTCTTCAATAGTATGGCTGTAGTACATGCAGGTTCATAGGCTTCTTCCCAGAAGTTGCTCCTCAAGATGATATCTATGGATATAACATGGAAGCACTGATATACCAAAGGTTTCTGGGATAAGATGCCTGATCTGTTTCCATCAGATTTGGAGAAGAGATGGTTAAAGTCTGACTGCTGGTTTGACTTCTTGGTATATACTGCCTCATGTCTCTTTTTCAGGGTATCCCACTACTTTGACTAGACTGGCTGACTTACTCTGTGAGGAGCTGTTGGTTGGTAATAGGTGGTGATGGTTGGATCCTTCTCTCCAAGAATTGCTTCTACAAAGTTGGCTAGGTTGGAAGCAGAACCTTGGTTGGGGGAGAAATGCTACCCCTCCCAATTTTCTTATACTCCTCTGGTGGCATTTGGTGAGCAGCAGTTGCTGCTGCCAATACAGAAGGTGGGTCTCTTATCCACATTAATTTCTCCCAGCAGTGATAATTTCAGGGACTGAGCTGGAAGTAGGTCTAGTAGTCTGGAGCACACTGTTGTTCCAAGGTTCTTGTGCTCAGGGTCCTTGGCTGTTTCCATTAGATTAGATACATCAGCTAATTATTCAATTACTGAAATAGATCTGTCATCTTGTAGATTTGCATATTTCCATCAAGAATGCAAAACACAACCTATTCATGATTGCCTTTTAACAACTTATGGCCATGATCTCTCACAAGTTTCCCACACAACATCCAGTCAATATTGTGAGACTTTCCTTCCTTTCTCCTAACACTGGAGGACCTAAACTCTCTACTTTTCATTGCTCAATGTAACTAGCCCAACATTCATTCTTACCATACTTGTTTTCTAATTACATCATTTATTCCTTTTCTTCTTCAAAGTTCCTCATTGATTTTATGTTGCAGACTGCTTATACTCACTCTGCATTTGTCCATTGTGTAACATTCATTTTGACTTTTTTGAAGACTCGTGTTGTACTACTAACAGCCATTCAACAGCACCACTAGACTACTGGTTCTAAAAATGGTGCCTTTGAGAGAAATTTATAGTCATTAAATAAATAAGATTTGCTCATTTGAGATTTGCTTAAGATAGCCCTGCTCCCTCTTCTCTTCCTGTTCACTTCCAGGATAAATTTGTGGTCCATCTGTACTGTATGCCCCAGATATATATTCTTTATAGAAAAAATTTAGATGTTTTCTATGCAACTACATGCTCCAATCTAGGTAATATACATTCTTAATCTTTTTACCTTCGTCTTTACTGAGTGGATGGTTGGGCTAAACTTTTTTCAATGGTCACTGGTCTCTTCCAAGAGGTTTTTACAATATCTTTACGATTGAGGAAACTAACATAATGTCATCCCCAAATAAGAGAACGTAGTAGACCTTACTATCCACCAGGAATCCATTGTTAATTTGAACTCTGTACTAGAACTCTTTTATCACAGCGGTGTGTTCTTCTGGAAAGCATGCATCTTGTTATTTTATGCCTCACTTGATATTTATGATTGGGGTTAATGAACAAAGTTATTTCTTTTATAGATAATTATGAAGTATGATTAATATAAATCTTTTTGTAATATCGGGCTATATGGTAGAATTTTCCCTGCCCCCCCCCAAGCCATTTCTTTAATATCATCCTTTTCCATTGGCTATTTTGAATTAATTTTTCAATATCATCCCCAAATTTTTACCTCCAACATGCATCTTGTTTATGTATACTTGGTCCAAAATGGGTGCTTCTTTCATCTTTATTTCCTTTAGTGACTTTTCTACCTCTTCAATGAGTAAATCTAAGACTGTGATACTAAATTCATGCACAGTACCTCTACTGCCTTTGAGGAAAAGAAGAGGTTCCTATAAAACAACCTGAATTTAATTATTCTGAATTTAAGAGATAAAACAAGCATTTCTCTAACATAGAATAGAAAAAAATATTTCACATGAAACTGCAAATCTATTATGTATAACCTGCTATTCCTCTTACAGAAACAATAAAGTTATCATGAGACTTTCTTTTCCTATTTTCTTCTCCCCTCCCCTAGAGATGGCTACCATTAGAAAAAGATATGCATGTATGTATGTATGAATGTATGTATATATGCATATGTGCATGTGTCATCATTTCTTATAACACAGCAGTATTCCATCACAATGGTGTATACCACAACTCATTCAGCCATTCTTCAATTGATAGCCATCCCTGCAATTTCCAGTTCTTTGCCATGACAAAGATAGCTATTATAAATATTTTAGAATATATTGGTTCTTTTCCTTTTTCCCTAATCATCTTTGGAAACAGACCTAAAAGTGGTATTCCTAGGTCAAAGTTTAATAATTCTTTGGGTAAATTCCAGATTGCTCTTCAAAATGGTTGGATCAGTTCACAGTTTCACCAACACAAAATTAGTGTCCCATTTTTTCCACATACCCTCCAATGTTTGTCACTTTCCCTTTCAATCTTTTTAGCCAATCTGATAGGTATAAAATGATATCTCAAGGTTGTTTTAATTTGCATTTCCCTATAGAGGTCAGTCTTAAAACATAATAGCCTAGAGAGTGGTGACACATTCATTTAAATTCATACTATGAAGCTCATGACTTAAAATTGTATCTTTTTGTGAGAGGAGGATGTGATAGGGATAATAGGGAAAGCATAGTGTCAATGAATGTATGTAGGTTTGAGTAGGATGAGGTTAGTGAGTAAATTTCTCCAGAGGAAAAGACAAGGTTTAACTTTGCCTTATTCCCAAATTTGCCCAGGGCTGGTCCCTGATCAGTGAGACAACCATAGCAAAACTATAGCTTACGTTGCAGTCACAGGTAATGCCAGAAAAAATAATCACCCATCACTTTTGACCTGAATCCTACCTGACTTGTCAGGTACTTTATATAATGGTGATTTTTTGTAGATCTCTTGGGCCTACACATTATATACTAAAGCATAAAAGAAATACACAGACTCTCTTCCAAGGAAATGGAACACCAATCTCCTTCAAAAACCCATACTATTAATTGCCAGTCATTTAATTAAGATGGCATCAGTATGATTTTCCACTCATTTACATCCTAAATTATAGGTTATTACAGTAGGGGAGAGGGTTGAGGAGGGAAAGGAGGAGCATCTGGTTCCCTAAGGGAAAAGTGGTGTGTTCACAAATGCATCTGCTACTCTGTTCTTGAGATACGGCTTCCCCAGACTCAAAACTAATTGTATCCAAATTAATGGGGATTACAAACACTTCAGACTGAGATTAATTTTCATACTCTTTCCACGATGTTTTCCAAAGCAGCATGTGCCATCCCCACAACAGCAAGTGCCCCTGTGTACAATGAGAGAGGCATTAATAGAGGAGAAATAAAAAGTAAAGAGAGTTGTTTTAGTGAGCTATAATGAGGTGTTTCTGAGGAGGTTGGAGCTTGCCCTTAAATTCCTAATCAAGAGAGCCTGTATGAACAGTTCCTCAGGATTGCAAATGCTATTAAAATGTATAATAATGCAAAATCTACTAGCTTTTCCAGGGTGGTTCTTTAATTTTAACCACCTTTCTTTTTAAAAAAAAATTAAGTAAAAATCCAAGTCAGATGAAAAGGTTGGCCAAATGACTCTTCATTAGTTGGTTGCAAAGATGTGAAATATTCCTACCCACGGGAAATCTAGCCAGCCATTTAATTGGCATAACTGGTGATGCCAGAGCATCCCTGTCTTCCTGAAATCTACATGCAATTTGTGCAAGGTTTACTGCAAGCCAATGATGCTATTTATGAAGTGCATTGGTTAGAAAGTAGGTGCTAATGAGTCAGTTTGTTGTGATCCCCATAGCTGTATTTTGGGAGTCATGTGGAATGGTAGAATTTTTCTGCTAATAAGTGATCCATCCTTGAAGATTCACAAGACACTGCTGTGACTTCTTAACATCCTGTTCACATAGTGTCCCACCTGGACTATGTGGATGTAACAGGAGTCAACTATAGATGTACAGATCAGAAGATTTGGTCAAAAGGAGAAAGCAAGCATGAATTCATCCGTGAGGTAAATAAGAAAAGAAGTGAGTGACTTTATCCATTGAAAGGATAGTTCATTCATCATGATCTTTCTCATGGCACCAATTTTTACCCTAGGAGAATAAACTTGTTGAGTTCTCTGCTTAACAGAGAGTAGTTGCTTGTCCCTATGTGATTTTAAAAGTTTCATTCTTTTTTTTAGACTTTCTTTTTAAAAAATAGGTTTGATATTTTGTTTTCAAGTCACCTAGATTTCTACCAAAACCCTTCCCTACTCCCTTCCAGAGAATTATCCCATATCTCTATCTCCATCTATCTAGATGCTAAATCTATCCAGATATAGAAATCGTGATAAATGTAGATATCTATATCTACATAGATATATAAATGGAACATAGAAAGATTGCTATTTTAAAAGAATTTTTAAAAGGTGACAAAGATAAATAAGAGAATCAGTAATACACAATATAGTGCTCAAGGATCTCTCTTTGAGAAGAAACAAGAATAAGTTTTCTTATTGGGGCCTAGCAAGTTCTTTATACTTTCACAACATTGAGTTTTGAATTTTTGGCTGTTGTGCATTTTTTTTGTTTTGTTTGCTTCATACAACATCAGTTCATGTTCCCATGTTTCTATCTGTCATGTCTGTTGTTTCGTATAGTCCAATAATACCCCATTATATTTGTGTACCATAGTTTGTTTAACTATTCACAAATCAGTCTTGATTTTGTGTCTAGTTCTTTGCTATGACAATAGAGGTAATATAAGTACTTTGATGGATATAAAGTCTTTCTTTTTGTCAATGGTCACTTTGGGTTATATGCCTAGAAGTGGGATATCTGGGTCAAAGTCCACAGACATAGGTACTTTTATTTGCATAATTCCAATTTATTTTCCATAATACCAATAACTCAATTAGGAGGAAAGTCCCCTGTTTGGTACCTGCTGATGACCAGCTTATTGAATGGTAATCTGTTTCTTCTGAAGATCTTCCTACTACTCCCTAACTCCCATCAATTCTAGTTACTGCTTCCAACCTACACAAAGTGCCTATCACCCATTTAGCAATGCAAATGATTGCATAGAAGTTAAGATTCCATATGTAAACACTTATTACAAGAGTTGTTATAGCACTGAGGTGGCAAAAATTACTGTGCAGGTCTGCTTATGACAATGAACTCATTCACTAGTATTGCTGTTGTCATTCTTTCATTCAGGTGTGTCAAATTCTTTGTGGTGAACCAGACTGTCCACTGGGTTTTCTTGACAAGAACACTGGAGTGGTTTGCCATTTTCCTCTCTGGTGGAGTAAGGCAAACAGAAATTATGTGACTTGCTCATGGTCACACAGCTAGTAAATGTCTGAGGTCACATTTGAACTCAGGTCTTTCTGACTCCAGGCCTAACGCTCTACCACTGGGCCATTTAGCTGTGTTATATTGGGGTAGGTGGGGGGAGAAGAAAGCCAAGGTCACACTATGCAATGCACTAAATAGGCAGGTAGAAGGGGAGAAACAGGGGAATGATTGAATGACTCAGAGAAAGGGAGAAATTCTTCTCCACACCCACCCTTCACATTCCCTCCTTACAACTACCTTTAATCTTCTTTCCCCTCTGTTTCTGTAGCATATATACGAAAAGAATTTGAGTTTGAGGAAGAGAAACCAACCCTCAAACCCCCCCAATACAACAAAGAGGAGACATCTTTTTTCTTATTAAATCAAATCTCTCTTCAAATTGGGGAATAACATGTGAAAATGGGGACTGTGGAAAGGACTTTAAAATTATTATTAATATACCTTTGGATTAACAGCAAGAACAACCTCAAACACCATCATATGTCATGTGAAATGAGCTCCTGGAACTGGCAGGGGAGACTGAAATGAAATGCTGGCAACAGCACTCTCAGACCTGTAAGGGAACAGGTTGAGTCTCTGATAGCAACTGCTCCCTTGGGGCAGTGAGATTGCTGTTAGCAAACGAATAGGGGCAGGGGTTACTATAATAAAGTACTGAGATTATTTCAAGAACACCATGGGTATGAGCAGGCTCAGAGATCTGATAACAGGGCAAGAAGGAACAGGACACAAATAAAACAATACAGACACTGGAGAGGAATGTCCTCCTGCTAAGATAATTCATCCCTTCACTGGGAGGGGAGGGGTGAGAGGAATTTTCTCCCATCTCCAGCTGATCCAATCAGTCACCACCTAGCAGCTCCTCTAGAATGGGGAGAGTTTTCAGTGTTTTGTGAAAAATTAACCTGATTCCATTGTAGTCACCTGTGCAACGTTCACTGGAGTAGAAAATGAGCATGTTTAAATACAGAAACAAGAATCAAAAGTACAGTGATTAGAGTGCCATCATTTCTCTCCCTTAACTCTTCCTGGCTCCGCCCTCCCCCATACTTTTGATCTGCAAGAAAGATTCTTTCTATCAATTTATTTGGAAATAAGAAAACCAAGCTTAATTTGCCTACTCTGTCTCTTCAATAATTGTGCAAAAAATAAAGATACAATTTCCATTTTGAGAAAGTAATTCAACAACTGAAAAGTAAATAAATGTCATAATAAAGAAGAAAATAAAGCCATTTACATGTAAAGGAAAAAATTTATTTAGCTTATAGAGACATTTTGTAAAGCATACCATATATCCAAAATTCAAAAAACCTATACTTTTGACCTGTTACTTCAAACAAAATCAGAATGGAGTGCTATAGTAGCTGTTCCATTCCATGTTATATTGCTTTTCTGCACACTTTTTTTTTCAAATAGGTCTGTTGGAGAAAATAAATCATTTGTATGACTTTGATTCTGGGACACATCAATCCTACTTAAAATATATATTCAAACCTAAAACAAGTAGCCAACCTCATTGTGCCCCATTGAATCTCATGTGAGAATTCCTGTAAACCATCTGTTCTCAACAAGAAATCACTTGGGATGAGCTCCTCTGTGTCTGAAGACCTATACCCCAAATGGTTAATTTCAAAGAGAGTTCCAAGGAACAGGACCCCTCTGAACATCACCAAGAGTAAATGAATGACTGATATGGTTCTTGAACCATAGAATTACACAATCAAATCACAGTCCTATATTTATCCTACTGACACTTGACACAAATTTGCCTGTGACTTAGAAGAAAAACTAAATGTGGCATTGTTATTGTCAGTAAACCAAGGTCATTCGTATTTCTCCCTTTCCAGTTGTCACTGTTTTTACAATAAAGTCTCAAAATTTAATTTTCACACCTTCTTCTTAGGAGAAAGAAAATGCCAGGAATACAATTTTTTATGATATACTAGAAAAAGAAAAGGCAGTCAAATCACCTGTGTTTTCTTTATATTTTCATTCAATTAGCCATTTGCAAGGTCATCATCAATTCAACTGCCTTCTGGGATTTACTTGTCATGTCTGATAGGCTGAATGGTTGGTTCTTTGGCAAAAAAGCTGCTCATGAGTTACAACTGAAACCAAATGGCAAAAGTACATACTTCCTTGGGGTAGATAGGTGGCATAATGGATGAGTGTCAGTCATGGAGCCAGAAAGACTCATCTTTCTGAGTTCAAATCTGACCCCAGATACCAGTTGTGTGACCCTGGGCAAGTCACTTCACCATGTTTGCCACAGTTTCCTCATCTGTAAAATGAGCTGGAGAAGGAAATGACAAACCTTTCCAGTATCTTTGCCAGGAAAACCTCAAATAGCATCATGAAGAGCTGGACATGACTGAAACAAGTGAACATCAACAAAACATATTTCCTCAAATGTCCATTTTCCATTTTAAAAATTCATATCAGTACATTTGCAGTTACAACTTCTATTTTCCCTTTGGTGTGACAACATCATTCTATCTGCATCTCTTTAAAGTATTTGGATTTAGTTGTGTTTCACATACTCCTTTCCTTTCTGCGATAAATTATTAAATTACCAGCACCACCTATAGATACTCTGCCAATAATTTGATGTGTGACCTTGGACAAAATAGTACATTTTCTGTACTTCAGATTCCACATTTGTAAAATGAAAGAGGGTTGAAATCCCTGCTATCTCTTCCACCATAGTCTATAATTCCCTATGGATACTCAGAGGCTATAAACCATACTGAGTCACTGGAAGGCTAGGGTTTAGAACTGTCCTCTTTAAGGACACCTCAAATAGTACTGAAAGCTATATACAATTCAGTTCATATGCATTCAACAGTTTATAAACTCCGTGGACATTCTAAACATCTTGAGTAATGCATAAGGAATCCTTTAGCAGTAAAATTTTACAATTCTAAAAGTCCAAGTAAGTCACATCACTACACCATTTATCCATTTTTTAAAATTCCATTATCTTTTTCTATTGTGAGCTTAATACTGTGCACAGCTCTTACCTTATCGTTCTCCTCCTCAATAAACTCCAATGGCTCTCTATTGTTTAAAGAAGAAACTCTTCTATTTAGCTATTTATTTTTACAATCTGGTCCTAACACATATTTCTAGACTTAATTTACACTACTTCCTTTCTAGCACCCTGGGGCCCAGTCAGACTGATTTTCCCCCTGTTCCTCTTACATGGCACTTCATTTCCATGTTTTTGCACTGGTCATCTCCCATGCCTGGAAGAAAACACCATATTCTATTGTTGGCTTCATAGGATTCCTCTCTTCTTTCAAGAAGACACAGGCCAAGTACCACTTTCTACAGGAAGTTTTTCCCTATTTACCCCCATCTGCTGATGACTCTCCCTCTTGTTACCTTGTACTTAACAATTTTCTATTTATTTTTTGTCTTTATTATGCATATGGGGTGCATGGGGGTTTCAAGGAGGGCTGGCACCTCTGGGGTGAGGGCTGGCAAGCTGTTTTCAGGGCTGCTCATCCAGCTGTGGTGTTTACCTTCACCCAACTCTCACCTGTGGCTCCAAGAAGGTATAGCATAGTCAATGGCCACATTCAAGCGAAATAAAACAAATAGGTAAACAAACAAATAAATACACACACACACACACACACACACACACGGTGTATATGTGTGATTTGTTGTCTCCCATTAGAATTCAGGCCCTTCAGAAGTAAGGGCCATTTCCTTCACTGTATTCGTATCCTCAGTAGCTGGCAGCATACATGGCACATAGAATGTGCTTCGTACTTGTCATGGATAAATATTTCAGTCTATGAAGAACCAGAATCTTGATATTTCTACCTTCAGAGTAACTCTCCTACATTTCACCTTCTCTCCATTCACAACCCTGTCACCCTTGTTTACCATAGCCCACTCCCACCTTCAACCATGGCAAAGCCTTCTAACTGGCCTCCTTGTCCCAGGTCTCTCTGAATCCAAATCCATCCTTCACTCAGAAGCTAAGGAGATTTCTCTGAAGCCTCATTTTGACCATTACCCTGCTTCTTCTATGAGCTCCAAGGACTCTCTGTTACCTCCAGAATCAAATATAAAAGAATTCTGTTTGGCACTGAGAGCTCTACATGAGCTGACCTCTTCCTATGGATGGAATCCTTATAAAGCTGACCCCAGCCCCAGTATTCTAACTTCATTATAGGCCTGGCCACTTGAACAGCAGGCCCACTCTAGCTATTTGGCAACACTCCACTCCACCCCCTCCACCAACGTTCTAACTTCTTCATATACACCTCTCTGTTCACTGAAACAACAGGTGTGTCCTTGAACTCTTAGTTCCCACAGAAACAGCAGGTGTGGCCATGTGATGGGAACTCAGCTACTGCCTCTACCTAATCACTACCCCCAGACCCATTCCCACAGAAACAGGTATGTTCCTGCATTCAATCACAATCACATCATCCTTCTAGTCCAAGACAAGACCACAATATTTTACTATCTATCTTGACCAGACAGGACCACAATAGCTAGCCAGGTGGAGGGCAACACAACCAGAATGTTTAACTACTGAACCATAGATGGGACCCCTCCTCCATTACCTAATCCCTTAACAAACTCCCCCTGCCTTTTTAGTATTAATCATATTCCTATATTCTGTGTAACTTTCTGTTATGTAATCACATCTTTACCCTATAAAAATCCATCTTGCTTTCTCTGAAGTTGCTGGTTCCTCTTGGAATTAGCCCACTGTGTGAGCGGTGTCAATCTCAAGAAATGCCTATACTTGAACTAGAAGTGGTCTGACTCTGAATTCTTTGAGGCAGTTCTGCCACAACACATCATGAAACCCCAGTGGTTTCTGGGTGGGCAGAGCCTCCACTGCAACACTACCTTTCTACCTTTCTTTTTCTCATGCTTCATCCCTTACCTCTGTCTCTCACTTTCCCTGGCTTTCTAAAAGACTCAGTTAAAGTATGACCGTATACAAGGGGCCTTTCCTGATCTTCTCCCTCTGTCTGTCGTGACTTCCCCTCTATGGTTGCCATCCACCTACTCTCTCTATAGTTTGCATATGTCTAGTTAATGACATGCACCTCTCCCTTTAAAATGTAAGTTCCTTGGGAGCAGGGGTTGTTTTTGGCCTTTCTTCAGTCCCAGTATTTAGTACAGGATCTGGCATGTAGTAAGTAGGCAGGTGTATGTGTCTCAGTGGTTAGAGTGCTGGGCCTGGATTCAGGAAGATCAAATCTGACCTCAGACACTTAATGACTATGTAACATTTGGCGATTTTTTTTACCTCAGTTTCCTCAGTTCATATTTGATATGTAAAATGGAGAAAATAGTAGTGCCTACTTCCCAGGCTTGTTGTGACAGCCCTTAGCACAGTGCCTGTCACATAGCAAGCACTAGATAAAATTTAGATGGTAATAGCAGTGGTGGTGGTAGAGGTGGTTGTAGTAGTAGTAGTAGTAGTAGTAGTAGTAGTAGTAGTAGTAGTAGTAGTAGTAGTAGTAGTAGTAGTAGTAGGAAAGGAGGAGGAGGAATAAAAATAGGAGGAGGAGGAATAGAAATAGGAGGAGGAGGAAAGGCAGTAGCAGCAGCAGCAACAGCAGTAGTAGTAGTGGTGGTGGTGGTGGTGGTGGTGGTAGTAGTAGTAGTAGTCATAGTGCTGGTGGTGGTGGTGATGGTGGTGGTAGTAGTAGTAGTAGTAGTCATATAGTAGGAGTAGTAAATATTTCTTGACTGATTAACCGAGAATGATGCTTGATTAGGAAAGAGTGAACTCATTAACAAACACTTTACTTTTCAACACTGGAAGAAAGAAGGTATACTAGGTATAGAATGGGGTTGGGAAGGTAATCAGGAAGAAGTTTGTACTTTCCAGAAGTTCTGCAAATCCCTGGAAATATTAAGTTGCAGATAATTTAAGTCAAGTTCATTTGGAAATTGCAACTAGGAAAACAACAAAAATAGTCAATCATTAAAAACTCAGACCAATCATTAAGATAAGAATGAATCCAACAAATCTGTGGTCTCCTCAGATGTGAGTCAGGGAACAAGGTCATTGGGTAGTAATGTCAGTCAATGCCAGAAATTGGTGAGCAATAGGTATCATGTCAGTGTCTTGCCAAAAAATGGCCAGATGGAGCTGGTTCTGGTTTGTAGGCAGGATTCAGAAAGCCCTGGCTAAGCGACAGTAAAATTATCAATGGGTAGAAAAAATAATTGAGACTCCACCCCTCCCCTCCCCGCCAGTACACAATATTAGGTCCAACATTACTTAACACCATTCACTGGAGTGATTTGGAAAATAGACCTTACTGACTTTGATGCCAATCCACAAATACTGAACAGAGATAAAAGAAAGTCACATGGATAGAGATAGTAGGAAATGGTCAGAGAATATCTTCTAAAGTGAATTGAAGAATTTTTTTAAGTACATGCAATCAGCCATTTTCCTGATCCTATATCTCTGAAAGTTTGGTTAGTGAAGCCCAAGTTCCAATAGATCCTATGAAGGAAGTCACAAGCATTTGAAATAGAAACCTGAAGAGACACTCTGTGTTTTGTCATTTGAAGATGTGTCTAGTTAAAGTTCAGAAGGGTTCACTGAAAATGAATCTGTAAGAATTAATTAAGCACTTCTGTGTTCCAAGCATCTGGCTAGGCACCTATGCTGTCCGTCTTGCTCACCAACAGCTAGCAGTCATATGAACTGTCCATGTCTTTTTGTTCTTTGACTCATCTCTGAAGATGAAGATGGGCATCTATCAGATGCAGACACACATCCAGCAGTTCTACTGCTCACTTTTGTAGTAGTAGTAGTAGTAGCAGCAGCAGCAGCAACAGTAAAAACCTAGAAACAAAGTAGATTGTCCATCTTTTGGGGAATAGATGATCAATGGAATGTTATTGTGGTATAAAGAAATATTAAATATTAAGAATTTAGTGAATTGTGAGATAGTTTTTAACTGATATAAAATGAATTAAGGAGAACTAGGAGAATTACCTGATGATCACCATAAAAATAATTATAGGTGGCATACAATGTAGACCTAAAAACTGAGTTTGTATTCTGCTGAAGACATTAGCTGTTTGATCCTAGAGAACTTTAAGATTTGCAAAGTGCTTTACATCTTTTATTTCATTTGATTTTCACAATAATCCTATGTGTGGGTGGGGTGCTATTTATACCCTCTTTTTAAAGATAAAGAAATTGAGGTGGAAAAAAGTCAAACGACTTTCCTAAGGTCACATATAATAAGTGACTGAGACAGGATTTGAACTCAGGTCTTTCTTATTCAAAGCCCAGCCCTCTTTCCATTTAGTCACAGTAAATGGCTGACCACAGTAACCAGTTACAACTTCAGAAGGCTGATAGGGATGTGTGCTTCCTCTCTCTGAGCGCAAAGTTGGCAGACTAAAATTAGACAATGAAACACAAATTTTAAGGCACAGCCAATGTGATCGTTTGTTTTGTTTTGCTATATTATTTTAAAAGACAGTAAGTTTGGGTGGAAGAGGTGGTAAAAACTCATGAAATGTGACACTTATGAAGGAGTAAAGAACATTAATAAAACATAAAACAAAATTCAACAAGTTTTGAATTTGAATTCTGTTTCAGATCTCCCATTCAGAAATCATGATTATACAATCATCTTAAAAGTGAAACATTTAATTCATTTAGCAATCATTTATTATCTTATTTTTGTTCAGTTGTTTTCAGTCTGTCTGACTCTTCATATATACATTTAAGGTATTTTTGTTGTTTTTTGGTAGCAAAGAGGAGTTTGCCATTTCCTTCTCTGGCTCATTTTACAGATGAGGAAACTGAGGCAGACAGGATTAAGTGACTTGCCCAGGGTCACACAGCTAGTAAGTGCCTGAGGAAGTCATGAAGATGAGTCTTGGATTCTAAACCTAGTACTCTATCCACCTAGCTGCCCTTTTATAGGTAGTAAAAAACATCAGACCATCAATTTTAATTCAATAAACATATATTAAGAACCTACTCTATACAAGGAAATGTGTAAATGGTAAGGGTATAAAGGATAAGTAAGCACTTATAATTTAACAGGGAAAAAGTCATATACACATGCAACAAGGGACAATGAGAGAAGAGCAGAGGGCCAGGCAAAATGTAACAAACAAAAGGAGGGATTGCTCACCTTTGCTAGATATTGTGTCGAACAATGAGTAGAAAAGATAAAAACAAGAATTTTTTCCTTTGAGATGCTAATAGTCCCAATATGGGCAGTTATATGCATATATATGTATACATAATGTACATGCTTGTATACATACATATCTAGACATATATGTGTGTATGCAGATACGTATGTAAAATGAAAGAAAAATAGATTTTGAACAATATGAAGTGCTAAGAGCTTAGAAAAAACAAGAGGCACAAATCACTGCTGGTGGTAAAGGATCAAGGAAGACTTCCTGGTGCAGAGAGCATTTGCATCTTCCTTGAAGGTCAGATAAGATTTCAATAGATAGAAAGGCAAAGATTGGAGATAAAGTGGGGTACAGTGTGGAAAAAGGACAAAAAATAGTGTCCTTATCATAAATCTAAGAATTAAAGTTTTTATGGCCCAATTTTTCATCATTCTAAAGGCCGGCCCCTTTCTGTCTCCTATCACATGGTATGTGCAATGATCATAGCATTCTATAAACTGAACAGGAGATTCAGGGTCCTGTGAATAAGTATTTCAGATTGAGTTCCTTATTGCCAACTTACTGGGCAGTGAGACTCTTTCATCAAGGCTGCATTAGCTATCTTTTCATTTTCTCCCAAGATTCAGATGGATGCAGAACGTCAAAGGGAATCCTCCTCTCCCTTCCTCCTCCCCCTACCTCCTCCCCACATTTATTAAGGACTTTAATGTTCAATACACAACGTTAGCTGCTGCTTTTATATTCAGGATAGATTTAAAGGTTTCTGGTAGCATCAGGTTTTTTCAAGAAGGAGAGGGGGAGAGCAGAATAGGTTTTATGATTTTTCCCCTCAAGGTTTATTAAAACCATAGTCTCCAAATGCCCATTTCCACTTAGCCCCAAGACATTATAAATGGGATGCAAGGACAAAAAAAAACAACAACAACAACAAAAAAACTAAATGGGGACCATCTTCAGAAATTAGAGACGTCATTGTGGGATGTACTTGAGGAACACTGATGTTTTGGCATTACCTTTCCAGTGGCTCTTACAATTACAACTGGATGTCAGTAAAGCCATTGATGAAACACTTTGTATGCAGCTCCAAACCCAAATCCCTGACATGGTGCATTTGCAGCCACCCAGTGTAAACAAGTGACTGCCTTGACAGGGAAACTCAATTGTACTGGAACATTTTATATGCTGAAGATGAATCCAGTGAGGCCTCTGTGCATTCTTTGAAGCTCTCTCTGTAGACCTCATGCCTACCTTTCTTTGCAAAACAGTTTCCACAGCCCTTAGTGAAACAACAGTTAGGTGCATTTCCCAGATTATAAATCCTACCAGGTAGAACACACACAACCAGTTGTGCATGATAAAGAGCAGATCTTGAGATAGTTTTCTGCTGTACCTGAGGACAAATCACCTGCTCAGTGGACAATTCAATCTAATTCACTTCAGCATGTATATATTAAGTGCCTACTGTGTACAGAACCAGCAACAAAGTTATCCCACAAACCTAATTTTTAAGAAGTTTATAGTCTGGTACAGAAAGAAAACATGAACACAGAAAATCAGAATAAAAGAGACAATAAGAGAACTGCACAGGAGAGACCCAGCAAATATGTCATCAGAAAATTGAGAGAAAATATTCTTTTTTCCTAAAGAGATAAGAGATAAGGTAGATTTCATGGGCATGCAAGCCTAGGTCTGAACCTTTAAGGAAGGGAGAGAATTCAAAAGATAGTGGCTATTGGGGGAGGAGTGATCTCATTCCATGTAAGGAGGAAAGCATGAACAAAGGTCTAAAGACTGGGGAGGGTAATGTGAGATCATGGGACAGACAGTAGAACAATTGGACTGAAACTTAAAGCATGGGAAGGCTATTATGACTAGAAAAGTGAGCTGGAGCAAAACAGTGTAGGCCCTTGAATCCAGAGTCAAGCATTTCTGTTTTGTTTGGGAGACAATGGGGAGACACTGAAGATACATAGGGATATTTACTGTTTCTTTATGATGCTTTTCTTCCTAGAGTGTCAAAGCTTTCATTTTCACAATCTTCTTTAGAGACTGAGTTCCTATTGTACCCCCTGCAGCTATGTGCTCTGAATTCTAGCCAAAATGTCTGACTTGTCATTCCTTTATACAGAACAGTCCATCTGTATTGTCTTTGTGCCTTTGCATTGTCTTTGTGCCTTTGCATTGTCTTTGTGCCTTTGCATTGTCTGTCTCCCCTATCTAGAATGCTTTCCCTTTTCACCTCCAACTTTTCTAATCTCCTAGCTTTCTTCCTCATCTCCTGCAGGAGACCTTGTTTTCCTTTGTTGACAGTCACTGCTTAGTTTTGTTTGTTTGTTTACTTGTTTTGGACCAGATCTGTTAAATCACTTCAAGTAGGAAACTTTTGGTTAAGAAACTCTCTTTATTAGTGCTGATAAGAACCTAACTCCAACCAATATTTCTTAGAGAGTTCCTAGGGTCACTAAAAGTTGAAGTGATTTGTCCAGGGTAATCCTACTATTATGCGTTAGTTGGAAGACCTGAGCCCAGGTGTGCCTCCCCTGATAAATTATCTTTCTGTTGAATATACCATATTTCTCATAATATCCTTAATTGTTAGTGGACCCAATCAAAAAGCACCTGATTGTGTATATTTCTTGTACTTACTTAACTATGTACGTTTCTCCCAGGTTTCATTTTGGTCTTTGTATCCTCGTGGCCTGGCATTCACCAAACATTTGCAGTACTGAATTTCTTCCATGCCCACATTGATGCATATTATCAATGGGACCCTGAGCAAATCATAGGATCATAGGATCATAAGATCACAGGACTAGAATGAAAAGGGATCCAAGCCCTTCATTTAACAGAGATAAAAAAGAAGCTTTCCCTAACCCATCTTAATTCCAGTTTTTTCCCTCTGCTAATTATTTCCTATGTATCCCACATATAGCTTGCTTCGTATATATTCATTTGCAATTTTTTTCCTTTATCGAATAGCAAATTTCCTGAAGATCTCTTGCCTCCTTTTGTATCCCCAGTGCTGAAAAGATTGCCTGGCACCTGGTAGGCCATTAATAAGAGTTTATTGATTAATTGACTGACTGATTGAAGTGAGGCTTGAGGAAGTTAACTGACTCACCTAAAGATGGGGAGGCAGAATCTGAACTCAGGTCCTTTGAATAAGAACCAGTGCTGTTTAGATCATACCATACTACTGTTCAGACTCTCCATTTTTTTTCATCTAAAGGAAAAAAGACTAGAACTATGATCTCATTGGTTTAAGACATTCTCCTAAGAAAATATCTTCTACCAGTGCTGGTTTGACACCTTGTCTCCAGCGTTTAGTCTTAGAGAGTTACCTAGAACACTAAGAACTCCAGAGATGGTCCAGAGTCACACAGCCAATAAGCACCAGAAATAGGACCTGAACTCAGCCTCCTTTGAGCTGAGGCTTGCTCTCCATCCATTGAAATGAGGATCATGATATCTGGACTACCTACCTTACATCCTCATCTTCTCTCCCAGCTTCAGGGGAGTAAATCCTAATGGAGCATAGAAATATACTATTATTATATTCATAGATGACTAAAAGCTTCTTTACCAAATTAAAGATGGAAGAAACAAGACAAGTAAATTTTTTTCATCGCTAGGATTTAATTTTTACAATGTCAATTAATTAAGTATTTATTAAGTACTATGGTGATGGGCAGCTAGGGGGTGTAGTGGACAGAATTCTTAGCATGGAGTTAAGAAGACATGAGTTCAAATGTGGTCTCAGACACTTACTAGCTGTGTGACTCTGGGCACTTACACCTCTTTGTCTCAGTTGCAACATCTGCAGAAGGAGCTGGAAAAAGAAATTGCAAACCACTTCAATATCTTTGCCAAGAAATCCCCAATAGAGGCCATGAAGAGCTGGCCATGACTGAAATGACTGAATCACAAAGTACTCTGCTAGGACTAAAAGACAAATAAAACCTTGGAGAACTCACATTCTAGACAAATTGTGTCTTCCTAACTCAGGCTAGAGTTCTTTCCAGAAACTTGTTGGCTCCAACAAAGTCCACCACTTGGCCAATATAGGGTGGGTAACTTCAGTAGCCCTAGAGTGCATCTCTACTCTCTCTTTCATACCCTTTGTGTTTTCCTCAAATGCTTGTCTTTCTAGAACAGCCAGTAGTATAGTTACAAATAGAACACTTTATTCCCATTAGTGTCAGGGTGAACAAGTTAAGTACACTCTAAACGTTGCACTTTAGAGCATACTCATAATAGTACCAAAGATACACACCTTGGGAGGCTAATATCTTCCTTCACATCCTGATGACTTGGCACTAGGGAGGCTGAGGGCTAGAAGATCAGGAACATGGAGACAACTAATCTCAGGATTAGTGCAGCAGAGAGAAAACACATTGAATATGACATAGGAAATAGGGCAGTCTGATTTGACAACCATTAGGCTGATTCACTTTATGATAAAGGAAGTCACCCGTTATGGGTGCAAAGAGGGTGGTTCTTTGTTTTTCCACCAATATAATTATAAAATGGCAGCATTAGAAGAGGCCTTGAAATATTCTCTTTCCAAATCCCTTGTCTTTTAGTTGGACCACATAGAACCTGTCCCACGCAGATGGAAGTCATCCTGTTTTTAATGCCCTCCCAGGGAAGGAGGTTCCATAAACTCCTTTGTTACCAGTGCAGTGTTTAACAACCCTCACTTCCAGGAGATGTTCCCTTATATCACTTAATATCCTCCTTGTTGCAGCTTAAAGCCATTTCCCTTTATTTTGTCTTCACTGAAAATGGAGAGCAGCTGTTCACTGTCGTCAGGTACTTGAGTGCCTTTCTCTCTGGAGTAAATAACTCCTTAACCTTTCTTGTAAGTTCTTCTTCATAATTATTCTATCATCTTGGTCACTCTGTCTTCCAAACCCTCTACCAATTCTTTGAACTCCTTTTAGCTGAGTCATTGAAAAGCCTCAAAGGGGAAAATATATACATTCAGAGGCCAGGCCCTGAAGCCTTAGCCCTCAAGCCTCTAGCTGGAGAGTAAAATGTACATTTGGTTAGCATGCATGAGATTGCTTGCTAGGCAGAAATCTGTACTCCCAGTGGCTAAGGTGTAGGGGAATGAGCTTGGACTATGAGTCAGGAGACCTCATGAAATCAAGAACTAGCTCTGTCAATAATTAGCTCAGTCATTTCACTGTACCAGTTTTCATTTTATTTCTCTATACAATAAAGGGTCCAAAGAATTAGAGGATCAGCATGGTATAGTGTGGACAGAGTTGCTCTGTGAGTAAGAAAGGAATGGGTTCATATTCTGCTCATATCATAGCTGTGAGATCCTGTGCTGGTAATTTAACTGTAGTTTCTCCAGGCAACTCTAAAATAATTAAGTTGATAAACAAATGTAGGTCAGCGGTGGTAGAGGGCAGTCCTCATACAGATAAAGTAAGCATTTATTAAGCTCTTACTATTTGCCAGGCACTTTATAAATACTATCTCTTTTGATCCTCACAATAACCCTGAGGGGTAGGTGGCTTTATTGCCCCTGGTTTACACTTAAGGAAACTGAGGCAGTGAGAGTTAAGTGATTTCCCAGTCATCCAGCTAGTAAATATTTGAAGCTGGATTTGAACTTAGGTCTTCCTGACTCTAGGCCCAGTACTCTATGAACTGCATCACCTAGCTTTTATAAAAATCACAGAGAAGAAGAAGAAGAAGAAGAAGAAGAAGAAGAAGAAGAAGAAGAAGAAGAAGAAGAAGAAGAAGAAGAAG
>CM053581.1:105306632-105333120 GCA_028627135.1 Pseudochirops cupreus | reverse complement strand
CTGCATTCACTGACTTATGCAAGGTGATGACTCAATTCAACACGTATTTATTAAGTATCCATTCTGGGAAGACCAAACACTCTCTTTTCATGAGTAAGGCTGATCGATCCATCAATCAATCAAGCAAGCAAGCAAGCAATCGGTACTTTTTAAAGCACTTACATGTGCCAGACACTTTTCTAGTCAATCAAGATACAAAGAAAAGAAAAAGAAACTCATGTCTCTCAAGATCTAGGTAAAACTATATTTAACTTTCTTCAGCCCCTCATTATCTCAGTTGAATTTGAGGATCAAGGGTTTATTGGAATCAGGAAATGCCATTAGGTTTTGCTGTCCATTTTAATAAATGCTGTGTGAACAGGCGATTTTGTGTTGTCAATAGCCACATGGGAAAAATGCATCATACTCTATGTGCAATATATATTTGAAGCCAAGGTTTTTTTCTTTTTGGAGAGGGGAAAGGCAGGGCAATTGGGGTTAAGTGATTTGCCCAAGGTCACATGGCTAGTAAGTGTTATGTATCTAAGGCTGGTCCTCCTGACTCCAAGGCCAGTGCTCTATTCACTGTGCCACCTCGGCACCCCGAAGCCACATTTTTTGAAACAACATTTTGTAATGCAGTCAGCGAGCTGTTAGTCACATAAAGGCACAGGGACCAACTCCTGACTGGGCCTCCAAGTCAGTTTCAGTGGGACAGTTGAAGGAGAGTGACTAAACTTTCAGGATAAGTACCAAGAGCTGGGACACAGATCTAAGAAAAAAGTATGAGTAGACCAAAGTTTGAAGGTCCTTGTATTCTCTTAGATAGAGGAGAAACCATAGTTCTGCACATGGGCTATGACATTGTCAAAAGTTTTCTCTACTTAAAACAGGGGTTCTTAACCTGGTGTCCATGAACTAGTTTTATAATAAGTTTATTTCAATATAATTGGTTTCCTCAGTCACCCTATGTATAGTATGCATTTTAAAACGTTAATTCTAAGGAGGTGCAAGAAAAGCAAAAAAAAAAAAAAAGGATCCATTAATTTTTTGTGACTTTACAAGACAATTGATAACTACCCTGAGCAAGTTTCCAAATTTTAGAGAAGGCTATAGAAGCACAAGAAAAAAAATAATATTTACTTAGGTCTTTTGTTCCCTACTACATATATTGGGGCATCTTTCATCTATGGGATGAATCAGCATGCAATTCAGGGGGCTAAACGAAGCCACGCTTACACCTGCCAATCCTTAATGTTTTTAATCTGCCTTCTCCTTGCAGTTCTGGTTTTTGCTATGTTGCATTGTCTTTCCTGTCAGAAAGGTCAGAAATCTAAGAAAACTTATTCATTTTCAAGTCAAAAACAATGTGTTACACATGGGGAAGGAGGAGTTGCCATTTAAAAATAAGAGGAACAGAGGGTTATGATCAAAGTCTCTGAAGGTAGAATATCTTGTATCTGTAAAGGAGATATCTGGGTAGAAAAGGGAATTCCCAGCATCCCTTATTCCAACCAGTGTAAGGCCAACTCTTTTGGTAACTACAAGGCCCAAAAATATCAGGTCTGGCCTTCTCAGCAAAAAGTTCCAACAGAGTCCCAGACAAAACCCCTCCAACAACCATTCTGCTCTGCCCTTGAAGCATCATCAGGGGTGCAAAAACTACAACTCAAGGTTTATTTTGTTTTGTTTTGTTTTTCAAATTTGAATGTTACAGACCTAACACAGAAATTCTCCTCTTCCCTGGGGCTTTCAGGAAGTCTCCTTGGAGTCCATGGGATTTTGCAAAGAATGTGACTTCTCTGTTATGACTCACAGTTCTATCAAGCCTACCAGCATCCTCTCACAGTGATGTATAATTAGAGAATGGACAAAACCAGACACCTTTCCTATCCTAGTTTTACGTTGTTCAAGAACCTCACTATTTCTAAGTAATCCCAACTAAGAATGTAGGACATATGGTACCCTACTCTGAACATTTTTTTAAATCACTTATAATGGAAGGAACATTGCATCTGGAGCCAGAAAAGCTGGGTTTCAATTTTATTTTTTTACTACTGTGTAACCATGGAACAAGTGACTTCTTTGGGTTCTCATTTATTTCTTTACATGTAAAAGAGGGGCCTAAACTAGATAATCATCAAAATTCCTTGTGTCAATAAATTCTTGGAGTTTATTTTTAAAACGCAAGGCAAGATGTTATGATCTGAAGGGCTTCCTATAATCATGAGTTTCTCAAAATCATGCCATTCAGGTAGAAACTCCCACAGGGTCTACTGAGAGAAAAAGGCTTCCTGTTTGATCTCAGCAAATTCGAAGAGACTTATCAACCAGAAACTTGGCTATTAGATGATTAAATAATTTTCCTCCTCCTCCTCCTCCTTTTCCTTCTCCTCCTGTTACCGGAACTCAGAGACTATTCACTAAGTCATGGATCTTTGAAGGATGAATCCAGCGCCTTGTGAGTGTACACACTGATTTATTGTGAGTGCTTCTTTCTCTTGATTTCTCAGTCTGACAAAATTAGATTAACCTGATAGAGTGGTAAGGAACGACATGGAGAGAAAGGGGGCCCACAGAGTCTCTCAGTGCTTCTTTATGATGTTGTGACACTGGATCTTTCACAAGGCAGTCCATCTCCTGCGACACTCTCCTGTTACCAGGAGATGGTTACTTTCTCTTCAAGGAAACAATCACTTACTCTGCTCCCCTTTCCCATTCCTACAGTTGCAGCAAATGGTTCAGTGCATAAAACTCTGAACCTGGAATCAGGAAGACCAAGACTGAAATCTGTTCAGAGACCCCAGGAAAGTCTATTTAAACTCTGCCTTAATTTCCTCAAGTGTAAAATGGGGACAACAATAGCACCTATACCCCACGGTTGTTACAAAGGATAAAATGAAACTGTATTTGCAAAGTAATTAGCAGAGTGCCTGGAAGATACTAAAGCACTTAATAAATTTGTGTTTCTTCCCTCCCTCCCTCCTTTCCCCTTCCCTTCTTCATTCCTCCCTTCCCTCCTTTATTTCCTTCCTCCCTCCCTTCCCTCCTTTCCTCCCTTCCTCCCTTCCTTCCTTCCTTCCTTCTTTCCTCCTTCCTTCCTCCCTTCCTCCTTCCTTCCTTCTTTCTTCTCCACACTAAGGAAAGAAGACATTGGCCACTGATCGTCACCAAGACTCCCTTGGGCTCCCAGCACACACGCTCCTTTCCTGTTGGTTGATGCACAGGATGCTTTGTTCTGTTTTGGGCGTTGTGTGTGGGTTTGTTGTTGTGGTTGATGGCGGTGGTATTTTTTTTTTACTTGGCTTGTTGGCTTTCTGTCTATTCTATCAGATTCCTCACTTCCCAGAGTCTGGACAGGACGGTGTCCTACATTTGTAGCTTGTCAGTTTACTGTGTTTGGTTCAATGCAACATAACTTTATTAAGCACCTGTTCTGTGCAGGATGCTGAGCTGAGCTGTGGGAATACAAAGGTAAGACATACAGATACAATACGAAGGAAACAGATATTTTTTTTGGAAAGCCCATGTTCTCAAAGATCTTACCTTCAACTGGGGATGGGGGACGATATGAGAATATATGTGTGCATACATAATAAGAATTCATACTATATGTGTGTGGTTGTGTATATATGTATTCATATGTAAATACACACATGCATACATACACATGCATATGTATATATGTATGCATGCGTGTATGTATGTGTGCATGTTCATCAGCATTGATAGAGGAAGCAGAAATGACTTCATGTAGGAGACCATAAGTGAACTGAGTCTTGAAGGAAGCTAAGATTTTAAAAATCAAGGTTGAGCAGGGTGTGTAAATATATGCAAGAGCATGAAGAACAATTTGCCTCTGGTATTTGTCTACATACGCCACACAGATTTTTCTCAGGCAATATCCAAGTTCGAACTTCATGACTGCTCCAGCTAGGAGCCATTTCATTTGATTTTTTTTCCTTCTCTTTTTCGTTCTCATATAGCATATCTGTCCCATCATCCCTTCAGCAGAAAAGTGAAGAACGGAAGGAAAAAAGCGCATTAAGTACTTTACAAATATCATCTCATTTTGTTCTCAGAAGCACAGTGAGATGTTTTATAGTTGAGAAAACTGAGTCAGACAGATTCCAATGTTTCAGACGAGATTTGAATTTGGGTCTTCCTGACTCCAAGCACAACATCTCTCAACTGAATAAAAGTAAAGGAGATGCATAGTCAGGGCAAGAAGGAAAGGGAGAAGGGAGGCCAGCAGAAAACTCTAAAATTGAGGGCACTTGAACTAGGCCCAATGAACTAAGTTCAAGCCTCTGCTTGTAGTCAGGATGCAAGGGTGTATTGATTTTATTGCAGGGGGAGGCCTCTACAAACTGCCCCCTCCCCCCACCAACACACACACACACACACACACACACACACACACACACACACACACACACACCCCACATGGGATGGGCTGTCTTGTCACTCTAACCATCAGCAAGTTTCAGCTCATCTGCTTTGTCCTCCATGAAATCTTTCCTGAGCCCTCTAGGGATAATGCTTGTTTAGAGATTATACGTGAAGTCCCCAAGGAGAATGTTAACCCCTTGAGCACAAGGATTATTCTTCATTTTGACTTTGTATTTCCAGTGCCTAGCACGGAGCTCAATAAATTCTTGCTAGCTTGAATTGTATTTCTCCACAAAGTTTTGTATATGTGAAAGAATGAAACAGATCAACAAGACACAGAGACAAAAGAGAGAGACAGAGGCAGAAAATGCAAAATGATGGTGTCTTTGGAGCTTTCAGGAAATAATCATGCACTTCAGCATAAAAGGTGAAACATTTCCATGGTATTTTTCTCCTTCAATAACACCTTTTAACCACGCTGATAAAAACTGTGAATGAGCAGCAAATATCCTTAGTGTAAGAGAATGTCATTAGGGCAAATTATTTGTCTCTCTGTCACTTGGCTTTCTTTTGTAATTGTAGTTTACTACGATATAAGAAAATAACAGCTGAATACAAAGCAAGCTTCCCTAATGGCCTTTTAGCCTTTCAAAATGTAGCTTTGTCCAACCTTCATTTGGTATCACTTCAGACTCTCCCATTATTAAAATGAGTGGATTCATTCCTGTCTTGAACTGATCCTGTCATGATTGGAACAGGAAGAAAAATCAGGATAAGTGGGAAGGAGATTTTTCTAGAATTTTAGCTTGAGCCTGACAAGAAAGAGCATAATGTGGAGGGGTGATGCTGCCACCAAACAATTCATTTCATGGGCTGCTATCCGAAAGGCTACCCCCCCCAATATTAAAGAGTCCTTTCCACATCATGAAATGAGTCATATATCAGAATGATATGAATTATCACAAACCTTTTGCGCAGTGACATGATTCTAAAAAATCCTAGGAAGTAGAAATTACTGATTATCATCAAATACCACCACCCAACAGACTTGGGAAGTTATTTTAAAAATTCACTCTTACCCCTTGCCAATTTCCCACCAAAATTATTCTATGGAGAATAAACTAATCATCAGTTCTGTGAAAATATGTAGCTAGTTAATATGCAAAGTCTCAAGAGTAAATAATAAAATATTTCCTAATCAACTGGGCCTTTCCTTTAACCATTTCATCCTCTACTATTTGATAGTATTTCACTGTTCAGTTTCTGAGAGGTTAAGAATGAACTGGAGGATCATGCAGCACTTCCAGGTTCCTGTACTTGCTACTGAAAAAAGACCATCTTTTCCACTTCAATATTTTTCCCGTGATGCTAGGTGACTAACACTTACAGAACAATATAATCCCGGAAGAATCAAAATTGTCAGTGGCCCACAGAACAATGGAATGACACATGATGTATATGAGCAGGTTGTTCTTGTGTAACTAATTATGACTTGTGTATGAAATGCAGTGTGCTATAATGAAAAAGGCACTGGATTTGGAATTAGAGTACCCTTTTTCTGTAAAATCAAGCAATTAGCTTAGATGATTGCTAACGTCCCTGAGAGTTGTAAATTCTTGCATCACACCACAGAAGACTTCCCCTGTTTCTCTGTATTCATCATATTTACTGTTTCTTAAAGCACAATACTATTCCATTAGATTCATGTACCACAATTTGTTTAGCCATTCTCCAAATAAGAGGTATCTATCTTGTTTTCAATTTTTTGTGTATATGGGACTTTCTTACTTGTCATTGTTCTCCTATGAATATGTGTTTAGCAGTGGAATCATCATGAAAAATGCTGAAAAATTTACTCACTTTTTTTCATGAAATCTCAGATCACTTTCATGATTGATTGGAACAATCCACAGCTCCACCAACAATACTTTAATGTTTTCATCATCGCATATCTCCACCAACATTGACTATTCTTATCCATTTTTATCTTGGCCATATTTCTAAGCATTTCCAAGAAATTATATACGTACCAAATGCCATGTTTTATACAAGATATTTTGAGCTTCACGGACACTTTATATATTTTTAACTTATCAAATATATATGTATATATACACATATGTGTAAAACATACATATATGTATATATATACACATCTATACATCTACGCATACACATACCCACACACATCTCAAAACAAATGAAAATACATTTCTTCAATGGAAGTACAACTTTGTGTGATACTGTGCAGACCCATGGGGGGGCCAACAAATCATATTATGTGACTGAGAGTGACTCAGAGTTCAACTACAAGTATCACAACATGTATGACAATTCATCCTCAAAAAATTCAAAATGATAGGAACGACTTATTAAAGTGTAATTTGGCCTGCTTTGGGGAGGTCAACTCAAAGTCACAGAAGTGTAAGTTGAGGCCATTCTACTTCATTCTTAGTGGTCCTTAGAACTTATAGTGTCCTAGGCCACAACTACAGAAGGCAAAGTTCAGGGAAGATAGAAATTTTATAATGAAATTATGCTGAACAAGGGCACAGATTCTCAAATTTCAGAGTTGGAACAGAACTCAAGAGTTCATTAAGTAAAATCTTTACCTGAAACTGGTAATCCCTTCCACAATTCACATTTCCAATGGATGACCATCAGTGACAAGGTATTCACAACTCACTGCAATAACTTATTCTGCTTAGGGACAATTGTAATTGTTAGCATATCTCCCTTCATATCTAGTCACAATGTGCAGCTCTGCCAAATCCACCTATTTTTTTCCCCTTTTCCTAATTCTGTCCCTTGAGGATACTCAAAACAAGTCTAATCTGTCTTCCACATGAGAACCCTTCTAATGCCTGAGGAGAGCAAATATCTCTCCATGCCCCACCCTTTCCTTCAGCAATTTAAATGTCCCAGTTGGAAGAAAAGATGTTTTGTTATCACAGCTCAGCCTGAAGTTACTCTAGAGTTTGGAGTGGCCCTTCCTTGTAGGAACTCCCTGACTCCCACTCAAATGATAGGTGGGTGGGCTGATTGCTCTTCTCAGGGTATTCTTCTGTTCCTTTGCTTTTTCAAACTACCTCATTAGTGATAACTACGTGTGGAAAAGAAACTAGTCTGAAAATCTCTTTTCATTTCTCTTGTCCTTCCCCTAAAGAATTGACTCAATCTACTGAGATTTTTGTTTTAACATAATGGCACTACATTTCAAAATTTACAATAGAAAATAGTGTTAAAACTGGATTTAAATTACATAATTTACCTTACCAGCAATTTTGCTGAAACATACCCATTCTATAAAGCTAGGGGTATTGGTAATTCAGAAGCACACTCATAGTCCTTCAGGACTCCTAGTTATGGAAATAGCACCTTGTTCTAAGGAGAAGAGGGTCAGTTCAGTAATTAGAGAAGGCTACCGTATGGGGACACAGCAACATAAAAAGAGTGGACCTGTCCAGGTTTCATTAAAAGCCAGTTTCTGTCTCATTGTGACCACCCTTGCAGCAGTGGTCATAATAAATTCTGAGACTGTTTTGGATATCCAGCTCAGGTTAATAGCACTCCAGTTCTTCTGTTAATTCTTCTGACTTATTCTAAAACTGTTAATATTCCCATTTTTCTAGGGATTTTTAAGTACATAGAACACAACAAAACAGAACTACTCAGCTCTCTAGCCTTGTCTTTCTTAGTAGGGTGACCATTTGTCAGAATGACGTCATTCTATTTCTGAACTAAGAGAAACTGTCACAAATATAACTTACTGATAGACTGTATTTTTGCCTTCAAGGATGCTTGAGAATTTGGTATGGTTGCTTGTGGTGCCATGGGACTCTTGTTCATTGTTATATCCCTTTGCTTCTGCTCACAAACCCACCATTTGCCTTGTTGGTATTCCCTTGTTTCTGAGTGATATTATCTCTTTCTGAATGTTAGTTTCTAATACCATAACTTTGCCTGTGGGAGAAAACAGAAATATGTTTCCCCACCATCACTTGTATTTCTTTTCTTTATCTTTAAGGTTTTTACTACAGATAAATATACAGTGTATTAAAATAAAAAAGAAGAAAGATGTATGCATTTTAAAGATCTTTTTCAGTTAATCACAACATACAAACCTGTAGGGAATGGACCTTTAATTCCATTTAAAAAAAATTATATACAAATGCCAGCTTTGCCACTAATAGGATATAGGAAGACATCAAACCTCAAAACTCTATATTTCAGTTTTCTTATGTGTAAAATATGGGGCTTGAACTAGATAATTTCTAAGGTAGAAGTGGAGTTTTGGTCAACTAAGTATGAGGAGTATGTCTATTACAGATATAAGAAGGGGGAGAGAGAGAGAGACAGAGACAGAGAGAGATAGAGACAGAGATAGAGACAGAGAGAGAGAAAGAGAAAGAGACAGAGACAGAGACAGAAACAGAGAGGGGGGGAGAGAGAGAGAAAAGAGAGAAATAGAGAAAGAAAGAAAGAGAAAAGAAAAGAAAGGAAGAAAGAAAAACTGTCCAGGTAGGTTAGGAACTTAAGCGTTTTTTCATTCTTCTCCTTTCTCTGAGGAGGTGCCTGCCCTGAATACAGGTTTCATAAATGTGACATTGTGACACTGTTTGTAGGCCAGCCTGCCTTGGCTCAGAGACAAGAGTATTATAAATGGCATACTTTCCCTTCATTGATTTACACTGTGTAATGTGATGGCCTGGTCTGATTAATAAATACAGGTGACAGGGAGCAGAAGCAGTAACATGGGGGCAATGTTAACTCAGGAAATAGCCATGTACACACTGACTACTAGAAATTGATAATGACGAGTGTGCACACAGGCATAGTGCTATCTACTGAAGTAAAGGTGTGAGGGGCGAGTGAAGGGGATGTGGGTGGAATGTCTAAGGCAATGAGGCAAAATTAAGATGCAACTGGGCACAATTTTCCAAGGAAATATAATACTAAAGGAGAATGCTGGATTGATAGGATTCAAAGTATATTCTAACACCATCAACGCCAATTCTGCTCTATGACCCTACACGAAATAAGTACAGTGTGATTTTAAGGCTTCACAGAAGTTTCTTTCTCAAATGGCTATCTATAGGGCAAGAATTTCTGCCATTAAAAAAAATACCTTTACATTAAGGATAAAGAACAGAAACAGAGCAGAAGTCAGGGTGTATGGAGGAATTACAAGAGGAAGCCAGAAGCCAGAAGGACAGAACTAAATGCAGGGTCAGGGTGAAAGAAAACGAGAGGTTTTAGGAAACTGATGTACTAAAGTAACCATTAAGAACTTCACAGTTTGTTGTTGTTCTGAGTGTGTGTGTGTGTGTGCGTGTGTGTGTGTGTGTGTGTGTGTGTGTGTGTGTGTGTGTTTAGAAGACTGGCCCTCCTAATTTAAACACACATTTTGATATTTTTAATGAAACCAGAAACAGAAAAAGCAGGATGACATCCAGGTAAGTCACCAGAAGTGTAATGCAGAAGACATAAGCCTTGGTGATGAGTAGTTTGAGTCACAAGACATGGTTTTGATTTCAGGGAAGGTCATGAAACATAGAACCTCAGAGATGGGAGGGGCCTCAGAAGTCATTTAAGTTCAACAAGTAACTGAATTAGAAATCCTGAATCATGTATCAACTTCTTCAGTGCAGAACAACGCAATACCTAGTGAGGAAAAAGATTCCATTATGAGGAAGTTTTTCTTTATTACAAGTACAAATGCTCCTCTTTTGCAAATTTTGCTTTATTTTCTTTTTGGATCCAAGTAAAACAATTAATCCTTCTACACATAAAAGTCCTTCAAATTGTGAATAAAATTATTCTATGACTTGCCAAGTCTACTTTTGTCAGTTTAAACATTCTCATGATACCCCTATGGCAGAGTTTACAATTCTTTCATCCTCTCAGTAACCATCCTCTGGATAAAATTTTGCTGGATAATATGCTTCCTGAAATGTGACTCCCAGAATGGAGGACAATATTTTAGAGGGGGTCTGATCATGGCAGACTAAGCACGGTGGAACCATCTCTTCCCTTGGTCTGGACATGAAGCGTAGTCTGATCTCTGAGATCCATCTTAGACCTGTACTTTTATAACTTTCTTGGATTAGTAAGCTTCAATATTGCTTCCTTGTTTCTTCGGAGCTAATTCAGTTGAAAAACAGACACTCTATATGCTTACAGGGGCTTGCAGCCTGGATTGCTTCACTGAAGTCTGTTTGCCCATGTGGTGGTCCAGGTAACTCTTTGGTCCTTTCCCACATTTAGATCATAGAATTTTCCATGACCTGCCTAATCATGAATTATTAATCACTCTTTATTTGATTGCTGGTCCAGGTGGCAAATTGGTGGGGTATCCCAAGGGCTCCTTTGAATACTCTGTGGATATTTTTTTTTTGTATTAATTCTAGATCCTGACTTTAGGATGGAAGGTGAGATTAAAAAAAAAACAAAAAACAACCAAATCTGATGATGAATCATACTTTTCCAGAAGTCATTCTGAACAATATAAAGGGAAGAGTGTGAGTTAGTTTTTAAGTGACAAACTTTCTGGGCCTTCCAGTGACCAATGGAGTAAGGACAATGGAACAGAAAAGCAATTCTAGAAGAGGTTGATGAGACAGACATAAAGAAACGGGAAGAAAGGATGCAAACATGTCTCTGCTTGAATTCATTATTTATAAGACAAAATTAAGATCAACATTCCTCACATTTCACTAAGAGAACATTGAAACTTCCAGAAGCAAGAGCTAAGAATGATAGTATTTGCCCAAGATAATATAGATGCTACTGATTCCTTTATGTGAGGATTTTGTGGGTGCCCTTGCCACATATGTTTATCTCCATAACATTCTGGGAGGTCCCTTGGCACTAGGCACATTTTTCTCTTCATCTGATTCTGGGAAAAGAATGCTAGTATAGTCTGCTTCCATGCAGAGACAGAGTCAGGCATCCTTTTGTCTTAAAATGGTCTCTGCTACTCATATTTTTTTGTTAATTTACTTTACACCTCCATCATAAAGTTCAAATGGGACCAAATTAAGAAACTTTTCAAGAGTTTGGAGTAAGAGTTGTCTTTTTTTTTTCTTTGAGCAAATACTTTGAGACATAGGAAAGATGCAAGATGTTAAGCTGACAAGGAAGAAAGTGAGAGAGAAACTATCCTTCTATTAACAAATGGACTTTTATGAATGTCCAATATCTATGTCTCATTGTGATGGAGAGGTTATCTTTCATTCTGCCAGAATATGCGGGCCAAAGGCAAACACTGGCAGGCTCTATTTAACTAGAAAGGTTTTGCATATAAGCTTGACAATAAACTGTGCCTGTTGCCTGAGAAATAGCTCAGGTATATAGATGTTCAGTACCAGAAGTATGGTCCCAATAATACTGTTATCACTATTATTATTATTTTGCTATAGCAATTCATGAAAGAATTTACTAAGGTAGAAAAGGGCTGGGTTATGTATCTGTGAAGGGTATGGTTTTACTGAAGAATCTACAGAATCTGATTCTAAGTGCAGTGTTGAAGTGGAAATGACACTGAATTTGAAGTTGGAGGTGTTAGATTCAAGCTCTAGCACTGTCACTCACAAGTGTGACACTGGGTAAGTCATTCAATCACTTCTTGCCTCCACTTTCTTATCTGTGAAATGGAACTAATAATACTTTTCCAAAGAATTTCACAGGGTTATTGTGGGGAAAGAACTCTGTTTAAGTGTCTCAAAATAACATAGAAATGTTAATTATTATCTTACCACTTTGCTGTTCAAATGCCAAAAATGGATCAATTCAACAAACATTTATTAAGTGCCTACTATTTGAGAGGCATCATGCTAGGTGCTACTGATGTAGAGATTGAAATGAAACATTCCCTGCTTTCACAGAGTTAATATTTTACCCTATGCACATAGAGAAGTAAGTACAATATGATATGAAGAGGGAGCAAACACTTAGATTCATATGTCAGTTGGTTACTTGACAGTTTGGTAGGGATAGGTTATATGCATGAAAAAACTGTCTCCCCATGACATTTGGTTAAAAATGAAGCACACTAAAAATGGTTTGTTTCCCTGCTATTTGAGTAGACAATGATTTCTCCCTTCTTTGAATATTTGTACTGTGTAACCCTGGAGAGGCGATCTTCAACCACTGCAGTGCAATTCCATAGTGACAGAGTGGCAAGGGATTTAAACCTAGAGTCAGGAAGATGTGTGTTTGAATCCCATCCCAGACACTTGTGACCGCAACCATGAGTATCATTATGAACAAAATGGATATGATAATTGTTTGTAATAAACAAATATAAGCAAATTGTTTATAGTAAACAAATGTTTACTTATTTAACAAATGAGTTAACTAATGGGATAAGAATAAGTAGCGGGGACTGTCATTTTGATGGCATTTTATAGTTTGCTAAAGTATATTACATAAGTGTTCTCATCACATCCTCACAACTACCTTGTGATATAAGTACTATGACTATCATCATCCCCATTTTTCAGATGAAAGACTAAGTACAATGTATTATAAAACAACATTACTGTTACTAAAAATAGTTACTGAGCCTATAGTACTTAAAAGTATATTCTCCTAAGGGAGATAAAAGATGAATACAACATTGCTCCTACCTTCAAGAAGCTTAGAATGGGGAGTGGGGAGTGGAGATAATGTAAATAGTTGTAGCAGAAGAGAGGATGTAATTAAAATTATTGGATAAAGAACTGCAAGAGACCTTAGCAAGCATCCAATTCATATCCTTTATTTCTCTTTTAATTTTTCATTAAACAGATTTTTATAGAACTTAAGACCCATAGAAGAGAATTGGCTTGCCTAAGGTAAAGTAAAGATGGCAAGAAGATGTTGGAATTTGAACTCTGATCACCCGACTCCAAAATGAGAACATGAACTAGGCTGTGTTGGGAGGCAGTATAGTTTGGAAACTGGATTGCTGAAGACTTTTTGTTTTGTTTTGTTTTGTTTTTCTTCACAATTTATTCTGATACCCTAATTCAGACATTGGCAATCTGTGCCAGCTGTTCCCAGGCCCTAGTCAAAGGGGCCAACTGGGCCTAGTTTGTTTTTATCACTTACCATCTCTCTGTTTGAACCTTCTGACTAATTATATTTTAAGTTTTTTTTTAACTTTTATCAAGAAGGCAGCATATTTTTCTTAATTTTCCTTTAAAAGTGCTGGATTAATAATAACAGTGATAATAATAGGCATTTGTATAGAATTCTACATTTTGGAAAACACTTTACATACTTGATCTCATAGGATGTTAGAACTTTAAGATTATCTATGAATACTCCCATGTTTTACCATGTAGAAAACTGAGGCACAGATTTGCAAAGTGAGCTCTATCACAAAGAATAAACAGCAGAGTTAAAAAAGCAACGTTCTTTCTAATATTTCACTCTTTATTACATTTCTTCCTTATAACCTGTAAGTGTCCTCTATGTTAATTTGGGGGAATTTTTTGCATATGGTCAACATTACTACTTTTGAAGAGAGATAACATATATTGAACAAATTCACTTTGTAGATGTGTGTGTATGTGTGTATATGTGTATATATTCCTGTGAAACCTGCATGAGGTAACATGTCCATACCACAGCATTCAAAGCTTACTATAGAAATGTGATTTGAGACTTATGCATGCTCACCTCTTCATTTTTGGCTGATTCGTTATGAACAGAACAAGAGCTCTCACTCTCTAGAGAAGAGCTGTACCAGAGAAACGATGTTCAACAGAATTCTAATTCTGATCACAGCTTACAAAAGCACTTTATCTTTGCATCCCTTTGAAGTTGGGGTGGATATTGTCTCGATCTTCATACCAAACGACTTGAAAACGTGCCATCCTACTTAGCATTTTGAGTATATTGCTGGGCTTCTGGGACACTGTACTGAGTCTGACCACTTATAAGTCATAAGATCACAGAGAATTCATAACTGCAGTGCTGTGAGGTTTCATTAATTGATATGTAAAATATGTGATGTTCTCCTGGTGAAAATTTTTCTCCAAACTGTGAAGAATTTCTTTTATTATCAGCAGTAGAGAGATGAGCAGGTGGGAGAATGGGCCAAATGACACAGTTCAAGAAGTTCCACTAAATATAGACAGAAATATATAGATACACGCAGATGTAGTAAGTATATACATATATATGTATACACATATATATATATGTACCACACATATAAAGTGTATGCATAGTAAGTATATATTCAGTATGTATATGCATATATTGTATTTAGCATTTATATGGTGAATATAATACATATAATAAATATACATAACACATATATAGTAAATATATCCTTACTCTATATAAAGTATATACACATTAATTTTATGTATAAATATATATAGTAAGTATTAATATATTGTGTATATGCATGTGTATATATAGCCATTGTGTGCTTGTGTGTATGTGTGTGTGCATGCTTTTGTAGCTCTGTGTGTATATGTGTACCCGGGATGGGGAAGTAAGGGTAGTATCTCACATTTCTCCAGTGTTTTTAAGGTTTGCAAAAATACTTTCATCACAACAGATCTGAAAAGTAGCTTCTTCAAATATTATTAACCCCCTTTTCCAGATGAGGTAATTTAAATGACTCAGCTTCTTTGCTGTTCCTCATACATGAGTCTCATGGCTGGATTTTTTTTCACAATCTGTCTTCCACACCCAGAACTCTCCCCTTCCCCCTCCACACCTACCCCGCAGCATCTCTTCTTTCTGGCTTCCTTCAGATCTCAGCTAAAGTCCAGCCCTTTTAATCTTAGTGCATTCCCTCTGAGATTATGTGTCACTTCTCCAGAATACTGTGTGTGTGTGTGTGTGTGTGTGTGTGTGTGTGTGTGTGTATAATTTTTTGTATGTAGTTATTTTCTTCTTGCGTGTCAGTCACTCGGTCAATAAATATTTATTAAGTGTCGGCTACATTCTTGACCTTTGCTAATCACTGGGGACACAAAAAGAGGCAAAACACAGGCCCTGCCCTCAACATGCTCACAGTCAACAAGCCAACAGCTATGTACAAACTACATACAGGATAAACTGGCAGTAATTAACAGAGGGAAGGCATTAGAAGGAAAGGCTTCCTGTAGAAGTTGGAGTTTTAGATGGGTCTTAAAGGAAGCCAGAGAAGGCAGTAAGTGGAGTTAAGAAAGGAGAGTGCTCCAGGCATGGCCTACAGGAAGAGAAAATGCCTGGAGCTGAGAGATCAAATGTCTTGTTCGGGTCTTGTTCAACAGCCAGGAGGCCAATGTCACTAAATAGAAAAGTACATGATGGAGGTAGGGGTGAGGTGTGGAAATAAGGTATAAGAATCCTGGAATGGTAGGAGGGGGCTGGTTAGAAAGGCCTTTGCATGCCCAACAGATTATTTTGTATTTTATCCTAGAGGTGATAGGAAAAAATTGGACTTTGGTGGGTGTGGAGGGAAAAGGTACTGGTGTGGTCAGAACTGTGCTTTAGTGGCTGAATAGAGGCTGTACTGGAGTGGGGAGAGCCTTGAGGCAGGCCCACCCACCAGGAGATTATTGCAATACTCCAGTTATGAAGTGATGTAGGCTGGTAACAGAGTGGTGGTGGTGTTAGAGATGTAGCGATGTTATAAAGGTCAAGGCAACAGATCTTGGAAAGAGACTGAAATTGGGGGAGGGGATGGTAAGGAATCAAGGATGACATTCAGATTGCTAACCTGAAGTACTGAGAGGACGGTGCTGCCCTCTACATTAATAAGGAAACTGGGGGAAAGGAAGGTTGTTGATGATAATGACGACAACAATGATGACGATGACAATGATGATGATGATATTGACTCGGGAGTCGGGATGACAACCTTGAGAGCAGGGAATGGTTTTGCCTGATTTTGGATTCCTGGAATTTAGGACAACAGGCCTAGAACAGAGTAGGTACTTTAAAAATCACCCAAGGTCACTTGGCTAGCAAGTGTCAGAGAAACCTTAGGAATCCTTCCACTACAATGCACTATTTACCGTGTTTAAGGGATGCGCAAGCAGGTGGCAAGCTGCTCATTCTGACACCAGTCCCACTATTCATCAGTTGACAGGGGAAAAAGGAAGGCTGGAGAAAGAACAAGAAGGGATCCCAACTCAAGTATGTTTTGAGATCCTCCAGGTACTTTTCCCTCTTTGCATACAACAACAACTTAAAAGCAGGTCACTGAGGGGGATATGGACCGACTCTCATCTGTTCTCAATGCAGATAAATGGCTTGTGTACTGGGTGTGGGAGGGAGCAGAGGTATCCATATGCACCACTCATAAGTGTGGTAGAACCAGATTAAAATGTAATTGAAAAATGTTTACCAAAATAAATAAAAATACATTAGAACATAATGCTAATATATACATATATACATATATAAAATACATATACATATGTATATATGTGTATATATATACACACATATGTGAAATCATATATATACATACACAGACATACATATATACATATTTTTTTCCCTAAGTTAACATGTGACCTGCAATGATCTTTAAGTAAGAGTCATGATCCCCTTTTCTATTTCAGTTTGTCACCACTGATACAGAGGATGCACTAATTCTGGAGTCTGAGGACCTGGATTCAAATTTGCTTTTGATGTCCGTTATCTGCATGACATAATGTAGCTAGATGGCACAGTGGAGAGAATTCTGGGCCTGGAATGAGGAAGACTCATCTTCTTCACTTCAAATCTGGCCTCAGATATTCTAGCTGTGTGACTCTGGGTAAGTCACTTAACCCTGCTTGGCTCAGCTTCCTTATCTTAAAACGAGATGGAGAAGGAAGTGGCAAACCTCTCCAATATCTTTGCTAAGAAAACTCCCAAATGGGGCCACAAAGAATTAGACATGAGTGAAATGACAGAAGAACAACAACAAATCTGTATGACCTTGGTAAGCCCTTTATGGGCCTCAGTGTCTTTTAATGTGGAAAAAAAAAAGAAAGTAAAGAAAGAGGAGATGCACTGCATAACCTCTGAGGTTTCTCTGAAGCCAGCTTGGGATCTATGATCCTATATCCAGCAATATACAGTTATCCCTTCTACATTGTGACTCTTCCTATTGCTATTATGATATATCACAGATTGATATCAACATATTGATAAGAAATTAAATGGGGGCCAACTAGGTGGTGCAGTGGAGAGAGCACCAGCCCTGGAGTCAGGAGTTCAAATTCAGCCCCAGACACTGTGACCTTGGGCAAGTCACTTAACCCTAATTGCCCTGCTAAAATAAATAAAGGGGAATTTGGGGGGGGGAGTTTTGGAGAAGCCACAGATGACACACAACGACCAACAGACAGAAAATGTTTAGAAACTCAAATGCATAAAACATAAGTTTAGTATTATACAATATAAAAATATTCTATGTTTTAGCTTCTTCTCTGGCACGAAGAGTGGGCCAAAATTGTTTTTCTTGGCTATTCCAGATTGTGGGGCACTGCACCCCAGCCCCTGCAATGTGGAAGGGATAATTGTACTTGTGGATATGAAAAGAAATCTTGTGATGAGAGGTACCAGAGAAAGCCAAGTAGCTGGTTGCTTCCTGCACTTGATCTTATATCCAGATTCACAACACTGCTTCTATTCTCCTTTCTCTCCACTTACACCACCCTAGTTCATGCCCCACATTACCTTTTAACTGGACTATTACATCAGCTTTCTAATCGATTTCCTTGCCTCAACAATCCCCCTCTTCAATTCTTACTCTTCTCAGCTGCCAAAGGGATATTTCTAAAGCTGACCTTGACTCCTCTCAAACTCCAGTGGCTGCCCATTACCTCAAGGATTAAATAGAAAGGCCTCTGTTTGGCATTTAAATCACTTCACTACTTTTCCCCTTCCTGCCTTTCCAGTGGCCCTTATGAACTCTATGATACACTTGATGATCTCCTGTCTTGCTGTCTTTTTTCTGGCTGTCCCCTCTGCCTGGAATGCCACCTCAGTCCTATTTATTAGTTTCCCTGGCTTCCTTAAGACTCAGCTTAAATCCCGCCTTCTACAAGAGACCATTTTCTAGCCTTTAATGCTAGTGCCTCCCTTTCCTATGTCCTTCTATCTACTATGTATGAGTAGATATACGGAGACAGAAAAATATGGATATAAGTATTTTGACATATCAGTATTTCAGTATATCAATATTACCTATATCTGCTGCTATTCTACAGTTGATAGGTTCCTTTTCTTACAAATAAGGAAACTGAGTTCCAGAGAGGCTGTGACTTTCCACAGGATTGGTATCCTTCAAGAAGATAGCAATTGTAGTCAGAGGTCTACCTTCTATATCCTTCCCCCTCTTTTGTGTCTTGCTATGGTATCTTTGAGTATAGGAGGCATCCAAAGACTCCTTACATGTTTGCAGCAATAGAAGCAATCAGCTCCAGTATCCCAGACTGCCAAGGCCAAAGCAGATTTGTCTGAATGTATGATGAGATGAATACCCACAGGTATAGCTGATGGCTGCCTGCCTGAGGCTTCCCACTGAGGGCATTTCCCTTCCCCCAAGGCCACATGTGCTTTATAGGTACCAGTCCTTGACACCCATTTACAAGAATGCAAAGCCACTTTATTTATTAGCTAGTGCTTTAGATGAAAAATAAGCAAGATTACTCAGGCATGGAAATTATGCATTGGACCCTCTGCCTTGCTCTTCATTTATGTGCTGAACCCTTAAAGAAATTACTCACAGATTTATAAATCACTTTCAAAACCATATGCCCACCATTTCCCCTTTTTTTATCCTCAGAGGTGCAAAATTTCATCACCAAGTCCTTAACATATCACCAAATTAATATCTTTTTTCAGTGCTGCTAAACAAACTACCACCTGAAAGAGAAGTCCTATAATTTATTTAAGAGCTTCTCAATTACAAGTAAAGATGAAAAAATAAATTTGAAAAGAGGAGAGTAGATTGGGAAAATAATCCAGCATGTATCACCCAGAAAAGGACCTATATAAACTGATCACTTCAATATAATAGACAGATATGAGCCCCTATGAAGCGCATAGCACTGCGCTTGTTATATTGAGGTTTGGGAGACGAGGAATGGTCTGTTGAAAGAACAGCTAACAGCTGACATTGTACATAGTTCTTTTATAGTGCATCTAGGTGTCTCAGAAGATAGAATGCTCTGCCTGGAGTCAGGAAGACTCCTTGTCCTGAGTGCAAATTCAGCCTCAGACAGCTGTCTCGCTTGGGGCGAATCACTTAACTCTGTTTGCCTCAGTTTCTTCACCTGTAAAATAAGCTGGAGAATAAAATGGCAACCAAAAAAACCCCTATGGGGTCACAAAGAGTTGGTCATGACTGAAATACAGTTCTTTTATCTTGTCTTATGATACCCACATTGGGTCTCATGGTGACCATGAGTGGTTAAGGCAAGTCATTAAGCATTTATTAAATGCCTACTATGTTTATTAAATGCCTACTGTGTTCCAGCCTCTGTGCTAAGCACTGGGTAGTAGAGGTAGGTGATTGAGGTATGACTATCCCCATTACATGGAGGCTGACTGAGGTCATGTGCCTTAACCATAATTATATGACTAGTTGGTGTCACAGGCAGAATTAGAGTTCAGGTGTTCTGACTCCAAATCCTCCCCCTCCTCACACTAAACCAGGATGCCTCTTTAAATACAAAAATGCCCTCTCCTTGATAAGCTTTTTTTTTTTGTCAGGAGAGTGATGAGACAGCTACTAGAAAGCACACAGAACATTTTTGGATCACATGGCAAAATATGTAATAAAGGAAAAGAAAGACAAATCTGATAGAAAATAACATAAGGGAGAAATTAGCATTGAGGACCAAATGTGTCACTACAGAAAATAATCAGAATGACATCATGACTTCTGAGCTTCTCTAGCTGCTTACAGATTCCCCCGAATACTGACCACTCAAGTGTCAGGGCTGACCCCTTCTTCCCTTGGGAAGATGATTCCATCCTTTAAAGAGACATGTCTGCTAAATAGAAACTCCCTTCCTTCTTTGCAGAAATGTCCCCAGCATTTCAGGCCTCTGGCTCTGGCTCTGAACTTGACTGAAAAATCCAGTTTAGAGGCTCCAGCTGTGGGCTACACACAAAGCAATCCTTGAAGATTGTGACAGAAGAGGAATGTAGTATTTAGCGGTGCTGAAATAATAAGGTTGGCCAAAATATAAGACAGAAAAATGTCAGATGTTGAAGAAGGGCTTCTGGATTTTTTGCTGAATGGGAGTTACTATCTCATCTCAGTTATGATTAACAACAGGATATCAGCTATGGTCTAGAAATTCTAGGTGGAGCTGGCTCCAGGATAGGAGCTAGCATTGAGAAGAGTAGACTGGGCAGGCCTTGTTGATTATAGAGCTTCTCCCTCCTTCACTTTTACTACCACTCAGAGAAAGGATGTACTCAATCTAAAAAAGCGTTCTGCTGGGAAAGCCAATTTCAAATGCAAAACAACAACAAAAGAGAATCCAACCAAATTCAGAGACTAATATAATTATGCTAAGACACACACCAGTTCTCCCTCTCTCTTTTTAAATGAAACAAATGGATTTTTTTTCCCATTTAGTCTGTTGGATTTGCAAATGCTTTTTAAAAATAACCCTGGAGACTGCTGGAAACCACATCTTCAAGAAAGACAATATTAACATCACTTCTTCATGGCTGTCATCAAATAGTATTTACTGTGTTCAAACATGCACATTCCTGGGCTCAGCTGCTGTTTAAGGCAGCACTTAAACAGAGGAGCAAACCCATGCCTTCCAGGAATGTTTTAGGGAAACTCCCTCCACCACTAATGAAGATTGGCACCACTGCTGCTGCATCTAGTCTTAGAGAGTTACCAAGGGCACTGGGAATGAAATAGTTTGCCTGCGGTCAAACAGATAAGATATGTCAGGCCTTCAACCTAAGTTTTCCTGACCCTGAGACAGGCTCTCTAACCACTGCACGACATTGCCTTATGTTCCAGAATTCTAGTATTTAAAATAGGCTACCAAATCTTCCCAGGAATAAAGGGAGGAAATCTCCCCTTGAAACACTGAAAAGGACTCTATGTAGATGTTTGTATGTTCCTGTATCACTCGAATTCAGGGGAAAGAAAGAAGGTTCAATCATTCTTTCCTATTATATGGACCAGAAAAAGTCAGTCCAAAAGAGGAACAATAATAAAGATAATGATTAATAATAATGATAGCTGGCATTTAAATAGAATTTTGAAGTTTGTAAAATGCTTTAAAAATATTATGTCATTTCTACAACAATCCTCGGGGGAGATGACTGAGTAAAGGGCCAAGATGACTGAGTTATGGCAGGGACTCACCTGAGCTCCCCCCCAAACCCTTCCAAATACCGTTAAATAATGGATATAAACAAATTCTAGAAAGGCAGAACACACAAAAAGATGGAGTGAAACAATTTTCCAGTCCAAGACAACTTAAAAGATAGGCAGGAAAGGGATGTTGCATCATGGTGAGAGAGGAACACAGTCCAGGCTAGGCTATGCCAGCACAGCCCCAGCCCCAGCAAAACAGGAACAGGTCTTGGGAGTGATTGAATCAGCAGCAATAGCAGCTCCTTCCAGAGCTTTCAGCCCACAGATGGTAAGGGGATCAAACAATTGGTCAGAAGGAGATTACAGGGCTCTCTTTGCTAGCACTGAAGCAGGACTCTGTTGCTTTCACCATACTCAAATCAGGGTCACAGTCCTGGGTGGCAGTCCCAGGGCAAGGATTAGCACTAACACACCAGAGCTTGCAGCTACAGTGGAGCAATGACTCTCATCACAGTTCCAGGGCATAAAAGAGTGCTTCTGGTCACTCACAGACTAGAGCAAAGAGCAGGAGAGGAGTAAACACCTTTCCTTAGATCATACCACCTTGAAAGAACTGAAAATTTATAGGTCCCTAGAAGTATCTCTGAAAATAGTGGCACAAAACCCTGAATCTTAGGACAGTGTACCCTCCACCCTGGAAGCAGAGCACAAGTTTAACATAGAGTCAAAAGTCAAGTAATAGGAGGGTAAAATGATCAAACAAACAAAAAAATTCTGACCATAGAAAGTTACTATGGTGACAAGGAAGACCAAAACACACACTCAGAAGAAGATAAGAGAATCAAAGCTTCTACTTCCATAGACTCCAAGAAAAATATGAATTGGTCTCAGCCTATGTAAAGGCTCAAAAAGGATTTTGAAAACCAAGTAAGAGAATTGGAAGAAAAAATGGAAAGAGAGATGAAAGTGATGGAGGAAAACCATGAAAAATGAGTCAAAAGTTTGGTAAAGGAGACGTACATACACACATGCACACACACACACACACATACATACAAATACTGAAGAAAACAACACTTCAAAAAAACAGACTAGGCCAAATGGTAAAAGAGGTACAAAAAGCCAATAAGCAGAATGCCTTAATAAACAGAAAAGGCCAAATAGAAAAAGAGGCACAAACATGCATTGAAGGAAAATAAAACTCCTTAAAAAGTAGAGTTGTTCAAATGGAAAAGGAGGTACAAAGGTTCAATTGAGAAAATAATTCCTTAAAAATTAGAATTAAGCAAATGGAATATTTTATGACTTCATGAATAATTAAGAAACAATAAAACAAAACCAAAAGAATGAAAAAATAGAAAACAATGCAAAATATCTCATTGTAAAACCAAATGACCTGGAAAATAGATATAGGAGAAATAATTTGAAGATTACTGGATTACCTGAAAGCCATGATCAAAATAAGAGCCTAGACATCTTTTTTCAAGAAATTATCAAGGAACACTGCCCTAATATTCTAGTATCATCAGGTAAAATAGAAATTGAAATAATCCATCTATCACCTCCTGAGGGAGATCCCAAAAAGAAAACTCTCAGAAATATTTTAAGCCAAATTCCAGAGCTCCCAGGAGGGAGAAAATATTTCAAAAAGTCAGAAATAAACAATTCAAATATTGTAGAGACATAGTCAGAGTAAAATGTTCTAACTTACCATTAGAGATAGCATTGGAGGTATGCAAATTAAAATAATTTTGAGGTACTACTTCATATCTAATTGATTAATTGGACAGAAAAAGAAAATGACAAATGGTAGAGGGAAGGTGGGGAAAATGAGACTTTAATGCACTGTTGGAGGAGTTGTGAATTGATTCAACCATTCTGTAGATCAATTTGGAACTGTACCCAAAGATCTAAAAAACCACACATACTCTTTAACATAGCAATACCAAAAAAGATAAATAAAAGGGGGGGAGGACATATTTGTGCAAAAAAAATATTTATAGCAGCTCTTTTCTGGGGCAAAACTAAAAAAAGGAAGTGGAGGGGATGCCCATCAATTGGGGAAACGCTGAACAAGTTGTGGTATGTTATTGTGATGGAATCCTATTGTGTTATAAGAAACGATTGGAAGATGGCAGAGTAGGTCAGAAAATTTCAAGCTCTCAAGATTTTCTCCCACAAAAGAGTTAAAATAGCATCTTGGGCAAGCAAAGTGTGGGTGGAGATAAATAAGAATACGGAAACAACTGGGGTCTTCCTGGGACAATTTGAGAAGATCAGAAGAAAAATCCCATGATGAGTTTTGGTCCCAGAGAAGAGTAAACACCTCCAGGCTAGGTTTCATTTTAACAACAAGCTGAAAGCCCCTAAAACAAGTAGCAAGTCCTGGGGTTAGTTGATTTGAGAGGCTGCCTTGGACGTAGCCACAGGAACTTTATTACATCCTGATAATGAGGGAAGTTGGGCTTCTGAGCCTGGGAAGATTGAGGGAGCCCCTGGTGACATGTGACACCAGACCAAGTTGTGGGGCAGCTAGGTGGTGAAATGAGTAGAACACCAGCCCTGAAGGCAGCAGGACCTGAGTCCAAATCAGACCCCAGACACTTGACAGTTAATTAACTGTGTGTCTTTGGGCAAATCACTTAATCCCAATTACCTTGCCTTTCCCCCTCCAAAAAAAAAAAAAGAAATAATGAGCAGGATCCTCTCAGAAAAACTTTGAAAGACTTGCATGGGCTGATGCAAAGTGAAATGTACTATGTACAAAATAACAGCAATATTCTAAGAGGATCAGCTGTGAATGACTTAGATATTCTCAGCAATACAGCGATCCATGACAACTCTGAAGGACTTGTGATGAAAAATGCTTTACATCTCTAGAGAAAGAACTGATGGTGTGAGTACAGACTGAGGCATATTTTTAAAAAACTTTATTTTTTCTTGAGGGTTTTGTTTTTGTTGTTGCTGTTTTCTGTTTTCTTTCACAACATGATTATTAAGGAAATGTTTTGCATGACTACACATGCAGAATCTGTATATAACCTACAAGCAATTGTTTGACTTCTCAGTGAGGGCCCTGGGAATGGATGAAGGGAGAGAATTTGGAACTCAAAATTTTAAAAGCAAAAGGTAAAAATTTTTTTACATGTAGTAGAGGAAAATAAATAAATTAAAAACAAACAAAAAAATGAAAACAATCCTAGGAGGTAGTTGTTGTTGTTGTTCAGTCATGACCTATTCTTTGTGATGCCATTTTGTATTTTCTTGGCAAAGATACTGGAATGGCTTGCCATTTCCTTCTCCAGTTCATTTTACAGATGAGGAAACTGAGGCAAACAGGAATAAGTGACTTGCCCAGAGTCACAGCTAATAAGTGTTTGAGGTCAGATTTGAACCCAGAAGATGAGTCTTCTGGAATCCAGCCCTCCACCCTCCCCTCCCCAAAATCACACCCACTATGCACTATGACACCACCTAGCAGCCCCTCATAGATATTATTATCCCCTTTTTACCAAAGAGAACAGAGACAGAGTAGGAACTCAGCAACACTGCATAATTCGTAGGCAAATAGAACTATGATCCAAATATAAATTTTAATATTTATTTGAAAGGTTACAAATACTACATCATCTATTCCTCAGTATTAATGAGTTTTAGGATGAAAAATAAGACTAATAATAATAATAATAATACTTCTTTTGAATCCCAACCTTTTCTCCTTTCTTATTTTAACTACTACACCTGGTCCTACCCATTCCTTAATTGTAATTTCATTTATTATATCTCAAAACAACAACAACCACAACCCTCTCAATTTAAAACACATGTAGGAAGCACTTATTATGGGCAATTCCCCTTGATGACCTAATAGCAACGGGCTAACTATATCCCAAGGAAGCCCACTTTGTTGTGATCTTGTTCTGATTATTGCTGAGTTTCCTTACAATTAGCTCAAATTTATCCTTCTGTAACTTCTACGCACTGCACCTAGTGGTGTCCTAAGAGACCAAGGAGAAAAAAGACTAAAGCTTTTCCTCTGTGACACTTACAACACTTGCAAGATTGCTATCGTTGTCTTCTTTCCATAGGCTAAAAACTTCAGTCTCTTCAACGAATGCATTTGTGCCATGATTTCCCTCACTAAGACGGTCCTTTTATCTATATCCACTCCATATGAACATCTTTCTCAAAACCTGAAGTTTTGTGAAAGGCAAGCATTTTTTTTAAGCTATGAAATTAATGATGGAGCTACAGGGACATTAGCCCACTTAGAACAATCTCATTCTACAAATGGGGAAACAGTGGCTCAAAGAGATAAAGTTACTTGCCCAAGGCCAAACAAATAGACTATTATGAAATAAGTATCCATTAAAGTACTACTCCACTGTGAGGTGACACAACCATTCTGGAGAGCAATCTGGAACTGTGCCCAAAGGGCTATAAATAACTGCATACCCTTTGACCCAGTAATACCACTTCTGGGGTTGTATACCAAAGAGATCATAGAAGTGGGAGGAAGACCTATATGTATAAAAATATTTATTGCAGCTGTCTTTGTGGTGGCAAAAAAACGGCAATTAAGGGGATGCCCATCAATTGGGGAATGGCTGAACAAGTTACAGTACATGAATGTAATGGAATACTATTGTGCTATAAGAAATGGAGAGGAGATGGACTTCATATTTACCTGGAGAGGCTTATACAAATTGATACTAATTGACAAGAGCAGAACCAGGAGAAATTTGTACACAATTTGTACACAAATTTGTACACAATCACAGACACATCGTATGTGTGACAACCAACTTTGATAAACTGGACTCTTCTCAG
>CM053581.1:105247504-105306132 GCA_028627135.1 Pseudochirops cupreus | reverse complement strand
CTAGGAAACCTTCAGGATGTTGAGAAATTCTTATGGTAGATTTATGGGAGAACATTGTCAAAAATAGAACAGAATGGAAGAATGGAGATAGTTTGACATGTGAATCCTTGTTGATGACATTACTAGTCCTTGGAATTATCAAAGTAAGGAAGTGAAACTGGTTACTTACTCCTTGCTGGATTATTTTAACTCTGTTGGAGACTTTTTTGCATTTTAAGCAAAATGGAGGAAAAAAACCCCAAACTTCTCCTGAAAGGAAAATCTTTGTCCTCTGTTAAAGAAATCTTGGGAATTGGCAAGCAGATGGAAGAAGTCTTTTTAAAATATATTTTGGGGGATAGAAAGGCTCTCCCCACAGATACCATATATGTGACCACCTACTCCGCCTACTTGCCATCCTCATGGAACAAACTTTTTATTTCACCACATATAATTTTCCAATTCTTCTATTTTGCACAATTAAGGAAATGGTTTACTGATGTAATTTCCCTCCTCCAGCATCTAAAATTAGACTGAGGGGGAAGAAGATGCTCCCTACCTTCCGATATTTTCAATGAGAAAGCAAAGTCATTTCATCCCTTTCCAATCACACAAATTTAATACCTTTCCTGATTTATACATTTAAGGTGGAAAAACTCACCATTTGCCACCTTAATGAAGAGTAAGCTGAGATACTCTATAATGCCAGTTCCTCAATTAAATTTTCTTTGCTTTTCAAACAAGATAAATGAGGGGAATCCAAACAATTTTCCACAGGTCAGAGATCTGGAGCACCTGGTACAGCTGGGTTTGGTTAACAATACAATCATGTATAGGATCTGCAAATACTTTCACACTGTACAATAGTCTGGTTGTACAGAAGGGTTGTAACCAATGAGTGAACAATGGGAAAAAAAGAAACAAAACCAAACATGAAGAAGAATGATAGCATTTATTGCTTCAGTCTCCATTTAAACTCTAATCTTTCTAGATCTTTCTCTGAATGTAGACTCTCCTTCCATCCTGAGACTTGTAGAGTTGTCTTACAGCTGTGTGTTGCTGAGAAGAGTTCAGTTTATCAAAGTTGGTCATCACACATATGATGTGTCTGTGATTGTGTACAAATTTTTCCTGGTTCTGGTCTTCTCACTTAGCATCAATTTGCATAAGCCTCTCCAGGTAATTATGAAGTCCATCTCCTTCCCATTTCTTATAGCACAAGAGTATTCCATTACATTCATGTACCATAACTTGTTCAGCCATTCCCCAATTAATGGGCATCCCCTATATTTCCAGTTTTTTGCCACCACAAAGAGAGCTGCAATAAGTATTTTTGTACATATGGGTCCTTTTCCCACTTCTATGATCTCTTTCAACCCCAAAAGTGGTATTGCTGGGACAAAGGGTATGCAATTATTTATTGCTCTTTGGGTGTAGTTCCAGATTGTTCTCGAGAATGGTTGTGTCAGTTCACACAGAGCTAATATTCCTTAAGTGATGATTCTAAAATTGAAGAACATGCCTTTCTGGCCTGAATTGGTTTAATTTTCTTAACACTATGTGATACATATGCCTTTTTGTTTTAATTTTCTTTGGTTTGGGTGTGATGTGTTTCCCACTTCAGATCAAGAAAAAATATGTCAATATCTCAATGGCTCAGTGATCCCACTGGGATGCATACTCCACCTGCTAGCACAGATCACAATTCATCCATGCATTCTCACTTAATAGGACTCCTGTTCACATCCTTCTATTGATTCTTCCCAAATAAGCTATTCAGAACTCCAAGGGTCTTTCGCTGGGTTTTCAATAAATAAATAGATAAATACACAAACATACGCATAATGTATACACACACTTATACGCACATGTGTATGTGTATGTATATACGAATATGTGTATGTGCATTGTGTATATATATACATGCACACATACATATACATGTATACACATGTGTATACATGAGTATCGCCCATCTCTCATTCTTACTACATGACCAGCCCACCTCCTTTTCTGTTCATACATGGATTTAATGCTGCCTTTTCATCAATACACATTTATTACACATCTCTTACATACTGAACATTCTTCAAATTGCTAGGGATAGAAAGAAAGGCAAAAGATATTCCTTCGCCTCAAGCATCTCACAGACTAATGGGGTGACAACATGCAAACTATTTACAAGATTAAATGGAAATAATCAACAGAGAGAAGAAACTAGGATTAAGAGGGATTGTAAGATTCCTACAGAAGGTGGGATGTTATCTGTTACTTTAAGGAAGCCAAGGCAGTCAGGATATAGTGATGAGGAGGAAAAACATTCCAGGCATAGGAGAATAGACAGTGAAAATACCCAGAGACAGCAGAAGTACCTTACTGAGGAATAACAAGGAGGCCAGATCGTTGAATCACAAAGTATATGTTTCACAGGAAGTAATGGGGCATTATGGAAAAAAAAATCACAGAGACTGAAATATAAAATGGCAATTTCCTTTGTAATTCTGACTAATAGTTATTATTCTATCAGCACAGGTCCTAGGGCCAGCTGAAGTGCATTAATTCTCTGAAGGTAAGAAAGTCTTGAAAGTCAGAGAGTTCTTAGAAATGTTTGAGTTAACCAAGTGTGTCTTCTATGGAACTGTTGCCACTAGACTATCCTCTGATTCTATAGTTCCGCAACCTGGTCTCCTCCTTACTATCACTTCCTCCAGATACCTGCTTTCTACTCCGTATTTAAATATTAAGTTCTTGGCCAAGACACACTGGGTCATCACATAAAGAAAAAATGTCCAGGAAGAATCCATATATTTTGAATTTATGAATCAATAATCATTTATTAAATGCCTATATTATGCCAAGCTCTATACTAGGGGATGCTGAAGATGAAATAATAACTAAAGAGTTGTTGTCCTCAAAGATTTTATGTTCTTTCAGAGGAGATGGAATATAAATGTAGAAGTAAATTCAATATGTGTAAAAAGACAAGGCAATTATATTAGTGGGGTCACTGGCAGCTGGAAGGATCTAGAAAGGGTCCACATAGAACATGACATCTAAGCTGGGCTTTGAAAGTATCCAGGGAATCGAAGAGGTGGAAGTAAGGAGAGAGTGTGTTTGAGGCATGGGGGCCAGGGGTCCTTGGGAAGTTGAAGTAACTTGCTAAGAGTCAAGATAGAAAATATTTAATTGAAGTCAGCCCCAAAAAGCAAAATTTGGGGAGATATAAAATAATTCAGCCAGAAATATGTCCATTTCCATTTTTCTATTACATGTATGCACATAAGTCTGAAAAGGAATTTACTTCTAGTTCAGCAATATTGTGGAGATGAAGGAAAAATATATATTAAAATTAAAGGGCATGACCTTTCTCCTTAAAGCAACAATCTACTTCTAAGATTGGCAGCAAGTGGATTTTTGTTGTTGTTGTTGGGGGGGGGGGGAGTGATGGTAAGAAATTCCTAGAGATCAGATATAGGAGTTTTTGTGCAATATGACAAAGAGAGCAAATCAAAAGAAATTCTATACCAGGAGAAATCAATATCTTATTGGAAGAATCACTGAAAAGTACACTGGAAGTAAACTGGAAGGAACAATTCTCACATTTCCAGAAAGGGAGAGGATGGACAATACCTAAGAGGCTTTCCCCCATCACTAATTTCTGTGATTTCACAGCACCATCAGAGCCAAGATGATATCACTAAGGAGCCAGCCTGTTAGCACTGGCTCCTTGCCCAGGTCTATTCTGACTTCACAATGGAGTTCTCAGAATATCCCTTTCCTCAATCTCCACCCCCCCCCAACTTCTTTTATTGCATAAGTTTTTAGCTCCACACCAACAGCAACTATGCTCTGCTGACCACTTTCACCTCAGCACCTGTCCTGAAAAATTCCTGTGCAGTTACTAACTATATAAAAAATTAACCAAAGATTAAACACCAAGACTTCCAATGCTGTCTGGATCTTATCATGCATAACCTTGTATGTTGCCCACTCCAGTGATGATTACTGCAATTTTTCTCGTTAAAACTCCCTCTGGGAGGAGGTTAAATATTTCTACCCAGGTTTTCAAATTAAAAGAAAAAAAATTATATAGGATGAAATTTCTGAAACTCTGCATTTGCTAATTAACAGGATCTTTAAATTTGGGTCAGTTGCTCTCCTATTTCTTCAATTTGTCCCAGTTTGGGTATGCAACTACCACCATCTGTATCTTTGATTAAGGGCTCTGCCTTTCATTAGGAAGACAAAAGTGCTTGAGGGAACAGGCAAGCAACTGCCTAGTAACAACAAAAGATTAGAATTTAAATTAAGGGGCAAATGCTGGCCCAGAAGATTGACTCCATCAATTTAGTTGTTAGTGGAAAAAGAAGGGAGATGGTTCACATGTTAAGGTGGGATAAGGTAAAAGTGGTTGGGACTGAGGCCAATCTTTTCTTTTTGCATAGGCACCTGGATGCCCATGTACTAGCTATCCTACTGCAAAACATCTCTGACCTCAATCTCATCAATTTGTGCATTTCCTCCAGCAATACAAACATCCATGACTTTCCATCCTAGAAGGCTCTTTTACAAGTCCTTCCATAAATTTACTACAGGGGTTCAACCAATGTTCTAGAGACCTCCATTGTGTTCTCTTGATGTCCTGAGCATAACTATGTGGTAAATTGGCTTTCCATTCATTTTCACTCACTTCGACTCTTTGACTGAAGACATACTTAATATGTAGGTTATGAGGTTCAGTCAATCAGCAAGTATGTGTTGTCAATTATCTACTCATATCCCTCCTCTGCTAACAAATTTTCACTTATTCCCTATGTTCAAATAAGTAAAGTTAATATTTCTTTGTGTAGAATTCAAGGACTTCCACTAACTCACATTTTCAAGCTTTTATCATTCCATTCCTTTCCCTACACCCCATGATTCTGCTAGACTAGATTATACACTGCCTGGATTATAACCTCTCCCTTCGCTCCCATGAATTCCCGGAACACCTTCCCTTTTCCTTTTCACCATCCTGCTTGCAGAATTCTTACTTTAGATGAAAGTGTCCCTTATTCCTCTCAGCTGATAATAATTTCCTCTCTGGAACCTCCCAATACATTGCAGTTTGAACTTAATGAATTTATCTTGTAATATCATTATAATAATAGCAGTAAGTCATACTGATGAAATGCTTTAAGGGTAACAAAATTCTTTTCCTCAGAGTAAATCTTTATATTAAAATTATTTTTGTTTCTGTGATCTCATCCATTCTTAACCACGTTTTCTTCATCAGCCCATAGTAGACAATTTACATATATTACAGATACTATATATGTACAAATGCTAAACAATCTATAGCATATATTTACCAGATTATATATGTACATACAGATATGTATATATGACCTCATCTTTCAAACTGACCTTTTACCTCTAGTGGCCACAGGCTGTGAACAGACTTCTAAGTAGGCAAATTCATTCTTTTAAAAAAATCCAACATACTATTTACAAAGCCAAACCATCCAAAGTTTCAGCTAAACACACAGCAGTTTTATTATAGTCACCCTCAGTTGCCAAATTCAAAATCTTTTTTTTTTCTTTTCTAAACTACCCATGGGACAGCAGAGCAGGAGGATGGAAGGATAAAGCAGAGAAGAAAACCGAAAGAAAAAAAATCTAGTTGCTGCTATTCTTGGCAAGTTTCAGCATGGCTAGGCCAAACTGACTTCAAAAGATTTTTTATTCTTCATTATTCTCCTACTTCCTAGTCTATGGAGGGCTCCAACAAAGACTAATTCTTACTGAGCAGAAGGTCTGTCCAGTCTGCCAGTAGAGAATCTCTTGGGATATCTATCAAACTTCAACTACGAATTTGTGAAAATGGTGGGAATATTACCACAATATTTCCTTGAGATCAAGAGTCTGCAAATATAAGATACAGTCTTCTAGTCTACTAATATTCACAGGCGTCAAAACCACAGCCACAACATACAATTGTGAGCAGCTCCACCAGGAGGCCTTGGCTCTATACACAAGCAATGTTTAGGTTGGCAAATGGCACTGGAGCTCTGAGAGGTGTGATAGTGGGAGCCAAATTCAGCTGGAGCCACTATAAATATACAAAGCAAAAAAAAAACAAAAACAAAAAACCTCCTTTTGGAATCTTATTCATCTTGTGAAATTTATTACCAATGAAATATTAAAGTTCTGTCTCAAGACAATACAGAAGATAAAATACTTGAGCCAATAAACTTTAAAGTGAATGGAAAGCTTTAGGTTTTGAAAATAAAATCTTTTTAAAAACCTATATAAACAAGAAGAAATATATTATGTATCTTGATGTAATTGATCACGCATTAATAAAGCAAGACAATACTCAAAGCACATGACAAAGTACATTTTGGGCCAGAAATTTTAAAATAACTTTCTCTGTTTCTAACTGCCTAGGTAATAGATATTAAATCAAATTATGTCTTTAATATTAATGATCATGATGCCAATTATAACATTCTACCTTCTACCAATGTAGTGTTTCACAGTTTACAAAGCATTTTCCCAGTCATCATTTTATTTGCTTCTTGCCTGGTACAACTCTGATGTAGGCAAAGATCATTGCCTCCCACTTTACAGAAAAGAAAATTGGTGTTTATAAAGAATAGATGATTTGGTCAAAGTCACATTGCTAGTAAGTTGCAGAAATGGGACTAGAACACATCTTTTGATGTCTACTCCAATGCCTTTTCCACTATATTTTGCTGACTTGCAGCAAATAAAGTTGAATTTCAGTTTATGTCTCTTTTCCATTATGTCTAAGGAAATCACAGACACTCTAATGTAGGATAAGAAATACAGTTGTCTGGCCTGTGTTAGGTATCAAAAATGCCATCAACAGCTGTAGGGAGAAAAACAGGGCCTCAAACTCAGAACTCTTTCAATTCACCTTGACAGATTTTATCACAATTTGTGCAGAACTGGGAAGAACTCCGGAAAGCTATTTGAGATTGCTTTGTGCAGAATTTATTGTGGCTAGATTTCTGGGCATTGGTTACTTGAAAGTGTATTGGTATGAAATGAAACACAATTACAACGTCCTTTTAAAAACCCAAGAAGCCACAAATATTCCTTCAAAATTCTGTAATCTTAATTTCTGTTATTAAGAAGTTGTGGCTTCAAAGACGCCATGCTGGCATTATTCCTGAGCCATATCAACTCACCTTTCAAGTTAACAAGTGCTTAATGTGAAATTAAACCTCTGGCATGAAACAAAAGCAACAGAAATGCATGACAAGGAGGGCAATGAGGAGGAAAGGAATGCCTAGTTTTATTCATTCCACTCCAGGCAAACGTGCAAAGCACACTCTGGCTGCATGCTTTATGATGAAGGTTTTATGTTGGAATCAAAGTAGCAAAAATTCAATATTTCATGCTACCACAGTGCCTTGGCAGAGCTTGGAATTTAATAAGTGCTGTCTAAACTAATGGCAGTGCTTCAGACTGGCAAAAAGATGCATGAGATTAGGCATTTTAATGACTACTTAATCAAACTTTTAAAAAATAGATCAGATCCTCGTGAATTAAGAAACTCACCCTAAATAATGAGAGTGAAGAATAAAGGGCCCTGACTGAGGATTGTAGAAGGATTAGCAGCCTTGTGTGTGGTGGTATTAGGCTATAACCAGGCTGAATCAGTGAGTTAGGGAATCATAAGTTCTCAGAGCTGGAAAGGACCTTTTAAAGTAGCATACATACTTCTCTTATTTTCTTGTAGATTTTCAAGATCTCTGTTAAAACCACTACTATTCAAGGGTTTTGTAAAACTGGATGAAGGAAGAGCTTGGATAAAAGATGTTGAGCCTCCTTCAGGTCAGGGAACCTGCTTTATCTAAACTTCTATCTGTCCCAGAGCCTAGCGGAGCTGCGTGCAGATTAAATCACTGGTAAATGTTGGCTGTATTTGCTGTGTGAGAAGCTAAAGACCAAGCTCAAGGCTCACATGCTCCGTGAAGTCTTATTGGACTGCTCCAAACCAACCATAATCTCATAGAAACCCAAAATGAGAGAGTTGGAGGGGACTTCATATTATAATATACTTCAGAAGTAGCTGTCCAGCCTCTGAGTGAAGACCTCCAAAAGAAAACACTACCAAGAAGACCTCCAACAAGACCACCATTTCCCCTTACACACACATGCGCGAACACACACACACACACACACACACACACACATACACACAGAGCTTTTGGGGGTTAGCCCATTTTACTTTTGGATAATGTCAATTTTTGTCACTTCCATGCATTGTTCTTGGTGTTTCCCCCATGAAATCAGACAGATCAAATCTAATATCCCAACTACATGAGAGTTCTTCAAATACTTGAAAAGGGCTATTAGATTCCCCTCAACCCCATTCTTTTCTTGTCCAGGCTTAATGTGCCCAGTGCCTTCAACTCGAAACTTACACAACATGGGACATCAAGGCTTTTCATCAACCAGGATGCCTGCTTATGCACACTCTCTGATTTACCAATAGTCTTCTTAATCTGTAGCGTACAAAACTGAACACAATGCTATAGATGAGGTCCAATGAGCAGGTCTATCAGATTACAATGGATCTATCATTCCTATATTCATGAAAGTTATGCCTTTCAATGGAGCCCCAAATTGCCTCAGTTTTGATGGCTACAATGTCACACAACTGATTTATGTTGAGCTTGCACACCACCAATACTGCTGAATTTCTTTTAGAACAACTGCTATCCAACCATGCCACTCCCATCTTGTACTTATAAAATTGACTTTTTTTCTATAACTCATGTGTGTGACCATAACTTTTTCGTCTTTTGAATTTCATCTTTTTATATTCATTTCAATGCTTTAGTCTATCAAGAATTTTTTTTTTGGATCCTGATTTCAGTGTATTAACTATGTCTCCAAGATTTGTACCATCATTGTAACTGACAAGAGTGCCATCTATTCCTTTATCAATGCTATTAATAACTATGTTAAACAATGGAAGTCTACCCCAGATCCCTGGGGTAACTCACTGGAGACCTCTGTCACACTCTTATTGGATGATTGCTTTTTTAAGTCCAACTAGCAACCAGTCCTGAACCCACAGAACTATAATATCATTTGCTTCACATCTTTCCATCTTCTTAACATGAGAAGCATGAACCACTTCATCAGAAACCTTGCTAAATTTTAGGTCAACTATAGTCAAAGGATTTCCCTCTTTGAACTCCTAAGAGAAATTGTCTATACTATTCATCAGTCACTTAGTGTTCAAAGCAGCTCAGTGTAGTGGAAGGAATTCTGGACATTAATCAGGATCCTCAATAAAATAGAAAGAATCTGGGGCAATGGATTCTAATCACAACTTTAATGGTGTAACTGTGGGCAAGTCTCAAAGAGATGTAGAAAATAATGTAATTTGCTATTTCATTCCTATCAGGTTGGAAAAAAAGTTGACAAAAAAAGAAAATTGCACATGCTGGAAAGACTGGAAAAATTGATACATTAATGTACCTTTGGTGAAGCTGGGAACTGGTCCAGCTACTATGGAAAGGAGTTTAGAACTATGCCCCCAACGTTATTAAACTCGGCATACCATTTGATTCAGCTATGCCACTACCAGGACTAAACCTCAAAGAGACCAAAGGAAAAGGAAAAGGATCCATATGTACAAAAACATTTATAGCAGCCTTTCTAATGTTGACAAAGAACTGGAAGCTAAGGGGTGTCCCTTCTATTAGGAAATGACTGAACAAATTATGGTATAGGAATGGAATGGAATACTATTGCACCATAAAAGTCAATGAAGGGGATGTTTTTGGAGAAACCTGGAAAAATTATATGAACTGGTATAAAGTGAGCAGAACCAGAAGAATAATTTATACAATAACAACATTGTAAAGCTAAACAACTTCAAAAGCCTTAAGAACCTTGACCACTGAAATGACCGATCATAACTGAAGAGGATTCATTAATATAACTCCTTTCCAGTCTGCTGAAAGAAAGGTGATAGTCCCAAGGCACAGACTGAGACATATATATTTTTTGGATATGGTCAGTGTGGGAATTTGTCTTATTTGACTACACTTATTTGCTGTCTTTTTTTTCTTTGTCTTTTCTTTTTCAATAAGGAGGAAACGGGATTGAGAGAAAATAGATTTTTGATATTTAAAAAGAGAGGCGGGGAGCAGAGGTATATAACAAATAACCAAAATCACAACCAAACAAGTCAAACTAAAACACCAAATTTTAGGTCGGAGTGTTTTTAAGACCATACATTCTCATGTGGTCTTTGGCAAATTGCTCAGTGCTAGTGGTGATAATGACAATAACATAAATAACGACATTTTTCACATTATCTGAACTGAGCCTCACAAAATTCCATAGTATAGATTTTTTACTATGACCCCCATATTTTTAAAGTCAGAATGTAATTTATAAGGGCTTCGGTTTCCTCATCTGAACATAACTGATGATAATAATGATAATAATAAATAGCTTTCCTTTATATAGTGTCTGGTATGTACCATACCATATAGATAGATAGATAGATAGATAGATAGATAGATAGATAGATAGATAGATACTGTGCTAAACACTTTACAAATATTACTTTATCTGATCTTTAAAAGAACCCTGCAAGGTAGGTACTATAATCATCCCAATTTTACACCTGAGGAACATGAGGGAAACAAAGGTTAAGTGACTTGCCCAGGGTTACACAGCTAGTAAGTGTCTAAATTTGGATTTGAACTCAGGTCTCCCTGACTCCAAGCCCAGTGCTCTATCCACTGCACCACCTTGATATATAAATGAGAGTATATAACCTTTAAGATACCTTCTATTTCTCACTCTATGGTTCTAAGCTCTTAGAACTAAATGACTTCAAGGCACTGTACAATTCTAAACATATAATCCTATTGGCAAATAACTTCTCTGAGTTCCAGTCTCCTTACACATAAGTGGAGGAAAATAATACTTATAACACTACCAGCTTCATAAGAGTTGTGAGAAAAGCACTATTTAAAAGTTACTATTTTTAATGTGTTGCTGCTTAACTTTTCACATAAAAACCTTGTTTTCCCAGATAGATTAGGGAAGAAGATACAAGAGAACAGATATGATTGCAATATTTCTTCACTTTCAATAGAGATTGGAGCTCAGAATTGCTGCACAGTAGAAGCAAGATACATATTTGATAATTAGTTGATTCAAGCTGAGTACAGTGATCCCGGACTGCACAAACAGCAGCAATGCTCTTCATTCTCTTCCTCTCTCTGATAAGAGAAATTATATATCCTCATGGGAAGTGATGAGAATAACTGAAGGAAGAATCATATGATCTGCAACTTTAAGCACTCTGGAATTCAGGTGGCTGATAAACACAATCACCACTATGGGTTTCTTTGATTCACAGACAAATTAGATCCAAGAGTTTCATCCTACATGTAGAATGTGATTTTACAATAGGGCCTTTGGTCTTGGCAACTTTAAGATTTAGGTCTCCATTTCTTACTTTCTGATGTAAAAGATCTATAATCTAGAAAAAATACTGGTACAAAGCATCATGTAGGATCATAGACTCACGATTGGGAAAAGACCTCCATATTAGTACCTACTTGTATATCTTCTGTATCGGTTGAAGATTGTGACCCCTCTGTATCTTAAGACAGAGTTTTCTAGAATTGCTGCTCCTGGGGAAAATGGCCACCTGGTAGATAATCCTATAATAAAAAAAATCTGCATGGATTGAATTATGGTTGGGCCACAGATTACAGGAAGTAGGCTTTTGACAGGCCTTAAATTGATGCATTCCCAGACTGCTAGTTAGCATCTGCTTTTACAGGTGGAATTAGCATGAGTCAATCTTGGCTGCGTCCCACATGCCTATATCTTGGGAGGTGGCATTTCCCCTATACTCTCTCCCACAGGGCTTTGCTTCTCATCTCCTCCTACACCTGCCTAGATTCAGCCACCTAACCAACGTACTCCCTTCAAAGCCCCAAGATACCTCCCTCAGGGTTCTGTGTAGGATCACCTCTGACTGCTATGTCCCCTTTCCCAAAGTTCTTATTATTGGGTATAACAGACTAGACTTCTCCATGCTCCAAAATGATCCTTATGACTTGGCAACCCTAGGCAATCTTCTGGATCACAGCAGATCAACGTGAAATCAGCTAAGGGTATCTGCTTCAAAAGCTAATTATTGAGCCCTGCCCCTCCCATATATTATACTAAGGTCCAGCCTTTGCCTGGACCTTATTCTCTGCCCTCTCTCTTCAACATGTCCTGAGAGGCTTTCTGTACTATAATACAACTAAAACATTGCTAGATTTACTTAAAGTCTCTAAATTTTAGTCCTGATTCTATCATGTATGACAATGATCAAATTACTTCACCTCTCTGGGTCTTATCTTCTTGCCTTACCTGAAAAAGGAGAACATTGAGTTAGATTGTATCTAAAGTTCTTCTCTTCTAGCTCTAAATCTATGATCCTATGAAATTTCTTTGTCTAAGATTCCTTCTATCTTCTGATGCTCACTAAAATCTAAGTTTTTTCTGAAGGTACCATATCTCTTGGCACCTCTGAGGCAGGTTGCCTCACAACTAACACAAGGTAGGGAGGAAGAGCACATATACTCCTGCTCATCTCTGCTGTTTTCAGATCAGCCTCCTGCTATGGTCATTCAGTTGAGATGTGTGTGTGTGTGGGGGGGGTGGGGGGAGTGTGGAATGATGAGGATAGGAATCAAAGGTAACTCCTTAATAGAAGTTAAAGGTCTTGGGAATTAGTGAGGTCAGGAAGTTTCAAGAGGGCAGGGATTAGAATGGGAGAAGAAACTTTGTTCAGTTGTCTTCTCAGTTGTGTCTGATTCTTCAATGACACCATTTGGGGTTTTCTTGGCAAAAATCCTGTAGTGGCTTGCCATTTCCTTCTCCAGCTCATTTTACAGATGAGAAAACTGAGGCAGACAGGGCTAAATGACTTGTCCAGGGTCACACAGCTAGTAAGTATCTGAGCCCAGATTTAAACTCAGGAAGCTGTGTCTTCCTTACTCTAGACCCAGCACTCTATCCACTGTACCACTTACCTGCTTCATTCCACCCCCTCCTACATGTCATTTGAATTTGTCCAAAGTACCAGATTTTTTCTTTACGACTGGTCCTGCTAGAGCTTGTGTTCTACTGACTTAGGCTTCAATAGGCCATGGCTATCTCCATTTCATTTTCTGCCATAGGAGTGACTGAGAAGGGACTTCAGATATAATAAAATCAAATGCTAATCCCATAGGAACACCCTTAGCACTATGGTGGCTTATCTGAATGAACTATCTTTTCTAGGTAACACCCCTTTTGTTGCAGCTTCTGAAAAGATATCAGCAAGCCCCCTAATTAAATACCACACTCTAAGTGTGCAGAATAATCCTTGTAGTCACACTCCACTACAATGATGAGAAGCAGTGTGGTCTCATGGATAGAAAATTAGTCTAGAAACTAGTAAGATTCCTTTAATGGCTGACATTCTTTCTGCTAATACATAATGCCTGTGTGATTCTGGACAAGTTGCTTAACCTTTCAGTGCCTAGGAAACTCTCTAAGATTATGTGTTGCAGAGAGGTTTTCACCTGCATTGATACAGAGAATTTAGAGGGACTGATAAAGGAATAGAGGGACCTGGGAGATCCCTACTATACAAATGAAGTCACTATCCCTTCACAATAACTATAAGTAGGCTTGCATTCAATGTAAAAAGGCACAGCCTGGCCAAAGGTTGTCTGAGAAATAACTTAGACCTGTATTTTCTTTTGCTTGAGATGGAGCTGATTAACATTACTCTTGTTTCTGCCTCATGTCCATAAACTTAAACTTTGTGAAAATCTCAGTTCTTGGTTGGTTTTATCCCCTCTCCCCACCCATTTACTCTCCTCTTCTTCCTTCATTTCCTCTCCTTAACTTCAGCTCTAAGGTATAAAGCTCCAAATGTGGCATTTCTCCCCCAAGATCCCTTTGAGATATTCCATGTAGATAGCTTTTGGCTCTCTCACAAGTAAACTCTTCCTTGGCTCCAATTTCCAAAAGTTATAGTCACAATAAAAGCAATTTGGAAAGTAGTTGGGTATAGTGGAAAGAACATAAACCTGGAACTCAAGGGACTTGGGTTCTGGTACTGAATCTGCTACTAATTAGTTGGGTGAACTTGGACAAGGCACTTCTTTCTGAGCTTCACATTCCTTCTCTACAAAATAGAACATAGATAAGGCTGGGTTATATGATCTTGAAGGCCCTTTCTAGCTCATACATTCTAATTTAACACTAAACTTATCTCTGTCTAATCTTAATTCTAATTTAATCACTCATATTTATCCAAATTAAAAGATAGTACACAGAGAGCTAATGATTGTTCTCTAGATGCAGGAATGGGAAAATAGATTTGAAGCGAATCCTGAGTAAAGTATACCTGTCATAGTGCAAGTAGATCTCCCTCCAATGTGCACTTCTACTGGGAAGTCTGTTCACTAATGAGGTATCTTTCAATCTGGGCACCTATTGTTTATGCCCAGAACTTATATAGAGAAAAAGAAGGGGAAGGTTAGGAGGAGGGGAGATAGAGGTGAATCACAGCAAGAAGAAAGGCAATTTGGCTTAGGTTATGATGCAGGTGAATGGGTAAAGTGAGAGCTATATTAAAAGATCTGCTTTAAGAACTGGCACAGTCCAAATCTGGGCCAGGGCATCTTGCCTTGACTAAGGATTCCATCATCTGTTTTTCATCTGCCATCATCCCACTGGCCCACAAGACCTTTACAATCCAGGTGCAGGAATTGGATGCTTTTGTTCCCCACATTTCTCTGATGTTTTTACTCACCATGATCATTCCAATTAGATGTGAAATAGGGGGTTGATTGTTCCAGTATCTGGCCTATGAGAGTCACGAGCCAGAGTGGGCTAGGAGGTAATATGGTATAGTGGGAAAGGCACTTTCTTTTGAGTTAGAAAAGCCCAAGTAAAATCTTTCTGACTTTTACCACTTTGAGCAGTTAGCCCCATTAAGCCTCAGGTTTTTCATTTGTGAAATGAGAACACTGAGCAATTGATAACCACCAGCACCGGCACCGGCACCGGCACCAGCACCGGCACCACTACCAATATTGTTAGTATTTATAGAGTTTTTTAAAGTACGCAAAGTGCTCTGTATAATTTGATCCTCACAGCAACCCTAGGTAGTAGGTGCTAGTTCTAATTTGGAAACTGAGGACCAGAAAGTTTAAATTATTTGTTCAGGGTCACACAACTACACACTCTCTTCTTCTTGGCTCTGTATTTTGTCCTCTATCCATTACGGCACTGATTTTGTAGCATCAACATTATGTGGATTACCAGTGACTCCACTATGCTGCCAATTCTATGATCTTTCAGATTTCTTTTAAATCTTTGAAGGATGAGGGAAAGGCTGACAAGGTGTGGTGAATCTTGAGGTATAAAAGGAGGGTGGGTGAGTGGGGGAACACAATGGTACTGAAAGTAAGAAGATGGAACAATTAATCCATAGGATTAAGTTGAGGTGCAAATGTGTAGAATTGAACAAAATCATAAAGAATATACAGAGTCTCAATAAAAGGATCAGGGCTAATGCCCAGATATCCAAACCAAGCAGAAGCAAAATCAGAAAATATGGGTAGGCTTCAAGATGAGCATAAGAGAGGAAATAGAAAAGTAGGATGGAGTCTGTCTGGGTATTTCCATACTGCTGAAGAGTCAAGGAATGATTCATGATCTCAGTTCATGGACATTCCTGTTCTCTGTTCACTGCCCTGTTTTTAAGTACTTTCTTAGCATGGGCAGACAAAGTAGGGAAAATAGGTGCTATTCTCCTAAGACAGGAAGGGACCTGCAAGTGCTGATATTTAAACAGGCCAAAGGTTGAATCCACACAGTTCTAATACAACTGAGGTTTTGGAATGAGTTAGCACACTGTGTAATAAAAACTGTGGTAAAATGGGGTTTTCTATTATATTAGCCAATGATGTTCAGAGTATTCTTCACAGCTAAAAGCCAATGAATCCTGGGAGCATCTCAAAAACCAAGTCATAGGCAATGGGAAGTCACATTAAAAAGAATGGAAAGTTATTGCCATGTGTATACTAGAAGCACAGATCTAGAATGAAAGGCAGAAAAATCATGATAGTTTGAGGAAGAACAAGCAGGCAATGTATATCTTGAGAACAGAAGAAAGAATTAATTGACAATACTTAATGAGCATACATGGGGAGCAATATTACTGAAAAATACATACATAGTGTCATGAGGGATAAGATATGCAAGGAGAGATGATAAAATTCCTACCTCCTGGATACTTTTTTACGTAACAAGAAATATCCACACACGTGAGGCAGGTGATGGAAGAGTGAATAGAACACTGGGGCTGTTAAGTCAAGTGAGTTCAAATCAAGCCTCAAACACTTATGAGCTGTGTGACCCCAGGCAAATCACTTAACCTTCGTTAACCTCAGTTTTCTCAACTGCAAAATTGGAAAAATAATAGCAACTACCTTCCTGGGTTGTAAGAATGAAACATTTGTAAAAGCACTTTGTGCAGTGTCTTGCAAATAGTAGGTGCTTTATAAATGCTTATTCCCTTCCTCTTTTCCCACCTTAAAAAAGGCACATAGGAACAGAAGGTATCATAGAAACTTGGGGCTGAAAGGGAATTCAAGTATTTAATCAGTTCTGGGTGCCACATTTTAGCAAAGACCTTAATGACAAATTGAAGCACGCTCAGAGGAGGGTGATAAGGATAGGATGGTAAATGCCTCAAAGGCTATGTCATACAAAGACTTGCTGAAAGAAATGGAGATATTTAACCAAAGGAAGAAAAGACTTGGAGGCTTGGGGGAGGAGAAATATACAACAATTGTTTCTGATTGGCCTATAAAGTAAGAAATAACCCTGTTTTACAGTTCTGCTATGGGCTGCAATAGGAATAGTGGGCAAAAGCTATGAAAGATCAACAAGTTGTAGTGAAAAAAAGTTCCTCATCATTAGAGCATCCTACTGGTCTTGAAGCAGAAATTGGATAAAAACTGGTCACTTCTGTTGAAATTCTGTCCAGTAATGCTTAGCGTAAAGGAACTCCTAGATCCCTTCCAAATCTCATCCAATCACTTCACTTTAAATGACAAAACTGCGAGTGGAATTTAAACTGGGGGAGGGAAGGGAGAAGAGGTAGGAATAAAAGGGGAAAAAAGGTTTTTGGGTTCTGACTTTTCTTAATGTCTCTAGAAAAGTATTCATTTTGTTTGCATTGTCATTGTTGTGTTTCCCCATCTATCAGTATAGACACAAAGCAACACTCCCCTGACAGTGAATCACTTTGGGACCTTCGCATTTATACCTTGAAAAGAAAAGGAACAAGAGTAACAGGAAATTGAATCTGTCCTTGAAATTCTGTAGCAGAGAACTATTACTCTCCTCCAGTGGAGGTGTCAGGATCAGTGGTTCAGAAGCCAGATGTGGACATTTCTCCCATGGTGTCACAATTATAGAAACAATTCTCCTCCACAACCCCAAGCTAAAGTTTTGCAGAGATACATTCATTACTTCTTGCTTTGTGGATAGCTGACTCCACAGGGAACAAGCTCCACAGGAAATGCACCCAAAGGAAAACAGTCTACAGATATTTACTTATGTTGCCACAGTCCACACAAGTGAAAGTGGATAACTTCCTACAAATGGTTCTACCTTTTACTTCATGAGGCAATGAATACCAATATGCCACTAGTAGAACTTGATCCTTGAGGTTTTTTGTTTGTTTTCCCATTGACAGTTCATTGTAAGCAATACTCCAATAAAATCCTCTCCCCTGATGTTTTATCTCAGCATGGCATCGAACCTAGATTTTCAAAAGTAAAAGCAATGCCAATTGAGTACAAACTTTAACAATTCTTGTCAAGCAGGAAAGGCTGTGAGTACAGGCATATTCCTAAACTGTGCGTCTACTGTCTGAAGAGCAGTCTAGCTAAGCTCAGAGATATCCATGTGGAAATTGATCACAGAGCAATGAATTTTTTAGTCACCACAACTCTGGAAAGTACCTTGAAGAACTGTAATCTGTTTGGGTGAAAGGACAAAATCACAGGTCAAGTGAAATGCTACAGATTCTTAGAGATGAAAAAGGCTACAGAAAAGGCATTTTGGATCTAGTTCAACCAAAATTCTGTGAACTAATGTGGTCATCCCAATTCTCTGTGACCCTATTTGGGTTTTCTTGGCAAAGATACTGCAGTGTTTTGCCATTTATTTCTCCAATTCATTTACAGATGAGAAACTGAGGCAAACAGGGTTAAAGTGACTTGCGTAGCATCACACAGCTAATAAGTTTCTGGGGCCAGATTTGAACTCAGGAAGTTGAGTCTTCTTGATTCCAAGCACAGTGCATGATTCACTTGGAGACCACAAAAGTCCCTACATCTTTTTTTTTTAATTAGTTGCCACTTAGCTATAATCCCCTCTTGTTCTACTTAGGAAGTTTATTTTTGACTTATAATTATATATCTATTCACCAAGTTTTATATCATCTAATTATGTTTATTTTATACCCAGTAGTCAGTAAGCCATGTCCCATGGGCCAAATCTAGATCACTGTCTGTTTTTGTATGACAAGTAATCCATTTTTTCCTGATATATAAAAATCAGGTGGTGGTTCATATTTGGCTCACTGGTTATAGTTTGCCAACCTCTGTTGGCTGGTCAAGATTTATATAAATTCTGGTTCTGTTATCTAATATGTTAAATATTCCTCCAACTTTCATATCATCTGAAAATGTCAAAAGTATACCACTTATGTTTGTATTCCAGAAATTGAAAAAATATTAAACAACACAGGACCAAACATAGACCCAGGCGACCATTAAGAAGTGTTTCTTTCATATTTATAATAAGTCATTTTTCAGAAGAAGAAATCAAAGCTATCTAGAGTCATGAGAAAAAATGTTCAAAATCATTATTGATTAGAGAAATGCAAGTTAAAACAACTCTGAGGTACCACCTCACACCTGTCAGATTGGTTAATATGACAGAAAGGAAAATGATGAATGTTGGAGGGGATGTGGAAAAAGTGAGATGCTAATGCATTGTTAGTGGAATTGTGAACTTATCCATCCAACCATTTTGGAGAACAATTTGATCCAGTAATATCACTACTAGGTTTATATCCTTAAGAAAGAAAAAAAGAGGAAAAGGACTATATGTACAAATATTTATAGCAGCTCTTTGTGTGATGGCAAAGAAGTGGAAATTGAGGGGATGCTCATCAATTGGGGAATGGCTGAGTAAGTTATGTTACATAAATGTGATGTAATACTATCATGATGTTTTCAGTAAAAACCTGGGAAGACTTGTATGAACTTATGCTAACTGAAGTGAACAGAACCAGGAGAACATTGTACACAATAACAGCAATATCATATGATGATCAACTGTGAATGAGTTAGCTACTGTCAGCAACGATCAATTCCAAAAGTCTTATGATGAAAAAATGATAAAATTTTAAAAAAAGGCCTTTAAAGAGGGTGTAGTTTTGGCCCAAGGCAGTGACTGATGCCTCCCCTCCTTACAACACACATACAGATATGAACCCCATTACCCTATAGGTTTCTTTCTGTCTGTACACTAAACATAGCCAGAGTTTTCAGGATAAGATCTCCACAATTTTTTTAGAAACCCAACCTTGTCCCTTTCAGATTCAAGGACATTTACAAAGTCCTATGGTGCAGCATCAGAGAAGAAGGATAAAATTGCCTTAGGAATTAGCCATCCCCTCTAGCCTATACCCATTCCCAGGTCTAGGAAGCAATACACCTCCCATCTGGGACCTGCCCAGTTAAAAATCATCTCCAAGAACTTTGCCTTGTTTGGCAACAACTGTCCTGCACCCAAGGTTTAGCACTGGTGAGTAGCCTGACTCTTTGGGCTGGGTCTTCTCCTTGGAATTGCTAGAGATGGAAGAAAAAAGGGAAAATCCCTCAGGCTAAAATGAAGCTTTGACAAGAAGGGTCTGGAGGACTGGTTGCAGCCCCAGAAAAGCACAATAGAGTCCAGAAAAAGCACCAATAGAGTCTGGATGCGAATTAAAGAATACTTTTTACTTTATTTTTCTTGTGGTTTTGTATTTGTGTGTGTGTTTTCTTTCACAACATAGATAATATGGAAATTGTTTTTAATGACTGCACCTGTGTAATCTAAATCAAATTGTCTTTTCAAGGAGAGGGAAGCAGAAGGAGGAAGAGAATTTGGAACTCAAAATTAAAATAAAAAATGTCAACATTGTTTTTACATGTAATTGCAAGAGAAAAATATAAAAAATTTCATTTGGAAAAAAAAACAATTATTAAGTGTCTGCTACATATGAAGGGTTAGAAATACCAAAAAAAGAAATAAGAAAAGAAAAGAAAGGAAGAAAAGAAACACTGCTTTCTCTCAAAGGGCTTACATTCACCAAAGGGAATACACAATGTACAAAATTAAGTAAAATACAGAGGTATAGGAAAATGATTGACTGGAACAGTCCTGACAGAAATTGTGAAATCAGATATCTTGCAGACAGTAGATGATGATAATTTAAAATTCTAAAGGGAGATCTCAAGTTGAAGGCAAGATTTGAAGTACAGACTTGAATGGAAGTGTGAAAAGAGGTCAAGGCCACATCAAAGATGTCCACATTAAGGAGTTAGGAACTAAGCAAAGAGGAGACAGAATTTAAATATGTAGAAAAAGAAATTACAAAGTTTTGACATTAACCCATTCTTCTTTGAGTTCCTCCATTCCTTTGATTCTGAGTACATCTAACTATTGTCATCAAGCTCATATTGTCGTATCTTCTAAATCAAAAGTGATGGCATTACATGCTTTGTTAAAACCTGGGTATAATCACACCACTTCCGTTTTCTATTAGTCTGATCATCTTATCAAAAGAGGAAATAAGCTTAGTCTGGCATGACCCTGCTCTTGATGAAACAATGCTGGCTCTTAAATGATCACTGTTTCTTCTTCTAGATATTCATTAACCATACCATTAATAATAGACTACAATTATACATTGTACAATAATACATTTTTGTTGGTAAGTCAAGCTCATAGACCTATAATTTGCACATTCCATTCTCTTCCTTTTCATGAAAATAGGAACCTTTGTCACTCTCAGATCCAGTTCTTCCTCTCTCATTCTTCATGACCTCCCATTGATCAGTGACAGGACTTCAACACACACATGGAATAAAAAAAAAAAAAGAATAAAATTGGGAGAAAAGGGGAAGAACCAGTTATTAAGTGTTTACTATATACCAAGCACTCTACTAAGCACCATGTGCCAATTCTGAATGTGCATCATCTGAGCCAGATGACCTGAATTCATCATGAGGAACGTGCTAACTCAATATCTCCTCACGTATTTTTAGGGATCAACTCTTTCTTAGCCATGTTTGTTCATGTTGTCCAGTCTAATGCTCATGCATCCTCTTCAGCAGAGAAAACAGAAGGAAAATTAGAGTTGAGCAACTTAATATTCCCTTTATTGTCCTCCTTTTCCTATCTATGTCAGCAGTGTTTTATTTTTGCCTTCATCCATCTTCTTTCTTCCAGAATATATTCAACAACAACATCAACCATGACCACCACAATCACTACCATTCTGATTATTGTCTTTAGCTTTAATAGATAGTCAGTTCACAAGAAGCTTTAGCCTGACTAAAATTATTCTTACAGGACCATGCCACACTTTTTAAAAATTCATCTCCTTTCATTTTCCTGTGCTTCTGTCTTTAGAAATGACTTAGTTATTAAGTTCCCTATGTGCCCACATAAGTCTGTGTAGATAAATAACCTCCACTTCCTACCCTTTCTGAAATTGTTTCTCTTTCCATCTTCAGGCTTTAATTCTTGAATGCTTCTGAATCCTCCTGGGTTAACTTTTCTTTGCAGATTCTTACTGTACAGGATCTGATCTATTCTTTTTCTGAACCTTCTCAAACCAAAGCAACAACCCTCCAGGGGGTCACATAAGCTATTATTAAAGGGAAACCTTAATGGAACCCCTGACTGGATCAAATCTGATATACTACCAAGGGAATATAATTCTCAGGGTTCCCCACCTCAGACTTAAATTAAGTCTATTTATTGATTGCCATATCCCATTTACTTTCACGCACTTGGTTTTCCCGGAAATATAGAGGGCAAGGTTTTTCACAGCATCAGCATACAGTTGACACCATGATAGCACACAAGCTTGTGGTACTTTAAAATTACAAAGCACTTGAGTAACAATGATTGAGTGAGTTAAATAGTTCAGGAATACTCTCACCATCTTATAAATAAGAATATTGTTATTCAAGGGGATGAAGAAACTTAACAAATCTCAGATTGGTAACCATTAGCCAAATTGGGTTTCAAACTCAAGTCTCCAAACACCAAGCCAGTTCTCTTCCCATTATAAAATCAAGCTTCTCAACCAGAGATATTCAACAGTAGTTGGTCCAACCTAACATTTCAAGATATCACCTATAGATAAAAATCTACAGGACTGACAATGAGGCCCAATTCAATTAAATGTTTTGTTCCTTGAAACATTATATTGAAAGGAAAAAATATAATAATGACCAAGGCAGGGATTCATAACCTGGTGTGTAGTTTAAATCTGTCTGAGAACAGATTTTAAAGGGTCTTGAATTTAGATGGAGGGAAAAATGCACCTTTATTTTCATTAACCTCTACATGAAATTTTCATTTCTTTTAATTGTGAATATAGGCAACAAAAATGATTCTGAGAAGGACGTCATAGGCAAAACAAGACTGCCAAAGGGGTCCATGAAATAAAAATAGTGAAGAATTCCTGGGTTTGGGGGTTCTTTTTAATATTGTTTCAAACACTGTGCTGGGGGTTCTATTTTTAAAGAGATGAAAACAAATAAGTTCTGCTTTCAAAAGTACACGTGAACAGGACAGATTCAATTGTTCAGTAATTCTTCTATAGCTTAGGAATTGTAGGCTCCAAGGAGTACAGTACCATCAACAGCTTGGATTGGAGAAGGTGCAGGTGAGGAATGGATGAGGCGGAGACAGGAAGCTTAGTGACCTTTTCTTTATTCTATTGCTTTCTAAAATGAAAAAAAAAATGGTGCTTTTCTAACAAATGGAATTCCCACTGTTAAAATTGAATATAGATCACAAAGCCAACTCCATTAATCTTGTTTGTTACTATTGTATTGAATGAAGGATATGTTATTCCCTTTAAACATAGGTTGAACCATAACAACAGAATCCCAAACAAGAAATGTGTAATTTACTAGATATGCTGTTTCCTTGTGTTGTTTATACTGTGCACAGCAAGTGTGGACATTAGCAGTGTATTTAACACCAGGAAGCACTTCCTACTAGTGACCTGGGTTTCCCTTACCGAGTGTCTATGACTGAAAGTTATATATGCTTCCAAAGGACATGATGCTGCTGCATCTGGAGCACAGTGAAAGAAAATACAGTCAGAGACACAAGGCTGCTTTATTTTTTCCTCCAAACTGGAAAAGCATACTCATTAGCAAACTTTCTAACTGAGATCTTGCCCATCCCCTTGGTTTGTTCTTACAGTGTTTTATCCTGCAGAGAAACTAATTTAATTTGTTCTGTGTCTCTAAAGAAACTGTACTAATATTGTCAAAGGTTAGGCTAAAGTTTATATTTGCATTATTGAAAAGAGGAAGCTCCTGTAAAGAGAAAAATAATAAAAGGTACAAATAAGATTTCTTTAAAGGATCTTTTTTGCATCATAGTAATTTTTATATTCATCTCTCATCTCTCCTTGAGCCATGTAACAAAAAATAAAATAAAATAAACAAGCCCAACCGAAACATAGAGCATCTCTGGCAGTATATGCAACATTCTATGCCCCAAGTCCGCCACCTTTCCAATCAAAGTAGGGAGCATCCATTTTCATTCTACTGTCCCAGGGCCAACTCTGTTGATCATAATTGCACAGGCATAAGTTTCATTTTTATTATTTCTTATTTACATAGTTGCATTCATCATGTATACCACTTTCCTCCTGGTTGTACTTACTTTACTCTGTGGTATATAAGATTGACAGAGAAATGTTTATTTACTCAAAAGAACAGATCTTGAGACCTGAAGAACCATCATTTATGTACAACTGATATTCTAATTACAAATTATTGTACTTAATAATTGAGATATTAGAAACAAATCATATTCTGCAAGCACATTTTAAAGGTCTTAAAATTTTTATGAAATATATTGCTTGTATTTGAATAATTAAAATGGGTATTTTAAAAAAATGTTCTAAACTTTAGTTATTTCACTCAGTATGAATTTTTAGTCTATATATCATTGTAATCAATGGAGGGTAGATGAGAAAAATGAGTAAAAAGTTGGCATCATTCTAAGTTATATATTGCTCCATTTCCTATTTCAAAGTATTCCTCTGTAAAAAGGGAGTCAAACAGCTGACATTCTATTCTAGACCTTCAAACTCTTTTGCTTTGCATTCAAATCTCTCCACAATGGAGCCATTCACGGGGTCTGGCACGAGCTTAATAAATTCTTGTTAACTGGCAATATCTTCCCTTCCACACACTTTAGGCTACAACCACCCTCTCACCAACATGCATGTATATTTTCCTTTCAAAATACTTTTGCCCATTTTTTTTCTCTAATACCAGGCACTTTGACTGTAGAATGTCAAAATTCCTCCCCACCCTTAGTATCACATCATCATGAACAGACACCTGGCTGGGAACACTCAGTGAATTGTGTTGGACACTTTCTGTCATCATTTAAGTGAATTACTTCGAGTACCAAAAAGCAAAAGAGCCATTTATGGTAAAAAAACAAAATGAGCAGTGATGGCAATTTCTCTGAATTGGAGTGCAAGATCATTAATACATATTTAAGACTGGTGCTAAACTGCCAGTATGTCACCCCAAAATGTATTATTCCTCTACAGAGTTTACAATATTTTTTGAAGCATATCAAACCTGTAAAAAATTAGTCTTTTAAATCCACATTGCTCATTCGCCAGCTTGGTTTGTCCTTAAGAAAAAAAATAAAATACAACCCATTTAGAAAAATAAAACACACTGGAAGATGAAAGATCATCTGGGTCCATGTAATCTTGGTGCATAGCCAAGATAAGAATATGCCAGTGTTGTGGAATCCATCATCATTATTTTTTTTTCCATGACGATAACACAAAATTGAAGATGTGTTCAAACTCAGGAACTTTGAGATAATTCAGAGATTTCAAATTCCAGAAAGTATGCAGCTGCATATATTTAAAACCTGCCTCCTCCCTCAGTAGGCAGGTAGGTGATAAAGTGGATAGAACACTGATCCTGGAATCAAGAACACTTATCTCCCTGGGTTCAAATCCAGACTCAGACACTGACTAGCTGTGTCATCCAGGGCAAGTCACTTAACCCTGTTTGCTTCAGTTTCCTTATCTGTAAAATTATTTGGAAAAGAAAATGACAAATCACTCCAGTTTCTTTGCCAAAAAAATCTCAAATGAGATCACGAAGAGTAGGAATTTACTAAAACAATTGAACAACAACCGTTCCCCGAGTAGAGAGAGGAGATGGCAAACCGCTCCAGTATTTTTGCCAAGAAAATCCCCAAATGGAGTCATGAAGAATCAGACATGAATGAGCAACTGCTCCCTCATGTCCTTATCCTTTTTCAGGGTAAGCCCAAGCCCAAGCTTCAATGCATTTTTTTATACACTTTCAAGGTAGGTAAAATTTAGGATCAGAGCATTTCCTGAGTTGTCCAAGTGCCCTTGGATGCATCATTTCTCTGCCTTATTGTACTAGAATTATTAAGTAAAACCTTCACAAATTCATAAATAAATCCAAGTCAAGCAGAACAGAACTGCTATGTGTTATGTGATGATGACAATCATAGTGATGATCACTAGATAGAGCTTTAAGGTTTGGAAATTATAGTGCATGTGGTATTCTCACTGGATCCTATTAGCAACCCTAAGAGGTGGGTGCTATTACTACCCCCATTTTACAGATAAGACAACTGAGGGTTAGAGAGATGTCTGAATTGCCAAGGGTCATACAGTCAGTAAGTGTGTGAGGTGGATTTGAACTCAGGTTTTCCTGACACCAAATCCAGCATAAATTAACATAGCACACCACCAAACTAACTCATTAAAAGAAAAGCTGACTTATTAACCAAAAAAAGCTGTGTTAAAAATGTGCTTGGCAGGGGAAGAAAAAGATAAATAAACTCCCCATTTTGCTGCTACATATTTTTGAAAGTAAAGCCTATTGTACTGTACAGTAGGTAACATTTCCCAGTATGTTTGAAATCATTCAGTGCTACACCATATGGTGCTATAATGTCATTGAACAGTGGGGTACAAATAAATCTGAATTCATTTCACTTTGTACTCCTGTTTGTTGAAATAGCAAAAAGAGTTTGTCATTTCATTTGCAAGAGGCAAGATTGGGTGAACATGGGTGATTCTGTTCACTTTGAGCAAGGATGACACAAAGCAGGGAGCAGGTAGATTGCCCTCTGGAGTGCCAAGTGAGGCAATGTCAAATATGGCAGCAGATGCCAGCAGGTGTAAGTCACAGGCCAGCACCTTCTTTATCTTTCCATTTTCTTTAATCACACAACCAAAGAATTTTAAAATTAGAAGGGAACTCAGCAGCCACGTAGTCCAAGGCATACCTGAAAAAGTATCTCTTCGATAGCAAAACCAGCAGGTTACAATCTGGACTGCACTTGGAATGAAGCCAAATGCCCAACGATGTTCATTTCAATTTAGAAAAATTCTGATTTTTAGGAAGTACGTTTTGTGTCAAGCCTATTTTTTGTCTATTTTTGTAACTTCTTCCCATTGCTCCTAATTCTGGGTTGAGAAGGCTGAGCAGAATAAGGCTCATAATGCTTTCTTCATTTGACAATCTTTTGAATATTTTAAAATAGGCATCAAGTCTCTCCTAAGAAACTTAACTTAAGCAATAAGGAAAATGGAGCTTAACCCCCACACAGACATTAGGAACCTGGTCTGTCTGATACTTCATCTTGAGTGATCCATCCATACTTGAAATATTGTTTTGTGCCTATTGGTTGGCTCAAGGTTTAGATGACTGGGTTAAACATATTGGTGGTTAGATGAAGGGAGATGAAGTCACACAAATTACTTGTGCTATAGAAGATGAATAAGAGAGGTACAAAGGTAAAGCCATTTCAAGGAGAGAGGGGGGTATCTCTAATTGGAGATATCAAAATAAACCTCATGGAGGGAGATAACTTTGTATATGGTCTCAGAAGAACTGGACAAGTGGATGTATGAAGGAGGAATACTGTAGGCAGAGGGCATACTGGGATAAAGAAGACAGAAGGTGGCAAACAAAGAGAATGTACAAGTAATGGCTAGAATGCCAGGTTTATGAAGCTGAGTGGTAATGAGGTTAGAAGGGTAGATTGGAGAAAGATCACAGTAGGTTTATGATCTTGCTTTTGTTCTTTCTGAGGTTGCAGCCATAGGAAGGGGAAAGAAACAGGAGGAATCAAAAAGGGAAGGGAAGAGAGAAGAGGGAAGTGGGAGACAAAGTGAAGGCAGAACAGAGAAGAAAAGGAAACAGAGGAAAAAAAGGAAGAAAGGAAAAAGGAAGAGAAGAAGAAATGGATGAAGGAAGGAGGGATTGAAGGATAGAAAGAAGGAAAGATGGAAAGAAGACAGTCAAAAGCCTTTTAAATATAACCACCATCATTAAGAAGGCACTAGGAATAGCATGTCAGTCAAATAAAAAAAAAACATGAGGTCATTATCAATTAAATTGTAAATTGTGACAGAAAAACATGAGTGCTTCACAGCATTTAATCATCATGCCTTGTGCCCAGCCTATCTGGCCATGTTCCCAGTGCTAAGCTGTAAAGGAATCACAGAAATCATCTAGCCCAAAGCTCAGATTCTAGAAATGAGCAAACTGTGTTTTATAAAGGGGAAGTGACCTGACTAAGGTCACACAGCTAGGTAGTGTGTCACACAGCTAGTGTGGCTGGAGCTAGGGCCCAGATCTTGATTTTGCAAGCCCACATTTACATCATGTATCATAGTTCACGTCACAAAATGTTTTCCTCATAAAAAAGCTGTGAATTAGGAAATATAAGAATTCGTATACCCATTTTCTTGTAGAGGAAAATGAGTTTGTAAGAGAAGGTGACTTGTCTAGCTGTACAAAGCTAGAATCACATGGATGGGCCTCAAATGTAGGCATTCAGACAACGTCCAGGTGTGTCTCTACTCTACTACATGAGTTCCCATGGTTTTCATTGGATGGTTTATTTAGAGTCACTTAGATGAAGTCATGGACAAACTGCTACAATTTGTATGATGCTGTGGGAATGAGTTGTATGAGAAATTCTTTTTTTCAGTCATTTCAGTTGTGTCCTGCTCTTCATGACCCCATTTGTGGTGTTCTGGGTCAAGATACTGGCATGGTTTGCCATTTCCTTCCCCAGCTCATTTTTACAGAAACAAACAGAGTTAAGTGATTTGCCCAAAGGCATGCAACTATAGTAAGTGTCTGAGGCCAGATTTGAACTCTAGATGAGTCTTCCTGACTTCAGACCTGGCACTCTATTTACTGCATCAGGACTGGACACAAAGCCACAATCCCTAAACAAAGGCAAACAGAAAGGTAAAAGAACCCTGTATACAGGGAACAGCAGGTAGGCCAGTTTTGGTGGTATATGTGAAAGAAAATTATGTGATAATAGAAAGGAAAATAGGAGAGAGACAGATATAGAATGGTATTAAAAGAGAAAAAAAGGAATTTGTCTTTTATTTTGAACCAAAAGGGAGAAACTGAGGCTTCTTGAGTGGGGCAGACCTGACCATACCTGAGCAAAATACTTTCACCCTATGACCTTAAGCAATTAAGCATTTATCCAGTACCTACTATATTCCAGGAAGTATGCAGGTGCTGGGGACATGAAAACAAAAAATGGGATGGCCTCTGTCCTCAAGAAGTTTACATTCTGTTAGGGAAGACAACATGTCTACACATAATTAAGTACACAATATGCTCAAAATATGGATAGTTCCGCCATCTGAAAATTCCTCTAATCCCTTCTAGCTGTCTAACCAAAATCGACCCTCACAGAGGACAATTTTTTAGATGTTTTGCTTTTTCTCCATATTCAGGAAAGCTACATTTTCCTAAATCAATCTCCTGCCTTTCATTCTAGGATTCTATTTCAACAGAGACTTAGATTTTACCACAGGTTTCATAACAAGACCACACATGTTCCATAATATTCTTATATTTAAAAAGAACATGCTAGCCCTACCCCCAGCCAAAATAAAGAGCATTATCAGATGCAAGAGAAAATGTCATTTAATAAGCTTTGGCCTAGAAGAAACACACGCTGTTTTAAATTCCTCTCTTCCTTTGCCACATTAATGGGACCCAGGTGTTACCATCATGATTAAGATATAGCAATCCAATGGCAAAGCAGCATGAGGTATGAATCAAAACACAGCTTCAATTGCCCGATTCTCAGTCACTCCTGTTTAATACTTGGCTTAAAAAATTAAAAATAAACTTTGTATGAAATGTTTTAACAAGTGCCTTGTAAGTAATTCCATGGAAATTATGCATGAGTTTCTTCAGATGTGATTGACAAGGATGCTTTAATGCTTACTGAGTGACTTTATTTATGCACTAGATCTCCACCATGGATAGCTACTATGATTATGATCCAACCATCATTTCTGACATCGTGTTAAAACTATTGTGGCACTTGGCTCCAGACCAACAAACACAATTAGTTCAACAACCTAAATGTGGCTTTTTCCCCCTCTTTGCTGCATTTTCAGAGCTCCAAGTTACTTTCAGTGATCCATTCTTTCTTTTCCCCCCCTCAAACTTACAAAAAACAAAGAAGAGGCTGACAGACTGTTAAAAAAAATATACAACATTCTAAATGGCACAAATGTAAGTGAACCATAAAAATTTCAAGGAAATTATATTTTTTCCCGATGACGGTTTTAATTTTAACCACTCAATATTCATATGCTCTTCTAGACACAATTACATTGAAAAAAAGCTTCATACATTTAAAAAGAATATGACAGAACACTTAGTTAAATGTTATATTAAAGATTCATTTTAAATTAAATATTAAAAAGTGTTCAACAGACCCAAGTATAGTTCAAATCCATCTGTTACTATAAACTATATTTTTTCTTTATCCTCATTTAACCATATGCCATGGAGCAATCATCAAACTTGTCTCAGCATTCAATTTTGTAATTTTCCCTTAGAAATGAATGGTCACTGTTAACAGATACATAAAGAATTCTTCTTCTTTAACACAGGGCATCCATTCTGCAAAATGTGTGTCAATGCACATTTTTTTTCTTTCCATTTGATTCAAGCTAAAAAGGTCAAAGCTTCAATGAGATTTTAAAAGAATTTAGAAAAATCAAGATAGAGTAGCCAAAGAAGCTGGATGTATAGAGTTGGAACACCTGAATTTAAATCTAAGCTCAGGAACCTATAATATATGTGACCTTGGCAAATCACTTTTCCCTTTCTGAACTGCCCTTTCCTTATCTATAAAATAGGTGTTGTGTTAGGTTATCTCTAAGGTCCTTCCCTTGTATTAATCCTATGATCCTATAAGAGACTGATTATATCTTGGTTGAAGTAGGGACTACATGGGGAGAATACGGCATGTGTACGTCTGCATGTGTTTATGTGTGAATATATACACATATACAAATAAAATCATATACCACCAACTTTTCCCTGACTCCCTCCTCATTCTTAGACTTGATATGAATACAACTGTAAGGCCTGCCATGAGTTTGGCTGGCTAGGCTGCTATATCTCAGCCTTGTAGAATGTGTTTTTGAGTCTATGGGTATGGAGTCTAAGAAGTAGTCAGTCACATTCCTCCACTACTCCTGTTCTTTTCCATACACTCAGAGGTAAGAGACAAAGCAAGTCAAGACTATTAGAGTCTAATATTTTCATCTTAGATTCATCCATAGAATGTTCAGGGGTGAAAGGTATAGACATCACCCATTGTGGTTCAAATTTACCCTCAAGTGAGAATTGCTTCTACAACATTTTTCCTTCAATAAATGTGGTCCCCTCATGACTAAGTGACATAAGGGATATGAAAGCAACTGCCCTAGAAATTTATTTTGATCAGTGATGCCACCCTTTATCTCATCTAAATTACCCTGAATTTTAATAAATCTGAAGAACATAGCATTTTCAGAGGAGTCCTTAAAATGACCTAGATTAGTTAGCACTATTTTACATGTTAAAACAAAAAGAAAGAAACAAGGAAACATTAAGTGGTTCAAATTTTCCTAATAGTTACATAAGTGTGTACAAACCTCTAGAAAACAGGATTAATGGCCTTCATGATTTTTATTTTTCTTCCCATTATAAATGGTACCTCAAATTTTTATCTCAAGCAATTCTTACAAAAATCTCATAATTTCAATACCTTTTAACTTACCAAACAAAAAAGATTTTCCCCAGCACTTTAAAAAGACTGATATATCAGGTTTTGACTCTTTTCCCCTGAGTCTTTTCATTTTAAATCTCTGTGCTCTAGTATTTACCACTCATCAGCAATATTACAAAATTTAGGCTTGAAAGAGAAGTTAAAAGTCATCTAGTTCAAATATTCACCTAGTGAAAAAATACCTTCTAGATTGGGCATCACTGAAAGATAGCGGCTCAATTTGAGCTAGAATACCTTAGTGATAGGGAGCTTACTCCCATAATTCAATGCAACCTACTCATTTCTTAGGCAGGGAAGAGTTAGAAGAAGGGGGAGGGCCAACTTAGAATAATTTCATGGTCTTTTCCAATTCTATGTCTATTTCATCAAACTCAACATCTTTACTAGTCATCTCTGTGTTATGACCCTTGACTAGACCTGAATTCTACTTGTGGTAATCTAGCCCAGTGTCAGAAACACAAGTCCCAGGATTTTCATTCAATAAACATTTATATGAAAATGTATTTCCATTCAATAAATATTATGTGAAATTTAATGACCTTGGTTAGGCCTAGTCTATAGTAGAAGATCAAGAAAACCAGGAAGAGCAAACACAAAAAAGAAAGGGGAACAAAATTAATTGGGAACATAAATTCCAATCTTCCTAAAAGGCCTTTTTTTGTGGGGGGGAGGGAGGAAGGAGCAGAGAAAGGGGGTAGTGATTTAACGCAGGAAGTTGTACCCTTGCAGATCAGGAAAAATGCATCAAGTTAAGTTCTTAGACAAGGAGTAGTTATACACCTTATCTAATGTCACATAGCTACTATACACTGGTAGTACCTGAACTTATATCTTCTTAACTCTGAAATGAAATACTGGTGAAAGCACATGTAGTTAAAACCTATTTTTAATTCTGTGTAGGTACCTAACCACTGGAGCCTCATGTTTGTGTAGGAGAGATATGTCATACTTGAAACCTACAACACTCCTCAGTACAACTGAACCAGATTAAAATATATTTGAGAAATATTTAACAAAATAAATAAAAATATAATAAATATAGATAACATATCACATTTTAAATCTAAGTCAATATGCAGATAGCAGGGACAATTATGTATAGTTGATACCACTGGTATAAGAGATTTCAACTTTATTCCACATTAGAATGTCTGCCATAACAGGGCTACTTACTGGGTCAGGTCCACTCATCATCATGGCACAGGATGTGGTAAAAGAACCACAGAATGTTAGAGCTAGAAAGGATCTGAAACATTATACAAGCAGATATTTAGAGCTTGAAGGCAACTCTTAGAATATCTAGTCCATCTCCCTCTCATTACAGATGAGAAAAGGGAGACCTAGAGAATTTGGGCAGCAGGGTGGCACAATGGATAGAGTGCCAAGCCTGCAATCATGAAGACATATCTTCCTGAGGGCAAATCTTTCCTCAGACTTATTAGTGACCCTAGGCAAGTCACTTAACTCTGTTTACCTTAGTTTCCTCATCTGTCAAATGAGCAGGAGAAGGAAATGGCAAATCACTCCAGTATCTTTGCCAAGAAAACCCCAAATGGGGTCATGAAGAGTTGGATATGACTAAAAAACAACTAAATAACAACAGAGAGTTTATGTCCTAGGGTAAAGAGATATTAAGTGGCCTAGACAAAATTCAAAACCAGGTCCTTTGAGGCCAAATCCACTATTCTTCCACTCTATGACCAGCCCTTTCATTTGCAAGTGTATTAGCAGAGACAAAATACTTTCCTACAAAATCTCCCAAGCAGAGAGTGTTAAGTTTGATCCTCAGATCAGGGCTGTTCCATTATGTCTGATATTCTGTAAAAACTCTAACTTCTCTGGGAACAGGAAGAGATCCAGTAAACCTACAATTGGAATATGAGGCATTGGGGATTTTCCCAACTGAACGCAAAAGTTCATCAAATGTTCTATTGATATAGCTAGTGTAAGTGGCCATTTACTGAGATATCGTGCTCAGAGGTGCTCATGGTGCCTTCTGGTCACTATCCCTATGTTCCCCATTCTCATGAGCAGAGACAATGGGATTGGGAAAAATGGGTAGCAGAAAGCCTGGGGCACTACAGAATACATATGCCTACTGAACCAAATCTTCTCTGAGGTTCCTGACAACTATAAATCCTTTGACCTTCAGCTGTCATATTTTCCCTATATCTTGCCTCTCCCCATTCCCAACTCAAAAGGAACAAATTCCACAAAGGTTATTTTCACCTCCCAGTGATTAAGTTCTACTTTAAGAAAGAATTTGATAAACTCATTCACTCCAGGTGTAAAAAATCAGGTAAGGCATATAGTGTTAACCAGGGAGTCTTTATGGTGTTTGCATTTTAACAGGAGATAAACTACTTGGTTTGACTCTATCTAAGTAAATGAAGCCCTAAATGTTGGGTTTCAAAATCAGCAACTTTAGGGAGTGATGTACGTTGAGGTAAGGGAGCCTTCTAGGTCAAGGGTTCATAACTGCTTTTGTCTGTATCATGAACCACTTGTGAAGCCTATGGACTCCTTTGCAGAAGAATGCTTGTTGCCTACATTCATAATTCAAGGGAATAATTTTTAGTTAGAAATTAATGAACATAAAGACACACATATTAAATACACATTTTGTTTGTCTGATCCAACTTCATGCACTCCCTATAACCTAGGTGAATAATTCTAGTTCTAGGTCCTGAAATAACATTTGCTTATGAAAATAATTGTGACTATTGTACTTGGTTTTATTAGAAAGTTTCATAGAATCCTGGGATTTTTCACAGAAAGACCTTAAGCAGTTGTGTAGTCCAACAGTCTTTTAAAAGATGAGGAAAGGGGGTGCAGTGAATAAAGCACTGACTCTGGAATCAAGATGACCCAAATTCAAATCCATCCTCAGACACTACTAGACACTTACTAGCTATGTGGCCTTGGGCAAGTCACTTAGCCCCATTTGCTCTGCCCTCCCTGGTCCAAAAAGACCAAAAAAAAAAAAAAAAGATGAGGAAAGTAAGTCCCAGAAATGAAGGGAAGTGACCTCAAGATCACACAGCAAAGCAGAATTCAAATTCATATCCTTTGGTAGTAAATACAATGTTCATTCTCATTTCAATTCAGTAAACATTTATTAAGCACCTACTGTATGGCAGGCACTTTGCAAAGCAATGGGAATACAAAAAGAGGCAAAGGACAGTCCCAGCTCTCAAGAGGGTCAAATGAAAGAGTAACTTTTGTCATTTAAGATTTACTTTAATTTCAGTAGCGGCTCATTCCTAATTTACAAAATGTTGTTGTTTTGAGCATATGAATCCCGAGTTCCTTCAAGGTTTAATGGTCTATGACATTCTGAAAGGAGTTCTAACTATATCAAGCATTTTTGTAAAGTAAAAAAGCTCTTCAATGTGAAAAATCATCTTTTAGTCTAGTGAAGGAAAACCAAATGACTCAGAATTGCAAAAGAGTTTTAAATTCATCTAGTATGAAGCACCCGTTTGATAATTGAATAAATTGAGGCTGAAGAAAAAAGTTAAGTGAGTTGTCCAAAGTCAAGAAGAAATATGATTCAAGCTCGTGTTTTCTTATTCTCAATGCAGCTTTTTTCCTATACACCAACTTCTTACTTTATCTTTCTATTAATACAAGTGTTCAAAATATTTGCTTGAAATGCAATGGTCACTATTTCTTGAGGATTTGTTCTGTGAAGACAGTTCTTGGATTAATGAATCAGATATGCAAGAAAAGGATTTTTAAAAACATGAAAAGAGCAAAGAGGTCACTGAAGGAAAAAGTTGCAGGGGAGGTAGAAGGATGTTCATGCCAAAAATCAACTCACATAAATACCACATAGACATGGCAGCCTTTCTATTCCAACTCATGTAGCATGGTAGTGCAAGCAAAGTCAATATCCCAAGCTACTGGGCTTTCATTTGTGTAAAGTAAGAACACCAATGAGAGCTGGGAGGGACTACTTCCTTCATAAATGCAGCCTAAAAAACCTTGTCATAAAACAATCCTCTTGCCTTGGAGAATGTAAGATATCAGTAACTAGAACCTTGGAAATAAAAAGACCTAGGGCCCTTTGTCATTGCTTTCTGTTTTGGTAAATTAGAGTTACTACAGGCATGTCAAGTACCTACAGATTTGAAATTATTTCCTTAAACTTAACCCTCTAGGAATTGCATAAGAGAAGATTGCATGAGGCTGATGATTTCTGTTATGACATAAGCTGAGAAAATAATTTCCATTAATCTCAAGTGATTATTAGGGTTTTATCAACCTGTCTACCCTGCCACATTGGAGAATATGTAATGGATCTGAAATGATGCTAATAGGCATTAATACACTTATTTTCTCTTTCAATTGTTTTCCAATACATTCTCATCCTAAATGTTTCTTTGACATCAAACACCAAATTAGATTCCAACCTGTAGATTTTCCGGGCTCCTGGTTTTTCTCAGAATTCCCTCCTCCCTCTAGCTACTGGTTTATTTTTCCTAGAACAAGAATCATGAGCACCTTTACCCAGGGATAGCCAATGGCACAGAGATAAAAACAAACAAACAAACAATCAGAAGGATTGGAGCATCTTTATACCTGCCAGGACCTCAAACACAGTTCAAATGGAATGATCCTGCTGCCCTTGCAGTTACTTGGTCAAATTTTGACTAGGATAGATAGATAGATAGATAGATAGATAGATAGATAGATAGATACACATATATACATATATGTGTGGGTATTCATATGTGTGGGCATTTATATATGTATTCTATGTTATCTAGAAAGCCTATTTGTGTATACACAAGCATATTTGTATGTATGTAAATATGTATACATACATCTATATATGTGTGTATATATCTATATCTAGCTAGCTAGCTAGCTATGATACAGAAATATAGCTATTCGGGTGGTAGAAAAAGTAAAAAATTAGAACTGTGTTAGAGCCACATCTTTCCTGCTTAGTACCTGTGTGATACTGGCAAATTTCCTTATCTACAAAATGAAGAGGTTGAGGAAATTTAGGTACCTTGCAGCTCAAAAAAATTAAATAATTCTATAGCTTAAGTTACTCTTAGAAACTTGAGAGTCCATGAAAGGAGAATTCCTCTTATTCCTCTCTGCATTTGCCACAGTAAAGACGTCGTAGATGTGGGGGACAATAGGGACAATATGTTTTCCCCCTTTTCAGTTTCCTTTTATGTGCTTTTTTCCCCATTAGAATGTAATTTTTGTGAGCTAAGAGACTTTTTCTTTCTACTTGTGTATGCATTCAAAGTGATTAGTATCTGGCACATAGTAAGAATTTAACTAATGCTTCTTGACTGATTAACTATTCCTCGTTCCTAGTTCTATTGTACGCTGAAGCTAGAGAGACCAAGATGAGTATCTTTTGTAAATGATATGTCTTCAAATGCTTAAAGCTATCTTTCTTGAAGGCCATATCTCCACTAATTTAAATTTGCATAGTTCTTTCAAGAAGCCCTAATGTATGGCATGAACTACAGACCCTACAGCATCCTAGATGCCTTTCTCCATATGCTTATCCATATTTTTCCTAAAATGTGGTTTTCAGAACTGAATATCATACTCTAGCTTTGAATGAACCAGAACAGGACGCTGGTAGCAAGACTACAATTTAGATACTGTGCCTCACTTAATGTAGTCTGTTGTTATTGATTGATGGGAAAGGGAGGTTTATAAGTTTATACACATATTCATGAATGGGGAAAGGAAAGGAAGAGAAAGGAGGGGGAGGAAGGAAACAAACATTTATTAAGTATGAATTATATGTCAGGCACTCTGCTAAACACTTTATAAATATTATCAAACTTTATAAATATTATATGTGGTACAAACTGAGATTAAGTGATTTGCCCAGGATTAGCAAGCATCCGATCATACTTGAACTCAGGTCTTTCTGATTCCAAGTCCAGCACTCTGTTCACTGCAATCACTCAGTTGACTCAAAAATATTAACATATATAATAGTGTGGCCACTCAAGGTCTGGGAACATAAATTAAGCAAAGAAAGTCAAAAGTTATTACTCAAAACATCTCTGCTACTCCTGAAAAGTTTGCTTTAATATAGATTTTTAGGGAAAAAATCAAACCACTACAGATAAGAATGAGATAGGAGGTGATTTTAGTCTGTATCATTTTGTGAACTGCAGTTCAAAAGATAGTGGGATATACCTGAACACAATGAAGAGATGTCTTCCATCTCTACCTTATTCAGAATATCAGTTGGATTAAATTATTTCTGTCACCAATAATATTAATGTCAGAGTCAAGAATGGGACTTAGAGTGGAAACCAGTGGAATGAAACCAGTGGAAACAAAAAAGAAAGAGCAGAAACCAGTCATCTCAATTGACCATTGTTCCATTCCATATCTTCATCCCTCTTACATTTTTCCAAAATAAAAAAAAATTAAAACCCTAAGGAACTAAAAATAATACTTGCATTGCCTGCTAGACAATGAAGGTGTTTATAGGAAAATCAACAGTTGGAATGATTTTGAATTGAATATACAAAATATTGAGATTCGTAACTGAATGCTTCTACCTTTTTGATCTAGAGTTTTGCTGTTTTGTAGACATAGCCAGTCTGGTAACTTCAAGGCAGAACATACAGTGTTCAGAATATTACAAAATCAAGCATGGCCTCAGAATTTTAAAACTAGATATTAGATACCAATTTAAAACCTGTTATTTTACCAGCACCAAAATTTGGTCTCAGAGAGAGATTATAACCATCTTGGATTTGCAGTCTAGGTCTAGAAGGGACCTCAGAGATAATTTAGTCTAAGCCCCTCATTTTACAGAGGTTGTGACCTCTCCAAGTCTCACAGTATATCACAGGGATAGAAATAACACTAAATCCCCCGTCTCTCAAGTTCTTTTTACGATATCATGTTTAAATGGAATGTCTGCTGAGTGTAGTTTTCCTTTTCCCAACTGATCATATACATTTATAACTGTTTCTAGAATCTTTGTTATTCATTGCATTTATTTTTCTTTTAAAAACATCAGCCCAGAGGTGGTTTTTGATTCAAAATCTACTTATTAAAAAAATTAAGTCCTTGTATGAAAATAAAATCCTCCAAAGCAATAACAACTCAGAAGACAATTTCCAGTGAAAAACTGGACAGGACAGGCAGGGCAAAGAGGCGTTTTATGCTATATGTTTTGAATAGCTATAGTTTATCATTTATTATATTTCAATCTTCATATATAGATGCATGTATATATAAATGTATATATGGAGTTGCCTCTTCTCATATATTAGGAGACTATATAGTCACTTTATTATTGTCATTCATGGCAATGCCCACACATACTTTCTATAGCATCTCATGCTAGTGAAATACTCTATGATTCATAAGAAATTAATAAATACAATCCAGGGTTGTACATACTATACATATCAGGCAGCTGTGGTTAAAATGCAGATCCACTGAGTAGAAAGAACCATTTTCTTTCCTAGAAATGACTGTTAACCTATAGACACCACATTAAACAAGACAGATTAGAGAAGCCTGGAACATACTCAGCATTCTAGAGAATGTGGAGTGAGCTGATTAGTCCAATCAATGATTCCAATGAAGTCCTGACTCAGAGACTGAATCCACCATAACTCTAATTTAATATGGTTCACACACACATGCACACACACACACACACACACACACACACACACACACACACACACACCACTTTTAAAGAAAGAAATATTTTAGCCAAATGTAGAGCCCAGAGATTCACTAGTTAAAAGCATTTGCTGCAAAAGTAAAAGCTTTCCATGCTAGCTACAGTCATTCAACAAATGTTTTTGCTTAGTCAGACAGGGATAGTTATCCTCATATATGGAAAGGCAACCAACTATAAAGCAAACAAACAAACAAAAAACCAGGAGATATATGCTGCTGTACCAATGCAGGTGAGAACCATAGTGGCTCACTAGAGGTGAGATCAATGTGTTGGTGAGAGAAACTTCATGGACAGGCAAAGAGAGTCTATAGAACCACACTAGGGAAACAAATAAAGCATCTAAATCAAAAGACAAACTTTCAGTGTATTATATGAATTCTAGATGATTACTATAACTTCAGGCTGTTTGCAAACTTGAGCCTATGACGGCTATGTTATGTTTGTGTATGTGTGTGCATCTATGTTTGCCTATTATTTATCTGTCAGTTGAATTAAATAGAAGTCCCAAATGCTGTACCAGGAGACCTGAGTTAGTCCCATCTCTGATAAGTAGCAGATGTAGTTGGAACCTCAGTTTATGCATTTCTGAAATTGGACCTGGTCTTATCTTTCTAACTTTACCATGAATTACTTCCCCTCCTGTACTCTGTGATCCAACAAAATTTGTTTTTTCTCTGTTTCTCACACAGGATCCTGTATCTCCTACCTCATGACTTTCCTTTGGATGTTCAGGTGGTAGACCTGCCCTGAATGAAGAAGCAAGAAATTTTACCAATGTGGGTTACCTACTTGCTTGTTCCCCCAGCCCCTTCTCCAGTCCTTGCCTGGGCTACTTGACAGCTCATAGGCCTTTAATGAGAAGGAAGTGAAAAACTCCTTTCCTTCAGATGACATAGAGGATCAAAAAGCCTTACCATCTGCCCTGTCTCTGTGCCATTTAATCACTTTGAACTGTCATCTCAACTAATTAAGTAATCTAAAGCCTTTTGGGCCTTTCCATCCGCCCTGCCAATGTACCCTTAGCATTTCAAGGAATGTCATCTGCCCTAAAACTAAACTTCCTTTTATGTATTATCCTTTTCTCCCCAATTGGTGTATGAAATCCTTGAAAGAAGAGAAGGTCTAAACTTTTATCTTTATATAGAAGACCTTATCACAGGTCTTGGCATATAGTAATTGTGTAATAAAAACATTTTTTTATTCATTCAGTCAGTGTATTCTACCTCTGCCTCAAGTCTCTTTCTAACTTTAAAACATCATCTGCAGGAAGCCCTTCCCAATCCCTTTAACTACTAGCTACCTCTTCACCAGACTAATTTATGTTTAAATATTTTGCATTCATTCATTTTACATTTATGCTGCATATACTTATGTACTGACTTGATATTTCCCCCGTTAGAATTAAAACTTCTTATACAGTACAGGTATTTTTTTTTTCATTCTTTCTTGTCTGGATTAAATGGGCTGCTGGGCACATACTGGGTTCTCAATGAATGCTGGTGATTGGGTGATTGATAATAATACATGTGACAACAACCTTTCAATAGTGGAGTGAGGTAGCCGCTTAGTAAAAATGCTTGCTTACCTCATCTCATGTCTTTGTTACTACCCTTGGGAAAGAGTAGGGATTGTTTGAAGGGACAAAAGCCATCATTGTGTATTAACTTTCCATGATACAGGAAATGTACTATTTAGCATTCTTCATTCTAATCCTATCCTCTCTACCTTAGTGCTCACATTGTCCTCCCTGCCTAAATGAGACTCTTCCTCCCTCTCTGATAATGAAAATGTCTTCCTTCCTTTTAGACTCAATTCATGTGCCAAAGCAAATCTTTCCTTGGCACTTTGCCCATCTCATCCATAAGTGAAAATGATCTGTCCTCATATTTCCTTAAGTAATTTTTTCTTTTTTTTTAAACTTATGTCACTCTCTCCTGTATTAGAGTTATCACACATATGCATATATGTTCTCTCTCCCTTATATCATTAACACCTTGAGCATGCCATCTTTATATTAATGGAACAGAATACAAGGTATTTGTTTTTTAAAGTCTAGTATTTCATCTCATTGGTCTAGGGAACTACCAATGTAAAGATTTCCTTTACCTGTACAAATTGGAACTTCTCCATAACTTATACTTTTAGTGCATTTCCTGTGGCACCAAGAGATTAACTGAGTGGCAATGGTTAAACTGTTGGTATATATCTGAGACTCCTATATTCCCAAACATGTCTTCCTGTCACAGAAGCCTGCCTTCCATCCACTGTGGCATATTGCTTTTCCTCATAAGTTGTTCATGTTTAATACACATATATTTAATTGAAATGAGTCAAATTGAATTGCTTCTACATTTTCTGTTTTCCAGGATGGGTCATGGTGCATTTGGGTTAGTTAAATATTCTAGTCAGTGTAGTTTTCATGTAAACTATAAATGGCAACTTTAGAAATTAAAAGGCAAGGAAATATGTACTAGATTATTTTTTGCTGTTGATGCTGATTCTGAAGTATAAAGTACCAGCAATGAAAAGGAAAAAGTGTTAGGAGAAGGCTGGCAGTTCATATGCAAAGTGCTCCCCTCTACCTACACTAGGCCTCTGTCCACATTTACACACATGACACATGTGCATGTGCACACATGTGCACACATGTGCACACATACACACTGCACGCGCACACACACACACGCACACATAATTGTCTGCCCTTAAGGAGCTTACAATCTAAATGGTAGTGTAGTTAAAATGCTAGACTTGGAGTCAAGCAGACCTGTGTTTGAATTCTGCCTCAGTCACTGAGTATGTGATCAGGGGTAAGTGGCAGAACCTCTCTCAACCTCATCTGTAAAATTTTCCTCAGTTTTCTCATCTGACTTCTAATTTCCCTTCCATCTCTAAATCCATAATCCCATGAGTAGCAACTATGGTCTTTTGCTTGGAACCTGTAATGATAATTAATTGGAATTTTAAGACCCCTTTTTGTATTGGCAAGTAAGCAGGTACTTAGCACCTTATTTCAAGTTAATCAAAGGTAGCACGTACTTAGCAATTAGTAATTGATCAAGCCACTGTTGGGGAAACAGAAGGTATGAACTCCTGTCTCCTGTTGCTGACATAACAGGAAGAGGTTGGCTGAAACAGGAAGCTTATGCTGTGTGTATTTAAGAAAAACCCCAGAGAGGGAGAATTCAGAATTTCTTGGGACAAGAATCTGGTGGCAGAAGCTGAATTTCCTGAGAACTTGTGGTGGCTTCTTCTGAAGAGGAGCCCAGAAGTCTAGCAGTCTAAGAGTCTAGAAGACCAGGAGGCCAGGGGGCCAGAAGCCCAGGAGCCCAGGAGCCAAGGAGGCTGAAAAGGAAAGGCCCCCTCCCCCAGACCAGAGAGAATGATTTTGATTTTGAAAACCTGGATGGAGTGACTTTGATTCTGGGAGCCAGCTGAAACTTCTTCTGGTTCCAAGGGCCAGCCACACTGCCCAAGGACTGAGGAAGCATGACTTTGTCTGTTTGTGGCTTGGTTGAGCCAAGAATTCCCAGGAACAGAAATTGTGGAGGATTTGAGATGGACTGAACCCTGTGAACTCCAGTGTGGAGCAGGACCTACCTGGAGAACTGGACAAGGACCTGGGAGCTATCTGCCTCTGAATCCAGGTGACTGGTAGATTCAGGTAGGAGCTGGGACCACAGAAGGGGATCCAGGGAATCTGAAAGACCACCCCAGTCAAGCTAAAAGAAGACTTTATTTGTATACTGTATACTGACAGGAATTATACATTTACTAGTGACCTGGGGTAGGGGGTCAGTGTATTTTCTAATGATTGTACTTAGTGATTAACGATACTTAGTAATTGATTGCTGAATAAGTGAGTGATTGAGTTAACTTAGTTCCCCCATGAGTGGAAGACTTTGACTGTTGTACTTTGAGATGACTGAATGACTGAGTAAGGAGGCAAACCTCCTTAGGGATACCAGATGATTGTTCTTTGTTCAAAACTTTTGTGGCCACTATGGTGGAAACTATGTGGCCATTTTAATGATAAGCTGTTGTGAATACTGTATTGTGATTTTTTGTAATAAGTGGTAATACTGTGGGTGCTGTACCTTGATTTTCTGTGAATGTTTTGCTTTGATTTGTTATGGAATAAATAGAGTGCTCACTATACTGTGTAATCAGAACCTTAAAAGCTGTTCACAGTAGCATTCCTCTGGAAAGCTGCTCGTGCATGGCATTACAGAACCTTACTCTTTCCAAAGATCAACTTAGTCAATTCCCATTCTAATCCATCCATGCTACTGTCTCTAAGCAGTGTTCTTAATAATAGTGTCACTCCTCTACTCAAAATCTATAATCTCTCAGTGACTCCCCTAGGGAATAAAGTGAAAATGACTAACCTTGGCTTTCAAGGTCATTCACAATCTGACTCCAACCTACCTGTCCAACTTTATCTTATAATTTGACTGTTTACATAGTTATCATTCTATCCAAACTAGAACATACTCTACCTCTACCTTTTCTCCCTAATTTCCATCTTTCCTTCCTTTCCCAATGCCAGCCCTTAGAATAAGGGTCTCATTCCAACCCTTAGAATAAATTATACATGACTTATCTCTATCAAATAGAGATGAATCTTTCCTTTAAGCCCTGAAAATCAAAATCAGGTGATACCTTTTCAGTGACTTTATGAAATGATGATGCATAGCAAGAAGGAGATCAAGGATGCCATTACTCCCCTACTCCTCAGTTAACCTAGACAGGTTTTGCAGTAGATTAACTGAGATTCATTTCCAAGTTCTGAGGAGATAGATATTTGTAAAAGACCATTTAAAAGGCAGCCTGTTAAAGACCTGAGTGAAATTCTCTTTAAAAAAATTTCAATTAGCTAATGTAAAGGATTGGGAGAAGTTGTTAGTGAGGAGAAAAAGAAAAAACGAGAGAGGGAGAGAAAGAGAGACAGAGAGAGGAAGGCAGGAAGGCAGGAAGGCAAGAGGGCAGGAAGGCAGGAAGGCAGGAGTGCAGGAAAGAAGGAAGGAAGGAAGGAAGGAAGGAAGGAAGGAAGGAAGGAAGGAAGGAAAAGAAGAAAGGAAGGGAGGAAATTAAGTGGTCTGCATTCTAGTCCTAGTCCTACATTTACCTTGCTGTGTGACTTTAAGACACTTTCTCAATGAGCTTCGGTTTCCTCCTTGGTTACATGAGGGGGGTACAGCCAAATGATTTGCAAGGTCCTTTTTGCTTCCTACATTTTAAGACTATAAATGGGGGTATTATTTTTAAAATTTTGGTTTTGTACCCTTAGGTCTGGTGCTTTAACTGACAATCTTGCTCTTAAAGTGTCTATAAAGCCACAGGGGTCTCTCAAGTTGTAGGTTTACATTTGAACAAGGACAGTGGTATCCCAGAGTTATTGCTGGCATCTCAAAGCCCTTTAATCTCCTGTGAAATGGGGTGTGAGAATCAGTCTACTGGCAGGAGAGTTCATAATCATGTTAAAAAAAAAATCAGCAACCAGCTGTGTGTGAGTCCTCTCACCAGAACAGCTGAAGAATATGAGAGAGTGACTTTCTCTCTATAATCTTGAAGAGATTGTTACTGGGAAGGAATAAATTAGCTAGTTCTGGCACTTCCTGTGCTGGACTTGTGTTAAGGAGAAGTACAGATATTTAGACTGTGTACGTGATGCCAAAGGAACATTTGGAAAGGCAAACAATTCAGTTAACAAACCAGGTGTTTACAAGATACCAACCAGCCAGTTGGACTGATTTGTTTGCCCTGAACAAAATCAACCAAATTGAATGGTTGTTTTGGCATCTTATACCATGCTGCAGCAGGAATGGCAGCTGAGTAAGGCTTCCTAGGAGGGGCCAGAACCAAGAGCCCAATTAAGCAAGTAAAGACTGGCAGGAATCACAGGTCAAAAAAGGCACTGGGTGAAGTACAGAGATGTATACAGGGCAAAGAGAATCAGGCAGGTATACAAAGCTAAGCACACAATAATTCCAGGCCAGAGTGTTAAGCAAAGGTTGGAATGATCTCTCAGATGTGGGTAGGCAGGATTCAAATGTTCCTGGAAATAGAGTGGCAGAGACAGGAGTTCAAGTGAATGGGGACATGAAGGTGAATCCTTCCTCTGTCTTTTTTTTTTCTTTAAATTCTCCCCACTGTGGGGATAGGGTTTAGAATTATGTGCTTTGAGGCATGGGGGAATCAGAGCTAAAGAGCTAAATCAAGCTTCTGATGATGACTAGCACACGACTTCTTTAAAAAGTCTTAGATTGTGTCGAACACAGCCTGAAAGAAGGCCACCCAGGTCCTTAGTTCCATTGCTTTCCTAAGCTTGCCATTGAAGTGCAAAGCTGACAAGGCCATATGTTTTGGGGAAAACGTGCAAGAGATTATAGCATTTTTTGGTAAAACTTGTAAAACCCAGTGCTCATGCTGACAACTGCTCAATTATATCCCACTGCCTTGGCTCCTAACACTAACTGTTTGGGGGAGATCTATCTCATTGCCCTGTGGAAAATTCAATTTAATTAACCTTTATTATGGACCAATTGTGCACCAGGCACTGAGGATACAAAATAAGCAATCATTCTTGCCCTCGAGGAGTCTTCAGTCTAATAGAGGCTGTGGCACATAGACAAAAAAATATGAAACAAGATAGGATGAGCTGAAGGCAAAGGAGAGACATCCAGACAAAGTGCTCTAGGAAAGAAATTCCTGATAAAAAGGATCCCATTTTTGAACCTTTCTAATCATTAGAAAGCCAAATCTGCTTCCCTTTAATTAATACCCAATGGTCCTGTGAAGCAACACAGAACAAATCTAATCCCTCTTCCACATGACAGTCCTTTAGATGATTGATGATAGCTATCATGCCTCCACAACTATTCACTTCTTCAAGTTAATCATTCCAAGTCCCTTCTACTTTTCTCCTATGACACTGACATTCATCTGTGCGTCTTCACGGCACTGAGGTAGTACATACAGTTGATAGATAGCTGATTGAAAGAAAAGAAGACAAGTTCAAATCCACCCACAGACACTTCCAAGTGATGTGACTCTGGGTGAGTCACAATCTCTATGTGCCTTGATTTCCTTATCTGAAAATGGAGATAATAAGAGCACCTATGCCATAGGGTTGTTGTGAAAACAAAATTAGCTAATATTTGTAAAAACGTTTGGCAGATCTCAATACTACACTAATAGTCTCTGCCAAATAATTTTCTTCTCTCACAGTGATATTATTGTAACAGCAATTATAATGAAAATAGTAGCTGGTGTTAATATAGCCCTTTAATATTTTCAAAACGGTTTAAACATATTATTTCACATGACTCTCAAAACAACCCTGTAAAGTAGGCGCTATTACAATACCCGTTTTACAAATGAAGAAACTAGGATTGGGAGAGATTAAGTGACTTGCACAGGGTCATGCAGCTATTAAGTTTCTGATGAAGGATTTGAATCTACATCCATCATTCTGACTTTATGCAGCATTCTACTGAGAAAGGCGTGTCTAAACCTTTCCTAATGGTCAACTCTTCCCCAAACCTGGGAAGAGGATCTATTTAACATTTTCAGTCAACAAACAAGTGAACAGACATTAAGCATTTGCTATGCCCCAGGAACTGGGATACGGATACAAAAAAGGCCAAAAATAATACTCGCTCTCAGAGAGCTCAGAATCTGTTGGGAGGAGTGATTGGAGTGAGTTCTGAAGCAGAGATGATTTGAGAATTCATCTCAAAGGAAGAGATCTCAGATATGCCTCTTCTCCTACGCAGAGTATCATCAGGACTCCATCAGCCCCTTCCTTGATTGTAAGGTAAGAAAAGGCACTTAGCATCTTCCTTGAAACCACAAACATACCACTCCCCATCCTCATCTTTGCCTTTACCACTCCACTTTTTTCTACAAAATTGATAATAAAATCAACAAAATGTTTGTTCTTGAGAAGAAGTTGCAGGCTGCCTAGAGCAAAGCTCCCTTCCCTGACCAGCATTCCATTCCCAGCTCCCTCTTATCCACCCATGTCAGTACCATCCCTCCACTGTGCTGACCACATTTTTGTTAGTCTTTAACTGTACCCTTCAGTATTTCCTTGTTTTCTTTTTCTTTTTCCTTTTTGTTAACTACCACCTATAGTGCACCTGTGCCCACCCCCAACAATTACGTATATCTGTGTGTTTGTGCTTGTGTGTGACTATGCTCTTATGTATAAAATTTCTTACATGAGGACACATTACTATCTTCCCCCTTCCCAATATAACGTAAGCTTCTTGAGGATAGGGACTTTCATTTTGCATTTGCATCTTAGTGCCTAGCACAGTCCCTAGTATATAGTAGGAGCTTAATAAATAATGTTTAATGGAATCATATTGAAAGCACAAAATGGCAGAAATTTTTACCTAAAATCTTTCAATTTTCAAGTTTTACAATTTTGAATACTTCCAACATACAAAATATTAAATAGGATTAAAAGAAGGGAGGATACTTAGCCATGTCTCCCAGAGCTAAGAAGAACACACAGGATCCTTAATGTACAACCACTTAATCTGTCACACTCTCAGGTATATTTATGACAGAGATACTCAGATAAGAAATTATAGACAGGCAGAAACTTCACTACCTCGTTTGTTTAACTATAATTGCTTATATAGTTACATAAAATAGGCTGACTGCCATTTTCAGGGCTTTTAATGTTTTTTTTCCCTCCTCTACAATTATATTGTATATTCAGACCTATGCCTAAAGAAATAAAATTACATTTATTTAGGTATCATTTCAAGGGTTGCCTGTGTCATCGGACTTCCAAACAAAAGAACACAATCTAGAAATTTATAATGCTTTTACTTGAGTCTTTCACTTTTTTATGTACTGATGAAATACGGTTACAGCATAAAATTAATAACAATTCACATTCACATGGCACTTTATGGCTTACAAAGTGATTTTCTTCAAAACAATCCTGTGAGGTAGTTAGCAAAAAATATCACTTGCTCCATTTTACAGATGTGTCTCAGAGATTTGATATAACTTCCCCATTGTGACACTGTGTAAGTGTCTGAGTCAGACATCATCACAGGTTTCGTGACTCTAAAGCCATATTCTTTGCACTATATCAAATTCCCTTTCATGTCTGTCTTCTCTCACCTTCATGAGCAAAATACCCTTTAGAATTCCACTGGCAATTCTCTTCCCTACTCTCTCCTCTTTTGCTTATTAAATATGCCCTAATATCAATTTTGTATTGATTTATTTGTGGTTATTATCTGGAAAATAAAAGAACACATATTTAATAATGAGTATACACCTTAAGATTTCTAAATTGTCAATATTTTAGGTAAAAATATACCAAGATTGATTTTTTTCAATGTACAAAGAAAAGCTTCATAGTTTTAATTAAGCTCTTTTCCTTGCTACTTAAGAATACTTGCAATTAATTATTATCACATAAATAGCCTCTTAACTTAAGGTAATTCTACACCAAGTCCAGTGTTGCTAGTTCTCTTTAGTTTAAAACAAAGCAAAGCAACAACAACCACAACAAAAACAGCCTGACACCTTAACTGACAAATTTTGCCACCACACCCTAAGATTCAGAAATCTACAAATAAAAAAAGGCAAAGAAATGTAGGTACATTTTTGAACGTGAGGAACTACCCCCTTTCAAAGACTTCAACCTGATGAAAATGACTCCAAATGAATTCAGCAACTAAGCAAGTGAAATTCTCACGGAGGCAAGATGGACTGCACAAAGATTCTAAAGTTAACTGTGGAAATTAAAAGCACAAATCTTCTTTAACCTCCAACTCCCTCTGGGCTGACAGTCTTCACAAACAGTTGAATTTGCCATTCAAACTTAATTCTTCTGACAGGGTGAAATTAGAGTCATAAAATCCTCATTCTTAACTATGGCCGATATCAGTTTTACTAGATACTTTCGAGCCCATTTCTTTTATCCCCCTATTTTTTAAGAAGAAATAAATCTAATGCATATTCCCTAATTTTTTTTGTGAGTACTCAGGAGGATATTTAAAATAAAACTTTATAGGGAAGTCTCAAGGATATAAAGAGAGCAGATTGTGTTGCTGAGCGTATAACCTATGTTTAAAATGGATTTACTAGTCTTTCTGCGGCTTATATTGCCAAAGATGATAAATGCTTCAAAGATAATGCAGTATATTTCCTTTCTGACTGAAAGATACCAGACTCCTGAAATGAAAATTTAGGCAGAACCCAGGAATCTTCCTAATATTGAATTGCAGAAAGAAAATGCAACCCAAGCAAGTTCCTTCTCCAGAGGTGTTTCAAAAGCTACTATATACCCTTTGGTGAACATACCTTCCCTGGCTCCCTGGGAATGAATTTAATGTGACCTCCAAGAACTTTGGAAATCTCAGCACTCCAAATGTTCTATGAATGATACTTTATTTCTCTCTCTGATTGAAGAAAAGCATGTCAGGGAGGTTTAAGAAGAAGCACATTAGTAGAAGATACAGTAGGTCATGAATAAATATAGGTATTATGAAATCCAAACACTATTGGCTACCATCAAATATAATTAGAATTGAAGGCATTTATTTCTCTACTGGGGAAAAAATGTTTTCTGTGGTAATGTCTAGGACTTAGCAAATAGAAAAGTTAATATACAGATTAAACTCTGCCATGAGTGTTACATTAAAAGTAATAGAGTTGCATTGCAGTAATCCTTTTTGCATTTTGCTCCTACAACAACCACATTATATAATAGGACAGAAACATTCAAAGATTACCATTAAATTATTTTGTATACAAACTGGAAAAAATTACTTATACTAACATCTAACATTTATCTGGGGCATTAAACACTGTAACATAAACTGGGACATCATTTCATTTCCTTAGCATGAGGTTTCTCAAATAAATCCTATATCTCTTAATTATGATATGTCTGCAAAAAACAAAACAAAACAAAAAAATCAAATAAATAAATAAATACATTGCTTCACCCCCACCTCTACCACTAATCTCCCTCAATAGCTTTTCTGTTCATGGAAAAGATAAAACACAGTAAATAGTTTCAAGCCCCTAAATTCCAGATAACCATTCAGAGAAGCACAAGATTCACTGTTGTAAAGCCCTTTATGAGACTGTAGTAGTTGGGGATGAGATTGTAAATGGGGAAGCCTAGATTGCTTTGATTTAGAAAATTGTTGCTATTAAACGGTTTACAAAGAGCCTACTGTTTCTGCATCATTATCCCCAATGTGTCAAAGTCAGCATTTTCACAATATTTAAAGCACTCTCAACTTCCTCATAAATATTATTTATATTCCAGCATAGCTATTTGGCATATCAAAAATATCATTTACAGTCTTCAAAAGTTATATGGCGTGATCACCTAAGCCCAAAGTTTAGAGCTTAGAATAAGGATACAAGAGTTTATAAATCCCAATGTGCAGAGCCACACAGCACCATGTCATATGACAAACTAGGGCCCTGGAACATTCTGCTAGTATGCCTAGACAGTGACTGGGGTCAGCTGGGCATATCATATAAACAATTTTTTTTTCTGCCCTTGGAACTCATTTGTGGCTTTTTTTAAACTGGCCACTATATGGGTCTCTGATTTTCCTCTTTCTCCATTCTTTAGAAACAAATGAAGACAATGAATGAAGAAAAAACCAAACAAACCCTACACACATTGATTGCTAGGTGCCAGCAACTAATTATTATACATATGCACAGAAAGAACAGCATGCATTAAGCAAAGGGTGTCCTGGCTCCCAAATGGTTATTTTTCTCTACCTGCTTGTCAAGTTTCAACCTAAGGGGGCTTCTTCTCCAAACGACTTCAGCCTGCATTGATAATTGCTTTCTTTCTGGGATAATGGGAAAAAATAGTTGAATTTAGAGAAAAACCAAATAGTTTTTTTCTGAATAAGGGCCCCCAATAGAGGATCTAGGTTCAAATCCCTGTTTGGCTATTTATTATAAGCCTTTTGTTCTTAGTCCAATCCCTTCCTCTCTAAAAGGCCAGTTTCTTCATCTATAAAATGAGGAATGAGGGGATTGAATAAAATCTTTAAAGTCTCATCCAGCGCTAAATATATGATCCTATACACCTCTATAGCAATGGTCTGTCTGTACTATCAATTTTGGTACCTCATTGCATTCTGGATCTTCCTGAAGTTCTTTGATTTATTGTTTTTATGATGGCTACTACCTAAATTCTGAATCCACAAATGTCATTGAAAAAAGAAATGTAATAAAAGTTCTTTCCACTAAATTGTGATTTTGGTGAGCTATCATCAGTATCCTTAACCTTTTGGTCTCAAAGGCAAGTAAGGATCAGCAGAAGAATCTATCCAACTGGAAAAGGCTGTGAGTATGGAAATAATAAATACTATTAAAATGTAATTAGAGGGCTCAAGAAGAGCAGGACAGAGCATGGTATCTAACACCAGTTGCTGCTTAATATTTGCTGTTGAAGCGAACCAAGAAGAACTAGAATGATTATAATATGCATAGGGTATGAAATTATCCACACCACTGAAATCTAAGATCCTTGAAATCCTTGTATTTTTCAAGTTTAGGAACCTACATCATTTGATTATAGACTATGTTCTTTAAAACAAACACAACACAATGTATTATTGCTTATTTGTATTTTAATATTATAATAATTTCTGTATATTATCACCACCCCTTTAGCCCCATATCCCTCCTCCAAAATCCCACAATGATTTCTACATTGGAAGAAGAACAATTAAGTGAAAATCATTCAACAAAGCTACAAAAGCCAATGGAGTATGCAGCTTCTGTACCTGTAGCCCCACACCACTCAACCCAGAGGAAGAAAACTACATTATCTATTTATATTTTAAATCCCTAAGACCAATGGAGAAAAATGCTTATTTGAGGTTGAGAGAGTAAGAGCCTATAGTTGGTAGAATTAAAATCCATAATGACCGTGAGGAGAAAATCCGATATTCATAGGCAAAAACAATGCAGGTTATTTCTAGCATGTCTACTACCCATGTCATTAGTGGTGAAATGAGAAATGTGTTTAAAACCAGCACATGGATATGAGATGTGGGAGGGAAAGTAATATAAATTTATTTAGTGTTTACCATATGCCAGACACTGTGGTAAGTGTTTTACAAACACCATTTCATTTGATAAAACAAGATGTATTTCTTATTCTCATTCTTATTCTCATTTTGTTTGATTTTATCTGAAGATACATTCCTGGAGGGTAATGTCCAACAGGGCATTATATTCAACATAGACATTATGTTGAATGTCTATTCAACATAGAATTGACGATGTTGAATTTGGCTATTCCTATGGAGGCTGTACCATATGCTGCAAACCTATCACCCTCATCCCACTTCAAATATATGACCATTTTGGATTGTTACTCACTTCTTTTCATGACACCTGGAAGAGAAAAAAGAATGCTAGATCTGAAATCAAGAGATACGTGTTCTTCTAATCCTACTCCTGCCACTCCTTACCTACACGGCCATAGTAAATGACAACTTTCTGAAACACAATTTCTTCATCGTCAAAATGCCATGTGTTGTGCCTCTGAGAAAGTGCTTTGCAAACCTTAAACATTAAAGAAATGGAATTTATTTTACTTTATGAGGCAGGATGGTATAGCAGATAGTGCTCTATTTCCTGAATAAGGAGACTTAAGTTTCAATCCTGGTTCAGACACTTCCTAATTTTCTGACTATAATTAACATAACATGCTGTCCCAGAATTTCCTTATCTGTAAAATGGGAAAAATATTATCTGTAAGACCTAGCTCATGAGGCAGCTGGGAGTGAATAGCAACAATTAGTTAACAAGTATTAATTACTAAGGCCTCGGGGTAGGAAAAAAACACCTAAAATGAAGCAGACCCTGCCTCAAGGAGCTTGGATTCTATTGAGGAAGGATATGTACATAAATTAGCTATAAATAATGCATGCAAAAGCAAATTGATATATTTTGTAAAATGCTTTTAAAATCAAAAGTAGAAACTAAACGGTGACTCTGATCATCTCTTCTGCTTTTCTTTACACCTTTTTAATGGATTAGCCTCAGTGGGCAGTAAGAAACATCAAGGCAAGTCCAATACTCATCTTTCACTCAAGAATGGTGGCTGAAAGAAAAGTCTGATTACCGACACAAGAGGCAAACATGAACTACTTATGCCCTTATAAGAAATTTTCCAGACCTGTAAGATGATCAAAATTCTAAACTGCTGGAAGATAGTGCCCATGTCTTATATTTCTTTTCTATTATCATGTAATACCTAGTGCCATATCATACATATTAATGAGGATGAGGATGAGGATGAGGATGAGGATAAAATTTACATATCCCTTTAAGGTTTTCAGAATGTTTTAAAATTTTCTCATTTTTTCTATGCAACAAACTTGGAACACAGCAAATGTTTATTGCATAAATAAATGAGTGATTTATATATCTTATAAATGTTACATAATCTTACATACATTACATATATTTTATATGCCATATAACTATATCTTATATACCACATTATATCTCTTACATGCCATACATACACACACACACACACACACACACACACACCTTATATACCTTTGTAGAGCACAAGTATTCAGAATGTCCTATCAAAATTAATTTAACTTATGGAATTATTGAAACAGAATGTGAAACATATTCTGCTAGTTTTCAGTACACAATTAGCCAAAAGAAAGGGAAAATATTCTGATAATTTATCCCAGGTTATAGTGAGCTTTCCCTTTTCCTGATTTATTGTTTATTTAATTTGCTTGCTTTGAGGGAAACAGAAATCAGTACAATTTAAATTACACATATAATAAAAGCCAAAGTACACAGGCCCTGTTTTCTCAAGTCTAAATACCTCCTCCCTATGGCAATATAAAGAACAAAAAGGCAAAATATGGGGAAGAAGAGGAGATTAAACCAAGAAGAAGAGAGTGAATAATGAAGGAACATCCTGAAATCCTTAACCAAAAGAACGATTTTCATCTGACCATATTCTGGCCCTAAACATTTCTAGGCTCCTAGCAGATGACAGTGTGATGGGAGCCAAAGTTCTGCTCCATCCAGAACAGGAGGCTTTCCAGATTTCACAGGTCTAACAAGGTATGTGCTTTTGTTACCTTCGCGATCCCTCTCATGCCCCATTCCTCCTGCCAGCTCACCATTCCAATACAATTCCCCATGATCACTAGGCTGCTCTTGTTTTTGTTTACATAGATCATAGGAGCTTATTTCATAAAGTTTTTCTTTAAATCTGGAAGACAACTTAGCAAATAATTTCATAAAATTCATGGCACGGCTTGTCAGTAGCAGATCAAGCCCTACCAAAATGATTAAGAACAAGCTTCAGTTGTAGAAAACATGAATTAATCTGTTCCTTGTTTGTCTAGGAGGCATAATCTGACCTGCCTTGAATTCTGAGGTTAGTCAGAAAGGTCACTCCATGTTGACCTGGCTCAGCACAGCATTATATTATTTATAAGATGCCTACGTGTGTGCTTCCTTAGGCCTTAAAAATGCTTTAAAAGGTTTTATATTGACAGCAAGTTAATGCCTTCGTTGGTAAGTTAAGTTCTTTGGCACATGTTGTAAGGATGATTGCAAAGAGACTTGAAAGGAAAAATACTATATCCCACACATACATATTGATATTTCAAAGCCCTGCCATTGGGGATTCTACAAAATAGGATTTTACACTGTGCCCTTCACCCCTCTCCCCAAATAAAAATAAATTGGGAAAATAAGTCATACATTTGTCAACTGAATTGAGCAAAGATTTTCCTTCTGAGACTCATCTTTTGACCTCAAGTCACAGAATTGGGTAAGTATGACTTAGGCTTTGCCTTTTGTATTCATCTGCCTGAGCTACTGCATCATTTCCCTAGTTGTACAAGCCATACTCCTTCCCATTTGTGTTTACAAGAGACTAGACCAATATTATATTTATTACATTTATCAGTTATTTCTCATGCTTTAATTCATACATAATTGACATATTTTAATTTGGAGGGCGGTACGGTAGAGTCGTGGTAACAATTTCACTGCCTGAGGGTTGCAGCGGTATTTCTTTTTTTTTTCCCTTTTTTTTTTGTAAGGGGGAAAACAATTACATTGGTGTAGGGAATTCCGGCTTGTTGTTGTTGTTTTTTTTCAAGTATGCAGATCAACAAATTGTCGATAACTATTTTCTTGGCTCCTTGGGACCCATGAAAACTTAAGTGAATAGTCCACACCCAAGGACACCCATCTAAAGTATAAAGTGGATTTTCTACCTATTATATCATATTGTCTCTCGCATTAGTATTAAATTATTAAAAGATAAAGCCTCTAGTATATAGGTGATCTATAAAATATATGGAAGGACATGAACAAGGATCATATATTAGAAGGCATGAAAGGGTTCCAAAGAGTACCTGCACAATGATGGATCCACTGAAGTCTTAACACAGACCTCATGTTGGAGAGGCTTCTTCTCTCCTCTAATGGAGTGTAAGTCTTTGAAGGTAGGGGCCAATTCATTTTTCCTCCACTCCTATATACACATGTACATGTACACGTATATGCAAATGTACACACACACATTCTTGTATTCTCCAGTTCCATCCTTCTATATATATATAGAAATCCCATGAGGAAGGCACATGGCAAACTTGAAAGTTCAATAAATTAAAATAAATAATTACTATTATTATTAATATCATTATAATCTTTAATAAAAAAGGCAAAGTTTAATCATACTTACCAATTCAATGACCTGAGGTTAAAAGGTTAGTCTCAGAAATAGAGAAGCTTTTTGCTCAATTTGGCAGACAATAACAGGTGATAATAAAAATAATAAAAAATTATATTATTAGTGCTGTTATTATTTACCCATCGGAACTAGAATCTTTACAATTCTATGCTTCTTGTTGTATATGTGTTATGTGGACTAGGGGGGATGAGAGGGAGGGCATGATTAGTACAATACTTAAAACTCCAGAACGGATCTATGACCATTATCTTGAAAGTGCGTATGCACCAATGTATATTATCTTGATAGTTTGTAGTGGCCAAGTAGATTAATGTTATGAGCCTTTCTTGGTGATTATCTCCTCACTTTGGTTGGTTCTTAAAAGAAAAGAAAAAAAGACAATCTGCTGCTGCACCCATGCCACCTTGCTGGCCTGGGTGGATTTGCCAAAGCTCATATTTCTATTCACTAAGCTTCTGAGAATCTATACCTCAATAAGAAATCAAAGGATATCTCTGTTACATGATCTCATCAATATGAGTACTCCCTCCAGTGGTATAGATTGCTACCCCTCCAAGCCTTCAAAAAATTACTTAATCTCAGAGGTGCAAGAGACCAGAGATGTACTCTAGTCCAACTCATGCCTCAACAAGAATCTCTATACTATAACCAACCATTGGTCACCCTATCTGCATTTGACCATCTCATTCTGTGTAATACTTGACCATATTCTCCCACAAATTGGGCCCATATAGGATCTACCTACTATGCTGAAGGCCATCCATGCTCTCCTTTAATATTCAGTGGGTGATTTGCTCATGAACTGTGGCTTTTATCTTCACAACCAGCCCACTCTTTTCTGATTATATATTCCAAAATAATTTATTTTAACAAAGCTTGAATGTGTTATACCTGAAAGTGTACTAAATCTAGAATATATTTCTCCACTACTTTTTAAAAATTCTTTGGATATTCACTGGAATATCCAAATAATACCCAATAAACTCAAGATTATTGAGTTCTATGATTTGTGGCCATATACTATTATCAGAATAATACTGGTTTTACAAAGATGTGGGGTGTGTGTGCATGTGTGTGACAAACAGACCAACAGAGACACAGAGAGACAGAGAGATTTTGGGGATTTCAGTATATTTTTTCCCTTATATTATCTTTTCACTATCTTTCTGCTTCCTCCTTTGATGACAGATTCCCCAGGGTTTGGATTTGAAAGTTGTCTTGCCTTCCCCTAGCCTGGGAAGTTCATGTTTTGCCAGGCTTATCTCTATCCCAAGTGAATTTGAGGGTTAGGAGAGAAAGAACCAATTCAGGCTAGCTTTTTGTCCCCTTTAATTCAGATCCATATATGTTGCCGTCCTGCCTCAATTCCTTCTGTTCCTCAGTTCTCTGCTAAGCATCATGGCAGCATACATGCTACCCTACTGCTACCCGTGGTTGTACAACATTCTGGTTTTTGTCTTTCAACTACACAGAAAGGAGAAGGTAGTATAAAATGGAATTTTGTTGCAAGCCTCTTGGTTGATTTACACAATCCTACCCCAGTATGGTGACTGATTGGGGGCTGATTAAATGGATTATTAATTAACCTACTCATTAATTTATCATGCTGTTACTGCTTTAGAGTTCTTTGTGTCAGACCAGGATGATAACTAAAATTGTTTTATCTCTTGAGCATAGTCATTATTTTGGAGAGGCTTGAGAAGTCAAAGATCAGAGAAAGTATCTAGTCCTCTATCTTGATGGTTGTGTGCCCCAGAATACTAACTAAAATTCTTAAAATCAGGAGCAAAATAAATGGCACAGAATCTTTTGGTCAATTGTGGACTGTGAAAATGTCTCCTAGAGAAAGGCATTTAATGCGAATGCTTCTCATTCATTTTTTCAAATATTCATTTTCATCCATGATCCCACAGCTATGATTGCAGATTATTCTCATAACAATTGATAGTCATTTTATGATCAAAAATGAAGACTACAAATGACCAAGTAGTCCATGAGAAGACTTTTCATAGGATCAGCAAATCATAGAATCAGAGGACCTCTTCATTTTATAGATGAAGAACTGACCCTAAGAGAAGAAAAATGACTTAACACACACACACACACACACACACACACGTATGCACGCATGCACTACAAATATCTCCCCACTCCAAACCATCCTCTATTCAACTGTCAAAGTAATCTTCTTAAATCTCAGGTCTGACCATGTCACTGACTATTCCCCCACTCATTCAGCTCTGGTGGCTTCCAATCTATTCTACAATCAAATATAATAATATAAGTTTGATTTATAAAATCCTTCACAACCTTTCCTCCAATACCTTTCCAGTCTTCTTACCTCTTGCACTCTGCCAGGCACTCTGTGATCCAGCATCACTGGCCTTGCGGTTCCTTGATCATACCACTGTATCTCCTGACTGGGCATTTTCCTTACCTGTCTACTGTTCTTAGAATGGTCTCCTTTTTCATCTAGGCCTCCTAGTTTCCCTGACTACCTTCAAGATCTGACTAACATCTCACCTTCTACAGGAAACCACTCCGCTGGCCCTCTTAATTCTAATGTGTTCCCTCTGTTGATTATTTCCAATTTATTAGATTATATGTATA
>CM053581.1:105221366-105247004 GCA_028627135.1 Pseudochirops cupreus | reverse complement strand
AGAGGTGGGGTGAAGAATATAAATTTATCAAATAAACTGATGTGTCCTCAAGCACATATCTGAAAAGAAGCCCAAATTCATATCATTCAGGAGTTGAAGTCTGTGATGCATTAAAAGTCAAAATTTATAACCATCATGCTATTTCTAAGTCACTACACACATATGATGGGGTCAGCATTTTGAATGTTACTTGGAGAATAATAGATGTATACATAAAAAAATACTAGAAAAAGGATGCAAATGCCATTCCGACAGAATCAAGCCTTTCATGGTATTGGACTTCACTCGTTCATTGGCATCTGTTTAGGCAGCTGTTAGCTGGGCAGAAAGAAAGAAGGTATTATTATACCCAAGATTATAGTTAACTTCATATAGTGTTGAGGAGATGTGGGGAAGAAAACTCAAGTATTAGTCAGAAGGAAGTGTACTGTAGAGGGCCTGGTAACTTCAAGGAGTCTGTCTTTAGAAGGTACCATCTTACTGAGATAGTTATGCTTTCTTTGACCACATTTTGCATGTATTTGAGGAGGCATATCCAAATATTAACCCTAAAATGTAGGTAGAGAGGACAGTAATAAAATAGAAGATAGTAATGAAATAGTAATAAAATTAACCAAATTTCTAGGTTTGTTTGTTTTCACCACTTACAAAGTGCTTTCCTCATAGCAACACTGGGAAGCATGTAGGGTAAGTATGAAGATCTTCATTTCACAGACGAAGAAAAAAGGCTGAGAGAGGTGAAACGATTTGTTCAGGGTTACATAGTGAATTAGTAGCACAGTCTGAACACATCTCCAAGTCTTTTCATTCTTAGGCTTAATTTCTTTCCACTCCACCATCCTGAATTTTGAGACTCCAACTCAGCTCTAAGACTCCTCTGAGTAAAGAGCTAAAGTGTGTCTCCCATAATACTCAGCAGAATCTGAGGGGTCTGAAAGTGTTCCATGTTTTGACACACTAATTACATTCATAAAAATATCAATGATGCATTACTTTTTCATTTGGTAGTAATAAAGCTTTCAAAGGGGATGATGTAGACTTTAGTTCAAATCCTTGATGGGTCTATGATCTCATTTATTTGGCATTTTCTTCTTTTGAGGCGAATCTCAACTCTTCCATGCCTGCCCATCCTATGATTTCCTTGTCTCTGCCTTTCCACAAGTTTTCTTCAGGGGCTCCCCCAGACATTTGGGGTGGGGACTTCTTATCTTTCTCCAGCACTGTTAAGTATACCTGCTCAAACTGAGTTGTCCACCTGTTAACCCTCACTCTTATCACATGACTGACCTAGCTTCTTTGTAACTCAGTGGCTTTTGATCTCAGTCTCAATTCGTAAGTGAACTTTCTGATGATATATTCCCAAATCATCTCCATTATCAGCTCTCTCACTCTTTCTCTCTCTCTCTCTCTCTCTCTCTCTCTCTCTCTCTCTCTCTCTCTCTCTCTCTCTCTCTCTCTCTCTCTCTCTCTCTCACACACACACACACACACACACACACACATTATTATAATTATTCGTAACGTGCAATAGTCTATATTTCCCCATTGGCTTTTTTATACTTTGGCGGTTACCTGATAAAGGGAAAGGAGGAAAATAAGCATTTATGTCGCACCTACTGTGTGCCAGGCACTGAGCTGAGCACTGGTTTTACAAATATTATCTCATGTGATCCTCACAGATACCTAGGAGGTAGGTGCCATTATTATATCCATTTTCAAATTGAGGAACTTGAAGCAAACAGAGGTTAAGTGACTTTCTCATGATCATACAGCTAAGTATATGTCTGAGGATGGATTTGAACTCAGATCTTCCTGACTTAATGCCCAGAGTGCTTTCCACTTCATCAATAGTTGCCTCTGATAGCATCCTTTAGCCCAGTGCTTTGAATTTCTTTGTTCCTTTTATATTGTGGGCTTCTCATCAAAACAACAATTGGAGACTGTGAAAAACCGAGAAGGGTGGGGAGAGGGGCAGAGGACTGTGAATGTTTGGGAAGAAGTGAAGGAATTCCAGCACTTTCTTAATTAGATGCACACTCATCATATTTTAATATATAAATATATGTTATTTGGAAAATGAAATCTATCATTTCCAGAATGTATGTATGCCCTTTGGCTTACTTACTACATTATCTAATTGCCTTGGTCTTAATTCATGTTACAAATAACCATGCCTCCTCAGGCCAATTTATTTCATTTATTTAACATCTTCAAAAAAGAGGTATTCTGCATTATCTATTTTTTCCTCCAGATATCTCATTTTCCCAATGTAGTACCATAGTGGCTCCCGACTACATGTTGAATAAAATGAGAGCTGCTTACTCTGGGGCCCTATGTAGTCTTGTAAAAAAAAAAAAGTCTACATTTCTAGAATTATTTGCATTTTTTCCTTCCAAATATTCTAACTTTTCTAGGTTCATGCTACAATGCCCTATCTCTGTGCATACATAACCAGGCTCCCTATTTGGAAAGCACTTCTTTGTGCTTCAAGGCTCAGCCTCCTCTATGAAGTCTTGCCTGATACCTCCAGTTGAATCCATTGGTCCCTTATCAGATTTTCTTGGAGTATCTTGCCCAGATTTCTCTTTTGCTCTTATAATATTCTATTTCATATTATCTGAATGTTTGCATACATTCTTTGGTTTTCATCTTTATAGCAAACACATTGCCTTGCACTCAATAGCCCATTAATAATTGTTTATTAGATTAATGTGAATTAACCCATTAAGCATGAACACTTTAATCTACTCATTTATAAAAAATGAAGTCTATTTAAAACATGCACACACCTGCCTCAGGAAATAGAGTAAAATAAACACTGCTGCCACACGATCCATGTGAAATCAGGCAATATAGGATCCATATCTAAGAAAGCAAGAGTGGCTCAGACCTTTCCCATGGAGTAAATTACCAGAGAATTGTGACTCAGAAACTTTTCCTATGTGATATTTCAGGTTCCTTTCTGGGTCCAGAGCTTTTAGAAATAGTTAAAAGCAGCAGGCATCTAACACATGTAAATTATTGATTAAAAGAAAATTTTACTTAACTTCTCATCTCCCTTTGAAAAATATAGTTTTTGTTCCATATAGTAAAATTTATAAGCTAAAATGTCACATTCATTCAGCTTTTTAAGTAACTAGTTAAGAAAATTCTTAGACTTTAATGTAACACATAGGTGAGAATGGAAACCCAAGTATCATCTCCATCCAAATAAAGTAGTTTAAGTAATTTTTATTTTCATTTTTGGGCCATATTCCATAATGGCTTCTATAAACTGAGTTGAATTGTCAAACTTTATTTTTTCTTTTTAAATCATAAATCTTTTAATTTTATACTGGAGATTTATCTTTGAAGACATTCAATTGAGAACTTTGTAACAAGACTTAATTTTCTGCATCAAACAAGTTCAACTGAATTCTTTCTTTCCCTTTCTTTCTTTCTCTTTCTTTCTTTCTTTTTCTTTCTTTCTCTTTCTTTCTTTCTTTCCTTCTTTCATTTATATACACTTATAATGTCAGTACCACGAAAGCCTCAAAACATTATTTAGATTGAGGTGGTAACTAAAAACTAGACCACAGTAACCATTAATTGCCTTTATTTATTTATTTATTCATTAATCTTTTTACTTATCTGTTTATTTGCTTGCTTATTCACTTATTTAAAGCTCTGGTCACCATAGTCCGAGTTTCATATACAGGACACTTTTAACACATTCAGCTATGAACTAGAAAGACAGACTTCCCATCACAGGGAAGATGGTCCTCTTAAAAAATAAGGCCTAGTTTTTTACAAGGAACCTTCTCTGAGTTTAAGAAGCACAAACTTAAATCTTCATGGTGAGTCAAGAACAGACAGAAGAGTCCTCCTGCCCCAAATAAGCATTTAAAATTCTGATTATTCCCAAGTTGATTTCATCATTTGTTCTTCAGATGAGAAATTGTTCACTCCTTATTGGAAAAATAAATCAAGGGGTATTTAATTTTCTTTTTTCTTAAAAGTCTATGTTACTTTTCCACATGGATATATAGAGAGGTGAACTGTTCCCTTCTCTCCTTATGTATGCCCCTTTATCTCCTTCTCTTTTCCTCTGCCTCTTCCTTATCCTTTCCTTCTTTTTGTGAGCTCTCCACTTATTTCTCCTCTTTCTCTCTCTCTCTCTCCCTTGACATTTTTTGCGCCTTCTCAAATCCCCACCCCATTCCCATCACACACAGCAATTTATTGGCTCTCCCCTGATAAAGTAGAAAGAACACTGGATTGAGTGAAGGCAGAGGGCCAGACTTCAAAGCTTAACACTGATGTTTACTAACTGTGATAATGGCAAACTGCTTTAACTTACTGGATCTCAGTTCTCTTATTTGTAAAATGGGGAGAGAATGAGCTTTTATATGTCCTCCACTCCTAAATTAATGATCCCTCTTGTCTTCTTACTTTCATAGATTCACTAAACCTGTCTTTAACACACACACACACACACACACACACACACACACACACACACACACACACACATTTTTCTTTTGTCCTTTTGTCTGTCTCCATACTTGAGCTGTCTTCCTCTTCTTTATCCTCCCCCAAATACCTCAATACCTCATTTTCTTTTTATTCACTTCCCCCCCCCCAGCCTTCCTCCCCACTTTCCCTTTCCACAGTATCCCTTTGCATATTGGCCAGATAGTCTGGAGTGAAAGGTAGTTTATTTTAAGAGATGTACACACAAACACACCCAAAAACTTTCTTCCAATGCCATTCAAAAACCTTAGGCACTTTGAAGAAAGAAAATGAGGCTGTTACATTTTTTTCTGGTCCCCCAGGGCAAAAGCTTTACAGAATGACAATGCACTTCACTTATACAATCATTTTAAAATTCATTTATCACTTTATCCACATTTGGAATAATACAGTGAAAGATTCCACTTGAAAGCTAGAGCATCAGCATGTTAAGGAGGCCTGTCATGGTTCATATCAAGTTCAATTTTATAGGTTTTTATATTACCGCCCCCAGCTCCACCACTCTATGGTAATCAAAGTTTGAATGATATGAGCAAGCCTATGTATATTTCAGGTTTTCAAACGGAGCATTAGAAGCCTATATGTATTTTGTTTTTCAAACACTCTGAAGAAATGATAGGGCTCTGGCAGAAACGTATCTAGATTGGATCTAAATGGAATGATGCCTAGCAGGAAGAGCTCCTAGAATTATGCAGTATTCTCTGCCCAGTCATTTTTGTACTCGAACTTATTCTGAGTTATTTTCCTAACCCCTGTCTCTGCTCTTATGCCTTTAAGTCCAGACTCTCTCCTTCTGTCCACTGCTTCATCTGAAATAACTTGTGTGGCATCTTTGAGCATGATTCTCTTTTCCTCCTCCACCTTGGACTCCTACCTACTCCATTATTTGGGGTGGAAGGAGGAAGGTGATATAAGTCTCTTCAACCTGTTTTCAGTTGTGACATGACCCAATCAAAAAACAACATCTGAGGGTAAGGGAAATGTATCACTGTAGGTTGTAGTAGTAAAGGCTGTAAGAAGGGGGTCCGCAGGTGTGGCTTTGATATCAAAACCTACTATTCATCAGCTGAGTTTCTTAGAACCTCAAAAGTGTAAGTCCCAATCCAGTTACTAACTAGCTCAGTTTCCCAGAATCTCAGAGGTTCAAGGACCCTCTGCAGCAATCTTGCCCAGTCCAGAACTGACCATGAAATCACTCTGCAACTTTTTCCCAACAGTCATCAGGCTTCCCCAAGAGAGCTTTGGTAAGCAAGACTAACCAACTGATAGTTCTAAATATTAGGAAGTTTACTCTTTATGTCAAGTCAAAATCTGCATCTCTGTAATATATGGCCATTTCTCCAAATTTTCTAGGCTTATCTCTCTCTTACATGATATCCCTTCAAATACTTAAAAACAGAGATAGTGGTCATGTTAAATCTCCTTTACAAACAAAAGATGAATTGTTTCTTCAATGCATCTTCTTAGAGCATGATTTCTAATGCCTTTGCCATCTTGGTCATTTTTCATATTGTTAATGTCTTTCTTAAAACTGTCCTGTAGTATTGAACACAATATTCTAGATACGATCATCTAAATGATGCAACATATAGAGTTCCAGGCCTGAAGTGAGGAGGACTTGAGTTCAAATCTGACTTCAGACATTTACTAGCTGTGTGACCCTGTAGAAATCATTTAACCTCTATTTACCTCTGTTTCTTCAAATATAAAATGGGGATAATAATAAGATATACATTCCAGGTTGTTACATGGATTAAATGAGATGATAATTGTAAAATGCTTATCCCAGTGACTGGTAGGCATTTCACCCATGTTAGCTATCTTTACCATCATATGATTGTGCGAAGGCAGAAAATAACTCAAAGCAAGCAACAAAGCAACAAGAAAAACTCTTAGGTAAATCACTTGACTTTTCTCAGTTAAGGTATGTGAAGGCTATAAAATTCTAGCATACAATAGGAACAGGTACTGCATGCACCTGCAATTTTATTGGCATCAAAAGCTCCCAGTGAGAAACTTCTTTTTTTTTTTTTAAATCAGTACAGATCAGGACTTTCTCAGCAACTTAAGTCTTAAGAGAATTAATTGCCTATAGGTTCAGCAAGTTGCCTAAGGTCACAAAGGGTAGGGTTGGACCTCAAGTTGCCATCTCTTCTCTACTATATCATAGAGTCTCCCTATGCCAACCTAAAACATCATATAATAAAAATGCCAACTTCTAGAGTCTTTAAGGCTTAGAAAACATACTCTTTTTACTACCTACTAGATTTCAAATACCTCCAAGAAATAAGTGTGCTTTATCTTTTTTTGTATATTTTAGTTTATTCTTCTTGGAACACTTGATTAATTCAGGGGCAGGCAGGGGGTGGAACGGGGTGGGGGTCTTATGCATCAGAGGAGCTAATAAATACTTATTGGATTAATTAATTAAGGCTTGACCTTGAATACTGACATTCACCTACACTTCCCTTTTATCAGAATGTTCAATCCCCTTGTGATGAGAATAGAATTTGGTCTTAAAGGGGAAAGCAAAATTTCAGAATATGTTTTGAAGGAATGAGAGAACAAGCATTTATTTATTAGGTACTTAGTATATGCCAGACACTATGCTAAGTTCTGGGAATAAAAATACAAAATTTAGGCCATCTCCACTCTTTGCATGCTTATGTTCCAAAAGGAGGAAGCAACACAGAAAGAAAGCTTGTATCCAGAGAAGAGTGTTTGGGTTTCATAAACCTCGGATATGATGAGTGGGTCAATGAGTAATTCAATTCACATGGCTTTTCTGGAAGCATTGGTTTTATTGATTTGATTATTGTATCCATTTCTGGTTGGGAGAGGTGGATGAGTTCTACACCCAAGGCAGAGCAGAAGGCAAAATGAACTAGGTGGAAAGGTTTCACTACTTAGGCAAAACACTAAGAACTTTCAATAGATTCAAAGAACTCTGCTTTCAAGATGTGTCAGGTAGTATACAGAATACTAAGAGACAGTCTGGCATAATGAGATAGGGAGCTGGTTTAAAATCTGGAAGACCTGGTTTAAATCCCATGCTCTGACATATACTAGCTATGTGACCCTAGGCAAGTCAATTAAATTCTCAATGCTCTAGGCAATTCTCTAAGACTGCAAATTGCAAAAGAAGATGCCAACCTGCTTTTATAGAGATTCCTCACCTGGGAGTTATCAATTCCAAAGAAACTATAGGATAAGTCTTTATTTTAATCTAATGTGGTAGCACAGAATTGATACTAGAGTAGAAACAAGTAGAACTGGGTTATAATCTCCCATGTAAAACTTATTAGTCATGTAAACCTGGGCAAGTAGCTTAGTATCTTTGAGCTTCAGTGTTTCCATTTGAAATAAGGTGGTAAGACCAGATTTCCTCGAGGCTCCTGCCCAACCCATAAACATTTCATATTCATTTCTCAATTGACATACTTGAACAGTGTTTGAATTGGTTGAGGATCCCACTTGATAATATATGACAAGAAAAAGGTAAACCCCTGAATTGGGCTTTTACCATATAGTTCTCAGTGAATCATGCTCTAATTTCTTTAGCAATGTGTGGGATCTCTGAACTGCTTCTGAATTTTCTTCATCATAGGAAGATGTGTCCTCAACAGCCACAGGGGCAGCTTACAGAGCCTAACATACAAGCTTGGTGAGTGAACCCAATTTCGCTTTCTTAGAAGCTACTTCAACAAACTTTATTAATGTTATAAATAAAAATCAGAGCAGAAGTCATCAATCTTATGAATAAGAATCACTGGACACAGAACTTCATTTATAGTGTTTTATGTACACACAACCAGCCATCAATAAGGAGAGATTTTATGGTGTGATTTTATATAAATCAAGTCATATATGGTTTCAATTCATAGTTAGCTGGTCCAAGAGTTTCTAGCTTGAGTAACAGAAGTGGCAAAATGTACAACTTTACATTGGTCCTCGAATGTCATCTCTTTCCTTATGATCTCTGGGAAGAATTAGATAAATCAGAACTAACCTTCTTTCTCTAGTCCCCTTCTACATGTCTGCTGAAGTACAGGAAGTACTCTGTTTTTTGGGGGGTGGAGGGACAAGGTATTTTTTTCTTTTTCTGTGAAGCAGTCTTCATTTGCCTGGCAATCCTCTTATTACCCTGTCTCTCTGTCTCTTCTCTGGAACTGCTCTCCCAACTCAGCATCTTGAATCTTCTATGCCTGGACCAGGCAAGGTATCTAGTTTCTCAGCTAGCTGGCACCTTGTCAGTGACATTAGATGTAAGAAACCAATCATACACTCTCCTCCACAGTAAGATCCCATTCATCTGTCTCTACAAAATAACTTAAATGCCTTGATCCAGAGATATATGGGTAAAGATTAACCTAAATGTGTGAGTGTGTGTGTGTGTGTGTGTGTGTGTGTGAGAGAGAGAGAGAGAGAGACAGACAGACAGACAGACAGACAGGCAGACAAACAGACAGAAACATGTGGAGAGAGAGAGGAGGAGAGAAAAAGAGAGAGAGACAGAGACAGATATACAGACAGGCAGAGAGACAAAGAGACAGAGAGATTGAAAGAGGGAAGGAAAAAAGATAAGAGAAAGAAAGAGAGAAGAACAAGAGGAAGGATGAAAAAGATTAGAGAGAAGAGAGGCTGAGAGAGAGAGAGAAAGGGAAAAAGAAACAGAGATAAACAATGGAACAGAGTCAGAGAAAGAAACAGAAAAAAAGAGAATGAGAGAGAGAGAGAGAGAGAGAGAGAGAGAGAGAGAGAGAGATCTATGGAGGGGCAACCAACAAAAGAAATAAACAAAGAGAAAACTAAGAAATAGACTGTGAAAGAATGAGTTCACTTCAGTAGCAGGACTGCTGAGCAGTACCCTTGTGGCTTGAAATAGAAAATGCAGCTCTGGATGGAGACTGACTGCCTCAGAAGAAAATTTACCCTTTGGGACAGACTGACCTTATTAAATTAAAATTTGAAATCTGAGGTCTTACATCAACATTTCATCTCAAAATCAGTTTCTCTGCCTTGAAGACAAGCTATAGCTGAATCAAAGTCTAACTAAATAGTAAGGAAGAACACGGAACATAAGAATTAACTGTAGTACTTTTTTACACTCATATTGTGAAGCATAATTATCATAATTTAAATCACTTCTTCTGTCCTGTCCACAACATCTATTAGCCTGGGGTCATTTGTGAAATTAAAGGTAAGCACTTTACTTAAAATCAATGATGAGGCTAACTTTATAACAGGAGAGTAAATAGAATCCCAAATGGTGAATTTGTTAACTGTCATTCCTAGGCGTGGACATGAGCACATTGATTGTCTCCATCTTTCTTGCCACCTTTCTGTCTATATCTCTCAACATTATACACAGAGAATACATTTTGAGGGAAGTCTGTGTTGCAAAAGGATTTAAAAGAATCAAACATGATTCATTTACAACTAGTATAACATCAACTGAAAATAAATTGACCTTTTATTAGTGAAAGAGTTCAATGGCTCCCTTACTTCAGTGACTTTAAACATTTTTTTTTTAATGTACACACATCAAATGAAGGTCACATCCCCAGGGTCAGGCAGGCAGAAAGAAGTTCTATTGTTATCCCACTAATTAAAAAAGAAAAAGACCATTCTGATATTTAAATAGCCTTAATATTTGTGAAGAATTGCCTTTACCCCCAAATCTACAATCTCACTGGGGGGAAAAATACAGCCTTTAATCCATCAAAGATCCTCTTATCCTAATCTCCTGTGAATTATGTTTCCCTGTGGTGTATAGAAGAGCTGTCACCTCAAACACCCAGTTCTCTCAGTTCACACTTCTGACAAATGATTATTGCAACAGTGTACTTGTGAAACCAGCTGACCAGCTGGGATCTCAGAACTTTCACTAACACTGCCATCTTCCATCCATCACTGCAGAGTGGGGAAGGTTACAGGGCTACAACTGAAATCCAGGCTAATCTCTTCCAAGAGGAGTCTTGCTCAATTAAACAGTTTAAAGATCAATGTTCTAGCCTCCTCTACAACCTAACATAAAAATGCATCTTGTTCAAAATAGACGTTTACACAGTAAAAAGTCAAAAGCTTAAAAAAACCAAACAAAAAAACACAAACACTTCCCTCAGCCAAAAAAACCATGCCAGGAAGTCAGTGTTTACCATTGAAATGTGGTGAAGTGGAATGAGCTGTGGCTTTGGAATCAAATGACCTGCCTCTGCTATGAGTTTCTGTAGAATATTTGGCAAGGTTTTAATGATTGTGGGCCTCAGTTTCCTTTTCTGGATCAGGTAATTTCTTTTTTTTTCCTTTTCCATTTAATAGTATTTTATTTTTTCTAATTACATATAAACATAGTTTTCAACATTCACTTTTATAAGATTCTGAGTTCCAATTTTTTTTCTCCCTCTTTCCCCATTTCCAAGATAGCAAGTGATCTGATATAGGTTATACATGCACAATCATATTTAACACATTTCCACATTACTAATGTTTTAAAAGAAGAATTAAAACAAAAGGGAAAAATCACAAGAAAGAAAAAAAAAACAACAAAACAAAAAGAGAAAATGGTATGCTTCGATCTGCATCCAGAGACCATAGTTCTTTGTCTGGATGTGGATAGCATTTTCTATCATGAGTCTTTCGGAATTGTCTTATATTGGACCAGGTGATTTCTAAAATTCCTTTTAGTTATATATTCTCAGATAAATAGGTAAAAGAAAGCAATGGAAGTCTCCATGTCATAAACAATTTTTTTACATAAGGAAGGTAATTTTTTCATCAATTTTTAATGTGCATCACATGTATACATGTGTCATTTCAGTGAGAGAATATAAACAAGTTAGAGACACATAAGAAATGTATTTATTCTCATGAGAAAAGGGAGACCATAATCATTGAGAGACACGAGTTACCCAATTTAAAAACTAACTAATATGATTCACAGAGTTACCATAAATGAGCAGTGCTACTTAGAGAGATTCTTTGGGACACAGAGTTTAGAAAATACCACCATGGTAGCATACTGCAGAACTCAGTGGACATCTAATTTTAACAGGAGATTTCTCTTGTTCATCTTTCTGCCAAAACACAGTGGTAGCACACCCTCTGTGATTTGCTACTAATAGAGATGTGTGTCTAACAAATTTCTATTTCATGTATTTTTTTCTAAAGTCAAACTATTTAAAGCCAATGATTATCACAAATTTATCACAGTCAAGAAAACTTAACATATCAATCTAATAAAAATAATTTTGCCTTCTTCAAAGACCAAGGTATCATTATCAAAATCAATCCTTACCTTCCATCCATCACCTCTTTCCAGCCTTGGGAAAGGCTCATTTCCAAGGAGGAAATATATAAGAAGGTTGCATCTGGGTAAAAACCTTGCTTTAGAATTAAATCTCATCCCTATCTTTGCCTGATCCTTTGGTTTATGTAACCCTCTTTGCTCCTGTCTGTATAAACATTCAATGAGCCTGTGAATAATAATCAATAACAATAATAAAATAGCAATAAATAATAAATTTGATATTATATTAATAATATTATATAATATACCATATAATATGTTAATTAATTATATGGTAATATATCAATAATATGAAAGAAGAAGAAAAATTCTGTGAATTCTGAATCCTTTGAAGGAATGAATGAATGAAAGGAGAATTTATTAAACGCTCATTGTAAAACACTGTATGTACTAAGGGCTAGAGATACAAAAAGAAAAGGAAGATAGTTCCCTGCTCTCAAGGATTTCATATTCAAGTGGGAGAAAAAAACATACATGGGACGTTTTAGCTTCAGATCAGATGGAAAGGCCCCATGGTCCCTAGGGTAAGACAGAAACAGATGGTTATATCTCTTCTTGAATGACATTTACACTGGTAAAAATAATTTTTGTTTCTGATGTTAAACCATATCTAGGATTTTGGTAACGAGTTCTCTTTACTATCACCATAGATAGCCACTTGAATGTTCCTTTCCTTTCTCCCCAGTCTTTGTTACCTACCCTAATTGAATGTGTGATTCCTTTTCTTGCTCTTGACCTACTTCTTACCTTATACTAGCTTACATTCTTTCTGACTTCTGTTTCAGTATGACCTTTGAGTTGTGTTGGTTCTTGGACTTCTGACTCATTGCTTGACTGCTGATGTCCCAACCAATCTTCACCATGGCCTTCAACAAATAAATTCCTGGCTTTCCTTATCCCCAATTTTTATCCTGCTCCTACTCTTTTAAACCACCACCCACTCTATCCTGGTGACAAGAGATTAAAACCTTTGGAAGAAACTTTGCTAAAATCCACTATTTTCCCACTGACACAGCAAATGGGCAGTAACATGAAGGATTAACAAAAATTAATGATTTAAAGAAATGATAAAATACCCTGGACTTGATACTGCAAATACATAGCCATTCATTCCATTTTTTTTCTTCCATTGTTTTTTTGGTTCATGTTTGCTTAACTCATCTCACGGAAAATGAATCTGAAAACCTTTAAGGTCAGAGGCTTATTTAGAGACAACTAGGTGGCTTAATGGATAGAATGTTAGATTTGGATTCAGGATGACCTGCGGTAAAATCTCACCTCAGAAATTGACTAGCTTTGAGAAGTTGAGCAAGTCAATTAATGTTTTTCAACCTCAGTTTCCTCACTTGAAAATGGGAATAATAACAGCATCTATTTCCTATGGTTGTTGTAAGGATCAAATAAGATAATATATTTCTGTAAATCTTAAAATGTTCGATAAATACTATCACAACTAAACTAGGCATCACTACCAACAAACAGGCTATGGTAGTGATTTTTGGGGTAGTTGTTTATTTAGTTGGACTAGGCCTGATTTCATCTCTACTTGCCATTCTATTTTTTGTGTTTTAATAGTTCAGTTGGTTTCATGATTTGTTTTAACCAAGGTAGGCTTCCACTTTGAGAAACCTGAGCATCTCAGAGGTAATCATTCTTTTTTGTGATGATAGGGGGATGCAGGCAAATCAGCTTCTAAGAAGAACTAACCTATTCAAAAACACTACACAGGGGCAGGTGTAGGATGCTATCAGCCATTTCCAGAATTAATTAGTATTCATTTTAAGTAACAGGCAAGTGACTAACGTGATAAAAAAAAAAACCCAAGTAAATTTGCAACTTCCTTCCATCATACAATATTCATTTTCATTAAGCAAAACAGCCATATCATGTTGAATATTAGTTTTGCATATTTAATTGAGTATGCATCTTTCTAGACAATAACCACAAGCCACTAACACCAAGTTTAATCATTAAGATAGAATGCAACTGAAATAAGAAAACAGATTCTTCTCCTACCTAGAGGAAGGGAAAAGAGGATGAACAGATGACCTAGATTTTCTTTGACTGGTGAGAGCCACAAACTCCTGCAAAAAGGAGGAGATGATTCTGGGAAGATGGCAGAGTAGCTCAGAAAATTCCAAGCTCTCAATATTTCCCCCACAAAAGAGAGAAAGTGGCACCTTAAGATGAACAAAGTGAGGGCAAAAATAAATAAGAATAGAGGTACAACACGGGTCTTCCTGGGACAATTTGAGAAGCTCAGAAGAAAAATCCCAGGAGAGGTTTGGTCTCTGTGAAGAGTAAACGCCTCCAGGATAGGTTCTGTTTTAACAACAAGCCAACAAGTGACAAGTCCTGGGTTCATTTGAGAAGCTGGTTCAGGCCCAGCCAAAGGAACTTTTACCCCTGGATAGTGAGGGGAGTTGGGCATCTGGACCAGAGAAGATTGACAGAACTCCTACTGACAAGAAACACCAGAACCAATTGTGCTTCAAAGAGCAGCAGGAGAAAGAAGGAACCAGCACACAACTGGTGAGTGCAGAAGCAGTGGGAAAGAAAGCCCCTGGCTGCAGGCACTTATAGGATGTTCAGTGTTTGACTTTGGTTCCAGGTTAGGGGGGAGAACTGAAGATCTGGGGCAAGAGGCACCATTGCCCGTACCCCAGGGTTAGAGGTGATTATAAAAATTAAGCTATTGCCACAGAAAAATTACAGGCACAGGAGAAAGAATCTACCCATAGAAAGCTCTTACAAGAATAGAGAAGACCAGGATTCATCCTGAGAGGAGGATATTGAAGTAAATAAAGCCCCCAAAAGTAATGTCAAATGTTCACCTCCCAAAAAAGAATTCATAGAATATCTTTTAAAAGATTTTAAAAATCAAATGACAAAGATAGAGGAAAAAAAAAAGAATTATCCAAGGAAAACAAGAAGATTATGAAAAGAAAGTCATCCAATTAGCAAAGGAGATACAGAATCTTAAGGAAGAAAATGACATCTTGAAAATTCAGATTGGGCAAGGTGAAGCCACTGAAATTATAGATTAAGAAATAATTAAACAAAATATGAATAATGAAAAAAATAGAAGAGAAAGGGAAATACCTTAAAAGAACAACAACGGGTTTGGAGAATAGATCCAGAAGAGAAAACATAAAAATATTGGACTGAGAGTTATGATAAAAAAAGAAAAGAATCTTGATACAATAATACAAGAAATAATTAAAGAAAATTATCCTGAAGCATTAGAACAAAGGGGGAAAGTAGATTCACTCATACTGGAGAGCAATTGGTAACTATGTTTAAAGGGCTATAAAAATGTATATGATTCTTGACCCAGAAATATCACTTCTAGGGTTGTATCCCAAAGAGGTCATAAACATGGAGAAAAGACCTACACGTACAAAAATATTTATAGCAGCAGCTCTCTTTGTGGTAGCCAAGAACTGGAAATTGAGGGGATGCCCACCAATTGAGGAATGGCTAAATAAGTAGTGAAATAAGAATGTAATGGAATACTATTTCACTATAAGAAATTATGAACAAGTGGACTTCAGAAAAATCTGGAAAGATTAATATGAACTAATGGTGAGTGAAGTGAGCAGAACCAGGAAAACATTGCACACAGCAGCAGCTACAGTCTGCAATGACTGTTTTTGATAGCCTTAGCCCTTTTCAGCAATGTAAGGGCCTAAAACATTTCCAAAGGACTCATGATGGAAAAATGCCATCCACATCCAGAGAAACAAATATGGCCTCTGAATGCAGAGCAAAGCAGATTCTTTTCTTTTTTCCTTTCATTTTGTTTTTTCTTTCTCATGGTTTCTCCCATTTGTTATAATTCTTCTATACAAAATGACTAATGTGAAAATATGTTTAATAGGAATGTACATGTAAAGCCCTTATCAGATTTCAGACTGTCTTGGAGAGGGAGGTGGGGGGGTGGGGAATTGAAAGGTCATGGAAGTAAATGTTGAAAACTAAAGGTAAATCAATTAAATTTTAAAAAAAGAAAAAATACATTAATCATCTATTTAAAATGATCCTATAAGGAAAACTCATGGGAATATCATAGTCAAATTTCAAAACCCCCAGCTCAAGGATAAAATATTTAAAGCAACAAGAATAAAACAATTTAAATATGATAGTGCTACAATTAGAATCACACAAGACCTAGTAGTAGAGACATTAAGGGACTGTAGGTCTTGGAACATTATATATTGAACAGCTAAAGAACTGGGAATCCATCTGAAAATATCATATCCAGCAAAGTTAAGCATAATCCTGAATGGACAAAAAAAAATGGAAATTCCATCAACTTTCAGACTTCCAAGAGTTTGTAAAAACAAACAAACAAACAAACAAACAAAACAAGAACAACAACAACCCTGAACTTAATACAAAATTTGGCATACAAGAGTCAAGAGAAATACAAGGTACATATCAAAGACTGATTATAAGGGATTCAATGAGGACAGACAGTTTACATTTTATATACGTAAAATGTGAAAGGTATGTATAAGATCTTTTAATAATTGGGTACCTCATAAGAAAGAGTGGGGTAAACCTAAGTATGATGTGAATTTAAAAAGTAAAGGCATTTAGGAACAGCTAAAAAGAGTAATTATTTTATACAAATGAGGTGCAAGAGGAAGAATATAGAGGAATTATAGAGGATACAGAGGAATTAGATGGGAGAGTAGGGCTGGTAGTTCCAGTAACCTATTTTCATTGGGAATAAGTTTAAGAAGGAACAGTACATATATATTTATAAGGGCATAAAAGTCTTCTAAATTCAGAAGAAATAAAATGGTAGCAGTATAGGGTGGGGGGAGAGGACAAGGAAGGGATCTTTAGAAGGGAAGATAAGGGAATAGGTAAAAGGGAGGCATAGAAGGGTGTTTAGATTTATGGGAATGGGAGGATAGGGAAGGGATCCTATGAGGAAAGTAGGCAAGTTAGGAGGGCAAGATAGGCAGCAGAAGTAAAGTAGAGGAGGAAGGAGGGATAGGAAATAAATGATATGCACAAACATAAAAACAAAGATCAGGTGTGGAATTTGTTTGGAAAAGTATATGTCTATATATGAATGTATTTATCTCTACCTACAGAGAAACACATCCAAACTTAATTGTAGCCTTCTGTGGTGGGAGAACTAGAGTGAAAAAAAAAAAAGTAAAAAAGTACACGGCAGAGAACAAAAGAAAACTTACAAGGAAGCAAAGAAAAGATGGACAGTTCTCAACACGTGTATTATTTATCATATAGGCTTTCTTGAAATGAAAATTTATTGTTACATATTTTGAATCTCATATTCTAATATGTACATGATATGCTTTTTTCTTTCTTTGTATTTAAGCTCCAATATTTAAGTTTATGATATGTTTTTGTTTCTTTTCTCTATTCAGTATCTGTGTTCTGGTGTTTGAGTCTAAAACAAAATTTTAAAAATATATTTTTTTAAAAATGAGTGGGACAGTGACCTGAGTAGAAAGTACCCAGGAAAGTGGGAAGCAGGAATGCTTCCTGCAGTGAAGTTAGAATTGATCTAAAAAGTGAAACATTTTGGGGGCAAAGAGCCCAGTAATATTTCATTTGCAACTGACCTGGGCAATACAAAACATCTTGATTAGAGAGCCAAGAAAGGAACAGATTGGGGACATCAAAAGATAAGCCATATGGAATCCAGGAAATACAAGCAGTTCAATGGGACCAGAATGGGACTACAAAGGATTCCCTGAAGCTTGATAATGATTTATTTGATCAACAGCACTTGGGAGTCATATTATCTGTCCTATCATGTCCATTAAGGGCTAATGTTGACAGAACAAGTTGCCTGCAAGACTGTGTAGACACTCTTCAACAAAAATGGCAGATCCATATGGAGAAAAAATAGTTTTGTGAGAGTATGAATTGTTAAAAAATGAGAAAAAGAACAAAAATAATTTTTCATCATCATTACTTTCATACAATCATATCAGTGAGTCCAATTACACAGTTCATGATACAAGCAAGCAAATCAAAAACAATCCCTGTGCTACTGGTAATTACAATTAGTCTTATGTTCACCAAGAAAAAAGTATGTACCATCATGGATGGAATTCTCCATAATCACTAAACAAATAAAAAGAGAGAATGGGAAGACAGGCAGATGTAAAACCTGCAAGGTATTAACGGTGGCACTGTATTTTTCAAGGTAAATAAAATGAGAGAAGTTCAGAGCTGGAAGGGACTTCAGAGTTTATATAGTCCAACTACTGCCATAAGTTAGAATTTCCTCTTTGATTTAATATCTTTGATAGGCATTCATAAAGCCTATCCATGAAGACTTTCAATGATGAAAAATTCACTACTTATCAGAACATTACAATTTGTTTTTGGACAATAAATTGAAAATAAAGTGAAATCAATTTTTTTAAACTGTGAAGAATAAAACAAAATATATTAGCAGAAATTGTGATATTATATAAATGAGGAGATGATAAAGGAGTATTTGGCTTCCCTCAATGACTTCAAGTCACCGAGCCAGATCAACTAAGCCTCAGATATGACTGCTAAATTGCTATCAATGATATTTGAAAAATCATGGCAAACCATGAAAATATAACATGCCTGGAGCCTATGTGGTAAAAAGATGCCTATTTTGATTTATTTTGGAACCTTTTAATGATGTCTCATTTTCTATACCATTGTCCTTTCACAATATATCCCTAAACCTATATAACCCTCTTACTTGTAACAAAAACTATTGGACAAAAATGACTGGAATGAACAGAATTGATCACTTACATAATAACCGTTAGTCCCCTTATCTCTGAATTAAAAGGAGGTAAAGGTGTATTATCTTTCATGAGATGCCTAGGGCAAATCAAGAAAGCAGCACAGTTGAACTTTGGGAGCAGGAAGATATCGAATTTTTTGAATACCTCTAATCAGGTACCAAAGTTTCTTCTACTTGAAGTGTCCTTTATCTAGTCTAAAAAATTAGATAGCTTTGACCAAATTAGGTCTTTGGGATGGAGTTCCTGTGTGAGCCCTATATGAGTTTGCTAAGAGAAAGAAGAAAAAAGGAAGGTCCTAAGACATCTTTGTGATAGAACAGTACAGCCTGAGGCAATCTGGGAATCTCTGTTGTTTTTACTAGGTGTCTATATCGTATGTGTTTCCAGGAAAAGTTTTTGTTTACTGGACTGTGCTGTAATTTTCCTGAAGTCCTATTTATTGACTATACATATTGTCCAGGATGTGATAGTTCTGTCATGAGGTTAGTCAGAGACACAACCCTGAGAATTCCTTTTTAACCCTTACTATTCTGTGCATGCATCTGTGTCAGAGATCACAGGACCTTGACAATCATAGGTCACTTTCAGTAATAAGAATTTACTTCTTTCATTTAGTTTCCAAACTTGTCTCTAACTCTGGAGTACCTAGGGAAGTCCTCACCAAGTCACTAGTATTTATACCTGGTTGTTTTATAATCAAATAAGACACAGATTAATTGGTTTGTCCTGAAATAAAGCATAGTATAATGGCCTAGAATAATGGATATTCCTAATCCTGCCAATCAAGCGTCTTCTGAGAGTACTAAACTCATCAAAACATTATAGTGATTTAGAAAGATCATCTAAAAAATCATAGGGACTGATCCAAAACCTTGTGCCATGATTAGGAGAAATTAAAGGCATTAAGTTAACTATAAATAGGAAATCAACACATTAACCTTTACTTTATTTAAAGAGGCAGACACAACATGCATTGCAAATTAGGGACATAAACATCCACTTATTCCTTGTTCACCTCATTATCAAGTGCTGAAATGAGAACACAGGGTCGAAGAAGGGATTAAAATATACTTTCAACCTTCCCTCCTCCCCCTTGTGGAATCCAAGAATCCATTAGGTGAAAACAACAGATTGACACAGCAAGTATGAGATGTCAAAAATGCCTCCAACGGATAAAAATCTTCAGAAGCTGAAAAGGTAAGCATGTAAAACAAAGGCTTAACAAGCATTGCTTTTCATTCTAAGCAGCAAGTGCCATTACAGAAGTAATTTTGTGGAAACAAAGGCAACATGCAAACCTTAGATATGGAAGGCACCTTAAGAACATCTAGTTGAACCACCACTACCACTACCACCTGCACTAGCACCAGCACCAGCACCAACAACCTTAGGCCCAATTTTGCAAGTGAGGAAACTAAAACTTAGGGAGGGGAACTTAGATGCCCAAGGTCACATGGATGGACAGTGGCAGAGCTATAAATTGAACTCAGGTCCACAGTTTCCAAATCTAATGCTTTTTTCATTGCAATATGGCTATGTTTATATCATATCAGATAAAAGGGATTCTTGTACTGGGAGGCAACATGGACAAATTGATATGTAAAATTTCTTCTAACTCTGAGGTTCTATAATTCTTTGAGTAGAGAACTTTTAACCTATTATCCAAATGTTCCAAAATACCCAACTACTTTATAGAGAAGATCAAGCTAACAAAAGCTGATGGGGTTTGTTCAGTTTAATTCTATCTGAATCTAAGAAACTTGAATAAAGACAAATAGATATTTTATGACAAATGTAATTTCAAAATCTAAATCTCTTGCCTTTTAGTAACATGTCATTTGTACTCCACAATGGATGGCACTTTTTCTTTGTTTTCACTGACTTACACAAGGGTTAAGAAATTTGTTCAGACCTCACACAAAGGGGAAGGCTATTTACTTTGATGGTATCAATGCTTCTTGTGCTTTGGGAAGGACACTGGGCCTTAGTGACTTTACTTTATAATAAGACAAAATTCCATCTATTTATGCTAATGATACCTTAAATTTTATTAATCTATTCCAACATATATTATGTGGAGAATATTATTTCCACAAATAAAATGGCACTTTCAAATTAAATCAGATTAAATGAGATAATATCTTTAAATCACTTAGCATACTGCCTGGTATATAGGAGACTCAATAAATTTTCCTTCTTCAATGTCAAACGATACTCTCAGCACAGAACAAATAGCTTGTTTTGTCTTGCTCTGTACAATAATGTGATAATATGTGTGAATGAGTGATATTTAAGTAAAACCAGTATTTTAACATATATCTATTGTCAGCAATATTAACTAATTATACTGTTTTCCTCTACACAAACTATGTATTAGCCATACTGTTGTACTTGCTGCCACCCATATACAAAATCAAATCTCTTGTATTTTTGTCTTTGAACAGATTTTCTCTCATACCTGAGCTATTCTCAGCTCTACCCGTTGGAGTCTCAAGAAGGTCTAAATTTGCTTCATTCCAATCCAATATATTAAATACAATTTTACCCTCAAATTCATTTGTTTTGTGAAGTTTAGATTTAATCAAAGGGCTGCATTGGAGGACCTAGAGGGCCATAAGCAGCCTCCAGGTCACGGGTTCCCCACCTCTGTCCTAGGATAATCATTAGACTTTACAAATAATTTCTAAATATGCTTTATCCAATTAGTTCTGTATGTCCTAAATGGAAACTTTGGTAAAAGTTTTCAGTGAGAAAAAAATCTAACTTCTCCTCCCACATCTTAGCCATACTTTTTATCTTCTTTAGAATGAGTAGAAAAATGATTCAGGCTTTATAGGTATCAAGGGATAGGAGGACATTCAGCAGATCTGGATCATCCATGTACTGGATAATCAGTTCCTGAAAAACTGAGAGTTGATTAAACAGAGCAATATAATCTGAAAGCAAGCTGTGTGTAGTAGCTATCTAGTTCCTTCCCTTTATTGAATGAACAATCTTTGGAAGAAGGTGAATAACCCAGAGTTTCCCTAGATAATTCCTTGGAAAAGCCTCTCTCAGGGCTCCATTCACAATGAGATCAATAAAGACTCTTGTTCCTCTCCTATCTTTAACTTAAGAGTGTCTTGTCGTAGCAGGATCTGGTCATTCTTTCAAGTATACAGTCATTTTCAATAGAAAAAGGCAGAAAATCCATTTGGACACAAGGGATAAAGGTCTTTATAATCTCAGAAATTCATATCCTAGGTAGAAGTGCACCATATTCCACATGGAAATATACATCCTTACTGAAGGAAGCAGGTTAATCCTCCCTTTATCCAAGTGCACATTATCTCAAGGATTCAGACAGTTTCACATTCAGCCATTCAGGATTCTTGGCTGAGACTCACACAACAATAAAAACAAAATGTTGTCTATTACTGACAAGCAGCAAAGCAAATTAAAAATACAGTTTGGAAACTGTAATGAGTCAACAATGTCAAGGCCAAAGAGGGGGAACAAATACATGCCCAGGTTTGCATAAATGAGACGTCAGAGTTGGCCTTGCAGGTAAATTACAATACTTCGTTATGTGACTGCAATTCTATTACAAGGAAAAATCTACACTTTATCATCCTAACTGAGCACCTTAGGAAACTGCAGCCTTTAACTTAAGCTTCTTCACACAGACAATACAGAAGTGGTAAAACAAGACCAAAGGATTTTACAATTACCAAATTTTTCTGGAGGCCAAAGGAAAGAGTAGATAGATATGCTTTGGGTATACTTTTGGCCACAATATCCTTTTAGATAGAGGTTATGACCCAGTCTAATGCAAGGATTCCAATTATAAATTACTACATTGTATTGGACTGCAAAGGGTGAAAGTATACGTGTATATAAGTTTATACACACATATATGTGACCTAAATGTATGTATGTGCATGTGTATACATACATATATACATGCACACATATATGAGTATATGCATTCTGACACAGACACACTAAGTGGCTAAGTGGCTGTATTGTACAGGGTGGGATACATTGCAATCTATACAGACCAGTCAATAAACATTTATTGAATTCCTACAATATGCCAAGCATTGTGCTAAGCTCTATATTGTATATTGAGTAAGCTAGGACAGAAATATGGGTCTGTAGTCAGTAAGACCTGAGTTCAAATCCAGTCTCAGAAACATACTAGCTGTGTGACCCTGGAAAAAGTCACTTACCCTTTGCCTCAGTTTCCTCATCTGTAAAGTGGGGATAATCATAGTACCTACCTCCCACGGCTATCGTAAGGATCAAATGAGATAAGAGTAAAGTGCTTGGTACGATGCCTGGCACACAGTAAGTACTATATAAATGTGAGTTGTTTATTATTATTCGGAATTCTTCATATCCATGTATTTTATGTTGTCTAATTCAACTGATGTTTATTGAATGTCTAGTGTCAGATGGATCCTGGTCAAATTCAGAGAACCACTGCTGATGGTTCAAAGTCACTAAGCCAATTAGCAGAAACCCTTTCCCAAGTGGGAGCTTCTTTTCTCTGGCTTTGAAAGTCACCAAAATATAGTCCTCAAAGCTTTATAATGGATTCACTGCTTTGTTCCTTCTGTGAGTTATGTCAGAGGTGATTTGTCACTTGAATTATTAAAAGCCCTCTTCCAAAGTGTTTTGACACTTTAGTTAGGACTATAAGCCCTTAACAATTTTTGACATCCAGGCAGAATTCATCTGGCCATTCACAGGGAGTCTTATTTATCTCCGAAAGGGTAAGTTCTCACAAATGGGCTTGGCAGCAGGGAGAATGATCTTATATAATACAGAATGATATATGCAGAATAGCCCTACACTTGAAAATCTGGAAGCAGCATAGTGTAATACAATGTTTCCAACCTGTCCAGATTGGACTCTGAGGTATACAAATCCATATATACACCAGCCATCTCATTAATGACTCAATGGGATGAATAAACAAGCCTACCATCTGTAGACTGAATAAATAATATGTCACACAATATGGGTACTACTATTTTTCACATGTATACAGGTACAGTTTTGATTAACATAAAAGACAACAGACACTCAATAAATGTTTGTTGAATTTAATGTGCACATATATTTTTTTTAAAAAGCAAAGATTTAAAATTATTCCTTAAACCAAAGGAGCATTTTATCATTATAATTTTCTCAATCAGTATCTACTAATAACCCAACCCCTATCAGATACGGGTCCATGAAGCTCTTTTAAAAGGGATACTCATACTCAGTGATATCGAGTCACTGGTCTAAGTAGAAAGAGTGGGACACTGAGGATCAGGAGACTTGAGAATGCCTCCTATGTCTACCTGCAATTATCCAGCTGGGGAACTTTGGAAAAGTCACTCCCCCGCTTGAGAACCACCTTATCTGTAAAATTAGGGATTTGGGCTAGTTGATAATAATTGTTCTAAAATCCCTTATAATAATGATAGTCTAAGAACAATATTCTAAAATTTTATGTTAAAGCCATAGTTGGTCTTTCACAAGTAAGAATATTCATTTTTGCTATGTGGGGCCATTTTCTTTGAAAACATTGGATCATGGATGATACCTTAAATCTCAGGGATTACACAGTTGTTAACTGGATGCCCCAAATGCTACCAAGTCATCTGATAAAATATTATGTGAACATTATGGGAAATACTTGGAAATGGGATGGCAGTGGAGAGGAGAGAACAATAACAACAGTCCCTGTTGTATGTGACTTCCCTTATTGTCACAGCATATTGCAAACATAACAAAGGGTTATTCTCAAGAAATTATACATTAAATTAAATTGGGTCATTTCTATTTAGATTCATGTAAACCATCCCATAAGTCAAACGCCCAAGAATCATTAAATCAAATAATATAGCAAAACATTTTCATTTTTTAAAGTTATTACTTTATAGTAATATAATAATATATAATAATAACACAATTATTATTATATATTATATAATATATTTTTATATATAATATATAATATAAAATAATATAATTATTATTATATATTATAATAATATAATAATAATAATATAATATAATCAGTTATATCTGATTTCTCCCAAGATATTGTGTAAGCAGTACACTGAAGATTAAAAGAGAAATGAAACAAAATAAACATTTCTATACATTTTGAGTTAGCTGAACAGGCCAGTACAAAAAAGTGTCTATTTTCACTGAATTTGCATTGAATATTTAACTACCATTTAGACGTCCCTAACCATTACTAACTATGCAAAGTAGGAGCTTAATAAATGTCTAGTAAGTAGAAAGAATACTGACCTCTGGAGTTTGAAGACTTGGGTTCTAATATCGACAATGCCATTTATTAATGAGTGAGTTGGGCTCTAGCTTACACAAAACCCTTACGCTCCCTAGTTCTCAATTTTTTGTGGTGGTGTCATTGTTGTTTCCTCTATAAAATGAAGGGATTGACTGGTACAGCCTCTGAGGTCCCTTGAAACCCTAGCTCTATGGTCCTGTGATGTTTGTTATGGTCCTATTTGATTGTCAATTAATGTCGAACATTGGATCATTTGACATCAAATGCCTTCATTCTTTCCCTTTATTTCCTTACCTCCTCTTTACTTCTTTTTATCATTCAGTTGTGGCTGACTCTTCATAACCCCATGAATATAGCACTCCAGGCCTTTCTGTTCTCCACTACATCTCAAAGTCTGTCCAATTTCATGTTTATTGTTTCCATGACACAAACATCTTATTCTTCTGCCATCCCCTTTTCCTTTTGCCTTCTATTTTCCCCAACATCAGGGTCTTTTCCAATGAATTGCATCTTCTCCTTACGTGACCAAAGTAATTAAGTTTCAGCTTCAGTATTTGACCTTCCAATGAATAGCCCAAATTAATTTCTCCAAGTACTAACTGATTTGACCTTCTTGCTGTTCAAGATACTCTCAAAAATCATCTCCAGGGCGGAGCCAAGATGGCGGCGTAGAAGCAGCAACATATCGCAGCTCTCACATAGCCACCCCAAAATACCCATAAAATAGGACTCTAAACCAATCC
>CM053581.1:105192226-105220866 GCA_028627135.1 Pseudochirops cupreus | reverse complement strand
CATCCTGCCCTACCAAAAAGTGACATAGGAGAGAATAGACTGGGGGAGGGGGGAAATACTGGGATGGTTGTTTTGGGGTGGTGGGTGGGGGAAAGACGGGGAGAAAAGATGTAACTGAAAAAAATTTAATAAAGAATCTCATATATAGCAAAAAAAAAAAATCATCTCCAGCACCACAATTCAAAAGTATCAATTATGCAGTGCTCAGCTTTCCTTATGGTCCAAATCTCACAGTCATACATTGACAATGGAAAAAAAACAAAACAAAACCCGAAGCTTTGACTATACAGACCTTTCTCTGCAAGGTGATGTCTCTGCTTTTTAGTATTCACTTCTCAGCTCCTATCAATCATGTTTCTAATTCCACAACTTAACTGAAACTATTCAAGTACAAGGTTGCCAGAAGTCTTCTAATTATGGGATCCAATGGTCATTTCTCATTCTTCATCCTTATCTCTCTTGCCTCTATCTAGCTTTTGACGTTATTGAGAATTCCCTCCTCTTGGACATTCACCGTCTAACCAAGGTTATCATGACATTGTTCTCTCTTAGATCCCTACTCCCTGTCTGAGTGATCCTTCTCAATCTCTTTTGTAAGATCTTCATCAACATCCTAACCCTCTGTATGAGGGTATGCACCAGGCCTGTGTCCCAGGCTCATTTCTTTGCTCTTTTCACTCTCTGTTAATTCACCAGGATCCATGTTTCAATTATGATCTTCATGCAGATGATTTATACATCCACTATCAAACCCTCATCACTTTTTCAACTCTAGTACCTGATCAGCTTTCATCTGGATATATCCACTTGAATATTCCATAGATATCTCAAACTCATTATGTGCACAAAAGAACTCATCTTATCTCCTAAATTGATTCTTATTTCTTACTTCTCTTTATCTTTTGGATAAATCTTTATCTTACTTCTCTTTATCTATTGCAGCTACCACGCTTCTTGGCATACAAGTTCTTCCTTCTTTACTCTATCTCACATATTCTCTACATCTCTTGTAACACTCCCTATCTCTCTACTCATGTGGTCAAAACACAGTCTTCCAAATCTTTTACCTGGGCAATGGAAATGGTTTCCTAATTATTTCTCTGCTTCTAGTCTTCCCCATTTCAACTCTACCCTTTATATAACTACTAAAATAATATTCCTAAGGTATACTATAGGTCAGACCATTTCACTTTCCTGTTGAAGAAGCTTCAGTCTCTCCCTATTGTCTAAAGTATAAGTTATAAATTCCCCATTCTGGCACTGAAAGTTCATTTGATTGACTGATAGGTGTGATTTGTTTACTTTGTTCTGAGGCCCTGGGTACTTCCATGTTTTTTAATGTTGACCTACTCATCAACTACATTCATTATTCTTCCCAACTTTATATTATCCACAAATTTTATAAATATTCTATGTATTTATCCAAGTCATAGGTAAAATTTTTGATGAGGAAAGATCCAAATACAAACTGTGTGGCCATTCTAACGTTAAGCTGTTATGAACACTATATTGTGATTTTCTGTGATAAGATGTAATGTTGTGAATATTGTACTGAACCTTGATTTGTTGTGAATACTATATTGTGATATATTGTGAATGTTTGCCTTGATTTGTAATGGAATAAACAGAGTGTTCACTATAATGTGTAATCTGAACCTTAAAAGCTGTTCACAGTAGCATTCTTTTGGGAACCTGATGGTGCATGGCGTTACAGGCCCTTGACCATTCTGGTGGCCATCCCTTAGACATTCTCTAACTTATCCATATATCTCCTAAACTGTAATGCCCTGAAATGAATGAAATACTCAAATATGTTCTAAAAAAGGCAGAATTCAATGGAACTATCATCACTTTGTTGCTAAATGATATATGTCTAAACACAGCCAGGATCATATTAGATTTACGTTGGAATGAGCATTTGGGGAATAAATGGTATCAAGCTCATCAGTCTGCAGCTTTCAGAATCCATATCTTGAAAATACAGATATTTATACTCATGAGTCTTGTAGTACCTCTCCCATTTCCCATGATTTCTCAAAAATGATCAAAAGTAGTTTTCCAATATATCCTGGAGAGGATACTGATAATTGGAATATATTTAAACAAGGCATGTTACCGGACAGCATCTAAACCAAAGAAGACCTATGTCTTTGTCTTCCTTGAACCATTCAGTTATTCTGCTCCAAGACAGAAAGCTTTAGTGCAAGCCCACTAAGGAGCAATGCCATTTGAACACCATCAGAATAATCTGGCTATCCCTGGCTTGAAAGGTTGTCTTTTCTTCTTCTTATGAGCAATCATGGCACTCCAATATGAATGGGATAATTATAGTAATTTTCCATCACATGGGACATAGTTCTCTTTCATTTCATGGAAGAAGAAATTCGATGTGCAGTATACAATATGCTCAAATGTTTTTTTTTTTTTTGGGTACTGAAGTTCAGCAAAGACAAATGCAGAATCACAGGGAAAATGCATTGTGATATTTACAAGTATTATTATGCTTGATGACTTAGAAAAAATTTCCATGAACCATGTTCTTTTCTAAGTGATGACAGATGGATACACAATATTTGCTGGAATACTGCTGATATACAGGTTGACACTCTACTCCTTTCTGCACCTTGCACGAAGCATTTGATTTCCCAACTCTAAGCATTTTCCCTGACTGTCCCCTAAGCCTGGAATTCTCTCCCTCCTCGCCTCTGCCTCATGAAGTCCCTGACTTCCTTCAAGACCTACTTTCTACACAAAGCCTTCCCAGATCTCCCTTAGGCTAGTCCCTTATTTCTGTTGATTATCTACACTTTATCCTGTGTATATCTTGTTTTTATCCAGTTATTTTTCATGTTGTAGCCTCCTGTAAATTATGAGATCCTTGTCAGTAGAGACTGTGTTTTTTTCTTTTGTTTTGTTTCTTTGTTTATTTTTTTGGCCTTCCTTTGTATCCCTAGAACTTAGCACCATACCTAGCACATAGAAGGCCCTTAATAAGTCCTTACTGTCTGATAGAGCTTGTGGGCCTATATTTTTGACATGCGGGGATTACCTGTAAAAAGCATATATTAAAAGTATTTCCATTTTTGAAAACTTTCAGTTGAATTATAATTTATGCCAAATGGTAAGTTTAATTTCTTTTTTATTAATTTATTTAAGAGATTGAGATGAGTATGATAACAAGCTAAGGAACTTTAATCTAAACATAGTGATCAGTAAGGAAGTCATAATCTTGAGGTGATGGTTATCCATAATCTAAGCCCTTTTATCCTTCAAATATTAAGCTTCCTGAAGGTAGGGATTTTTTTTCACATTTTCATAACACACAGCACCGTGACCTAAACATAACAGATACTTAATAAATGCTTGTTGAATAGTTAAATTGGTTAACTAGGTATTGGATCCAGCTGATTTGGCAATTCAGTCACAATAGTCAAGTAAGTCATATACATGGAACCAGGTCTAGGCTCTTTTGGGGCGGTGAAATCTAAAGGAAACTATAAGGTGGTTAAGCAGATAACCAAACCAAAGTGTGAAGAACTATTAGACATTGATTAAAGGCTAACAAAAGCTCCCAATAGCAGGGGTCTGCACAGCATCCAAGCAGGAATCAAAAAAGAAAGCAAAATAGAAGGAGAAAAGAAGGGAGAGTAAAACGGAAGGGAGAGGAAAGGCTTTCCTTTGTTTCTGGAGGACTTATTCTGTTGGTGGTGTCCTTTAGAAGTGAGCTTGTGTCTTGGTAGTTCACATGTATTCAGAGATGCTAATCAATTGTTCTGAAGGCTATTCTATCTGCAAAATTGCATTTTAAAATATTACCCATTGTGACAAGCCCTTTCCTTAGCCCCTTCAAAAGCTTTCTGTATCCAATTTCCACACCTAATGATTCTGAGTTCCACAGACTGATCTGAAGTAAGCTACCTTCTTTCCAAACTTGAAATGAAGCATGAAGTGAAAGGAAGACATTTACTGATACACAGGGCATTAAACTTTAAAGTCACTGAGGAAAACTGATGCTTTTTGATCTCAGCAGAGACCACATTCTGGACAGATACTTAAACGTGTGCCAAGCCTAGAGCAGTAATACCTGCCATTTTCAAACAGCAATGAATGATAGTGGCAGTAAAAGCACAATTACATATTTGACAATTATATCATCCTAGTTAAACATTTTGAATACTCCTGTAAGATGTGTAGGATTGTGCCGCAAGAGGGGTTTCCAGAAGGGCTGAGATGACAGCAAGTCATCACAATGATTTACGGTGATTGTGACTACATTCAATTAAATTGTTCTTAACTGATTTTAATTAATTGAAAAACAATGTTAGTTTGGGGAACATGACTTTACCTCTGAGGATGAAATGCTGATTGAACAGGGTATAGCACTTGCATAAATGCTCACTTTTTTTTTTAAGGTGTTTCTTCTGTTGCTGTGGAAACAGGACTGGAAGATATAGAAACTGTACGTATTCCAGCTGTGTTAATTCAGGGATCACTGATGTGACATAGAAGCACAGATTTAGAGTTGGAAGGGATCTTAGAGGTCATCTAGTTCAGTCTTTCAATTTTGCAATTATGGATATTAAAGCCCAGGGAGGATAAGTAATAATATAATAGCTAGTGTACAGTCATTACCACATACCATGTTAACTCACAATATTGACCCCAAAGAAGGTATTCAGTCTTTCTAAGCAAAAATTAGAACTGACCTATAGGATAGGTGAAGTTACCATAACTGCATATTAAAGCATGAACAACCTACCAGATTTATTTCTTAGGGAGCTTAGAGAGTTAATTGACCTCAATCCAGCTCCAGTAACTTAGGGGTTTCTTTAAGCTAGCTAGCCAATAAAAAAGACAAAACTTAGCCCCTGAAAAAATCAGACAATGCTCAGAATTCCTATCTAATCTACAGCATCTATGAGAAATATGAGACTTATTTCAACACCACTACTCCCTTTGACTGCTCCCGACTCCTTAGTGGATCTACCCATATTTCAGGCTTCATTAACCCCATGTTCCCCCATTGACAAAGCATGTCCAGATGCTCTATCATCTACTGATAATGGGTTCCATCACCAATTAGATATCAGAGAAAACTGCCTCTTACAATTCTTGTCCAATCTATCTCCTGCCAGTTATCCCAATTTTGTTTCCTTATCATGTTCTATTCTCCTGATAACTCACCAGATTCCACCACCCTCCCCCAAATCCAAAAAACACTCCTTATGACTAGTGCCTCTTTTGCAATACTTTGTTAAGAGTTATTTTCCATCTGTGAACTCATAAGAGACTGACATGCGTACATGTATAGATAATAGCATAGGAGGCCTATTCTAAAATGGGATAGTTCAAGTATCTATATGTCAAAAGTTTCATACCTTTATGTGAATCTCTTAGGATAACCAAATCATTTTCAAGCTTCCCCCAGTTTCTGGAATACATTTCTTATTCAGCTCTTGTTTTTACAAATTCTCTCTTTCTCCAAGGAAGGAACTCAGGAACCCCTAGTAGTTAGCAGTCTCCTGCCTACCTTGTATTTGCTTATCTGTGACTGTGTCATTAACCTCCAAGCACCACCACCACCACCCATCCCAACATATTATAAATTCCCTGAGGGTAAGAATTAAAAAAAAAAAAACCTGTCCTCCACATGTAACACAAAAGTAGGTAGGTACTAGGATTAGCTAAGTGGTACACTGGATAGTGTGCTGTCCAGAAGACTCATCTTCCTAACTTCAAATTTAGCCTCAGATACTTATTAGATGTATAGCCATGGGCAAGTCACTTACCCCTGTTTGTCTAAGTTTACTTCTATGTGAAATGAGCTGGAGAAGGAAATGATGAACGTATTTAGCATCCTTGCCAAGAAAACCCCAAAGGGGTTAACAAAAAGCCAGATACAACTGAACAACAACAACAACATGGTATTTACTATTTGCTGAATTGAATTCATATCCATGCAAGCCCAATACTTAGGACTATGTGACTATGGGCAAGTTATTTCATTTCCTAATTCTTTCTTCATCAGTTAAATGAGAGGGCTGGACTAAATGATTTCTAGTTACTATCGAGCTATAAATCCTATGATTCTATGATTTTCATTAATTTAGTCTAATCTATCCACCTGACAGAATAATAAATATTGAGAATGTGCCAGAATTTAGGAAACCTACTAATTGAACATAATTTAGAGTAGAATTGTAAGTGTAAGAATGAATAGGCATTTTCTATACCTGAATCTCTTTCTTGGGTGCATCTATCTCTGTTTCTCCTGTCACCTCCCAGGCAAGATTCATAAGATCATCAGGTTTAGAGATGGTAAGGAATTAGAGAGATAAACTAGTCCAATCTACTTGTTTTTACAAATGAAGTAACTGAGATTTAGATTGGAAGGAATTTGTATAAGGTTACAGAAATAGTATCAGAATTACATCTCAAATCCAGGTCCTCTGATTCAAAATCAACCATTCTCTCTATTACATAGAGTTCCTGGACATGGCTATCCACCACTAAGAAGGAAAAGAAACAAGGAGATGGAGCAGAGGAAGGAAGACTTGGGACTAGATCACTGTCATCACATAAAATTATGGAACTCCACCTAAAATATTGTTTTGTAAAGACAGACTTATCTAGTACTTCAAAATTTATAAAGTACTTTCTTCTCAACAACTCTGTGAGATATCACATGTTGTAGACTATAGAGCAGAAAGAACCATACGTTTGTCACCAAAAGATTTGAACTCTAATCTAATGCTTTCTACTAATGGGGTCTCAGATAATTCACTTTATCTCACTGGGTCTTAGTCTCTTTACTAGTAAATTAAGGGTTTGGATTATACAGTTCCTAAATTTCCTTCCAGCTTTACATTCTGTGTTTCTTTGAGGAAGGTAGGGCCCTTCAGTTCTGAAAGAATTTGTTTCTTCACTTGTAAATGAAGGATTTGGATTATAAATTCCAGCTCTAAATTCTATGGTCTTATGAATCAGGCACAATAAATGTAATTATCATTTCCATTTTACAGGTGAGAAAGTGGAGTCTCAGAGAGGTGAAAGGACTTGGCTACTGTCAATATGTTATCTAGTAGCGGAAGTAGGATTTGTGCTCTTGAACACATAGAACAGTAACTTCAATGAAGGGGAAAATAAATCAGCTTAAAGGAATAATTAGAATTGGCAAGAGAATTGTAAATAGGATCCATGGTAATTGGTCTACCTGCTTTGACCTATCCCAGCAGGTGTAGAGTCATAATATTTATATAATCCATATCTACATACCCCACAGTCATGGTATACAAAATTCCATATGACAGAGATTGTTCTTTCCTTTCATTACATATGTAGATAGGGATATGAATATCTATCTGTGCATGCATATGTAGATTATAGACACACAATCACATACATTTAAAATGTATATTTATCACAAATTTCAACTCCAAATTTGAAATGACCTTATATATTATCTATACGCCCCCTCCCCTTTTATATAATGGGAAAGTGAAGCCATGGTAAAGATTCAATTTTTATAAGTAACAAAGTTATACTAAACAATCAAGTTGGTAGGAAAAAAAGCTGCCTCTATAGTTCATAAGTACTGTATTCTCATAGCTCTCAACACTAGATCTTAAAACCCCTACATAAGTCAATAATTAGGGCTTGTACTTTCATGCATTCCAAATGAAAATTTCAGGAGGTTCCCCCCTACGGTCTTTTCCAATGCAATCAATGCTTCTATTCTGACAGAAAATCAATATTAATTGTAAAGTCTCGGCATGGCATTTGTGTGTGTATGTAAGCACATACACATATACACATTTACATATATACACATATATATGCATGTATGTATGGTGTGTGTGTGTGTGTGTGTATAGGTAGGTAGAAAAGGTCAGTTTTTATGTGAAAACATTCTCCCTCCCCATAAAAAGAAGAACAAGAAAAAAGGTATTTCCAAGGTTAATTAAATTAAATTAAATTGAACTAAATTAAAATTCAATTCAAGTATAGATATGGAGTGATTCTTCCTGAATGTAGCCATTCCTCTCTCTCCTTCCAGACCTTCTTTCATCTCTCTTCACATTAAAAACAAAACAAAAAAAATCAACAAACAAGAACCAAACAACAACAAGAAGCCCTACTGCTTATAGGTCATTCATCCATCCATTAGCAACTAATAATTATATAATGATGGAATAATAAGCACCTTATCAATACTGAAATGTGTATCCATTTGCTAGAAGTCCCACTTTTTTCATCTAAGTCCTTTGGAAAAGAAAGGTCTAAGAGTGAACAATATAAAACACAGATTAGATTTCTTCTTCAAACTAATAGAAAGTAGAAGTCATTCCACGGTTTATTGTTGATCTCAAAACTGGTACTGATTCAGAGTCATGAACAACACATATAGGGGTCTTACAGTGTCATTTTACCAATTCTTATTAAGTTTTACTAATGGTATTTGATTTTAATTACATTATTGTTAAATAAAGTATCTGGGCTGCCTCAATAGGGAGTGAGTTTCTTCTTTTTTGAAATTCTTTAAACAAAGGTGTGTGACCACATGTATAACACAGGCAGATTTTCTTCAAATATGGGACTAGAGGATTATCCAAATGCCTATTTACATTTATGTAAATTCTATGATTCTGTGTTCTAGTGATTGTATTTATTCATTTTATATATTCAACAGACATTTATTAAACACCTAGTCTGTTCACACATTTTGCTTAACTACCAAAGGAGAGACAAAGTTTAGATAAAAGTTGTCCCTGCCTTCAAAGAGTTTTTAGTTTCATTCAATGACAAAAGACAAAACAATTTAATTATGATACACAGTACACGGTGAGTACATTAGAAAAGTACAAACAAAAGTCTGAGGTGAAAGGTTTACACTAACCAAGAGTCTTTGTGAATACATCATAGACAAAAGATATCCTGTGAGATGAACTTTAAAGGAAGATGACATTATAAAAAGAATCATGGACTAGGCGCGGTAGTTCTCAACCTTCCCAATGCCGCGACCCTTTAATACTCCTCTGTGGATGTATCTACATGTGGGTGGACCCGTCTGGAGACGGACAGAGGAGCGCTGTCTGAGTGGGTTCCTAAGACCATTGGAAATATGTGTTTTCCCATGATATTAGGTGACCCCTGGGACCCCTATGAAAGCGTCATTTGACACCCAAAGGGGTCGCAACCCACAGGTTGAGAACCACTGGACTCAGGGCTAGTCCTTTTATTAATGGGATTTGTGGCCTTAAGGCTTCAGGTTCCCTACCCAGGGAATAGGCATTAGAAAACTGACTTTTAGTCCTGCCCCTGCCAGAAAGGCAGTATGTTGTAGAATATAGAAAGCTGGCTCTGAAGCCAAGAAGGGCTGAGTCCAAATCCTGTCTCTGATACAAATTGGCTGTATGACCCTGGGCAATTCATTTAACCTGTAAGTATTCTAGGTTCCTAAGAGTGTAGATTGCTGAGAAAAAGCTAGCCTACCTTGGTAGAGAACATTTCTTCACCAATAAAATCACCGATCATCAGTCCCTATTTTCCTCTGCCACTTCCTAGGGCAAGTCAATTTGTCTCTCTGAAAGTTAATTTTTTCATCTATAAAATGAGGTAGTTGAAGCAGATAAACTTTAGTTCCTTCCACCTCTGATATTCTATGATTCTTCCATTATAATGAGTAAAGTTTGGCAGCAAGTATATTTCAGCCACCAGAAACTGTCTGAGCAAAAGTATGGAGGAAGCATGTCTGGAGTGTGGTCAGCAGTCCAGTTTGATTACAGCATGGAATTGATGGAAGGGAGTAGAATAAGATGAAGCTAAAAAGGTAGGATAGTGCCAGATTGACAGGGAAGTATCTGCTTAAAGCAACAACAACATAAACAACACATAGAATTAACCTGACTTGCTGATGCCATTAATCAATCCTAGTTTTAAAGTGTTCAACAAACAAATGACATTTCAGACTTGTATAAATGTGCTTTTGTAAAGTTTGTAAATTTCTTATTTAAAGAGAATCCTATATGGGAAAATTCTGACTTTTGGGAAAAAGTAGTAAGTCATAATAATAATGGTTTGTTATGGAAAGCTATACTAACAGAACATGAGTACTACCAAAAAGAAAGGTATGAATTGGATGCCTCTTATCCAAGAACTAGCTTCACAAAGTCCAAAAATGTTAATCATCAAGTTGGTTAATGATGAGTACTTCAGCCATAGTAGCTGTAATGGTAATTTGAAGATTGTAATGGTAATGGTAATTTGAAGATCTTCCCTACCCCTTAATAGGCCAAATGTAATCACATGAAGCCTGTGGTGGGGGAAGCTTGCTGAACCAGCACAGCAGAGCCCAGAGGAAGCTGGGAGTCAGAGCACTTAGATCTGGAAGGAGGGGAGGACACAGGCCAAGAGACAACTAGGTTTGTGAGTGTTTGTTTTTGGGAAGGCTTTGGGATAATATTGCACGCTCCAGTGTTATTGTATATAGATTTCTTTGTTGCTATGATGAATTTGGTTTTCTGGTGTGGGGATTTGACTTTTTGTTTCTGAAATGTTTTGCTTCTGTCTTCCATATGGATAGTCTGTTATATTTTGCTATTCAGAATTATGCAAACATATTCATAGTCATTGTTGGTGCTGTGAATATTGCCTTGCTGATACAGTACCTTAGGCAAACTTTCTATTGTATTTTAAAGAACTGGAGAATAAAGTATCTTTACTGATGAAATCATAGTAACTGGAATCACTGAAGGTATGGATCCTTTTCAGGCGACCTCCTTGCAAGAGGCTCTTGCAATAGAGGTCAATGATCAGAGGTTGTAGAGCTATAAGGAACTGACAGTTCAATTAATCTCACCTTTTCATTTTACAGATGAGGAAACTGAAACCCAGAGAGGATAAATAACTTGTTTGAGTTCACACAGCTCATCACCCAATAGACAACCAGGTGATGTCATTAAGATATGAAACATAAACTATTTTACAAAATATAAACACTAAAGAAAAAGAAAACCTTAATGGAAAGCATTTTAATTATTTTAAACTCTTTAAAAAAATCTTGATTCAAATCATTTCACATGGAGGAATATATTGGTCTCTACCACATTCTTTTGAGGATTCATACAGTAGAACGTAAACTTCTTGAGGACAGGGCTTCTTTTCTATGTCTCTGTATCTCCAAAGGACATGCTTAACACATATTCTTTGGATTGGGTTGGGTCAGATGAAGAATGTATCCTTTTCCTCTCCTCCCTTCACCCCACCTTTTTACAAATGGGGAACCTATGTCAATAGTATGAGTAGGTAGGTGGTACAGTGGATAGAGTGCTGGTCCTGAAATCAGGAAGACTCATCGACTGAATTCAAAATTGACTTCAGACACTTACTACTTATGTGTGACCCTGGTCAAGTCACTTAACACAGTTTGCCTTAGTGTCCTCATCCTTAAAATGAACTGGAGAGGGAAATGGCAAACCACTCCAGTATCTTTGCCAAGAAAATCCCAAATGCATTTGTGGAGAGTCAGACAGGACTCAAATGACTGAACAATAATACATTAATAGTACTTGTTCCAAGATCGTGGTTTGTCATTCAAGGAACCAGTGTCAGAACCTGTGACTGAAATGTTTTCCAGTTCCAGATTTGGTGTGTAAGAGATACCACCACTTGTCAGTAGATAACAGGCAAGTCTAAGTCTTCAGTAAGCTTTAAAGGGTTTAAATTTTTCCATCAGATGAATATGACCTTTAGGGTAAAGCATGTTGTTTTTGGAAGAAACCATCAATGGTGTTGTTTGGCTCCTTCGGCTTAAATGAATTTAATACATTTCTGTGGCTTTCAGACCAATATGAATGAGTATAATAACTTTCTTTTGTTCATGGCTGATTACATTATATTACAACAGCAAGACTTCTAGGGCTGGCATGCAAAAGTAATTTATTTTTCCCCTACATCTGTAACTGTTTAGGAGAGCAGCTAAGTCTTCATAATTATGCCACAGAAACAGTAAATAGAGCAAGTCTGATGGGTCACAGTGTGACCATAGTTCAAGGAGAGAACAATTATTTTATCCCTTATAATTTGCATACAACATTTTATATATGAAGCTAAAAAGAAAAACACAATCCTGATTTGGAAACTCACTACAGTATTTTAATATTCATTCTTTTTCCTTGTTCTACTGATTTGCTCAGTGAAATAGTAGCATATGCATACACACGTATGCACACACACACACACACACACACACACACACACACACACACACACACACACATGCTAGAAGTAGTATGCCTGAACTATTTTCATTAAAAAGTCATTTCCATTTAGGCTTTGATTCATTTTGCTTTGTCTGACATAGATTAAATTATTATGAAATTAGCAAAAATAATATGCACATCAGTCAATCCTTACCTCTTTCTCAGTTTCATTTTCTCCCCCTCTGCTTGAGGGGAAAAAGAGGAAAAAATTCTGACAATTGAAGTAAAGTCAAGTCAAGAAAAAGAGTTTTCTGCTTTTGTCAACAGATATCACCCTACACGTTTTTAAGTGGAGGAAAAACGGCTGTCAAAAATGCAAATCACTAACGAGAAAGTGTCTCCTCTGGGGACCTCATCTGTAACAGATAGGCAGCTATTGGGAAATGCAGCAAATTTTGTTTTTATATTAGTGGGAAACAAGACAGCATCAAAATGATCCTCTGGTGGGGCTGTAGGAAGAAAAGTCAAGTCCACGGCAATTTTCACTGCCAATCAAAGGATTTCAGCTGGATTGTACTTGTTTTATAAGCCAAACCTCCTCATGAGGAGATCAATATACCTCCCTTGAGAAGGGCAGACTAATAGCCTTTGTTTTTTAACGTGAAAGGGCCCCAAAATGTACCAAACAAAATTAAAAGGGCCGTGACAAGGATAAACAACTTGGATTGTTAATGAAGTCCAACTAGGGAATTTTATTAAAGTGGAATGAGCCTCTGGAGGAAAATAGTTTCGCTGACCATTTATATTTTTGTTCCAATTTCATTTGTGGTAATGATCAAGATTAAATAAGAGATACATTAGCATGTCTGTTTGTGGAAGAAGAGATGTTTCCGGGGCATCACTCTGATTTCCACTTTACTTCTCTGTAAGGGGTTAACCCATAAAGTCTTTCTAAAATATTTTTAAGTATTTTCTTGGGACATGCTAAGAAGGAAACATAAAAATTCCAAACATTAGCACTTCTTTATTGAAGAGACTGTGTTTAGGAAGCAACATCAATAACTCATGTGTCAAATACATCTTAAGGATTATTAAGTGCTTTCCTCATAACAATCTGCAGTGTAAGTCACATAACTATCATCATCTTACTTTACAGACAAGGAAACTAAGCCTCACAGAGGGAAGTGACTGGTCTAAGGTGATACAACTATTAAATATTAGACTGCAAAAGACATGCTCTTCCTGCTACACCATATTCTCTATGTAACTTTGAGAAAGAGAAACAAGATCTAAAACTAACTTAGATTAAAACTCATTTGAACTAAATGTCTTCGTAACTAAAATACTATCAAGTTGAATAAAGTATTCATTTATTTAAAGCAATATTAATTAACTTCAGTAATAGTATGTTCAGTTTCAGTTTCCACATCTTAAAAAAATGTACATTGAGAAGTTGAATGTATACTGAGGATGCTAGCCAGCAGGATGAGATTATTTGAAACAATGGTACCTGAGGAAACTGAGGTTGGAGGAAATAAGGCTAATTAGCCTGAAGACAAAAGGAAAGATTTAAGAGTGGATGGTATAGCTGTTTTCAAGTATTTGAAGGGCAATCAACCCATAAGAAGAGGGTGTAGGTTGGATTTGTGTAATGTCAATGGAATCTGAAGATCTTCCAGGTCTGTTTGTATTGGCAAGTAAGCAGGTACTTAGCACCCTGTTTCAAGTTAACACGTTGTTTAAGCTATTTAATTAACACAGAAGTAGTTAATACCTTGGGAGGAAGTTGCTGATGTAACAAGAAGGGGCAGAACAGGGAGGTGCTAAGGCATACATAAGGAAAAGCCCCAGCTGGGAATGGCAGAATTTCCTAGGGTAAGCATCTGGAGGCTGGAGCTTCTGCTGAGTCCTTTCCTTTGGGAATTTCTGCTAAGAACTTACAAGGACCAGTATGAAGAGCTACCATGAGTGAGACAGGAGGATCCCTGGAGGGAGCCTGTTTCATTGTGAAGGCTTGGGAATGTGGGTGTTCACTGCATTAACCATTTGTATCAACTTCATGGCTACTGTAATGACTTTGGCTTTCTGGTTCTGGGACTCAATTTTCTGGTATTTGAATAAAGGCTTTGGTTCTGCCCTCCATGCGGAGAGTTTGCTACATTTCGTGATTCACCAGTATACCAGCATATTCATAACCACCATGTGTGTTGTGAAAATTGCATTATTGTTACAATTTGCCAAAGTCCAGAGGGCACAACTAGGAATAATGAGCAAGAACTTCCAAAAACTACTTTCATCTCAATATGAGAAAGAGTTTTCTAACAAGTTTTCCCTAAAGTAGAATGTGTTGCCTCCAGGTACATTTAGGGTAATGCTGCACCATCACCCCCAACCAGAGGACTTGTCAAGTATGTCATTGAGAGGACTGGATTAGATTATCTCTAAAGTTTCTTTCTGAAACTGAATTTATGATTCTATCTTAAGAATTCAGAAGAATGACATCTCTTAAAATTAAATTTGATCCTCTCTTTTAATGTTATTACCCTCACTTTATGTGATGCATGCATAGACTCAGTGCTGAACCAACTCCTGGAAGTTTGCCTTAGGCAATAGACCTGTGAATGCCCATACTTCCTATAGGATGTCTTGCCATAGAATAAGTAGAATGTAGAAAAGGACTGCAACTCAATTCTGTTGACTTAAGGCCTCACATTCAGAAAATACCCATATTTATTTTCTCACACACATTCTCAAACACATACACACAGATACAAATTACATTGCTTCTGCTATATTTGTTGACCATAACCCATGCAGGAATGTGTCTGTTTCAAAGCAGCTTGTAAAAACCCTCTAAAAGCCCCCAGGAGACTGCACAGCATCTCCGGAAGGAAAATATGTATATTACTAAAACGAAATGCACAATTCTTTCCTTTGATAACAAAGTAATTGCTCAGCATCGCATTTTAGAAGCGTCTGGCTTTTGTTTCCTGCCTTCAATGCAGGGAATATCCAATGTTGTAAAAAAGAAAATGGTAGTGAGATTTTATTCCTGCTATGAAAGTATTTTACAGATTGGCCCTTTGCCAATTTCTATCTTTAGGTAGGTTTCCCTTTCTTCAGTTCATAGCTTAATAGCCACTAGGCAGCTAAAGTACAGAATTCTTGACCTGGAATAGGATAATATTCCAAATTGTGGGTTAGTTGGTAAATTAAATTTGTTTCAGAGTTCTCTGATCTTTCTACAAGGTTGCTGTACTACTTAGCTAACTCTCTCCCTACATGCTTTCATAAAGTAAGTACAACTGCTAACTGTCAATTTGAGGTCTCAATGTTGCCTAGTTCTTAAAAGTTAGGGCAAAGGAAAATAGCCCATGGCATTATCTTTAAAAGCTAGAAAAGTTGGCCATATGGATCAGAGGTATCAAAACAAAACAGAAATGGTACAGGTCACATATCAATTTAGAAAAAGACAAATTAACATTGCTTATGTTATACTGTGTTTTTATTTATAGTGTTAAACATTTCCCAGTTAAATTTTAATCCAGTTGAATATACACAGAGAGTTTTAAAGTGAGTCTCTGATTTAGACCACAATGAAATTTTGGTCACAGGGAATAATGGGTCCCTTCCTAAATAAGTAGAAGTGAACCCATAGTGATGAAATACTGGACTTCTGTGAATTATTTGAAGGATTTTTACCTAACGAATGTTATCTTTTGAATATTTACCCATTAGAAAATGGACATTGGGATGGCTAGGTGGCACAGTGAATGGAGCACTGGCCCTGTAGTCAGGAGGACTTGAGTTCAAATTCAGCCTCTGACACTAACGCATACTAGCTGTGTGACCTTGGGCAAGTCACTTAACCCCAGTTGCCCTACCTTACCCCATCTAATAAAACAAAAAGAAAGAAAGAAAGAAAGAATGAAAGAAAGAAAGAAAATGGACATTGCTGTTAAGATTCGCATCAGTTCTCAATAAATTATGGATGTCAAGGAATTGTTAATTGGCATATTTGCTCTGAATCTTTCCTTCAATTATTTAATTCTCTTTTTCAAAATTGTTCCTTCATTGTTTTCCATGGTCACAAATTTATACTGTTTTATTCATCAAATTAATCTATATTATCCTGAATCATTTAGTCCATTTTTTTCAAGTGATGAATTTAGCTCCCTTATACAGAATGTTCCATTTTCTTCCACTTTTATTTTATTTTATTTTTATGTTTAAGTCTTTGATCCAGTTGGAGCTATTATAGCATACAGTCTAATGTGTGGATCAAAGTTTATTTTTGGCTACACTGCCATTTCATTTTCCCAACAGTATGTATAGTGAGACTATGGTTATTTTGAATAATGCTTCCCCTGAAGTGATCACATGTATTTAAATGTGCACTATTAGAAGCTATAATTATGCAAAACATGGCAATTGGTTCAGGCCTAATAGAAATATTCAATGTGAATTCGAATAATGCAACCACTTCATGGAATTCATTATTTACATTAATCCAGATATAGATGGTATGAAGCAATAATTTGACTCCTTAAATTTTTATTAAAAACAGAAACAAAAAAAAGTATTAATCATACTCTAACTTTTTAAATATGTGTGTGTGTGTGTGTGTGTGTGTGTATGTGTGTCCATTCTATTTAACTGATCTATTTTCCTGTTGCTGGGTTGCTGGGTTTGTTTGGTTGGTTTTTTTGACGTGGGGGGAGTAGAATCAGGGTTCAATACCAAGAACTTTAATAACTTGTCATTTGGTAACACTTTAAAATCTGATAGATCAAGGTCTCCTTTTGAAACCTTTTTTTGTATATTATTTCTTTATATTCTTACTCACTTGATTATGCACACAAATTTGTTCTGATTTGATCTAGTTTAACAAAATAAACCGTTATAGTTTAAATTTATATCAAGGATGAATAACATGGAAAACAAATTGAGAGACCTGAAATAGTACCAACTCCACCATTATATTTCTGAGTGACCTTGGGAAATTTGTTTCACCTCTTTTGCCTCAATTTCCTAATCTATAAGTTAAGAGGGTTAAGCTAGATTTCTCATAAGGTCCCTTGCAGCTTTTAATTTCTACAATTCTATCAATGTCTACTCTGTCATCAACCCTGAGATAGCAGAATAAACAATTTATAGATGGAAGGGATATTAAAATTCACCAAATCCAACTCCCTTAGTGTATATATGAGGTATCTGAGGCTCAGAGAGGGTATGTGACTTCCCAAGGTCACACATATTCTAAGTGGGAGCCACGGGATTTGACTGGGTTTTCTGCCCACTTGGTTCTCAGCATTCCTTTTACTGTATCTCAATGCCTCCTACCTCAGATAACACAATTGAAGGTGGGGTTTGGGGAGGGGGGGGAGTTTTTTTGGGGGGGTATTTGATTGTAGGTCAGCAGATAAAAATAATCCATTTAGAAAGAACTATTTGAAGTGAACTTGTTATCTTGCCACTCTTGGAGACACTGTCCATTGGGTATACATGAATCACCCTAATTTTTAGATCCAAAATTTACTGTTATAAACAGACAAATAGCCTGTGCTTTGAAAATGCACTGAATGCTCATCCTGTGCTAATGGGCTTTGTAACTAAGTAAAAATTGGCAGAGTAAGTAAAATTCAATATAAGAGGTAAAAAGTAATTAGAGAGGCAGGAAAAGTTTAAAAAAATAAATTCTTTCTTAACTGGAGATTTGGAATCCAGTAAAAGGATTTAGCTCCTATTCTATCTCAGCCAGTTGGAGAACAAAAGGAAACAAATACAACCATAAAGAAAGGAACACAAATCTCAATCATATCAATCAATCACTAATCAATAAACCTTTATTAAGGATCTGTTATATCTAAGCACTGTGCTAAGTTCTAGGGATACAAAAAGAAGTGGAAGACAGTGCTTGACATGGGGATTCTGAGTTCTGAATATACTTTTTTCTCAAAATTCCTCATGATAATTTCACATTTCCTTACCTCTCTGAAGACTGGCCTTTAACTAATTTATGAATCAATTCACATAGAGAGGGAAGATAGCTAGACTCTTTAGGAGAAAAGTAAAAGAATGTCAATGGTATGTGTGTATATATGTATATGTATGTGTGTATGTGTATATATATATATATATAATAACTATACAGATGCTATAGCTATATAGATATCTATATAATGTATATGTATATGTTTGTATGTCTGTTAATATGTAATCATGGGCCACTTTGGCAGTATTGTTAAATCTATGAATGCTTTTTCAGAACAATGTTTTAAAATTTATGAAGTAAATGCACAAGGTCACAAAGAAAATCAATTATATTATGATGATATTGGAAAAATATGTCTATCTGCCTGTGTTTGCAAATACACATACGTGTGTGTGTGTGTGTGTGTGTGCCTATACACTCAAGAACCCTTGTCTTAGGCCAAATTCATCCTTTTTAACATTACTTCACTTGGACCTTATATGATGATTGTACTTAACAAGTGCCTAAGTGAGAGATGAATGAAAAAATAATAATAATTTAAATGTTCTCATTTGCAACAATGTATCTTAGATGACAATTTTATTTTTTTAAAAAATTCCCAAAATGCATATGGTGATGTTACTATCTATCCATTCATTCAACAAGAATATATTAAGTACCTACTGTGAGCAGTTAAATCTTTGCACCTAAATACTATGTTAGGTAATGAAAGAATTTAGATATAATCTAGTTCTGGTCTCATGGAATTTATGATCTAATAAGAAGATAAGAAAGCAACATAGATAACTATAACACAATAATTGTGTATAGGTAAAGGGCCAAATAACTGACAGAAAAAAAATATTCTACCAAACTGGGAAGTAGATTAGAGACATACAAAACAAAGTACTAAGTGTTTGCAAAGGGGAAAAGGCATTGGTGGCAACAGGATAGATTTATATGCCCTTCAGTAAAATAGATAAATATAACAGAGTCATAAAACATTGTCACTATCAAGTCAGAATAGTCTTTGGAAATCATTGTTCTAATAAATTCATTTTATAAACGAATAAAATAAGTCCCAAAGAGGGACTCAAATTACCTTGCACAAGATCATATCAATAGTTAACAAAGGAAACAGACTGGAATCCAAACCATATAGCTCCTCATTCAGAAATTTTTTGACTGTTAAAACAGTCTTCCTCTCTTGGAAATAGTCCTTAAGTATCTTGAAATTTGGTAGGTTCTCTAATTTAAAATATTTAACGGTTCCATTGTTTCCAAGACCATCTGGAGAGAGGCTAGAATGCCAAAAGGAGAAGTGGTAGAATTTGCCACTTCGAACAAGTTCAATGCTCAATTCTAGACTCATTAATGAAGCCATCAGGAAAATACCAAGTTCGGTGCATGTCATTTCGTTGTGTCTTGGTCTCTAAGATCAAGTTGCAAGCAGCCCAATCTCCATTTGACTTCCCAGACGTTGAAGATTCTAACGGTAACCTTGTCCCTTTCCAAAATGACCAAAAATAATTAGTTATCAGTCTGCCCTTCTAACCACTTTAGACACTCATTCTATTCACACTTTCTTAAAAACATTTATGCTATCTTTATTTCTGTGATATTGGCAGAGTAAAGTGGGGCTTGATTTGTGATGACAATGCTTTTTAGCAGTTGTCAAGAAAGATTTAACAGAAGACTGCGGTGGTCAATAATTCTGTAGTTTTTTTTTTAATCTTTCCCTAAACACTTAGGTTTTATCTAAGTTATTCTTTAAATTTTCTCCCCTAAAATGCACCTAGGAAATTGTATTGCTTGTCTTTTTTATATAGTTACTCATATCTACGTAATGCTTTGAGTTTAAAGAATTGTTTTTCCCATAACAAACTGTGAGAAAAGTAGTATAACTATTATCCCCATTTTACAGAGGAGAAAACTGAGACTCCCAAGGATAAAGAAATGAGTTGATCATAGCCACACAACTACTTTTAGATTAGGGATTAGACCCTAGGTTTCCTGACTCCAAATGATATATTCTTTCCACTGGACCACACAAACTCCCAGGTGGAGAGTCTATATTAACACTCAAAGGTTCTTAACTATGATACTGCCATCTCAGCTGCCTCTGAAATCCAGACTCCAACTAGATAAGTATAAAACTCTTTTGCAATGCCGATAGGCTCATTATCAGAAATGTGGAAGAGGAAAAGAAGGATAAATTCATGTAGTCCATTCTCTGCCTGAGGCGATACAGAGTTTTCTCCAGGGCTCTGGCCAGTTTATGCTGAACCATCTTAAGCAATGAAGTTTCTACCATTTCCCTTAGGAGAATACTCTACCAGCTCCTACCCATTTAAAACCTTTGCTTTCTATATGTCCATGCTTGTTCTTATTCCAATCTGTTCCTCAGCATTGAAGAAATATTTTCTTATTAGGAGTAAGAATAAACACAATTGATTAAGGTTTCATTTTCTATTTCAATTTTAAGATGAATATTTCCTACAAATCTCATTGGTTTCCATCCATAATATCTGTCTCAGCTATCTGTCTGGGTATTATGCGAAGATTCTCAGAACCTTTGAGTATGAAGTTAATCATAGATTTCCTTCTAATAAAGTCAATCTACTATCTTCAATTTAACTAGTATTTATAAAGCTCCTACTACATACTTTGCCATGTATCAGGAATAAAAAGACAAATATTTTACGCTGGCCCTCAAGAACTTTCAGTTCTACTAGGAAAAACAATGAGTCCACTTATAATGTAAATAAACTAGGTATATGTAAGTAAATATCTCTAGGTAAAATGATACCATATTATTGAGGACTGAAGTTTGTTTCTTTCTTTTTTTTTTTTCCTATTGCTTAGGACTTCTCAGGAGCTATAAATCCCCCTCTGACACTGCTTTTGACTTTTTTTCATAATTTATCTTCTATATGTACTACAAGAATGTTTTAAATCACTAATCAAAAAGATTCAGTTTATTAAAATATTTACCTACTATAAAAAGGTAATTATTTTTGATGAGATGCAAGGTCACCAAACAGTTTGGGTGTAAGGTGTGTGAGTGTCATGGCGTCATCTCAAAAGAATTCAGTCAGGCTGTCTCCAAATCAAGTAAAGCTATTTATTACAGATAGCACACCAAGCAGGCTCCTCTTTAGGGGAGGTAACAGACCCCTAAGGGAGGCAGCTCCCTCAGGGAGACAGCTCCTTAAGGGAGATGCCCCTTAGCAAGGAGAAGCTAGGGATTCTTATAGAGGAAACATGACCAGTGAGTGGGCAAGAAGATGAGGAAATCAGGGATGTGCAGGCAAGGGCAGTAGCTTAGAGTTTTGATTCCATTGTGTATCCATTTGAATCTCATTATCTCATTGACCAGTCTATTCTAATCTCATTATTGCCTAAAAAGACTATTTTATGGAGAACTCCCACAGGGCAAGTGCTCACATGGTGGTCAGAAGAAGCAATACAAGGATGTTCTTAAGATCTCTCATAAGAATCCTGGAATTGATTGTGTGACATAGGAGACACTGGCACAGAACCACATAGCAAGCCCTCATCAGAAAAGGGATGTGTTTTATGAGCAAAGCAGAATTGAAATAGCTCAAAAGAAACATGAGATGCTCAAATTTAGAAAACCCACTCCAAATGTTCACATGGACTATTTGTGTCTGAGTTGTGGTAGAGCATGCTGAGCTTGTATTGGTCTGATCGACCATAGTGGGATGCATTGTAACTCTACTGTAACAAAGTGATGTTATTTTATCATCTAAAACATTATTTTATCATCTAAAACAAGACAACCACCACCATCTCGCTGACCAGTCTATTTGAGTTTCCAGAAAGGCTTCAGCTAATGTCATCAGTTTTTATTGTACATACTTAATGTCTATTTGACATTAACTTAATGCCTATTCTTCACAAATCAAAAAGAATTGTTTATAGTGCCTTATTGTAAAACTTGGGTTAAGTGTTTACTCCTAGGCTCTGTTGTCACCTGCTGGCCTTCACCTGTCATCCTTGGCTTCTACAAACTCCCTAAAAATTCCCATTTAATTTCTTATGCAGATATACTGAAACCACAGTGGGGGGAGGGGTAATGTGAGAGGGATGACCATAATGTTTTAATTTAAATTTAATGTTTTAGAAGTGTATTTTAATGTTTTAATTTTAGAAGTAATCACAGAACTGTGGTATGAAGAAGCTGGCTTTTGACCAATTTATTCTGGGTGGCTCCCTTCCCACCTGATCTCCCTATTTCTAGTTCAGGTCAGATAACAAAGGTAATTATGTGAACTAACTATAAAGATATATCTATGCCATGTATTCCCTTACAAAGCTCTTAAATGTTTGTATGGTTAATTTACTTTTAAAAAGACATTAGGATTTAATGTTTGAAAACTGGTCATGCCTAAGCAAGAGGACTGCTGACATAAGCCACTATGTCTAACAGTGGAACTACTTGCCCAGTTGGTGAGATATCACCCATCAGTTCGGGAGTTTGACACTTCAAAAGAGATCGAAGTGGAGATGAGGGAACCCTAATATATTCTCTAGTCAGACATGGCCACAGTTGAGGTAGTCATCCTCAGAAAGAAGCAGTTTCAAAGAATGTGAGTTTTGTTAACAAAGAGAGGTGCTCAGAGATTCAGGGGATTCAGTCATGGTTCCCTGAGGAAGAAAGGACAATTGAGGCCTTTTAGTACATGAGGTATGAATTTCCTTGACCACATGTTCTCTACACATGAGCTTTACTCTCACCGTGCTCTAAGTTTGTGCCCACTCTCCTGACAGATACTGTGTGTATTTGTCAGAAAATGTATTTTTGGAAGAAGTTTTCTGTAAGCTATTGTTCTTACTATGTCCTTTTACTAAATGCCTTTATATTGAGTTAGTTTTATCTAATGACTGACTATTAAAGATAAGCACACTATTGAGGGCTCATATGCTACAATTTTAGGAGATCCAACCCATAGAACAAACACTGGAACCTAGGAGCAATAGTTACTTCTCTGGAGATGAAACCAACATGTAGGAGTGAAAATTAGGGTAATGGAAATAGAATATGTGCTATAATAAGACCTAAGAGTTAAAGATACTTCTGAGGCCAACTAGTGTAAATCAAATACTTATTCTAAAACATTCCCAAAAGTGATTATCTCATATCTGCTTGAAAATCTCTAGTAATAAGGAATTCATTCCCAAATTCATTCTGCTTTGGTAATGTTTCCTTGTTAGGAACTTTCTTCTTATATTCAGTCTAAACCTGTGTTAAGAGAAAACTACTGTTTCCAATTCTGTCCTCTGTAACCACAATGGGCAAATATCATTGTTATTCCATGTGCTAGTTCCTATGAATATTTAAGACAGCTATAATGTCCTTGATAAATTCTTTCTTCTCTAGTGTAAAACATCTAGTCCCTGTACTGTCCTGTTTCCCACTCACTAAACAAGTTATACTATTTCCTAGGAGGTGTTGTTTTGTCAAGTTTTCCCTATTCTGTGTTTCCGAAATTGATTTTTTTTTTAACCTAAGTATAGAACTTTACATTTACCTTGTTCTAGGCCAGGCAGGCCTAACTCAGGCACGGAGACTAAATTCGGTTACTGTGCAACCATCTTTTTTATTGTACTATGTTATGGAAATGCTTATTTTACACCATAAATTTAAAATATTTTTTAAAAAGAATATGATGTGATATTTTTGAACTCTAAAGTATAACAAAATAGATTTTCTAATCATAGTGAGTAACATAATGCAACTACTGAATTGAACAAAGATGATTCATATGAAATGACTATCCCTCACTTCCCTTTCTTTTCACCACAAAAAGTAGTCACTCTAGTTCATAAGGACAGTCACAAAGACATTCTTGGTCGAGCATATGGAATCTTCTAAAATCTTTTATGTGAGCAGTCCCCAAACCTGGGCCTTTTATGTCTCTGGCAGTAAGGAAAACATTGAAAAGACTGTTTAGAGGACTAGCTCAGTCTCCATAAAACACGGGCTATACATTTATACCATACATTTCATTAGATTTCATTTTGCTCACTTTAGCCCTTCATTTTAGTTTCTTAAGATCTCTTAAATCCTAACATACTAGCCATCCTTCGCAGGTTCATGTTGTCTGCAAATTAGAGAAACATTTCATCTATGCCTTCATCCCCTGCCACTGATAAAATTATTAAAAAGTCCCAAGGCCAATGACAGATCACTAGGTTTTCCAAAACAGTTCTTCTTTTAGCTTCATGTATACCTGTTATTTATCCCACTTTGGGTTCTATTATTCAACTAGCTCCTGAAGCTATCTAACTTTGTTATCATTTAGTGCATATCTCTTTTGTCTTCTTCACATTAATAGCTTGCGAGACTTGGTAAAATGTTTTACTGAAACCTAGGTATACTATTTCTACAGCATACGCTGCACATTTAATACTTGTTTCTTTTAGGTATATTCCATAGTAAAAATCAGAAAATAATGATTTTTAAAATTATTCATTCATATATTTTAAGAGACAACAAGGTAAAATGTATAGATAGTAGACCTTGAAGTGAGGAAGAACTGGTTTTAAGTTATGTCTCTGAGATATCTTGGATAGATCCTGGGCAAATTAATTAATTAATTAAGCTCTCAGTGCTCTAGGAAATTCTCTAAGCCTATAAATTGGAAAGAAAGTTGTCTTTTACTATGTTTGGGGTGCACTGGTAGAGGGAATTTCCTCATCCAGATGTTCCTGGCAACAGCAAAATGCTAGGTCCAGTCTCTATCTTATATTTATTTTCTAGTAGTAATTGATGTAAATACTTGCAAAATTTTCAGGAGTTGAATGATTTATAATTTAATTGATTATTAATGGGATTGAATATAACTAAAATATAAGTAAATATTTAATTTTATTAAAACAATCACTTCACTTTGCCTGCCTGTCAGTTTCTAATTGCAAAGAACAAAATGCCCAGCTGCCAATTGTCCCTTCCTATATCCCACTGCACCCTCACCCCTCTACCACTACCTTTCCTATTGCCTTTTGTGTATGGTCTCCCTCCCTTTGAACTGTAAACTTCTTGACAGCAGGGAAAATCTTTCTACTAATTGTATCCCCAGAGTTTAGCATGATGTAGAATAGGTGCTTAATAAATGTTTATTGGGTTGAATTGGATTAAAACAACAAGCTGGGGTTTTCTACATGATTCTATTCTATATAATTTCTTTTAACAAAGAAATGCATATATTTTTATTTCAAATTTCAAAAAAGAGGAAAGAAGGGGAGAGGGATGGAGAGCAGTAAGGCCAGACAGTCACTTCCTTGTTTTTAGCCGAAAAGAAAATAAAAATACTTTCTATGAAATCAATGTGGAGTATCATAAAATATTGGATGATTCACCTAGCTCAGTAGGGGTGGAATGACTTTATAGATTAGAGATTTAAGGATTGAGTGCCAGCTCTTCCACTTAAGAAATATATGAGTATGGAGAAATTACTTAAATTCTCTGGGTTTCAGATTGTAATACTTTCATCACATACCAAACATAATTGTTGTGAAGGAAATAATGTGAAAGCCTCTGTGTCCTTCCACCACTTGAATTTCTAATTTTGCTTTGGAAGTCATGTTTTTCTCTTTTGCTGCCAAAAGCTGGATTTTGTAGCTTAGCAGCAGTGAACGTTTGATGCAGTTTCCCAAACACCATCCACATAACTTGTAAGATTTGAGACTTAGAGTTGGGAGGGAACATTAAAGCTATCTGCTCCAAACCTTGCCCTAGGTCACATAAGCAGGGAGAGGCAGGGTCAGGATTTAGGATTTGAAATTGAGTTCATCTGACTCCAAATCTACATCTTTTCCCACTATTCTACTCTTTTGTTCTTTTTCAATATAGGCCCTGCTCATGGAAAGGGAGACAGAGAAAAGAGAGAAAGTAGGAAAGAGAGAGACAGAGACAGAGAGAGAGAGAGAAAGAGAGAGAGAGAGAGAAAGGAGAAAAGGGGAATTGAGAGGTGGGAAGAGAGAGGTAGGGAATGAAAGATGATTATAGGTGAAGGGGGAGAGATAGTGAGAAAGGGAAAAACAGGAGGAAGTGGGGCTGACTCTTAGTTCCTCTGCTACACCCATAGTTATAGGAGGTTTGGACCAGAGCGAAGAAGGGGAAAGGGATGGAGAACAGTGAGGCCAGACGGTCACTTTCTTGTTTTTAGCCTAAAAGGAAGAAAATACTAAGGAAGAGAGGAAGCCAGTTCTCTATTCCATCACTCAACTCGAAGAGGGGGTGAAAAAAAAAAAAGACCAGAGAAGGACTGAGATACTTCTCCTCTGCCACTAGAAGAGAATGGAAAGGTATTGTCACCAGTCAGAAGCACCAGTCAGAAGGAGAGAGGGGCAGGAAGTAAGAAGAGGAACTTCACAAGCTCCACCTACTACTTTAGATCAAACCTGCTCTCATTCCATTGTGCAAGGACCCAAAGCTACATGTCAGTACTATCATCTTGAGTGGCAATATTTATCTATATTAGCAGCTCTGCAAGAAGACTACTTAGCAGACTTAGAGGCAGTTTAACATAATAAGCATAGTATAGTGTAGTTGAAAGGGTACTGGTTAAGAAGTCAGGAAACTTGGATTCAAATCTTAATTTTTATACTTACCATGTAAATGACTTTGGCAAGTCATTTAATGTCATCAGTCATCTTCAATATAAAGTACTTGGGACTACTTCCCATCTCTGAACCTATGAACATATAAGTTATTCATGAATCTGAAGAAATACCTTAAAGCAACAACATTTTTTTAAAAAAGCGGGGGGCAGCTACATGGCACAGTGAATGAGAAGGATATGAGTTCAAATTTGGCCTCAGACACCTAACACTTACTAATTGTGAGACCTTGGGAAAGTCACTTAACCCCAATTGCTCTGCCTTCCCCCCTCCAAAAAGGTTCACCTAATAGAATACTAGAAGATATTACCTTAGTCTCTTATGACTGATTTCAGGCTCTTTACCACTAGCTATGGTTCAGTGGGAGGTGGGCGGGTAGTTCCATTATTACCTAACTATTCAAACGGCTAAGAGGTATCAACTGATCACTGTCAAGGAGAAGACAGATGAAGAAACATCCTAATTCTCCAACACCCTGGATAACTAGCATCTCTAGACTGTTTTTCTGTATGATAAGCCTTGCTTAATATTGACAATCAAAGCATTATTACAGGATGTTTAACTCTGTGGTTGCAGACAAATACGACAATAATGTGACAACACCATTGTAAAAAAGAGAACTTTGGAAGACCTAAGAACTTGATCAACACAATGACTCATCAAGATTCCATAGGAATTATGATAATGTATTCTACCACCTACTGAGAGAGACTTAATGAACTCAAGATGGAAAATTAGACACAGTTTTGCACATGGCCAACGTGAGAAGTTGTTTTTCTTAGCTATAAATATATGTTATGAGAGTTTCATTTTGCTTTGTCTCTTCTCCCCTGTAGGAGGGGAGGTCTAGAGTGAAGAAAAAAAAATAACCTATTAGTTGGAAGAAAATAATTAAAAGTAAAACAAAAAAGAAATACAATAATAACAGTAATTCATTGATTTTATAGAAGACTTTTCAGCTTGCAAAAGGCTTTACATCCATTTTCTCATTTGATCTTCACAATAAGCCTACTAAGGAAGTTACCATAGGTATCACTATATTCATTTTACATAAAAGGAAACTGAGCAAGAAGGAAGTCACACTGCTTGCTAAAGATCATACAGCTAGTAAATGGCAGAGCTAGACTTTGAATTTTTCTTGAAATTCAAAATTTTGTGTTCTTTCCATTGCAATATGCAATCCATCAGTCAATTAATGGGTATTTATTAACCACATAATATGTGCCAAGAACAGTTCTGGGTACCTGAAGACAAAAATCAAATGTGAAATGATGACTGATCTCAAAGAACTTGTTTTCAATCCCTGGCCCCGCCAAGCGAATTTCAGATTCATTTGTTTAAAAAAAATGCCTTTAGGAATGTTGTGAATTCTTAGTAAAAAAAAAACTTTGACAAAGTTTTAAAATATCTGATTAAAATTTTCAAAATCTATTCTATTAAATTAGGTAAAATTATGAATTCTTCTCTTCCCTGAATTGAACGATACTCTATTTTTCTGCAAGTTTAAACCATTTTTCAGTTCTCTCTTCCATGAAGAAAACTCTCATTTTCTGAGGTCAAATACAGAATTGGTGGAAAAGTATGTATTCTACACATTAGTTTTTAGGTAATCAAGAGTATCATTAGGGATTTATAAAGCACTCTCACACTTAACCAGAAAATCTAGTAGATAAAGTTATTGATATTTCAATACAATAATAAATATGCCTGAAGAAGTAGAGGATACTTTTTTTTAAATTTTTTTTTATTTACTCATTTACTTTTAATTTACAAGATTCAGTTCCACAATCACTTGAGTTTCAGATTTTCTCGCGGGC
>CM053581.1:105155751-105191726 GCA_028627135.1 Pseudochirops cupreus | reverse complement strand
TGTCTCTCCCTGCTTTAGGTATCAGTACCATATCTGTGTCATAAAAAGAATTTGGTAGGACTCCTTCCTCACCAATTTTCCCAAATAGTTTGTAGAGTATTGGGGTCAATTGGTCTTTAAATGTTTGATAGAATTCACTAGTAAATCCATCTGGCCCTGGGGATTTTTTCCTAGGGAGTTCTCTGATAGCTTGTTCAATAGAGGATACTTTTTAAAAAAAAAATCTCTCACTGCAATTTTGAGAGCCTAATCAATAATTAGTCTACTTAGAAAGTTCCATTAATTCTCTTTGAAGTCCTCTTCTCCTTGTTAGCTGATTGACATACAGGAATCATGGTGGGAAGACAGAAATGAAATTATTTGCACTGATCTATTACAAAGTGGGGACAGTCAATATGGATGAGCCTCTTTTAATAATAATTTTAGCTTCCATAGCACTTCAGGGTTGCAAAAGATTCTCCTCATGACAACTCTGTGAGATGTGAAATGTAATTCATATCCCCATTTCCTGAGGAAACTGAGGCTCCAAAAGTTGAAGTCACTTTCCTGTGGTTCCACAAATAGAAGCAGACCTATTATTTGAACCAAGGTCTTCAGACTACAAATCTAGCATTTTTTTCTTTTTCTATTTAACTTTAGTGCTTTGGTTTTCATTGTTCAATTGCGTTGGACTCTTTATGACCTCATTGGCAAAGATACTGGAGTGGTTTGCCATTTCCTTCTCCAGCTAATTTTATTGATGAGCAAACTGAGGCAAGCAGGGTTAAGTGACTTGTTGGGGGATACACAGTTAGTGTGTGAGGCCACATTTGAACTCAGGTCTTTTTCACTCCACTGTAGCCACTAAGCCACCTAGCTGCCCATGCTACATTCCAACATAAACATGGTGGGGATGAAAGTACATGTGGAATGGGTGAGGGAATGACAGATATTGTTTCAAGTCACCAATATTGGCATCCCTCAGAGTTAAAGATATAAATGTATAGCATATACACTCAGCACATAATTTATACATAATATACACCAAGGCCAGAAAGGGAGAGCTATGCCAAACAGAAGCATCATGTGTAAAAAGGCAATATGGACAAAAATTCTGTTTAACAAAGATCAGAAGGGAATTTTTTTCTCCATAACTAGAGAGGAGATGCATTGTATTTATTTCACACAATCCCTTTCTGACTTTTTATAGATATTTCATTAAATATGTGGAAAGGCAAAACTATGCAGTTAATATTCCAGCAGTATGGATCTTGACAATATCACAGTATACTCCAAGGGGGGATCCTGGGAAGAGTATGGTATTCTTTGATGATGGCTTGAGATGGATAGCAGTAGTGGTCTTAGATGAGTGGTCTCTGAAATTTTTTTGATACGTACTCCTATCAATAAACAATTTCTGAGCATGTAACGCTTATGTTGAACACAAGTAACAAAAGTGGTTATTACAGCGAGGGTGGGATGTGATCAGTTTTCCTACCCTCTAAGTAGCTGATTGCATGTTCCTTTGAGTAGGTGAATTATAAGTTGATATGGTTTCATTCTTTGTGTTCATATCCCTGGTGTCTTGCACAGTTTCTGTCATATAGTGGCTGCTTAATAAATATTTGATGATCGATTGAGGAGAATCCATGGGGTTGTAGGGAGCTCTAGTGCCCACTTTGGAAATAATGTCCTTTCACACAAAGAAATTGAGACTCACAGCAGGAACAGGTCAAAACCAATAAACATAGGTATTTGGGAGATTGACACTAAGGTCACCTGATTTCAGACCAAGTCCTTTTCCTATCACATCACAATCTTTCCAAACATAGGGGAATTTTTTTTAAAGGTAGATCTAATTTCCTAGATTTACACATCCAAAAACATGCTATAATTCAAACCTCTCACAGAGTCCAAGGAGAGGTTACATACTTTATCTTTCTCTGTGTTCCAAAGGATATGAATTGTTTCTATACATTTCCCTTCATACATACATATTATACACACAAATGTATAGATACATATAAGCACGTGTATAGTTGTATATACACAGATATGTGTGAGATATATACACATAAAACACATATATTTGTGCTTGAATAGCTGCAAGTATTAACTCTTGCTGTCAAACCCCACTCTTACTTTTCCCAGTATATGTCATGATTATTTAAGCTGAGTGCAGTGATGCTTTCTATTCTCTCTGTATTGGTTGTGCTTGTCTATAGTTCATTAGGAGCCAGAGATCTTTTGCCTGTGGGAGAGCCAGCAGCAATTGCAGCTGGCCTCCTCAAGAGCCTGTCTTTCTTCAGGATAGCAAGGTCATTGAAGAGCTTGTTGCTCATTATAAACAGAGATACACAGGGGGAGTGGGAGAAGACCAAGCAACAGCCATGAAGATGCAATGAGGAAATAGCCACCCAAGAGAGTGTTGATTTCTCTGTTCTCTACACTTGGACTCTCACCTCATCATTCACCAGTGTGACATGAGACTATAATACAATATATGCAAGTGCCCCTTACTCTGTGAAGGGGAAGGCATCCTGGGAGCAAATTACAACCCATAAGAAATTGATTTTTTTATGCTTCTGTCTTTGAATTACAAGTATAGAACCGAATTTGAGAGGTAGCTGGTTCTTAATACTCAACTGTCCTGTTCTTCTCCATCTCAAGTGCACACAAAAACATACCATCCTAATTATGGGCTATTCACCAATCCATTCTCTCTCTCTCTCTCACTTTCTCTCTTTCATTCTCTCTCTCTTCCCATCTTCTCTTCCTCCTCTTCTTTCTAATTAACTCGGGTTTTTACTCCCTTCTCTGAAACATTCAGACAATACAGAAGTAAGTACATCAGCATCAAGTGCTTACGTATTAAGAGCTTAGTTGAGGAAGGGTCCTATATGATGTATTCTCTGAAAGTTGTCGGAACACAGGCTCTATGGCCTACCTTATCACTGCATATCAGCAGCAAAGACTCTGCTGAAATCTAAAGAGTGCCTCTGACTGGTCACAGGCTTACAGTGACTTGTTTTGGTTGACTGACAATATGGAATGTATCATACAGCACAAGCCTGATAGTAGATGCCTGAGAGTTTGCAAGTTGGATATTTTTCTTTTGGAGTAGAGGGAATCCTCATTCAACAGACCCTCATTCTGGTTAGATCAGAAGTTAACAGCTTCCATTTCTATAGCATTTCTCAAAAGGCTTAGGAAGTTAAATATTGTCATCCTGATTTTTGTTCATACAGGATCCAAGAGATGGAGCAAACCTCAATGGTCATTTGGGTAAAGTCATGTCTAAAACAAACCAACAAGCATTTATTGGATGAAGGAACTGGGGATATTGAGCTTAGAGAAGAGAAGACTCAATGGGAACGGGACATCAGTGTTCAAATATTTTAAGGGCCTTGATATGGAAAAAGAGATTAGACTTGTGAAGGCACTAACAAGAACAATGGTTTGAATTTGCAAAGAGGTGAATTTAGGTTGGGCACTATGAAAAATTTTCACATAATTAGAGCTGCCAAAGAATTAGAGCTGTCAAAGAGCGTGATGGTCTGCCTCTTGGGGTCGTAAATTCACCTTCCATGGTCATCTTAAATCACACACTAGATGACCCCTAGTAAAGAATGTTATAGTAAGGATTCCTTTGGGGGTAAGCTTTGGACTACATCGTCAATAAGGTTCCTTATAACTCTCAAAATCAGTGTATAAGATACTGTGGTAGATACAGGACGTAGTATATTGTTAATTTTCTCAACAAGAAAAATCATGGAATTGATAATTCCACATCTAAGTATTACTGAATGTTCTTAGGAATTATTATTGTAACAATTATGAAAGCTACCTAAAAGTGGAAGGAGATGCCTTAGTAGGTAGTGGGTTTCTTCATAGTGGGGATCTTTAAGCAAAGGTTGGGTGGCCACTTGAGGGAGATGGGGAAGGGTAGAATTATGGAATGGGTAGTGTTAAGGAATGTTAAGGGGTCCCTTCTGAGAAACTGCTGGGACTCTTGTAGACTATCTGTTCCCAGGGGAAAAGAATGCTGCTTTTGCTATAGCCTTGCTCCTTCCTTTAGGGAGGGGTTAGGTCCTTTTTCCACCTTTATTGCATCTTCCCCCTTTCCCATGCTACTCCTCTTTAGAAGGAGATTTCTGGTTTTTCCTCTTGCCTTTATAGTACTGTCATATACGCGTAAACTTCTATATGGACTGTGAACTCTTTGCTCTGGCTTTGGGTTCCACATGCATGGTCATTTCTCTTGTAATAAACCTAGTTTTCACATAAGATTTGTGAAGTTGTGGATAATAGCACACTAGACTAGGAGTCAGGAACAGCTGGTTTCAAAGCCTTCCTCAGATGCTTAGTAGCTGTGTGACCGTAGGTAAATTACTTCCCCTCTTTGGGACTCAGATTCCCTCCCTCTAAAAAATAAGGAGGTTGGATTCAATGACCTCTGAGGTCCTTTCCATATCTAAATCAGTTATCCTGTGAATTTTATTAAGGTACACTTTAGATTTTTAGATCCCTTTTAATTCTAGGATTCTGTGAATAATGTATTTGTCTAATGCCTTATGTTTGAGTAATGTGTTGTGTATATTAGATTTCTTGTACATTTCATTAAATTTCTTGTACAATCCCAAGTTGATTAGCATGGGTATAACCATTTTCTTTGTTTGTAGAAGGCAAAGATTAAAGACCCACAATGTGAATCAAACCCAGACAACCCATTTCCAAAACTAGTCATCTTTCCACACCACACCCATGCTTTCTGTGATGTTGTTACAGAAGAAAAATACTACTTGGGGAAGTGAGAAAAGAGGAAGCAACTAAGTTCAAATAGTCATTTCCCTAAGAGATACTATCATTGGGAATTTTCCCCTGGGGAACTCGGAGGGCCCTCTGAATGAATTCAGAGTGAGGAACCAAAGTACAGGGAAATATGAACTGGATATTGAGTCAGAGGATTGTAATGGTAATAGGAATTTGAAGATCTTCCCTGCCCCTTAATAGGTTTAGGTGAATTTGAGGACCTTTCCTGATTTGAAAATAAATTCTGCCCTCTAATAGGCTGAATGTGGCTATCTGGAGCCTGTGGTAGGAGGCTTGTTTTTCAGGAAGGCACAATTTTTGTTACTTTGTAGTCAAATGGGTCATGAGGGTTATGATGTTCTCTGACCCTGGAGAAGGCTATATGTACCATGATGTGAGGTTTTGCTTTGGGGCTCACTCATGGGAAGAGTTGTGTGATTTGGCCAGATGAGACTCTGGGCAACCATTGAGCTCCCTCCCCCTGCCCTGGGCTTTGAAAACCCAGATGGTGGTACTTCTCTCTCTGGTAATTGATTAGGTGTGGATGTAATGGTCAGACAGCTAAAAGCCCTGTCTGTTGGTATGCTGAATTGTGTTATTTTCTCTGTCTGTATTTTTGTTTTCTTGTAACTTCTGTTTGTTTTCTCTAAAGTTCAGGGTGCTGACTTTTTCATCTTATCTTATCCCTCTTATTTCATTGATGAGGAAACTGAGGCCTTGGGAGTTTTAAGTGACTTGTCCAAGGTCAAATGATACATGTTTGATTAAAGTAAAATTGTTAACCCTTTTGGAGTTGCTTTCCTTTAGAAAAGCAGATCAAAGAACATGTACTAGCAGCCATCCTGGGTATGCTAGGGTGTTTGCTCCTACAAGGATACAGGTTCAAATTCTGGCTTTGGCAGGTGACTTGAAGTAGCATGCCATATTCTAAGATTGCTCAAATCATCTGTCAAATGAAGGGAGTAGACTAGATAGAATCAGATCCTGTTTAGCTCTAAAGGGCCTTAGAAATTATCTGGTATTTGGATCAAGAAGGCAGAGGGACCTCAGAGGCCATCTAATCATCCTTCTTATTTCATTGATGAGGAAACTGAGTCCTTGGGAGTTTTAAGTGACTTGTCCAAGGTCATACTGATAAGTGGGCTTTAAGTGACTCTAGTCCCACAAGGAATAAAGCATCAGAGGTGGGATTTTTAACCCAGATCCTCTGTCCACACTAGTATCTCATAGACATTTGTACCACACTAGTATCTCATAGACATTTTTCTCATTTTACAGAAAGGTCAAGTGAAGCCTGTTGGAGAATAGACTTACCAAAGGTCACATGTTACTTATGAGAGTTAATGTGGTATTATAAAAGGGCTCTGAAAACTCTGACTCTCAATCTTCTTATCTTTAAAAAGACAATCAAAATCGTCCTACATAACTTATAAGACTCTTATAAAAGAAGTACTGTGTCAAACTTAAAATTTACATTTACAAAATAACATTTATATAATTTTTATAAAAGTGTGCTAAACTAACATATTTGTTTTCACCATATTAGTATTCCAGGCACCATTATGTTCATTTATGGATAAATAGCAATGATGACACAGCTAGAACTAAGAACAAAATGACTGGAAGCCAATCTCTGTTCCCTCCACCAACCCATCACACCCCACTTTCTATTCAAAACTCAAGTTCTGAAAATTCAGCATCTAGAAATATTCTATTAAAAAATTTGAACACTGAAAGGGACTTAGAATCATCATTTACTCCGCCCTTGCTGTCCCCCAACCCAGGTGGAGTCATATTTAAACCATCAAGATAAAAGGAAAATCCATTTTATTTTTGAACGCCTTGAAAATCGGATCAAGCTACTGAACTTGGGACATGCTATTAACTGACATGGGAATTCTATTTCAAAAGTCCTCAAAGTGGAGACTGGCTAAGAACTGAAGTTCTTTTCTTTCACCAACCCTTCCCTGTTCCTCACATGGGGTAATAAGGTAAGAGTCCCACACCAATGGGCCTCGGGACAGGGTTTTTTTTTTTTATTCCAATCGAATATCTAATATGCCCCCCCCCCCACACACACACAAGAAGTCTTCAATGTCCTCTATTTAATTCTTCCCCACTTCTACTTGAATCCATTTTATAGTCCTGCTCCAGATGGAGAGAGAATGGTTGTTTTTAAGATTTACATTTTCAAGGTAAGTCAATAAGAAAGCACTGATTTCCTCCAAGGGGCTTTCCCTGTGAGGAGAGCAACCTAAGGTCAGGTTGCCCAAGGCACCTTGGGGAGAATTTTATTACTCCTGTTTTCAGACTTCTCAGCTGAGGAAGATGAAGATTAAGTCACATTCCTTTCTTTTTTTTATGCTTTTTCCTACAAATAAAATTCTTGTATTAGAAGAACCATGATAATCACCATCATAAATGATAATAGCTCATATGTACATAGTGTTTCACAGTTTACAAAGCAGAACTACATTGGAAAAGAGATGAATTTTTTTTTCTTTATTTCCCTGGAGTTTTTACTCAGGAGAAAAATGTGATGACTAATGCTTTTGATTATTATTGATGATGATGCTAATGACAGCTGAAATTTATATACCACTTTTAAGGTGATGAAGTGTTTTAAATACCTCATCTCATCTTATCCTTTTCCTCCCCATAACAGCTAGCATTTATATAGTGCTTTGCTTTACAAAGACCATTTCATTTGATCCTTGCAACAACCCTGGGTGGTAGCTGCTATCTCTTTTTACAGATGAGGAAACAGAGGCATGTAGAGGTTAAGTGATCTGCACTGGGTCATACAGCTGGTAAATGTCCAGGGTCACATTTAAGCTCAGATTTTCCTGACTCCAGTTCTAGCAACTGATGTACTGTACCACCTACCTGCCTAATGATAACCCTGTGAAGAAATGAAAAGATTTTTTTTGGGAGGAGTATTGGGGGCAGAGGGGCTCTAGGATGGTACTGAATCTATGATTTCACTGTTATAGGTCACTCCTTTTAAGAAATCTTTCTACCAATGCAGTCTAGCAATAGCTCTGAAATTTATAGCCTTAGAACAGGGATGGGAAATCTGCAGCCTTGAGGACACATGCGGCCCTCTAGGTCCAGTGCAGTCACACTTGAGGACCTAGATGGCCACATGTGGCTTCGAGGTTGAGGGTTCCTCATTCCTGTCTTAGAGAGTTGTCTGAGAACAGTGAGTGATTAAGTGACTTGTCCAGGATCACAGTCAGAACATGTCTCAGACAGGACTTGTACCTAGCTTCCCCCCTTGCCTCAAATCTCTCCCAGTTCATCTTTCACTCAGTTGCCAAGGTGATTTTCCAAAATCTCAGGTCTGACTATATTACTACTCCCTTACACAATAAACAGCAGCTCACTATAGTATCCAGGACCAAAAACAAAATGTTCTTTTTCATTTTCAAACCCCTTCACAATCTGGCCCCTTCCCACACTTCTACTTCCTCTGCAATCCAGGAACAGTTTCTCACACAGGCCACCCCATATCCCAATTCCATTAATTTTCAATGACTGCCCTCTCCCCATATCTGGCAGGCTTCCCCTCCTCATCTGGCTCCTGACTCCCCTGTACTCCTTCTAGGTTCTCCTCAGATTCTGCCTTCTGCCAAAAACTTTTCCTGGTCATTTCCTGATCCCAGTGGTAGATTGCTAGGGACTCCCCTCTGAGATTATTTCCAATTTACCCTGCATAAATCTTGCATGTACGTAGTTGTTTGCTTGTTTCCCCCATTAGAAGTGTTTTTGCTTTTATAGAGAGGCCCCCAAAACTTTACATTTTAGGTAAACCTAAAACTTTACTAAGTCTTTTATGACACACTGTATTTGAATCTCCCACACATAACACAATGCCTTATTCATAGTAAGTACTTAATAAATGAGTCTTGATTGGCTTTCTATCAATTAGGCCAAACTATCACTCACACCATATTAGTATTCCCGTTACACAGATGAAAAAACTGAGGCTGAGAAAGGATGACTTATTTAAGGTTACCCAATTTGAAAGTAAAAGAAAAAAACTGAATGTAGATCTTTGTGATTCTAAATTCCACACTTTATCCACTATTTCACATTGCTTTCCTCGATAATAAAATAATAATAATTCAGTTGAGCAACATTGTGTTTATTTTGTGCATTTAAAACCATTATTCTGTGAAGAGGGTCATAGACTTCCCTCATTTGCCAAAAGGTGATTTGTAATACAAAAAGGTTAAGAAGCCCTGATCTGGAGTCTCTGGGGAACATGAAGCTTGCTGCCTCTCACTGTAAGAGTATCTGTAAAGTATTGGATTGTCCATCGCACTATTCCATCCCTAGGAGGAGGCCAGATGTGGGCAGGGCAAACTCAGTGTATCCCACTCTGAAGAATTCTCGCTTGTGTTTGGCATCATCAGCCATTGGGGAAAGTGGAGGGTGTCTGGCTGGGTGGAGCAAGGATAAGAATGAGGGGAACCAATTTTAAGATGCAAAGATGAAGATGACTAATGGTGTTGAAGACGAGAGTTCAACTTCAAGCCTGCCCTTAGTCTGGTACTGAGAGGACAACTTAAACAATGCAGCAGCGATAAAACAGGAAAAGCTGTAATGAATGTTGCCCGGGTCAGAATCAGGATGAAGCCATGTGATAATTGCACGAATGGACCACTGCTGAGAAAAATCATGGAGAGGCAAGGGAAGAGGATTTGTATGTTTCTTTTGATTGGGGGCAGGGGGGAAGGGTAAGAGGCAGTGGAGGCTACAAACACTTGGCTATCTTAGAAAACAATCTCAGCTCTTTGAGGCTGCATCCTGACAGCTGGTCACTCCATATGTGTGTGAGGATAACTATAGCAGTGAATTAATGTTCTAATCATACCCCTAGAAGACAAACTACTTTGCAGCACACAGGGATGTCACTAGCAAGGAGATTTGGGGGTAATATTCCTGGCTGAAAAACAGGTTTGCCATGTGTCCATATGTCAAGTCTACCCACTGGCAAACACCAACACACCCACAAAGAGTTAGTTACTCTTTGAAACCAGTTACTGAATCCCTGCCAATATTTGTTGGGTAAACAGGTTATAAACTCAATCTAGCCCAGATTGCCATTTTCTCTCCCTTTCTCAGACAGTTTGGCACCTGATAATGTACTACTTCAAGGATAGACAAAGAAATGGCCTCAAAAAAAATCTTCTAGAGCTCTCCTAAACCACTTAAAAAGAAAAAAAAAACTGTTTATTCATCTCATTTTCCACACTGGTAGGAAATCTGTTTCTGTCTCTCCACAAATTCAAACATTCAACAGCCTAAAATTTTATCTATATATTATTTATCATATCTCAGGACATATATTCTCTTTCAAAGAGAATGGTAATCGATGAGCTTGTTTGTTCTATACATAAGCAGGAGTTCTTAACCTGGTAGTTGTTTTTAATTTTTTTTAACAACAAGTTTTGATGACTGTATTTCAATAAAATTTATTTTCCTTTGTAATTCTATATAATTAATTTTATGCATTTGAAAACAGTTTTGAGAAACACTTCAGTCTTATGACATTTTTTCCCTATATATACTATGCTCCAACAAAACAGGTCCATTCCCTATACCCTCAAAACCCTATGTGTTTTCCTACCTCTATGTATTTGAGCATGATATCCCCTTTGCCCTATAGAATGCCTACCCATTGTTTATGACCCAAATCTAATATCTCTTCCCTTCTGAAATTTGCCCCATTGCCTCCTTGTTAGACCATTTCTTTCAGACATCCCCTTAGCAACTTTCTAATAGCAATCACCATGTTCTACCATTCTCTGTGGCTTTTTTCTCCTACTAGATGACAATCTCTGTGAGAACAACTTCTGATAGGACTCTTAGTTTCATATAAATGTTGTATCTCCCTAAGAGGTAGGTAAAGTTGTTCTGCATACAGCAGAAATTTAATAAGTACTCACTGAAGGGTAAAGAAATTGGCTAGCCTTTTGGAGACATTTCTGTATAGGCCACGGATACTTTAATATGTAATGGCATAGAGTTGATGACAAAATAAAGAGATTTATTTACCAATAATGCACAAAGATTATATGTTTACCACAAAATAATCTTAACTTATTAAGTTCACAGACTATGATTCGAAAGGACAACATGATATCACATATCCAGAATTCTTATATCATTGTAATTAATTTCATCTCAGTGGCATAATGGATAGAGTGCCAAGCCTGGAGTCAAAAGACCTGAGTCCAAATCCAATCTTAGACACTTACTAACTTCATGACCCTGAGCAAGTCACTTAACATCTTTTTGACTCAGTTTCCTCAACTGAAAACTGAGGATAATAATAATACCTATTTCCTAGGGTTGTTGTGAAGATCAAATAAGATTATACTTGTTTACGCGCGCGCGCGTGTGTGTGTGTGTGCATGTGCATATGTCCTTTTTTATTTTGGGGGAGGTAAAAAAGCACTTAGTACTGTTCCTGGAACATAGTGGGATATGTGTATGTTTGTATGTGTGTGCACATATACATATACAAATATATATGTGTGTGTGTGAGTGTTTATTCCCTTTCCACTCCCCTGCCCCTTCATCTTGAACCACCCTCTATGTGAGAAACAGGTGTGATATAATGGAAAAGAGTAATCAACACAAAGCTATAATAACTTCCTCTCAATTCTGAATCCACTACATATTCACTATTAAGAGGTGAGACTTCAGGCAAACCACTAACCTTTCAGTTTCCTCATCTATAAAACTTGAATAACAGTCACACTCTTGCTCATAGGGTTGCCATGAGGGCCAACTGGGATGATATAAAGTGGTTTATAAACCCTAAAGTGAAATATAAGTATCAGCCATTGAAATTATTTTTTTTCTAGCTAGCTGAGAAGCTGAGTGCCCTTCAAAGTGTTGTTGTCCTTATCTGCTTAAGTTATGCCAAGTGCCAGAATAATCCAATTACACTCAGAAGATATATACGTTTGCGCACTTATCATAATTGATTTAATTGGCTTTAGCTAATCAATTTGGAATTTCTTTTTCCTTTCCAGAGAAGTGGGAAGCTGGGTAAGGTATATACTATTTCTGCCTTTGACATTTATCAGTTATAGAACTGTATTGCAAGTCAATTCACCTCTCTGTCTCAGTTTCCTCATCTGTAAAGTCAATAAAGTGTTTTTTTAAGAGACTCAAATAAGATAATAAAGTATTTTTTCCAGACCTTAGAGTGCTATATTTTATATAATGTATAAATAGCAGCTATCCTCCCACCTCCCTATACCTGATATCATTAGTGAAGGGACCACCTAGTATGGAAATTAATTCTACTAATGAAGATGAGCAACTCATGCAAATTTTATCCTTGTATCGTTGCCTGAGATCCTTTTAGGTTTAGTGATTTGCCCAGCATCACATAAGTGTCAGAAGTGGGACTCTGAGAAAGAATGAATGAGTCAGTGAAGGAAGCATGCATGAAATACTTTAGTATATACTAATTCTATGTAAAGTGTTTGGGCTACAAGTATAAAAGTCAGAAAGTCCCACCTCCTTGGGAACATTCTAATGGGGAGACAACACAGATGGGAGGTTTCAAGTTCAAGTTACATGGAAAGGTCCCATGGTCCTTCTGGTGTAACAACAAAGCAGGAGATAATGCTTCATCTTGAATGTTGTTTTCATTGGGGGGGAGGGGAACAAATAGGTTTCGGAGGTTAAAATCATTTAACAGCAGCATAGCCTTTGGTGACAAGAACAAGAACTTTCTTTTCTTTAAATAGATGTGGCAGTAGCACCTGCAGGAGAAGTTGCCAGGTTTCTTTGCCACAGGAGGTCACTTTTCAGGACAATTCTGTGAGCACTGGGTTGGAAGCATTGCTTGTAGGTTCAGGGTACTGGATTGTCTCCATCAGGAACCATGGGGATGCTAATTAAGGTGGTGGTGGTGGTGGTTTGATTTTCACAGCGCATGGCGCATGCTACTTCTTGTTTCTCCCTCAGGGTCCCTTGTTGCTCCAGGCAGCTTGGATTGCCTGCCCAGTGAGTGGAAGTTCATTGGTAATTTGGTGAAGATGGCTGGTCCCAGATGGCTTTGAGAGCTGGCCTGGAAGCAAGGCTGGTAGTTTGAGTCACATTGTTATCCCTAAGGCTCTTGTTCCCATAGGCTTGTTGATTGCAGCTGGTCAGCAGTTGTTCTTGTTTCTGATGATAAGAATGCAAGACCTTCTCCACAATGATTTCTCGGGCAAAAGGAAGTGGACTGGAAACAGGGCTGGTGGTTTGGGGATATTGTTATCGCCAAAGGCTCTTAGGATCCTGGGCTGCCTCCATTATGGTCTGAGGGGAGATAATGGTCAAAATGCTAGTAGTGATTTGATTTCCACAGCAAAAGATTATCTCCCTACCCATTATACCATGTTGCCCATTGTCATCGTTGTCATCATCATCATCATTCAGTAGAAAAAAAAATTCAGTAGAAAAAATAACAAGATTCTGTTGGTGATGCTATATTGCTACTAATAATGCTTATGATCTCAGACAAATCAAAACTGGAAGTGACCTGAATAACAAGGTAAAGAAATATGGTGGATGCAAGTGTAATCCATCAGATTAACAATCGATATGCATTTATTTAATATTTGCTGTGTATCAAGTACTGTGCTAAGTGCTGAGAAACAGAAGAAAAAAAAGCAAAAGCAGTCCTTTCTCTCAGGAAGCTTAAATTTTAATTGAGGAGCCAATATAACCAATAAATATATAAAAGATAAATACAGAATGTGTGGAAAATAACTTTAGAGGAGTCTACTATTCAATGAGTGGCATAACTACATCGATAAGGCCAAAAATGAATTGGAAATGAGGCAGGCTTGACCATCACTAGCATTCACAATAAATTTCAAGGATCAGAAAAAAAGTTGCTAATGAACTGAGTTGAGTTATCCCAGGAACTAAGAATGATTTTCATATTTTTAAATGCAATAAACTTTTATTTAAAAAATGAAAAAAAAAATTCTTAGCTTGGAGACCATACAAAAATAGGCAGCTAATTTGGTCTAGGCTGTAGTTTGAAAATCCCTACTTAGAGAGAATTGATGGAAAGTCAGTCTGCACCAGTAGGGGGAGCTTCCATATCAATGAGAAAAGAGGTCTATCAAACATTTTTAAGAGAAAACACATGTTGCTGATAATTTACTAAAACCTTTTTTCTTTTGGAGACATTCTGAAGCATAGATCTGAAATCTACTAAACTACTAAATCTGAAATCTACTAAGCTAAATTTTAGTTTTGCATGTGAAAACACCCAGAGTCATCTCACTGTTCCTTTTTAAAAAAAAACAAAAGTCGATACTTTTGGCCAAAAACAACATTATCTGACTTCATTATATAGCTGCTGGGTTTTCCCTGAGACCTGATTGTATTTTAGTGGTGGGCAAATTGACCATATGTTATACCTACATAAGACTAGAAGATACATGTGGCTGAAAAAGAGCTGTTACGCCTACTGTTGCCAACCCAACAGTTTTTACCCACACCAGTGGCAAAAAAGGCATCCAAATATTATCATAACAACGATGATTTCTTTTAAACATCTACACAAAATCTGATTTACAAATAGTCCTGATCAAAAAGAAGATAAGGTGCAATTTACAGCCCTGTAAGTAGAAGTAGAGAAGTCATTAATCTAGCTTGATGAATCACTTGTGGGTTTTGTGGTATGTGTATTTTAAATACATGACTGACCCAAATGGATGTATTCTACTGATGAGGAATGGCAGTTGGCCATTATCTGAAATATATTGTAATATACCTTTGGGGCACATTTCAATGTTAAAAGTTAAAAAAATAAATAGCTTTTTTTTTTATTGCAGCCACAAGTACAGTGGCATAAGCTGGCAGCTTGAAGACATGACTGCCTATAAATTTACTTACATTATGAGGCACTGTTTTAAATGGCCATGAAGCAGGTGTCTGCTATAGACTTGTACAAAACTAAGAGGTTCATAAAAATACAAATGAACAGCAAAGCTTGATCTCATGTCTTATAATTCAATATCTGACAGGACACAAAGGTTTTATTTTTAATTTGAGGAAAACACCAAACCATGCCACTATTCCCTATGCAAACAATCATGTACACATGCACACATACAGAGAAAACACACACACACACACACACACACACACACACACACCACATACACATATCAGGCTACAAGTCCCTGGAATGAAGATGTACATAATGCAATCAATGTTTTGAAAATTCTTATTATTGCCATTTGTGCATGACAAAAGGTCATTCAGCATTAGAAATGAACTAATCAAATAAAAACCACATAAGGAAGATGATATCTAATGGAGTGACCAAAATAAAAAATGAAGTGGTCTTTTTTTTTTTTTGAGCAAAAGCATTGTTTTTCCTTTGTTCCAAAGAGGCTTCAAAAGGAAAGATGAGGTTTTAGGGAAATTGACTATGAATTATGCATAAAAGCTCATAATAAAACTAAGGATAGACAGATAGATAGATGAAATGTCCTAAGGAAGGCTATTTCATATAGAAAGACTGAGTATCAGAGAGGAAGATTTTATATTTAAGTAAAAAAAAAAAACCTTAACAATTGGAGATATCCAGAAATGGAATACTTTGTCCTGAGGTGAAGCAGGGCCAAGGGCATATCACAGGATAATAGATTTAGAGTTGGAAAGGACCTCAAAGATCTAGATGAGCCTCCTTATTTGACAGATAAAGAATAGAAGCTTTGGTAAGTAAAGAGACTTTTCTAAGGTCCTACGGGACCTAGGTTGTAAGTAGCAGAGTGGAGGTTTTCTCCCCCAACGTCTGATTATAGAGCCAGTTTTTTGTCCATTGACTCAAACCTGGATCTCTTGATTCCCTGTTCCCATGCTTTTTCCATTGTATTTGCCAGTAACTGGATTGACTTTGAAATATACTGCATTTTATAGATTAGATTTGTCAACTTACTTTGTTTTGCTTAGATATAAGTTAAAATTAATTTGCATTTCTTGGATACATGCTAGTTGACTTTGGGAGAGGAAGGTAGCCTAGAAGTATACAAAATGGCAGCCTAATACATTTGGGATAAAATAATTACAATAAGTAATCTATTGCAGAATGGAAAAGTAATAATCTACATGTGAATAACTGAGAGTTAATTGTAGTCTTCATACAATCAGAGGAATAGGTTTTCCAACATAAGTGACTAAACATTCATCTGACAGCTGTGAGGAAGAAGAAGACCAAAAGTCCCTTAATTCCTTTATAAAAATTACAAAGACTCTTAAAAAATAAAAGAAAGTTTTTAGAGTAGACAGGGGGAAAAATAAAGGAGTGAAATGGTTCAATAGGTCTGAATTTTTATATGAACTCCTGCATAGAACCTAGGTAAGAACAGAAAAAAGAGTAATTCTCATTTAAAGCGTGTGTGTGTGTGTGTGTGTGTGTGTGTGTGTGTGTGTGTGTGTGTGTGTGTGTGTAAGATACAGAGAGACAGAGAGAGAGAGAGAGAGAGAGAGAGAGAGAGAGAGAGAGAAAGAGAGAGAGAGAGAGAGTATGCTGAGAGCAGTGGGAGTAGAAGAATCAGTCTCCTTACTGGAAACATTTTGAGTTTGAGGCTACCAAGGACAGTCATTTCCACTAAGGAATAGATGAAGGTATGCATTTCTAAGAAAAGGTATTGGTTCTCCCTTTATATACCTTCAAACTTAAAGCCACTAAGATCTCCTAGGAACATATTGTGGAGGAAATCCACCCCCAAAATTGTTCCCTCTTCTTATGCTTCTGAAAACCTCCCAGTTATACCTCAACAAGTTCTGCTGAACAACACTACAATTTTAACTACTGTTGTGCTCTGGCATGAATCAGTGTGTACATGAATTAGATAAAAAAAATACATAATAGGTAGTATATAATTTATTATTACACAAATGTGTACTTCCCTCTGTCTCTCTGTCTCTGTCTCTAAACCACTCCCAACCCCAAAAACAAAGAACAAAATTAAAAGAATTTCTTAGATCCCCAAACAATAATGTCTACCACAAGGCACTTAGAACTGAAAGTCAAGAGCATGGAGGTAGAAACAACATCCATTTACAAGCAAATTTTGAAGCTATAACTGAGCAGCCTGAAGAATGAGGCTGGTTGGGAGGACTGGCCAAGGGACAAAAAAGCATCTGATGATTTGTAGAAGGTATGGACAAGAAGAGAATATGAAACAATGCCCAGAGACCACAGCCAAATCTATTTCAGGTGTTAAAAGAATGGTAATCTTCTAGGGAAAGTGTTCTTAATCCAGGATCTATGAAATTTGTCATTAGTATTTTGATAACTGAATTTCAAATGGTTTCCTTTGCAATCCTCTGCATTTTATGCATTTAAAAACATTGTTCTGAGAAGGGTTTCATAGCCTTAACCAGATTGCCAAAGGAGTCCATGTCAATAGATAGATAGATAAATGAATAAATGAAAGGCAAATTATCTCTTCCAGCAGAAGGATAAGACATACACATGATAAAGCATGGGGCAAAAAGCCAATAAACAAATTAATCAGGTTTATTATGATTTTATTACTTTATTTTATCCAATGGGCATGGCCTTCCAGAATATATATGATATCATCATAAGAATGAGCTGTATCCAATCATAAGCTGAAAACAAGGTATTTGGGGCAGCGAGGTGGTGTGGTGGATAGAGCACTGGTCCTGGGGTCAGGGGGAAATAAAATCAAATTTGACCTCCAACACTTACTAGCTATGTGACCTTGGGAAAGTCATTTAACTCTGCCTCGACAAAAGAGGATATTATTCAAAGATGCCCAAGAAAAAGTTGAAGACCATTTGCCAAACATATTGTAGAGAAGATTCTTGTCGGTCTAAATGGTTTCCGAAGTTTCTTCACACTGAGATTCTATTATTTTGAACATAAGAATCACAGTAGCAAAGGAATTTTTTTTCCCTACAAGTATCAGCTACTGCTCTATGGAGAAATGAAACATGAGTATTCATAGCTCCATGGTCTGTAATACACTATTGTTCATATGGACCTTCTCAGTCGAATCTAGACTCCCACCAATGCTTCAAGTATAAAAGTCACCTTCGGTTTTATATTTGAAGATTACCATCAAATGATGTGAACCATAAAGAGAATAAAAGATAAAAGGAGAATACCCTAGCTCTTTTCCAGAAATGTGTTGGGGGTGGAAGGTGGTAAGGAGGGAGAGATGAGAGGGAAGAATATCCTGTAGCCTGACAGGCAGAGAAGTCCTAAGATTTTTGTCCAACTTTCAAGTGGTATATTTTCCCTATATATAAATTTTCTTGACTTCATTCTATCTAGTTTCACTCTACCCTATGGCATGGAACATCCTTAGACACTGCCTATATTAGTGCACTAGGATAGTAAGATTCCATAGCCCTTAAACATTTATGGTTGTAGAAGGCATCCTTGATGTGGTATTAGGAGAGATCCCAGTCCACAGTTCTAAGATTGCCTCATTCTGTGAATTTCCCTCTCATCTTCTTCTAAAACATGCCATATTTTTTTTACCCATCTCTTTACCATCTACTCTCTAATCTCAAAGATTAAAGAATTCTGCCCGTCCCATTCCGCCTCCAGAAAACTAATCCTCTCTATAATTTCCTCTACTACTTCTCCATATCTTATGTCTATTAGGATACCTAAAAAATCTCCCCCTCTCTCTTTTAACTCTGGATCCATAATCAAATCAATATTATCATTGTTATTGGAAAGGGTTTGTCAAACAACTTACCAAATGTTCATTCTGAGTCTCCAAGGCTTCCAAAAACCAAACCGCCTTTCCCTAGCTAGCACTCATCAGTGTGTTATACCCTTCTTTTAGAAAGCAAACTCTTTCCAGGAATTACTCTTGTATTTCTACGCTCCAATACTTAGCAAAGCCCTTGAAAGAGCAAACACTTAACACTAGAAAGAATAGGTATGACAAGTTAATACAATATTTTCAAAATTATTTTATTATTAAATATTATAATATTATAAAATACAATTTAATATTAAATGATATTATTACTATAATTTCCCCTATAAAATATATTTTAAATACAAATCATTAAAAGAAAATATTATAATTTTACTTCAGAATAAAAACTTTCATTCGACTTGTCTCTAGCATCTAAGTTAATTGATGAAACTTGGACCTTTGTGGAATTCTTCCATTTCAGTCCTTTTAATAAATGCTTTTTCATTTATTCATTCATTCACTCTACTCTTAACAAGCCTTTTAAAAATGCAGGTTCTGTTTTTGACTCTTCAGGCATACAGACCTTTGGAATGAGGAATCTTTATACTCACGAGTCTCAAATGAAATGTATTTAGGATATTGCAACTGATCAATTTCATTCATATGTCATTTTACCAAAATCCCCCTACGACACTTGGTATTAAAAATACCATCTTTAATTGCTGCAGTGCTCATCTTTTCAAAATTATTTACCGACACAATCACCATGGACTTCAATCTCTTTGTAGGACATGAGGGCCAGAGGATTTTATTGCCACTTTCTCCAAGCAAAGTAACAGTGAAGCTGTTGGAACAAAATCTAAGCCTAAGGAATCCTAATTTTTCATCCCTGAGGCTGTACCACCTGGAACCTCCACATGGGCAGGGAAATGTGGCCTCACCCTCTTACTCCTATCTTAGGCTGCTCAGGTTTAGTGGAGAGCCAAGTTTCCTACTATGCACAAGTATTAGTGTTTTCTGTTGATGAGAAGGATTATGCTTTCTTAGTGGGGGTGTTTTCCTCAATCATATAAATACTGAAGTGTTTAAATTATTTCTAAATTGCATTTACTATAACAAGGCTAAATATTTAAGAAACCAGGGCCAGCCATCAGGTAAATATTTACACAATTTTTTAAAATATGCAGTGTTTATTCAGCAGACACTATTTAGTGTAAACACATGTTCATTGGGAACTGGAAGAACAGACGTATTGGAAGAGGCAGGGTAAGGGTTTGCATTGTGGAGATTGACTTGTTATGTATCTCACTCTTCATGTCTTTGGATTACCTCCATTATGGATGACCTTCTTAATGTCAAATGAAATGATCTCAGAGACTTGATCACCACATAACAGAAATCTATTGAACATCTAGTTAGGAGTACCTGCTGCTAAGAAGACCCTTGACGAATATGAAAATAAGCACAACTTATTTATTCCACTACCAATGGTTGTCTTCAAGTGTAGAATTGATAATCACTGGCAAAGGATGCCATACAAAGGATTTCTGCTCAAATGTGGCTGAGTTAGATACCCTTTGGAATTCTGACAGTCAATAATTCCTATAGAAACACTAATGCATGTATTTTTGTTGTTTAGTCATTTCAGTCATGCCCAACTCTTCATGACTCCATTTCAGCTTTTCTTGGCAGAGATGCTGGAGTGGTTTGCCATTTCCTTCTTCAGCTCATTTTACAGATGAGGGAACTGACCCAAACAGGGTTACAAACAGGTGACTTGCCCAGGGTCACATAGCTAGTGAGTGTCTGAGGCCAAATTTGAAATAAGATGAATCTTCCTGACTCCAGGCCTGGCACTCTGCCCCACCTAGCTGCCCAATGCACATATATTTGTGAAGAAATATTTTAAGGTCTTTCAAACATTTCTTTAGCTATACTGACCTGGCGCAGTTAGAAAAGGGCAACCTTTAGAGCCAGAGGATCTGGGTTCATGTTCCTCATCTGTAAAGTGAGGGGGTTGGGAGTGATAATCTTTAAATTTCCCTCTAACTTTTAATCTATGGATTTTAGACCATATGGAACAGTTTAAAAAGTTCAAGACCCTTCTGTCAGCTCTCTCTTGAAAGTGAAGTATTAAATTTACTAGCAAGCATTAGACTAATTCTTATTATTTAGAATCATAGAATAGTAGAGTTGGAAGAAATATCAGTAAGAATTTAATTCAACCCTCTCATTTAACAGCTGAATAAAATGAGGCATAGAAAGGGTAAGCTACTTGCCTGGAACTTAAGCACAATACCCATTACACAGCATATGCTTAATAAATAATTTGACATGATTTAACCAGACTTACCCAAGGTCACACAATTTAGAACTGGCAGAGCATAAATATGAATCCAAGTCTGTATTTTCCAAATCTACTGCAGACATTGAGATTCAAGAATCCTAAATAGCGGCTTGAAAATTTTGGTGAGAAAAATCTCTCTTCTACGTCATCATTGGCACCATGGAAATTCAAATTGAATTTTGACCATTGTCAAGTTCTATAAAGGAATGACTACTTCTGAGACTGAGAACTGAATAGTATCAGGTTCAGTTCAGTATTCAGGTTCAGTCAGTATGTTAAAAAAAATATACCTCCCCCCTTTACAACAACAACAAAAGTCCTGTCTCCTACTGTAACAATTGCAGTTCATATTCTGAACCATTAATGAGGTTTCATTAAAAAAAAAGTGACAAATCATTATCAGTCCTAGCTATGTCTTCCCTCCAATAGAAAAGGGCAAGCCAAGAAGGAGTGAAACCCCTCCCTCCCCTGAAGAATAGCTCTGACTGGCCCTAACATAATAAACTGCTGTTTACCTTTGGGATTCTACTTATGCCACATACACATTGTTCATCATGATTAAATGATCCTTTTTTATCTTTCTATGACAGTTACATATTTTAACAGGTGACAGTTTGCCTTTATAAGCAGCAAAACACTAGTTTATTAGTATGCTTGTGTGGCATAAAATAGAGTTCATTTTTTACTGAAATAACTGGAGGAAAGAAACATCAATTGTGCAAGGTTCTGAATGGCTCAATGGGTAGAGAAGGTACCGGCAATAAATTAAGATAGGTTTGCCTTATTTATGAGTCTTAGGTATTCCTTCACAGTTGAGACTCTGCATGAATTTTAAGTGGTCCTTTGATGGGCAAGTCCATCTGAAGCAGCATCATAAACTCTTACATGGTTTCACAATTAATTGTCTCTCTGCAGTAAACTCAAGGAAAAGCTTGACTTTACTGCCTGGAGGACTCTAGCCTGTTCTGAACCAAAGTCTCCTGTGCAGGCAGATTTCAAAGAAGAGTCATTATGATTCAACCAAGTCACTAAAGTGACAATGCTGTTAGCATATCGACCAGTACCTAACTCAAGCTAACACTGGAAACAAACTCCTTCTGATTAAGTCAGCTGCTTAGAGGATAGTCACAGCAGAACGTGCCATCAAATTATCTCTTCGGGTACTGTGATTAATGCTTTCACTTCTGATATGACCAAGAAAAACAATTACTTCCAGAACTGGTGATTTTTATCATTATAATTGGTAAGGATAATAATAGTTCCCATTTATATAGAAGTGTACTAAAGCATATGAACAATTGAACAAAATGTGAAGAAAACATATTGAGAGAGACAATACTTTGAAAGAGATAACATGCTTTGAAAAAAAGTTGGCCCATAGCCTACTCTAACATGGAATGCCATAGCCTGATACTGCCAATGAGTCCTGAGTTCTTTGTTTATTTCTGTAGCTCTCATAGTAAGTGTCTTACAGATGTGAAATATGGCAGCCCCAGATGATGGACTGTTCTCAAGTTGCGTGATAGCGCAGCAGAGACCTAAGATACGGTGACTGTCTAGCATCGCATTTATTGGTTGCTGAGATGACAGGCGTACCTTTCTCTCTACCATTTCCAGGACACATACCTGATGCTCAGAAGGCAAAACTCACTCAAGAATAGGCTTGCCTGCTTCTTGATGACTGTGATAGCAGTCACTGGGGAGATAGGGATTGGCCAATAATGGCAATAGAGGCAAAAAATTGTGGTTCTGAATTCAGAACTTGAGGAGCTTTGTGAAGGCATGGGAAGATGAACAACAAATGCATTTTTCTTCTCTATTAAATAAAAACAAGCAACCAAAACACAACGGATCATGAAACTAATATTTCAGAACACATTTTTCTACCTCCTTCACTACCAGTATCCACACACAGGAAGCCAAAGGATATGTATTATACATATTTTCATTATAGGACTTTAAAAAAATCATTCAGCTTTTTGCACTCTTTTTCTCTTGCTAAAGTTGCTTCTGCCCTTTGAAAATATGAAAGCCCTTGAATGATTTTATATTTCCAAAGGGTAAAAGTGCTAAAGAGCACTCCTCTTTTTCAGAGAGGGGGGAAAAAAAGGCAATCAGTCTGCCTAAAGTGTTCTTTTAGAAAAGGGGGAAATGAACTTCCAGAGTGCTGGAGAGGAGTCACAGCACATAAAGTGCTATATATAGCACTCTGAGTCTATAGCAAGAAAGTTAAACATGAGAGCTAGGCAAAGCAAAAATTGTGTTTTGTGTCTACTGGGATCTGAAGGAGTCAAGTCAGTTCAGGACCATTCCTTGTGTAACTGACACTGAGATGGTATTAACTGACCCTCTTCAGCAAACTTATAAAGCAAATGAAAGGTGTCGTTGATATCCTAAACTTCCCTTCTCTGGGCCCTTTTCAAAGTCTGTAAGGTACTCTTTTCTCCTTCTCTCTTTCCTCCACCATGTTTAAGGAACCACACTCCAGGAAATGTCCATGGCAAAATATAGTGCTGGGAAAGTTCTTAAATCATGCAGTTCACACTTAACATGTGAACATCAATCTTAAATCAAGAAATGACCTTGTTTGGAATATTTTCATTTGAAGTCATATCTCTAATTTCTGAGGAAAGAATTGAAAGGGAAATTAATTTTAATATTGTTAACATCAAATGTAATATTCCTTCCCCTCCCTCTAAATAATCCTAGTAATATCAGAATTCTAATAGTGTCCCTACATTTCTGCTCTATAGACACTTATTCTTAATTAAGTTGGGGGGGAGGATTGCTGGAGTGAGGGGGTAGGGGTCTGATGGGACACAGCTCTGGGAACCCCTTTGAATCTTCCCATTTGATGAGGCATTTGCCTGAGGCCATAAGCTTTTCATTATCCCAAGGCCCAAATCTCTGTTACTCTTAACCTAGCCTAGCCTTCAGTTGTCCAGCTACTTCCCATCCTTGATCCTATCAAAATATCTATACCCAGATCTGTTAAACTAGTCTATCTCACTACTGTCTGTCATCTCCAGGTATACTTTTGCTATTTCCTGGAGTCTGACCTCAGTTCCAGCAAGAACCTCCTTAAACTCCTCCTCAACACCCTCCTCAAACCTCTCCTCCAGACCACCCTTATATACCTCCCACAGTCTTTCTGTATAAAAGATCTATTTTGCTTCCATGAAAGTGCTCAGATTCCTTAAGGGTCTGTCCAATATGTATGAATTTTAGAATCATGCCCACCCTGACTGGTGTTCTAATAAACATTGTCTAAAAAAACCTTGGCTTAAAGAAGGCCCCAGTTGAATTTATTCAGGCAAGACCCTTGTGTTGCTACTTCAGGGTTCCAGCACCCCTAAACCTCAACACTATGACCACATTGCTTTTGTCTTATGTTAAAGTAATTTTAGACATCACTTTTCTAGTGTAGAATTGTACCTGTAGATATTTTCCAAATATATTTCACTCCAGTCTAAGTGTGCTTAGTCTTTTGAGCAATGAATGAATATATACAGTATACATGTATGATTAGTTCCTCATGAACTAATGAGGAAAATGAGAAGTCACTCTACCTCTAGGAAAGTAATTAGATCACAATTTCTACCCCCTCCCCAAATCTCTACCAGTAACATGAGAAAGGACCCAAAGCAACAATTCCCATTAATGTTAAGGGATTTGGCATCAACTAATCTTTCCCTAGGACAAGGTAATTTGATAACCCCTACTTTAATGTAAGTTGCTGCAATAAAGAATTATTCTTTGGATGCATAGCATAGATATTTCCTCTTCCAGCTATTGACCTTTCTTTTATTTACTCTTAATAAAAGGAACATTTAATCTGGTTCTTAGGTAAGGCACAGGAACTAGCCATAAGCATAAAACTAGTAAAATAGTATACACAAATATCTTTCAAAGACTGTTGTTCTTGCAAGTCAATGATACATCCTGAGGAGGCATGAGGAAATGGTCTCAAAGGATATAGAAAAGTAAGTACTTAACAATTTATTATGTTGAAAGAAAGGGAATTGTCTATCCTCTGAACTTAGATTCTAGGGATGGGATGGGAGGAGACAGTGGGGGGCCTTAGTGGCTAACATAATAATAGTAATCAGTATTTATATAATGTTTTAAAGTTGTCCAGAGTTTTTTATATGGCTCAGATTACTGAGTTTAAGCTTTGCCTTATACTTCCTGGGTAAGATTGTCCCTATCAGATGATCTCTTTAAACCAAGGGTGGGGAACTTGTGGCCTCAGGCCACATCTGGCCTTCTAGGTCCTTAGGTGCAGCCTTTTGACTAAGTCCAAGTTTGATTAGGTCAAAGGGCAGCACTTGAGAACCTAGAAGGCCATAGGTTCCCCACCCCTGCTCGAGGCTGTATTGTTTTCCTCTTTGGTCTCTTCTCACAAAAAATTAGAAACTCAAACTCCTACCCCCAGAAACTTCTCATCAGTGAGCTTTTCTCTTCTTTTAATCTAGTGTCTGGATCACCACACCATGTCACTTCCAAGCCATGCCCATGACATTTCACCATAGGGATATTTTCTTCCATGTCTAACTTTTCCAATTCCTGTTCCCCTATGTATATGTCTTCTCTAAATTAGAATGTAAACTCCTTGAGGTCAAGAACTGTCTTGCTTTCTCGTAGTTGTATTCCTAGGACCTTATACAGAGTAAATATTTATTTTTAATTCATTCACTCATCCATCTTTTTTGTTACTTCATTTGAGCCTAACAAAAAGTCCTGTAGGACAAACCCTGCTATCAGTACCCCCATTTTACAGATGTAAGCATTGAGGATCTATTGTGTTAAATGAATTACCCATAGTAATACATTTCCTGACTCTAAGTCTAGGACATTATCTGCTATGTTATATTGTCTCTCTGTGGTAACTGTAGAATAAGGAAGGAAGAGGAAGAAATTAGGAGACATATTGAAATGACAAAATAGAGTCCTAATGTAATTTAATAATGTGATTTAGGGCTAAAAAGGCAATAAAGATCAACTAGGCATATAAACTGATTATGTGATTACACTGGTATAGAGAACTCTGTGGTGAAGAAACTTCCTCTACTAATGCAAGTCAGTATGTTTCTGCAATTTATATTCTTAGAGTTGCTAGAACAAATTTGTTGCCCAAAGACCAGATGTAGCCAACAAAAGTCGTGGTGTACTCCAAACAGATTAAATGTACTTGGGAAATGCTTAACAAAATGAACTGAAACACATTACCACACAGTTAATGCTAATTTATGGTTTTCTAAGTCAGTATGTGACCCCCCCACCAGGGATCCTCTTTGATTTGAGTTTGACATCATTGATCTTGAACAGGAGAGTTTGTGACTTGTTGAAGGCATAAAACTGTGACAGATTGGACATTTGCAGGAGATCTTCTAAAACTGAGGCACACTCTTTAGTATGCAGGATACCTCTAAGAGATGGAGAAATGGAAGGATGGAGAGAGGGAAGGAAAGAAGGAAGCAAGGTAGGAAGAATGAGAAAGACATTGAGAAAAAAAGAGAAATGGAGACAGAGAAAGCTTTTCATTAAACCTCACCCACTTTACCAACACACCTGACTGAAGTGAGGCCTAAACCCCTAAACTATCAAAAGCCCATAGTAAAAACCATTTTCTTATCTGGGAAGTTATGATTAAAAAACATTTTAGAACAATCTCTTCGCCATCAGTGACAAAATTAGCATTCTTTGCAAAGTTGATTGAAAGTTGATTTAACTCACCCTTGTTAATGGTCTCTTAGGAACACCTTGTTGAGAAAAGTATTTTCAGGAGACTAAGAAAGCCTCTTTTTTGTTTGTTTGTTTGTTTGTTTTTTGAAGCGGGAGGGCAGGGAAATTGGGGTTAAGTGGCTTGCCCAATGTCACAGGGCTAGTAAGTGTTAAGTGTCTGAGGTCAAATTTGAATTCAGGTCCTCCTGACTCTAGGGCCAGTGCTCTACTCACTGTACCACCTAGCCACCCCAACCTTCTTTAAAAGCAATGTCATATATAAGTTCCCTCTGGATATTGATTTTTCCCATTCTATTAGAACTAGCAAATAAAACAATGTAGTTCCAGGCTCAGTTTAAATACTTATATGCATACACACATAAGCAGAATTAAGATACTGTTTTAAGATAGTTGTTTTAAAATATAATTGGGGAAAATATTTTTTTAAATGCATCCTATGTATGTGATCATACCATTGGATGAGAAATGTCTGTGGTATTTTAGAAAGTATATTTATAAGACTCTAGATAACTTCATGTTAGGAAGAGAGGAAACAGGGATTGAGTATGAGAAAATAAGCTACATAGGACATTCTGCAGATTATAAACCTAACACAATTATCATCTTCAGCAAAGTTACAATAAAACCTTAATTCATCAAGGAACTGGTGATTCCATCCCAGTTAGCTGTAGCTCTAGGTGTGTAGATCATAATCAGTCTGTGAGTTTTGGGGGGTAAGGAGGGATAATTATTTTAGACTCTCCCATCAAATGTCCATAAAGGATCTACATAATTCATGGGAAGCCTTCTTTTGGGACTTTTAATGCTCCATGGGAACTCACTGATATCTCTTCGTTTTTATACATGAGTATGACCTACTTCTTTAAATATTTATATCATATTATTATAATTATACTCATATATACTAGATTTATATTTCAGGATATATAAATATGTATATTTGTAGAATATTTATATTTCCTGTTATATATTTCCTGGATTGTTCTCTTCATTATGCTTCCTATATAGATGTAAATCATACATGGTAATTTCATGGTAACATCTTAAAGGCTACTTATACCCACCATGTGTCTCACCACTGCCCTTTGAGTCAACACCCAGTTTCAACACTTTGGACATGACAGCATTCCTTTGACTCAAAGCTATACTAAATTACTGGAAGAATGAATATTAAAAAGATGCCTTTCTGTTTTAGGATGGAGTTTGAGTGTATTAAAACTGCTGTACATTTTACTAAACGTAACCCATCCTGCTCTTTTCATCCTAGGCAATTTGAGGTTTCCACCCTCTCTCTATAATGTCAGTCCAACATATATATGTACTGATGGTCCAACTCAATGGACTGTCCATTTAACTGGAAACACACACACACACACACACACACTTTTTTTAATCCAAAAAAGATAAATGTTATTAACAAATCCATGTGAATAGGAGGTTGGAAAAATAACTTCTTTAATCTTAATTAAATTTTCCTTTGAAAATTCGACTGGTTTTTTTTTTCTTCCTGTTCAATTACAAGGGTTAAACACATACACATGTAATGGCCAGGAAACAGTTAAATGATACTTTATGAAATTAGAAACCAGCCAAGTAGAAACTTCATGGACTTAAGACAGGAGTCAAGAAATTGGCCTAGAGTAATTTGTCATTATGCCCTGTGCCCTTCCCTGCTTACCATACCCACAGATGTAATCACAAACCCCCCTTGCTTAGTAACAGCTTGCTTGCATCTATATGGTAACCTGCATAGTAACTAATTGTGTTAGTTAGATACGTAAACCAAGAAAATTGTATAAAAGGTTCCTCACCCCTGACTCTGGGCTGCTCCCCCTCTTGAATTGGCATGGAGTAGCCCTAGCTGGTAAATTAAAGCTCCTTAAAACTTTTAATTCAGACTCTATGGTCACTTTGTTAAGACTCATCATTTACAGAGAGAGAGAGAGAGTGAGAGAGAAAGAGAAAGAGAGAGAGAGAAAGAGAGAGACAGAGAACAGAATAGAATTTGAGCTCTCTGTGTGGTATCATCAGAATTTATGCTTGTCTATATAAAGACCACCATGTATTGCCCTAATCAGAGTACAACCTCTGCAGACTTTTACGGCATCTAAGAAGTCAGATAAATTGAAATTTCCAGATAAGTAAAGGGAACTTCAGTCTTAAAAACCTTAATCTTTCCCTTCCTGGCCCTGTTCTTGACTTCTGGATTTAAAAACCACACCTCTGCTGCTGTCTCATTCTACTACTTCACTAAGAATCTGGGACTACTTGACCACCTTTGTCGCATTTTCAAACTAGAATATCCCCTTGTAAACCCCACCCCTTTCCCCATTCTCCCATTGGCAAGTTCTTCCTTGGACCTCCATTTTGTGGAAGGAACTAATCTAATCTAATTCCTAGATGCTAGACTTTAAAACTATGACCTCATACTAAGTACCTTCATTCTCTTCTCCACCCACCCCTTTTCAGTCACCTCTCCTGTATTATCTTCCAGAGAATGCCTTTCTTTACCTCACTCTAAGTGAGTAGTATCTGAAAAAGGTCTTAGCCTGCCAGGGTCTCCCATTGCATCCTGGGTCATCTCTAGTCATCCTGAAGAATATCTGACTCCTGGAAGAGAAAGTAAGGCTAGTGACCTTGCACAGCTCTTCCTCACTCAAATCAAAGTCAACTGCGAGTCCTGCAATTATTTCCCTGATGCCATGGCCCTCTTCTAAAATGAAGGACAAACACAAAAACAGTAAGAATTTCTACCTGACGTTATATAATTTCTTAAAAGTACTTAATAAATGTTTGTTTCCTTCCCTCCTTCTTAACAAAAGTGTGAAGAGCTCCATTATCCCATGTTCTGATTCATTCTCAAATCAAAAATAAAGCAGAAAATGGCAAAGTGAATCAAAACTGTTAATAACCCTTCAGGGAATAAGCAAGTTGAGTTATATGGTTGTCCCTGGGGGAATTATGGCAAGGAGGGAGGAGGAATCTATTCTGAACATTAGTGTAATAATCCTCTTCACTCACCTTCCTGATCTAGAGAGAGAAAATGCTTTCGGTTCATTTCTTTTATTTGATTAACACAATGATCCAGGCTACAGCTGTGTAAATGTGTCCTTCTGGAGCTAAAGAGCCTGCTCCTGGCTGAATCTGAGGCACTGTCAAGGAGATGGACACTTCATTCAAGATTTATTAAGTAGTCTTAAACCTTCAGGGTACTGTGCTAAAGAAAGAAAAAAAAAATGACCTTACAGGGTTGTTGGGAAGGAAATTCTTTGTAAACTTTAATAGGTTGCATATATTATATAAACCATTAGTACTTGTTCTTGAAGGCAGCTAGGTTGCACAGTGGATAGAGTGCCTGGCTTGCAGTCACAAAGATTCATCTTCCTGAGTTCAAATATGGCCTGAGACACTTGCTAGTGTGATCCTGGGAAAGCCACTTACCCCATTTCCCTCAGTTTTCTCACCTGTAAAATGAACTAGAGAAGGAAATGGTGAAGCCCCCTAGTATCTCTGGCATGAAAACCCAAAATTTGGTCACTATTCAGAAATGACTGAAACAAATGAACAACAATAATAACAACTTGTTCTTAAGATGTTACCAGGTCTAGAATAGGCAGGTATTAGCAGAAATTTACTGATGGAGGTGAATGGGAAAGACCCAACTTCTTGAATGGTACTGCCATAGCTAGTGATACAGGTTACATCTGAAGAACCGGATTTTGTCTTTATTTACGTTCACTTTCTAATATCTGCCATCAAGGATGGGAGACCATAGCCATTATAGTTTCCTTCTGTTAACACTTAATATTTTTTCCCTGGTCTCTTCTAAACAGTCAACCAATAAGTACAGGTGAAATTTCCACTAAGTTCTAGGCACTGTGATAAGGTACTAGAGACGCAAAAAACAAACTGTAATACTCTCTGCCCTCAAAGAGCTTACATTATTTCAGGGGAGACATCCTAAACACATTTAAATATGCACAACATATGTGAATATAATACAAGATAATAGGGAGGCCCTAACAACTTGCAGATCAGAAAAGACCACATGCAGAAAATGATGTTTGAGCCTGCATCTCTGGCAGGAAGACAGACAGGGTAAAGTAAAAAAAAGAAGAGAAATGGAATGCTGTGAGTGAAATATAGTATGAAGGCCAGTTCAGCTTGAAGCAAGAGAATATAAAGGGAAGTAACATAAAATAAACCTAGCAAAGTAAATTGGAGTCCAGGTTTTGAAGAACTTTAAATGATTAACTTTAGTATGTATTTAATCATAGAGGTAGCAGGGAACCACTGGAATTTATTATGTAAGGGAATAACATGGTCATACCTCTTCTTCAGGTTTATACTTTGGCAACTCTGTGAAAGATAGATTGAAGAGGTTGTTGTTTGTCCTTCATCATGGGGTGATTCCTTGATTTTCAAATGAATTGAAATGAGATAGAGGTGAACAAAGTCATCACCCTCATACTGTTTTCCAGAGTCATAAAAGGCCAGTAAGCAAGACAAAAGTCAAGATGACTAACATTGGCCCAGGTAGCCATGAATGACTTTGGGATCTTCAATGTCTGACCAAACGCTCAGCATTCCACAGAGCCTGCTTCAGCCTTCATGGCACTTGGAACAAATTGCTCTCATCTGCTCATTCTGATTGTAAAAGTCTTCATGTGCTGGGTAGACATCTTCTTAACTTACTAATGGGTTTCAGGCCTGTTGGTTACCCTTAACTAACTTAGCCCATCTTCCAAGATGGAAAAGGAGAGATACAGATTGGAGGAAAACTAATTATGAGGCTTCTGAGATAGTCCAAGTGAAATGTAATAAAGATTTGTACTATGATGATATTCACATGAGTTAAAGGGAAAGATGCAAAAGTTATTGTGAATGTTATAGGTTGAATATTCCCCAAGGTGGAGATCCTCTTCCTCTTCACCTCTATCTTTGGATCCCTAGTTTACATTCAATAAATAAAATAAGCAGTCAAAGAAGAGAACAGATACAAAAAGTGTGGATGTCAGGAACTGAATGATGCCCAAGCCTGGTATCCTCTTCCTCCTTACCTCAACATCTTTGAATGGATTCCTAGGTTCAATCAATCAATCATAAATTTAAAAAAGCTTATTAAAAGCCTACTATGTGGCAAGCTCTGAGCTAGGCACTGGGGAAATAAATGCAAAAAAGGAAGCTCAACTCAAGCACCATCTTCTGCCTTCTACCTTTCATGATCCCTTACCTGTTAGGGGCTTACTAGCCATTACCTTTTGTTTATTTTTTATGTTTTTTGCATATACTTATAGAAGCCATAGAAATGATAAGACTCAGAAATTGATTGAATATGTGGGTGATAGTGAGGATGTAAATATGACTCCAAGCTTGTGAAACTAGGTAATGGGAAGAATAGGGATGTCCTTACTAAGAATTGGAAATTTTTAAAGATGGGTGGGTTTTGGAGAAAACATGAATTCTGTTTTGACATGTTGACTTTGAGATCCCTATAAGATGTCCAATTTGAACAGCCTGCTGCTTATCTGTTTGTTAAATCTTTATAAATGTGCTAGATTCGATGTGGCTAGCCATCCATTCCTTCCTCACCCCTCTGACTCCCAATCTGCCTGAGGAGTTACTTGAGGGTGATATTTCCAAAGTGACTCATGGGGCAGCAGAGGCTGTAGGCATTTTACTCAAAAGTACATTATGACTGAAATAGCAAATGGCTAGAAAGTGATTTCAATAGGACTTAAAGTAGAAAGGAAACAGAGTTGATATAATCCCTAACCCTAATTTTAGAGATAAGGAAATCCATCATCATCATCACCATCATCACCATCATCATCAAGAACTGACTTTTCCTCAGGCTACATACAAAGGAACTAAAAAATATATGATTCAAAACCAGGATTTCTGAGTTTATCTCTAATACTTAACTGATACCATTTGAAAATCTTCATATTGAAGCTTTAAGCAACCAAGGAGTCTTTTCCTAACACTGCTTTTGAGAAAAATGGGAGTAGAAAAAGTATGACTTTGATGTCCTTTTACCACCTCTTCCCTTTGCCCCCTCCCACTTGCAACCTCTGCCTACCCTTCAAATATTTATCTAAATAGCAAATGACTTCATCTGGCTCCCTGGTTGCCCAGAGCCTCCCAGCTGTGGTATCCACGGGACCTTGCTTTATTTGAATGTCAATTTGAGGAAAAGATAGACAAAAGGATAATTTCTGATCCTATCATGAAAATAGGCTATAAAATCCAAAGATAAATCAGTGAGCAATAGAAATCAGGAAATAGGCTTAAAAGAAACTATAAGAAACTCCACTTTGAATTACATTTTAGTTAGTAGCTTATCCTGAGCTGATATGTAGATGTCTTTGTGGGATAATTCTTCACTTTGGGATTCCTGGAAGATTCTATTACCAATTTTCCTTTTTGGACCTCAATTCCCACTTCTGTGACATGCAGATAATACTTAAGATCCTAGCTGTTTGAAGGGATTTGTGAAACTTTCATAGTATTCATAAAGTCCTTTGAGATCCTATACTGAAAGATGCCCTACAGGGACTAGGAATCAATAGCTGCTTGCCTTACCCTTTTGCTATAAATGTCTTCTTTGAAATAACCTTGGATACTGCTCCAAAAGACCATCTTCTACCATACTTACCCAAACAGCATATCAGTCAAAACCACTTCAAGTGTCCCTCATCAGAATTTTTTAAAATTGTCTCAATCAACAGCAGTTAATTAAAACATTCAGTATTCATCTTTTTAACTAATATGAATCAATAAGAATGTTTAAAAAACATGCCAACAATTAAATATCAGTTTATACTTGGAAATCCTAATGCCCACACGTGTTCAAAACACCTGTCGGCAGTTTGCCTCGCCTAACTCTGTGTGACAGCACTACAGATGCTCCCTGGAGCAGTTTCATTTGGGAAATATCTTGGCTGGGGAAAATTCGACCGCCCATCATTTCTCCAAATCATTGCTAAAAATATCCAACCTCTGAATATTTTGGCACCTAATTTCTAAGAATCCCAAGTCCTTAATGCCATGTATATAACACCTTCCCCAGCAAAGTGGTTCCTGTAGGAATAATCACCATGATGTACTTTTCTGACTTTACATGTTGAATTTCAAATGTGAAGAATTGTTTTTACTTGTTCTCAAGACAGGCAAAGATTTTAAACTCTTTTTTTTTCTTAATAATAAGAAATTGAAGTTGAGTTTAGATAAGAATAAGAAATTGCAGCCTTTAAGACTCTCACTACTTTATTCCAAGAAGGTATGTCTTTCAAAGTTATTCAATAAGTTTTGTTAAGTCAACACTGAGAGCCTTTGCCAGAAAGCACAGCGTAAGATGAGTATTAAAAATTTGCACCACCTAGTGTCCTCTGAATGACCACTGCATCCCTTTGTACAACAGCTCAACAATCAGGCTCAGCACTTCATCAAAGCTGCCTATCCCATCTAATATATAGATCACATGTTCAGAAATTGGAAAGAAATTGACATGATATACAATCTCATACGCACCTGCACACATACACACATTATTTGCTAGCACTGATATAGAAGGCTAGGAAATTCCTAAATGGCATTGATTAACTCATGCTGAAATGACAGTTTGTTTGAGGAAATTAATACAAAAAATTATTAGCATTCTTAAATCTAATATTTACTTGAGGTAGGTTTCTAGAATACTAACAGGACCATTAAAAATAAAATACTGTATTATGTTCATAATGCTCATAATGATACATATAAAATAACAGTATTTATATCAGAGGTTTTTAAACTAGGGTTTATGATTTGAATTTCAGGGAGTCAGTGAATTTGGGTAGCAGAAAATATGTGTGTATAATATATGCACACCCTACAAATGGCTGGGATACAAAATATTGTATACATAGGTATATCTCTATATAGATGTATACTATACACACATATATGCTACATAACATATATATGTGTGTGTGTATACTCATATATGTGTATATATACACACACACATATCTATACTATATATATATTTTAAATGTCTCATCTATCTATGTATCATCAATCATCTATCTATTTTCACTATCTTCTAATGCTGAAATTTAGTATTTCCTAAATTTAGCATTATTCTAAGAAGGACTTAGACTTCACTATGACACATAAAAGATTAAGAACTTAGCAATTTTGTAGAGCTTTAAGATTCACAAATTTTTTTGCACATCTTAACCTTATGAGATTCTTATTATCTGCATTTTACAGATTAGGAAAATGAGGCTGATACAGGTTAAGTGACTTGCCCAGGATCATCTATCTACCAAGTATCAGAGCAGGGTATATACTCTGCTGTTCCTGACTCCAGTTTTAACATATAAAAGATAGAGTCTGCAGAGTAATAAATCAATTTTCTATCCTACGTAAATAGTAAACATTTATTAAGCAGCATTTACTTTGTTAGACACTGAAGGGATATACACATTTTAGATAAGCCCTGGTCCCTTCCCTATAGACTTTATATTCCCATTGGAGGATCAGACACCAGACTGATAGCAGCAGCATGGACTGGATAGTGAGTTCATCTTGAAGCCAGTAGACAAGGATTCATGTTCTATGTCTGACAAATATTGTCTGACTCTGGAAAGGTTCCTTCATCTTTAACTTTAAGCTATGAAGTTCCCAAGATGATAAGTATCTGAAAAGGTACCAACCTGCACTGTAGAAAAAATTTCCTCACCCAGAAATTCTCTATACCAATGAAACCACAGGTTTAGTCTTTATCTTTTACAAACGGCTATAATATAAAAGGTTACATAATTTGTGCTTTAAAGCTATAAAAATAAAGTGCTGTGTAGTGCCCTGGATTAATGATAGTTCTGTAATCCAGGTACCCTAGAGAGTCTATGATTTAGATTCAATTAGTATTTAAAGGTAATAATTCAATATTTATAGGGTCAGGGACTGGACCTGTGATTTCATTGATATAAGAAATACTTGGGGGGGGGGTGGAGCCAAGATGGCGGCGTAGCAGCAGTAACATATCTCAGCTCTCACATAGCCACCCCAAAATACCCATAAAATAGGACTCTAAACCAATCCTAGAACTCCAAAACACACACAAAGATACTTCCCACTAAAGTCAGCTCAGCTATGAGGAACCATATCAGCAATGTGAACCGAAACCAGCCTGGCCTGAAGCAGCGGCTGTGCCCCGGGGGCGGCTGGACGGGAGGAGCTGAGGAGCCTCTCAGGTGAGCAGATTAGCAGCAGCTGCGAGTGGGAATTGTGAAAGGGGGAGATAAGCAGTCCGGCAAGAAGGCCTCCAGAGGGGAAGAAAAGTGAAAGGCAGAGGTTTTGCACGCACCTCGGCTTTG
>CM053581.1:105122772-105155251 GCA_028627135.1 Pseudochirops cupreus | reverse complement strand
ACAACCAATATGTGTCAGAAGTGGGAACTAAATCTAGGCCTTCCTGTATTTGAGGTGGGCTCTCTACTATACTACTCTGTGTTTCAATTCAATATATGTACCTCAAAATATACAGCATATTATGTACATCAACATATCTATAATTTATTCTGTGTGGGTACTTTCTTGACCAATGAAAATTGAAATCCCTCTAGGCCTTAGTCCTCACAATGACCAAATGCCATACTGTGATAGCAGCCCTCTGGTGAGGAATATCCCTGAAATGTGTGATACTTGTCCTTGGAAAGTATACATACAGCTCGCCCCTCAGCCCTTAGCCAAAGCCATCTAGCTTGGAAAAATTTGACAGAGGTGGCCTTTGGTCAAGGATTAAAGAAGAAATGAAATAACCTAGATTACAATTAGGGGTCTAGGGACTGAAGCAAGTTCACAGAATGTCACTTGACCAGTCATTTAACTAGAAGCTCTGCACTATTTTTTTCTTTACCAACTTTCCATGTGACACTGGGCAAGTCACTTCCCCTGCCTGGGACTCAATTTCCTCATTTATAGGGTCAGACAACATAAGTCAGTCACATCATGTCAGCCTGAGCACCATCATAAACACTTAAGGTGAGAGGGACGTTAGAGATCATTTATTTCAGCTCCTTAATTTTACAGGAGAGAAAACTGAGACGCACAGAGGATAAGTTATCTGCACAAAAATCAGCAAACTATTAAATGGAAGAGCTGGGCCACAAACCCCGTTCTTCTGATTGCAATTCTAGTTCCCTTTCCACCATACTCTGAGTGTTTTCAGATTCTGGGTCTCTGGGCTCCCAGTCTATTGCTTTTTAAGAATGTCCTGCTTTCCTATATTGGCCAGTAAACCATGTGCCACCTAGTGAAAAGTCTTTAAACTCCCATAACTCAAACAAGACCAATTGCTACCTGATCAATTCCCTCTCATGATTAAACTGTGAGCTAGACATTCATTTAAGAGAGATCAGGTCATAAGGAACAAGTTCTTTTCATTGTTTGCACTTGTTTGAAGCAGCTCTGGGCCAGGGATAGAGATTGCCACTTGAATCAATCAGCAGTTGCTTATTATACATGTGTGCCAAGCACTGTGCTAAGTGTTGGGGATATAGAGACAAAAATGAAACAGTCTCTGAATTAAGGAGCCTTATAAGTAAGTATTGACAAAATAAATACAATGTACTTTTTTTTTGGGGGGGGGGAGGATGTACAAGGAGGACACTAGGGCCTAAAAAGTCCCCTAAATCTCCTTCATCCAGTCACTGACTATTGAGAAAAATTCAGTATCAGAAATCTACCTAAAGGTGCTTAAACTTGTAAAACTGCAAATGTTGCAGTAGGTACAAATACTACACACTATACTCAGTCATTACTCTGCATAACATTTTTAATAGGGGGAGGCAGGGAGAAGAGAGAGTTTGGAATTGGGGAGGCAGTCAGTGTTTGCAAAGAATAGTGACGCTATCTTCCAAAGTTCAACTTTACCAACTTCACAATTTTGCTTGGGCTCTGTCCTACTTGAAGAATCATTGAAAAGAATGGTATAAATTTTTAATAATATTCAAATGCGTAATTTAGGATTATAAATAAAGCAGAGCATGAAAGGGATTTCTCCAAGAATTTATATAATCTCAATCTCTCTCTCTCTCTCTCTCTCTCTCTGTCTCTCTGTCTCTCTCTCTCATATTTTTTCCCCATTATGAATGTAAACTTCCCCCAGAGACTAGAGACAGAATCTTGTTCTATACAATCTATTGAAGTTTTTCAGTAGATGAAATAAGATAATTAACAGTGAGATCCTTGTGGGCAGGGACTGGCTTGCCTTTTGCTCTTTCTGTGTCCCCAGGGTTCAGCACAACTTAGAACATATTAGGCACTTAAGTTTCTTGACTGAAAATAGGCACCATGTATATATCAAGTTTTAAAATAAAAGCAAGAAAACCCGAAAGTTCTTGCTTTTCTAAGAGGAGGGGAAATGCTTTATTTAATCACGTCCTTTCTTTTAAAATAAAGCCTCTAATACCACCTACGCACATAATGCCCACTGACAAACCTGTGAACCTCCTAACCCCTTTAAACGGTCACATGTGTGAGATTTCCCTTTTGACAAACTACTTCTCTCAAGTCTCTAAGCAAACTAAGGTGGCCGTCTGTTTGGACACAGGCATTCCTCCCCTCACCTAAAGTAATCCCTGCCCCCATTCCTGAGAAGTATTTTTTTTCTAACATAGTTTTCTTTTGACATAGGCAAAGCAACAGTTTTCTCTCGTAAAACCAACACACAAACAAAAAGCAGGTAAAATAATTCCTTAGGACACACTTCATGGAAATTATTATTTGAGGGCTGGACAGCAATGTGCTATTACAGGACTTGTCAAACCTAATTTGGGATACTTTAATCTCCTATTAGAACAGTACACTGAAAGAAAAAGAAACACAATTTGATAACACAGCAAGTCATTTAAAAGGTAAAGCAGACTGAGGAAATGCTTTATGCAAACCAATATTTTTGCAAAGTTATAAGTCTCTAATGGTGTTTAAAAAACAAGAATGAATAATTTTATGTTCACACTTATCTTAATAAATTACTTTAATCCCTCTGCTTTTTAAAAAATAAACTATTACTATTTAGCATTTATCTTAGAAACATTTTGCATATCAGTTAATCCCAAACTTATTAAAAACAAAATATTTTATTTTTACTATACTGTTTTTATATACTAAAAATGATTATTTTTTTCTCCCATTCACTTTCAACAGATTCTCAGTGGCCCTTTCATTCACAGCACTGACTGCTATTTAGAACAGTGTAAAACAAACAACATCCTGGAGCATCGAGGCAAAACAAAATGTTTTCAGATTTGAAATAATTTTGTTTCTTCTGTCCCCTCAAACTCCTTTACCCTCATTTGAAGGCCATTTATCAAATTCAATCTAGGGACAAACATTCTCTTATTCCCTTGGCAATGTGACTCTATTTCAGTAAAACAAGTTCTTGATGGAAGAGTGAAAAGAATATGGGGATGGAAAACTGAAGACTTGGGATCTAGTTCCTTCCTCTGTTACTAAGAACCAATATGCTCATGGGCAATTAATTCCCATCCCCTTCTGGGGTCTCAAAGACTTCTTGCCTTCAACTGAGCGTACAGTGTTTGTTTTAAGAAACAGCTTAGTATATATAACAGAACAAAATAAAAATGAAAGGTGGAACTATTATTACTTATATAATCAATTTGAATTGTTTCATCCCAGTTATTTTTTTAGAGCTAAAAGTAACTCTCAGGTGCATTTTGCTTATTGGACTCTCTTCAGAAAGGCTTAATGACTGAACACTCTACCCCTCTGCTAGAAGTTAACTAGATTTTTGCCTTTCAACTGTGATATCCTATGTGCCTTACCTCAGTTGTAAAGTAAGTTAGCAGGGAAATTTGCCTAAAAACTTTCTATCTTACCTCCAGCAAACAAAACAAACTAAAACAAAGAAATCACCAAATCTCATCAATACTCCATCTGGGGGCAGTGAAGATTGGTTTTCCATGAAGATGATGCATGTTTTGGTTTTGATTTCAAATTTGGGCTTAACCCAAGCCTACTTCTTTCCAACTTTCTGCTTCTGGGTATGCATTAACTTCCAAGTGTAAGGCTAATTTGAAGTGCTCTCTCTCTCTATCTCTTTCTCTCTCTCTCTCTCTCTCTCTCTCTCACACACACACACACACACACACACACACACACATACACACACACACCCACACCCACACACACACACAGTGTGGATGTGTGTATGTATATATGTATGTATATGTGTATGGAGTACTTTACAAACTTTAAAATACTATATAAATATATACTATTGTTATAATTATGTTATTGGAAAGACAAAAAAACAGTAATCAGATGACCTGAGTTTTAGGCCTAGATCTTCCATTTCCTGAAATAATTTTTTGACTTTTGCCAATTCATGTAACCTCTCTAGACTTCAGTTACCTTATCATCAAAATAAAGGGATTGAACTAGATTATAACTTTGCACCTTAAAATATCATCAATAACAAAAACCTTTAGGATTCTAGCTATTCTTTTTTAAAGATATCCTTGGGAAAAACAGAACCATCTCCTTTCTCTCTTTTACATTTAGAATTATATCTAGAATACATCCAGAATTCTCTTGCCAAGAAATATACCAGATAGTGTCCACCAATTGAAGAGGAGGTTGTGTATATAAGTGCTTACCTGCCTAAAGAATCTGTGTTTACCTGTGTCTTTTATAGCAGGAAGCCTTGGCTGCCAATCACAACTTGACATTTGCTCCCAAGCAGGAGCCAGTTCAGGTTGCTACTATCTTATTGATCTTCCACTAAACTTCGACTTGAATCATAGAGGTGTGGAGGTGACCTATGAATCTTGATATCCATACCTAGAGAGAAGCAAGCTCTAGCAGGTCCCCACCAGGATAAAAAGGCTTGAGTAACCAGCCTGATGGATTGCATTTCTGTAGGATGGAATCTAGATTCACTATTCACAGATATGTTCATCCCCAGAAGGATGATCATCAGACAGCAGGATGTACACAGAGGCTCGTTAAACTCCCTGATCTGGGGTTAAAAGGTGGCAGCCTACTTGGGTAAATGGAATAGATTCATGGTATAAATTCAAAGTATTGACATCTATGCCAACAGTTACAACTTCTATAACTTTAATCTACAAATAATGTTTTAATACTTATCCACTTCTCCCCTCAAAAAAATATTAAAACACATACACCAGAGAAGTAAATAAGTCCACTATGATTTTCAAACAATTATAAGCAATCTTCACATTTTTTCTTTAAATATAATTCACCTTAAAACTAAATATATCATAACTATTTAAATATATTTCCTTTCTTTTGTAACCCTATGTATTTTGTTTTATGCTTATAAAATATTATTCTAAAACGAGATCCACAAGCTTCACAAGATCATCAAAGGGGCATGATGCACACACAAAGAAAAGGTTAAGAATCTCTAAACTAGTGAAAGATCAGAACCAAATTCTTAACTTGTAGAAAATAATATTCGAAACATCATTTTCCAAGAGCTTGATGGAGACTTCAAGTAATCATGATGACTGCTTTGCTTTGGATTCATTTCCTGGCTCTACCTGTAGATCTATAACCCATTTTCTATCATGCCATTTTCCTTCGAACTCATCCCAAGTGAGAAATTTTAATCCAAACAACAGCTGGGTTTTCCAAAGTCTTTCTTTTATACAAATATGCTTATTGTGAATCTTTATCACAATGCATTTCTCACAAATTCAGGGGCTGTTTGGCAAGTCCACAGAGATTTCTGTCTCCAAGGTGCTCTCCTTACTCTTTATAGGGATAGGATATAGATTTAAGATTTTCACTGCAAAGGAACCTCTTGAACTGGAATCTCCTCTCCTAATGCAGACTGACAACTTTACTACAGTTTATAGTCTAAAAGAGGTTCCTAGAGCACTTGGAGCAGGTAGGTGGCAAAGTGGATAGAGTGTCAGGCCTGGAGTCAGGAACATTCATCTTCCTGAGATCAAATATGGCCTCAGACACTTACTTGCTGTGTGACCCTGTGCAAGTCACTTAACCCTGTTTGCCTCTGTTTCCACCTCTGTAAAATGAGCTGGAAAAGGAAGTGGCAAATCACTCCAGTATCTTTGCCAAGAAAACACTAAATGGGGTCATGAAGAGTTGAACATGACTGGAAAAAACAACAAAAGAGCATTCAGAGGTGACCCTTGAAGGCAGGTCTCCCTGGCTCAGAAGCCAGTCTTTATCCACTATTACAAATTGCCTCTAAACACAATTTATACCAACTAGAAAACTGGAGCCAACAAGTCGAAATCCAGAGTGAAGACTTGTTACTCACTATGTGTACTATTTCATTTTCCTCATTTGTGAAAAGGATTGTCTTAAGTTATTGATCATTTCCCAGGCTTAGAAACTGTCATTCCCTGATTCTCTCACAAAAGGTATTAATAGTTAGTAGATCTGGCACCTGGGGCAAATTCAGTTTGGGGAGGTGAGAGATAAAGATCCCAGGGTGAATGATGTGGTGTCCCTTTTCATTGTTACTAATCCTAGATCTCTTCTGTCTTATTTTGCAGGAATCCTTGAGTTTGGGAGCATTCTGCCAACAATTCTCTTGGGTAGCTTATAGTCAGATAGCATATTGGTAGGCAAGGGAAAGGGGAGGGCTAAAGGAGGGAGAGTAAGGGGAAGGAGGAAGGGAAAGGGAAAGGAAGGGGAGCAGAGGGGAAACAGAAAAAAAAGGGGAGAAAAGGAAGGCATGAAAAAAGGGAGCAAAAAAAGAGAAAAAAAGAAAGAGAAACCCCAAAGGTTTGCTGGTGAGTTGTTGAGAGAAAGCAGAAGTAAGGAGGAGAAGTTATAGTTAGAGGTGAGTTTCCTGAATAAAGTTGTAACTCTAAACATTCCTTGCCTCCTCTCAAGGAGCACTTTCCAAAATCATGGCTGAGTTTTGCACGGACTTCTGCTACAGTACAAACTGAGTACATCAACACCCATCTAATTCTGAAAATTATCTATACACACAGCATGTATATGTGTACACACACAATAAGACCATATGAGGCAATGTGGCACAAACAATTAAAAGTTCTTTGGAAAGTAGAAATGCAAAATGGAATGAATATCTATTTTCTATAAATGAATCAAGCCATCTGCCTCACAAGAGCAGCAGCAGGAGTACCCAAAACAGCAGAAACAGCAGCCTCTGGTGTTAACAATCTATTCTCAAATCTCATGCTCTACATTTCCCCAGCAAATAAGCCTAAAAATACAAGAGATGCAACAAATAGTCCCCAGGGACCTGCCATTCCATGGATAGAGTGTTCAATTTGAGAGTAATATTTCCTATTGAAATTCCAAAATGGAAAAAAAAAAAAAGAGAGAGAGCACGCGAGTTAGTTCTCCTATTAGGGAGCAGAATTCTGAATTGCAAGTGTTACTCCAAGTCTAAAGTGCACCAGCCTGGATGCTGATAGAATGCTTGTTTTTGTACCACATGCACGTCTGAGATTGGTCTGAATGAATACATCTAGGGATTTCTTTAATCTCTTACATAACCCTCTACTGTTTGATAGACATCTACATATATCTACTGTCTGATTTCCATATGGATCCCATTCTTGATTTTTTTTTCCTGTTCCTACCACCACCAGTAAAATAAAAGATCAAAATGGAATAAAACAAACCCTGGGGATTAACTTTGATGCCAAATCATCTACTGAGTTTTCCCTTTTAATGCTAACACTTTCACATTCCAATAAGGCTATATACTTTGGTTAAAGCAGGTAAGCCAACCTTTTTAATGGTCTCTTCAAGCAATGAGACAGAGACCTGTTTCCATTTTTGGATACATGTTTTGATAATGATGATAACAATAATTTATACTTTAATATATGAAGAATCAGGGATTGTATTAGCAGTGGTGATTCCTTTGCTGACACTGAATGCAACCCCTTCTATATATATATTTGGTCATTGTGAGTCACCTGCTCCCCTTCCCAGAAACAACAACAATTATCATTCAGTAGCCAGCAGTCTTAGAATGAGCCCCATTGTATTTAGTCAGGTGGTTATGTTTGGACCACAAACTCTCAGCCTGTCCCTCAGATATACTTCCAAATAATTCCAGCTTACACTTTTCTAGAACATATTTTGAGAATCCAGGATCACCTTTATGCCATAGTTGGTTATCAAAGGACTGCAGGAGAGACATTTCATAACAAACGCTATTTTAATAGCAACAGCTTGTGTTTATATACGGCTTTATGATTTATAAAGTACTTCTACCGCAGTAGTCTGTGAATTAGGGAGTAGGTAAGGTGATTATAGAGGGGCATTCCCTTACTTGAGTATACGGTTTAGAATGCTCAGAGGAAGTTACTCACAATATTTCCATGTTGGCATTAGTACAAAGAGGCAAAGGGAAAGGAAGAAGAGGAAGTAAGTGTATTATTCCATTATAAGTGGGTCAAAATGCACAATCTGATTTAATGGAATATTTGTCCTAATAGCTCAAGAGTCATCTGTGTACAGGAAGATGGTTCACCTAAAGCTCCTTGATAATGCAAGTATATGCTCCTAGAGTGCATGATCTCTTCTCTCCTTCCCCGCCCTCCCTGCCCCCCACCCCTATTGTATGCAAAGGGCCCAAAGGAGTCTTACACATACAAGATGGAACTTTTGTTAACATCATCTTCACCTGCCTAGATGGTCAAGGTCTAATGGATGAGATTTATTACTGGGAACTGGGAATTTGATTCTCATCTCTTCTCCCTACCAATTCCATCTCCTTCCTGTCACACTTTCAACTACGAAGAATTAGCACTGTTACAAAAACACAGCTATGGTGAGGGTTGAAAGGTGGAGAAGGGACAGATGAAAATTTAAGAGTTGAAAGGTAGAACTGTAAAAACAGCAGCAACAACAAAACATTCAATGATATTTCTCTGCAGAAACTTCGTAGCGTCTGCCTTGCATTTTTAGATGCCATCATTTTTAGAAAGTAGAACAACACCTGGAAGAACTTTGGGGTTTGACTCCCCATACCATTAGATGAAATTAAAGCACCATAAATAAAGTAATTAGATACTAGAAGGAGCAAAGGAAGAGGCATTTCCTATGGTATGATGTCAGGATGTAAAAGAGTGATAAATCTGGTAATGAAAGGCAAAGTCCTCATTCTTAAAAAGTGAGGAGCTCAAAGAACTCTTGATTTAGAATGCAGATCATTCTAATAAAAGTAGAAAAGTTAAAGCCTAATGGGATGGGAATCCTTCTCAGGGATTGGAAGGTATGAGGCATAACCAAATAAGCGAAAACTTTAGTCCCACACAGCCCCATAAGGCGCAGATATTTAGAGTAATGGGAATAAGACAAATGGTAGGCATTAAACATGGACAGATAGAAGAATAAATAAAACTAAATGGATTGATGGATTTCTGAATCTATAGAGGACAATCTCATTCATCCTTCAAAAAACTTCTTGTCTAGCATCTTATAATATACAACTTTGAGTCATAATTATCAAACAGAAGTGCTGTAATGTCCTCTCAGGAAAAACAAAACAAAACTTCAAGTTTTCACTGCAAGTGGTTATTGTGTACCACCTGAATTAATAAATTCCATGGCAACATCACAGAAATGCATCTCTTCTTTGATATAACAGGAAAGGAAGCTACTATGGGTCTCAGAGAACCTGAAGAAAATACTCTTTGACCTGCAGACATCAACAGCATACAATGCACAGCTGAAGCTTATCAGAAGGGTTGGCTACTAGGTAATAAATGCTTTTGTTTTTGTTTTTAATCAGAGAAATTCATGAAAATCAACTGTAGAGGTTATGATCTGGGTATGTAGAGAGAGTGTCCATACCAGTGGAATACTAGTTTTCTTTAAGTATTGAAAAAAAAAATTACTACATTACATTATGACTACATAATGGTCATGAATTTCTTGCCCCATTTGTACATATGAAAAGTTATGGGGGAGGCAAAGTGTCTAAGGTGAATGAATAGACCTTAGTTTAAATGGGTGACCTAATTAAAATCAACTCATAATAAGCTGGACTGACTTCCTGGGATTTTTTTCTTCCCTGTATCCAGTGAGTTGGCTGTCTTTGATACCGTTCTCCAAATACAGTACAGGAATCACAACTAGACATACCAGTAAATCTTATTAAAATTATATATATATATATATATATATATATATATATATATATATATATATATAATATGTTAAAGAGAAGGAGAAAAATCAGCATGACAGCTAGACAAGGATTCAATTACACTTTGCAGGTCAGAAATAACTTTTAAACATTCTGCTTTTAAGATGGAAAGTGTTAAATATATAGTAGTCACAAATAACTAATATGCATCTCCAACATGCTGACTGGCAGTCATAGGAACCTGAGTAGGCAATTCTCAGACTAACAAAGGAAGAAAAACAGTGTGTTTCTCTTGTGCCCCTACCCTCACTACATCCTAGCTCTCCTCCCATAGGTCTTCTTTAAATCCAATTAGCACGAACCATCTGGAAATATCACTATGAGTTCTCAGTGAGATATTTATCAACTAACTGGGGAAGAAAACAACAACAACAAAAGGAGTAGGGCAAAAAGAAAAAAAAATCCTGCAAATAGATATTGACTTGGGTAAAGATAACAAAGGTCATAAGTGAGAAATGCCATTGAATGATATTTTCTTTGTCAAAATAGCCCTCAAATGAAATAGGGAATTAGGTCATAGAGTCACAGTTTCACAGAATATTAGAGGCAAAAAGGACTTTAGAGATCATATAGTCCAACCTGACTTTTTCCTGTATTCTATTTTTGGTCATTGGTGAAGACATAGTCCCAGTGGACATTCACCTTGGGGTTCAAAGAGAACTAATAACAAAATGCATTTCTCTTAGACAACCTTTAATGATTGACCTTTGTCCATCAACATGCATATGGGGGTAATGACCTCCATGGCAACAACAGAGAAGTATGTACCTTTCTTTAATATAAAACCATGGGAAGTCATTATGGGTCTCAGAGACCCTGAAGAACAGAGACATAATCTTTGACCTGGAAACACCAATAGCATACAGTGCACAGCTGCTTGATTGTTTAAGAACCAAATGGCTTGTGGCTTTGTGTTTTTCAGAAGCCCGCTCCCTGCTAATTTCTTCAGGGATCTCTGACATAGGCCAAAAGAAATGGGCTACATGCCCCCAGTGAGTGAAATGTTACAAGAGAAATATTAGTCAGCATTATCATTCCATCCCATGTAGCCCAAATATTACTATGATCTGTGCAAGGCATTTGTTGTAAATAAAAAAGCCTGTAGAGTGTGCAGTATGTTTTCCAGAAGCCCTTTAAAGGACAACTTGAAGATAAGAGGTGCTAGCCTGAGTTTCACAGTCAATGAAAACTCCACTTCAGGAGACTTTTGGACACATTCCCTGCCCTTTTTTAGAACTGCCTTGAAAACCATTCCACAAACCATGATCTTAGTGCTGAAAGGGTCAGTAACTGGAGTTAACGCTAGATTAGGTGGTACTTTCTATGCAGTACCAATAATGAGGTAAAGAGCAAGATTTCAGTTACAACGCACCATTTTTTAAAAGGAAAAAAAAAGCTTAAAAAAGTAGTCCACATAAACACTTTCTCTTCTCTTTTACAGTGTAGGGAATGACTAACGCATTCTGTTTTCTTGCAGCAATTGTACTTTAATATGCTCCATAGCATGGTGTCAGAGATACTCTTCTTTTTTAACTTTCTCTGCTTTTCTAAAAGCTTCCTCCATTAAAAACAAACAAACAAAACTTTTTGATATGAAATTCAAGGGGTTATAAACCAGTTAGCTTTGATCTACCCCCCTTTTCCCCTTCTTTCCTGATTCTAGGTAGTAATGCCTTAGAATAAAGCCAGTTCTTTTTGGAAAAAATAACAACAACAACAACAACAACAAACACATGATATTATATCGGCTCTTCCGTGATAAAACTGAGCCCTTTCCACCGCTGTGGTTGGTCTTCCAACCTTCCTGCTATTTACCCGAGGTTTAGTGAAACAAAAGAGAAGACGAGGGGGGCAGTTGTGCTCCATCACACACAAGACAACTATAGGGCAAATCACTTCTAACAGTAACATTTTCTAAGCCTAATCGATGGCCAAACTGGCTTTGGAAGGTGAGGGGAGAGAAGGCATTAGAAAAGAAGACTCCTGGTAATGTTATTTAGAAGGGAGAGGAAGCATAGAAAGCCCAGCTATTCGTCACTAGAACCTGCACATCTTTTAGATATCCTCCTCTTGCCCTTAAGTTGGTGTTCCATGTCCTCCCGTAGGTGGAACAGAAACCAGTTGCAAAATGACACACAGTTGTAGCCCTACGGTTCCAGGCAAAAGGTGTTTGCATCTCCAGTCCTAGAAGAGCCGAGCTTTCTCTGCCTTTCCATAAGGCGGCGGGACTACACAGAAAGGACCGAGATCCCGGCTGACAACACCACTGGGGGTTGGATACGGAGGAAGGAAAGGCCAGGTCACTAGACTTGGCAGGCCAATTGCCTAGTCCTCTTCTTGCTTGGAAGGATCTGTTGAACCAGTCAGGGCATCTCCCAGACAGTCATCCAACTAACACAGGCACACCCAATCTCGGAGGAAACCTGGACTAAGCTTGGGGGAATAGGATACCCTAAAGAATGCTGTGCCTTGGACTGGAGGGGGACAGGGGATGCCCGAGATTTGGGAGGGGCGCGGTGAGACAGAACTCCTGCACTGGCATTGCTTTCTGGAGGCTCCGTTTACCTTCGCCCAGAATCAGTAAGCCCTGATGCAGGGGAGTGTTCAGGTTGGAGGGGATAGGGGGAAGGATGGGGCGGCGGGGGAGAGTAAGTCACTCTCTCAGACTACCTTTCCACCCAAAGCTGAGCCCCATCTCCACCTCCTCGCTCTGTAGAAAGTCCTGGACAGCTCAACTAGGGGTCGAGGAGGTTGGGTGAATGAGTCTTTTTCTCCCAGGGCTTCGTACCTTTTTCCCCATCAGAAGAAGAGGAGACAGAACCCGGGGTTGAGAAGCAGGAGTTTATAGAGGCTACCTCCTCTGCAGTGACTATTTCCCCCAGAGTGGGAAGGAAACTAAAGGGTAAAATGAAAGGGTCGCGGAGAGAGTGGTTGGGCAGACGTTCAGGCTGCTGCAACTTGTAGGATTGCCGCAGATGGCAAACTTAGGCTCTGAGGCGAGGGTTCTGTCCGTCCCCTCGGACCTACAGCTTCGGTCGTACTCACAACCCGCTTAGCTTCTCCCTGAGCTGCAGGACGCAACTTGCCAAGAACACGCAGCATGTTCAGATTTGGCTCCCTTCTCGGGGCTCTCCTTCCCCTCCCTTTGCATCCCCATCTCTTAGCTTACCTCGGACAGCCGCAGCGCCTGCAACCCAGCAGCAAAGCCCCAGCAAAAGGAGCCGGCAGAGCTCCGCTGGACAGCTGCCTCCGCCGCCGCCGCCGCCGCCACCTCCTCCTCCTCCTCCGTGGGCTGCTCCCCCCATGCTCTGTACTCCTCCTCCTGACTCCTCTTCAGCACTCCTGCTTTTTCCTTCAGGGAGAACGGGAAGGAGCGCGAGATACACTGTGGGAGATGGAGAAATGGAAGAGTGCGTGTCCTTTCTTAGCTCTCCAGTGACTGTGGTCCTCAGCTTCTCCCTAAGGCTTCAGTGCATGGAGCCCCGAGCTGCCGCTGGATGAGGACCCAAAGGGAGCATTGGCCCCCATTCCTTCCCCAGAGCGGGGAGACCGTCACAGCTACAGCTGCCGCCCGCCTCTGCTGCTGCCTTTGCCCTACTCGGCAACGCTGAGCACCTCCCAGCTTCCGCACGTTGCTGCTGGGCTCCAGACTACGGGAGCGGAGGAAGGAGTCCGCATTCCTAATGAGAGCCCCCCTCTTCTCCCCCAAGTCCTTCTCCTCCCCACTGTAGCAGCAGCCAATGAGCCGGGCCTGGGCGGGACTGGCTAGAAGGAGGAGGAAGAGGATGAAAAGGAACAGAGATTGGTACCCCAGCCCTGGTGTAGTTGGGGGGGGGGGGGGGGTCAGGTGCGTGAGACAGTTATTTCTATTCCAGTAGGGAGAGTTCTTTCCTTTTTTCCTACCTCATGGTTTTCTCTTCCCCCAGTTTATCCCCTTGCCCTACAAGAAGTAACAAGCCCAGAGGAATAAATGAAGGGGGGAAAAGGGCTGCGGAAGGAGACTGAGGTAACAAGGCATAAGGAGAGCTGGTGGTCCGCTCAAACAGGAATGCAGTGGAGGGGAAAGGATGACGTGCTGCCTCTGGCTTTTTCATTTTCGACTTGGGATCTGGATTTTCCTCTCCAAAGTCAGCTCAATTTGACTTAGTAACTTTGAACGTTGTCTAACTGCTGTAAACTCTCACCTTTCTCCAGACAATCCAAAAATCACTCCCAAATTTCCCATTTTCTAGCAGATACCCCTCTTAACTATAGAGACTACCTTAATTTCCTACAATGGAGCTCTGGAAATTACCTTTCGCTCTAGTGCCAATGAGGGGACCAGGTCAAAGTGTCCTGCTATACATACAAACATACATACATACATACATACATCCAAATGAAACGAGGTTTTTACTCTTGTTTTGATAGTTATATAAATAACATGACATGGTTTTAGATCAGAGATGCTTCAAAGGACTTTATGCTACTGCCTCTCTTATTGGTCATGGAGAAATTAAAGATGCTGAGAAATGGGCCAAGGCCATACTCCATCTATTAACTCACCCCATATACTCCTTGAGAGTAGTGTAATCCAAATGGTGCCAGGGATCAGACAGGTAAAATATTGCCTCTTACCTAGTTTGGACCTTAGAATAAAAAGAATTTCTGATTAAAAATAAAAAATACTTTTGGGAGGACATTCATCCAGACTTATAGTCAGCAGTTTTCTTGCCTATCTTCACTCACTTTTATTAAATGTACAAGGGCAATTTTTTTAAAGGGGATTCTATCTCCCCTCTCAAAATGCCACCTGCTCAAAAACAACTTTCTCAGGGGAAAAAACAGTTTACAGTGAGGTAATTGGTCTGGGTGAGGTAATTGCACTAACACACTTTGCTCAGGAGACAAGAGAGGATGATAGGCAGGAAGATTGATTCCCCCTGTTAAGCACACATGCCATCCCCTCTCCTGAGAGCCATAGAGATGTGTGAATGTCAGCAAGAATGAGCCAATTGTTTCTTGTATCTTCTGTTGGCTCTAAAAATGTTCTGGGCTCGATCAAGAAAGCAGAGTACCTAGGAGTTAGAGAAAGCACCATAAAGGGGATTAGCTGAATATCTGTTTAGAACCTCACAAGAATTCCCTAAGATCCTCTGCAGAATTAATTTTGATCCTAGGAGTTGCTCCAGGAAAATGAGGATAGAGTGGAATTACATACTAGAATTTTTGTTGTTCATTTGTTCAGTCATGTCCCACCCAACTCTTCATGACTCCATGGGCCATAGAACATCAGGCCTTTTGGGAGAGTTCTGACAAAAAGTGATCCACAGAAGAAAGAAATGGCAAACCAGAATGGTATCTTTGTGAAGAAAACCCCATGGACAACACTGGGATTATCTCTACCATTCTTTTGGAAAATGGGTGCTCTAGCTTTTACTTACACTACTCCTCAAGACTGTTTAGCATTTGTGTGTGCGTGTGTGTAACTACAGTAATCAACATTTTCTAGAACCAGTGAGCAAGACAGGTTCTCTTTCCAAGGTGCCACTGTAGTTATTGCTTCCTCTTCTTGATTATAGGGGCAAATGTATCTAATCAAGCTTCTGTCTTGAACACCTTGGGATAAAATCAGATGACAGGAAAGACATAGCTTCTGTCACCCAGTACTCTCATTGACGGATTATAATCAAAGAGGTTTTTACAGAAGGAAGGAAGGAAGAAAGAAAGGAAGAAAGGAAGGAAGGAAGGAAGGAAGGAAGGGAGAGGGGGAAGGAGGAAGGAAAAATATATGAACTGCTGAATAGTTCATCAGAATACCCACACACATATATTAAGCCTTTACTGTGATCTCTGAAGAAGATGATCTAGAACCAAGGTATCAAACTTATATACCATGCTTCAAGGACCATAAAGTCCACAAAACTCCAGAATGAAGCAAAAAAAAAAAAAGATTAAAATGTAATTTGGAAATGTTTGATAAAATAAACAAAAATATAATGTAATATTAATGTTAATTTGTGGTTTTCTGAACCAACAAACAGCCTGCAGGGATTTATTTCTATTTAGGTTTAACACCACTGACCTAGGGATCTGAGGACATAAAATTATTGTACCTACTGGAATAGGTACTACCAACTAAAATGATACTTGTTCTCCCTACCTCAATCTTTCCCCTCTCTGATACATCCAACATAACCTCCATAATAATTTTCCTAAAGCACAGATCTAACCATATGTTTTCTCTATGCAATAAACTCCAGTGAATTCCTGTTACTTCTAGGATTAAGAAATCTGTCTAAAATGGACTACGTCCTTAGGTGCCAAAATAATTTTTTAAATGTGACTACTAAAACACTGCCAGTGATGATCAAACGGTCATGGAATATAGGAGAAACACCACCATACTAGAGAAAGGCAACTAACTGTCACTATCAGAAAACAAAAAAAGGCAAGAGGACAGGGTCTGCAAACATTAGCATAATGGAATTTATTTTGTCTAGAGAAGATAAGTAAAGAGATGGTTTAAGAACAGCTCAAAAAGGAAGCAGTGATTACAAAAAGTCAGCATGAGTTCATCAGGAGTAGATTATGCCAGAATAAACTCATTTCCTTTTTTGACCAGATTACTCACTAATAGGTAAGGGAAAGATGGAGAGATATAAATTAGATAAAACAATCAAGTGTATTCAGAACTGGGAGAAAGGCCAGCCTCAGAGCAGTTCTTAATGGTTCAATGTCAATGTGCTAAGAGGTCTCCACTATAGCTCAGAGTTCTATAGTTGACTCTTTGCTGTTTAACATTTTTATCAATGACTTGAAAAAAGGTATAAATGGATGCTTATCAAATTTTCAAATGACACAAAGCTGGGGGTGGGGTGGGAGACAGCTAACACATTGAATAATACAGTCAACATGCCAAGATCGCAAAGGATCACATTTGACCACTTATGCAATGTTGTATGTCATTAGTCCCCTTACCTCAGTATTAAAAGGAGGTAAATGTGTATCATTTTTCATGAGGTGACTAGACCAAATCAGGGAGGCAGAGCAGTTGAACTGTAGGAGCAAAAAAGTGTCAATTATTGTGAATACCTTTAATCATATACCAACATTTCTTAGATATAGCTTAGGTCTTTGGGCTGGAGTTCCTGTGTGAGCCCTAAATGAATTTGCTAATAGAAAGGAGAAAAAAAAATCAACAATACAGATCTGCAGAAGATACCACTCTGATAGCAGAAAGAGAAGAATTAAAAATCCTTTGGATAAGGATGAACAAGGAGAGTGTAAAAGCTGACTTTAAGCTTAACATGAAAACAAACAAAAACTGGTCTTATTACTTCCCGGCAAATAGAGGAAGAAGAAATGGAAGCAGTATCAGATTTATATATTTTGGGGGTAAAAGAACACTGCAGATGGTGATTGAAGTCATGAAATAAACAGATATTTGGTCCTTGAAAAGAAAGCTATGACAAATATTGACAGCATAATAAAAAGTAGAGAGATCACCTTGCCAACAAAGTCAACATAGTCAAAGCTATGGTTTTTTCCAGTAGAAATTTATGATTGTTAGAGTGGGACTATAAAGAAAGCTTAGTATTGCAGAATTGATACTTTCAAATTGTGGCACTTGAGAAGACTTTTGAGAGTCCCTTGGAAAGCTCGAAGATCAAATCAGTCAACGATTAAAAGAAATCAATTAAGGGTATTGACTGAAAAGTCAAAAGCTGAATCTGAAGCTTAAGTACTTTGGCCACATAATGAAAAGACAGGACTCATTAGAAAAAATCCTGATGTTGGGAAAGATTGAGGGCAAAAGGAAGAGGGGATGGCAGAGGATGAAATGGATAGATAGTGTCTAAACATGAGCTTGAAAGGACTTTGGTAGATACCAGAGGATAGAAGAAACTGATTTGCTATGGTCAATGGGGTCCTGAAGAGTTGCAATGACTGAACAACAACTACATGCATGTCTTTTTACCAATGGAATGTAAGGTCCTTGAGGACAAGGGCTATTTCCCTTTCTGTCTTCGTAATCCTAGCACCTAGCACAATTCTTGACGCATAGGTAGTTAATAAACACCTGTTCATTGCTTGCTTGCAGGATTTTGCATGTAGACATTGTTCTAAATGCCATTTCAGATATAAAGTATAGACAAAACATAGGCAGCTGAAATCATGGAACTTCTAGCAGATAGATAGGGCAAACAATATAGATAACGATAATATAAAACATTCCAAAAAAGTGTAGAGAGGAGCTGAACAAATGCTTTATGACTAGGAATGTTGTGACTGGGGTAAGTTATTAGAGGTATTAATTCATGGTCTGTTAGGAGCATTTGTTCTAACCTCCTGTAGTTTGGTTCCTTTTTAACAAGTCTTAAATAAAATTGCACTATAGAGAGATCAGGTGGCATAAGGACAAGAAAATGTATTGGATTTAGAAACAGAAAAGTCCTTAGTTGTAAACTCAGTTTAAAAAAATGCTAGTCTATAAAACAGATGTCACTTCTCTTTCTTGAGCATCCTTTTCCACATCTGTAAAGTAAAGGACTAGATGATCTCTAAGGTCCTTTTCAACTCTAAGACCCTGTGATCCTAGGAATATGATCTATAAAGAAATGATTAATTCTGATGACTTGGACAGAAACCACTATCCCCCTTTTTTTTTCTTGAATGTCCTTAGAATAGCTCTGTCAAAAGAATTATGAGTTTAAAACATACTTCCCTGTGCTAGAGTAAAGCTTAATTGAGGGGACTTAGTCATTGAACTGGAAGCACCAAGACAGTAAAAAATAAAATATATAGAACTAGTGCAATCGCATTTTTATTTCTAAGAGGTCCAATTGGTGACTCTGTCAGTCCTCAATTATTTTTCACACAGTGACCATGGAAGAAGAAGGCTTCTGGTTTCATCAGAATTTGGGAGACTTCAATTCAGGCCCAATGTAAGAAAAATGGTTGTGCTTGTCACATGACTAGTGGAGGAGAGACAGAGAGAGAGAGAGAGAGACAGAGAGAGAGAGAGAGAGACAGACAGACAGACAGACACAGAGACAGACAGACAGACAGAGACAGAGACAGAGAGACACAGAGACAGAGACAGAGACAGAGAGACAGAGACAGAGAGAGACAGAGAGAGAGAGTCAATAAACATTTAAGTGCTGAATACATGCCAGGCACTGTGCTAAATGCTGGAAATACAAATAAGAAAAAGAAAAACCCTTTCCTCAAGGAGCTTACAGTCTAATGGGGTAAGACAACATACAAAAAAGCAGGAAGCTGGGGGAGGGGCATACCAAGGGAGCATCTTCTTCCAAGAAGACCAAGCAGAGCTACAGAGGGAAAGTGCAGTAGTAAGTAGGTAGGTAGACTAACTAAAACTACTAAATATCTGCCAAGTTGAAGGCTTGGATCTAGGGATAGGCAAAGCAGGAAGTTATCAAAGGTATAGGGGTTTTATAATGATATTTTTAATGCCAAGCTTCTGCTATATACAACTATTTCTTTATAAATTAATGAGTTTGCATATGAAAGCTCAAAGCCTCCAGTAGAAAATGGCAATTCATTTCTATTGTGCTTCAAAGTTTACAATTCAGTTCAACACATGTTTGTTAAGTACCTCCCATGTACAAAACCTGTGCCAGGTACTAAAGGGTAAAACGATACAAAACAGAGGAATTAGTCCCTGACACCTTCACCAACAGAAGCTTACATTCCCAATAAAGCCTACATTCTACCAGTGGGAAATAATATGTTCACAGATAAGTAAAGACAAAGCATATGCAGAGTAATTTTGGCTGAGTAGAAAAGGAGAGCCTTAATAGATCTTGGTGTGAGGAGGTGGTAGGTAGGGAAGCAGCTGAGCTGAGCACTGAAGGTAGACAGAGATTCCAACAGGTCCAGGTGAGAAGGGAGAGGCCCATGCAACAGCGTGGAGACAGGAGATGGAATGACATATATGGAGTACAGTATGTGGGCCAATTTGGCTGGAATGCAGAATCTATAAGAGAAAGCAGCATGAAAAAAGTTTGAAAACGTTGTTTAGAGCCATACGACAGGAATGAGAAATAACAATAAAAATAATACGTAGCATTTATACAGCATCTACTGTGTATCAGGAGCTGTATAATAGATGGCTTACAAATAGCTCATTTGATCCAAACACAACAACTCTTTGAGGTAGGTGCTATCAACATCCCCATTTTTCAGTTGAGGAAACTGAGGAAAAAAGAAGTTAAGTGGCTCATCCGAGGTCACACAGCTAGCAAATGTCTGAGGCTGGGTTTAAACTTAGGTCTTCTTGAGTCTATCTACTGGACACCTAGCTGCTTCCTCATTGTAAAAAGTTTTGAATACCTGAAGAGTCTCTATTTGTCCTAGAGACAACAGGGGGGCCACAGAAGTGATTTATATAACATTTTATGTTTTGCAATAGAGCTTTCTTCATAATACTATCAGGCAGGCAAAAGCATGACCATTCCCACCATTCACCCTCTCTCTTCTCCCGTTCCTCCCTCCCCCAGTGAGAAAACTGTGACTCATACATAGATAGTAAATGTTAAAACCAGGATTTAGGCACAGGTCTCATAAATCCAATTGCTTCTACAAAATAATGTTCCCTAGGTGGGATTCTGCATTATAAACTATTGTGTCTTAGGAGGGAAAGGAGGAAAAAAAGGAAGGAAGGAAGGAAGGAAAGAAGGAAGGAAGGAAGGAAGGAAAGGAGGAAGGAAGGAAAGAAGGAAGGAAGGAAGGGAAGGCGAGAGGGAAAAAGTCATTTATTAAGAACCAATGAGCTAGGAACTATCTTATACTCTGAAAGAAATTTAAGACAACCCTTTTTTCAAAGGAACTCATATCCCAATGTAAGGAGTTAAACTGAAGAGAACACAGAAAGGTTCAGTAGATCATACAGCACAGCAGGAATTGAAAAATGATAGTACATTTTCTTTAGTGCCATTCCCATTGATATAAACATATTTGCTTCTCATATTGACTCATTTGACAGTGTCAAAGATTTTGGTAGAGAACTTTCCTTTCTGGATCTTTAATACTGTGGCTACTGAGTAGGTGTCAACAGCAGCATTTGCAGAGAGAAGTCTTGCTGAATGGGGTCTGTATAAATTTGCTCTCCTGGATTAAGTAAGACTGAAGGTGTTGGTTGGAAACAACTGATTTTATGTAGGGGATGTATTGCTCTCCATGGTTTTAGTCTGAGGGAATATGGTGATCAAGGTGATGTTAGTGGTGGCACAACTATGCTCCTCCTCTCTTTCCTTCAGGGTGTATTGCCACTTTTTCTCAGATGACTTGCTTACCTGTAGGTGGCAGTTGTCTTGGCAGACAGTAATACTAGAGGTAGAATGGAGGGCCTGGGAAGGTCAGTCTTCCAGTAGAAAGGGTCTTGAATTGGAAGTCAGAGGAAATAAGCCTAAATCTGGGCTCTGCCAATTACTACTGGCATGACCTTAGACCAGTCACTTAACATTTCTATCCCTCAGTCTTCCTATCTATAAAAGGGTTGGTTGCACTAGCTGGCCTTAGAGATCCCTTCTAGCTCCAAATCTATTAGCTCAGCACCTTCGGGTACTTATATTGCAGATCTCCTTTCTCTTAAAATTTCCTCACCATCACCAAAGACCCAACTAATTGTCCATTTCTAGCTCTGCAACTGCTTGATGCTTCAGATTAAAGCTGCTGTCGCTATTAATCATATAATTATGATAATACAAGAAGGGGGGACCAAAAATCAAGTGGGCAAAAGGGCAACAGCTGGCAACTTCAATTGGTAAACTCAGAGATACAATTAAATGAGCTATTGTACAAGGGATATTTCCAGTGGGAATACTCAGTGCCAGTCATTTTCCCAGGAAGGTCTGTTTCAGTCAGAGTGGCTCATTTCAGACATCCTTGCCTCTTGCAGTGAGCCGAGTAGGCTGAATTTTATACATCACTGTGTGCACAGGGCCCATCTCATGATTCATGAAGCTGTTGGAAGCAACAGGGGAAAAAAAAGAAAAGAAAAGTTAAAAAAAGAGATAGCTGTGAGAGCTCCATGGACCACATTCTATCTGTGTACAATAATCCAGGTTAACAACCTTCCCAGTTAAAGGCAATATGGGATCATTTGTTAAGTAAACTCTCTCACACATGCAAAATTAGAGAAGTCTATTTTAGATATTGGGCTATGAGGCAGCAATAAAGTGCACAAATCCAATACATTTGTTTAAAAAGGGCAGCAGGGTAGCAAGATAAGACTCAAAATAAACAGGTTTTTCCCTGAAAGGGAAAGTGTGCCTTCCCCATTTGGTACCCTAGGGATTATTCCTGGAAGTCAGCCTCATGGAGTTCAGCCACAGCTGCTGGCACAGATGAACAAAAGGATTTTAAAATAATCAGAAGGTGGTGGTGGGGGGGTAACTTTAGCTCCTACGTGTACCATGTAGGTAAATCCTCCTCCCCCTACCATTATTTTAACTTTTATTTTAAAGGAGTCATTCAAAATAGATTTTATTTTCTTTCTTTTAAAAGATACAACTTCATATGGTCATGTATCACATAGCTTTCACTTAGAATTGAGACCCAGAAAGGAAAACATAACACAAAACCAACTGCACAGACTAGCCCTGTGTTGGGTTATGGTAGCCCAGCTCATCCAAGTTCAGTGATAAGGGCAGTTATGAATCCTCTGTGTCTGGCAGATAGGGAAGCAAGGTCCACATTTGCTTTAAACATGTGTCTGTATCTGTTTCATCCAAACTCCACCTATGGCTACTAAGTCACAAGAAAAGCATTTTATTACTCTTAAAATGTGATATAAATAATGGTATTAGTATTATTACTATTATTATTATGGCTGTTATTATTAACCTTTTTATATGGTTACAAGAATACCACTGTCTTCAGACAGAAGGAGCCAGAGGAAGTAAGATAAAGAGGCTACTTATAGATCAATAGTTGGGACTGGAATTATAGAGTTTGAAAACTAGAGGCAAGTCACAAAAATATTTCCACTTCATCCATTCACAGGTGTATTAAAGATTGTGGTGCTCTAGCACTGCCTTGCCTGGGACTTGCAAAATGTGGGTATGATTGTGACAGTGGTTCTGGAGGTGTAGTTCTGAAGGCATGCCATTTTTTTCTGGTCCTTAGTTTCCCCATATGTAAAATGAGAGCATTGACTTAGATATCCTCTAAGATCCTGGTTAGTTGGGACTATGTGATCCTAGAACATATCTTTTTTTTTTTCCCAATCTAAGTGACTCCTTAGTGTTCTGACCCTACTAATAAAGCTGTGGGTGGTAGTGGAGTGATGAAAGCAGAGTAGGAATGTTGGGGATTTGTAGAGGAGTTTTCAAATCTTTAAAGAGTTTTTAAGCTTCCAATTCTTTGCCACCTGATATAGATTGATGGGAGTAGAAGTAGGAAAATAATTTATAACATAACAACATTGTAAAAATGAAAGACAACAAATTTGAAAAATGTAATGTTCAACCACGATTCCAAAGGATGGATGATAACAGTGCTTATTTCCAGGCAGAGAGGTTATAGAATAAATATTCAGAATAAATATGACATATATTTTTGGACATGAAAGATATGGGAATTTGTTTTACTTGACAAAGTATATTTGTTTTAATAGTTTACATTTTTTCTTAAAATTTCTCCTGGCAGAGAACGATGTGAAAGAGAAGAAATGCTGGTTATTTGAAAAAAAAATAAATAAAACCATGACCTCTTATTCTGTCTGTTCTTTTCCATCCTCCACTTCCATACAAAGAATTTCTGTCAATAAAAGGGGAAAAAAAGGTACAATGTTTTAAGCTCCTTTCAAGAACCCAAGTTATGCTAGCTAGCTATGCCTCTGGAGCAAAATATTAACATGAGAACAGAATACATGAGGATGAGAGTAGTGAAGACATCCTTTATCCGCAGGGTTCAGTTTAAGTCACTTGAAAAAAAAATACCTAAATGAAGACCAACGAGAGACGAAAGAAGAGAAGATTTGTCTCCGGCCCAAATGAAGGTTATTTACTAAGACTACCTGTTGATGTACAATACAAGTACCTGTTCAATATAAGTACTACTAACAAAAATAAGGATGATGGTTCACAGTTATATAAGGTTTTGATGCTGACAAAGCATTTTGTAGGCATAACCTTATTTGATCCTCACACTGACCCTGTGAAACAAATCTTCTTGTAGCTGTTCGTTCTTTTCAGTCATGTCTGCCTCTTCATGACTCCATGTGGGGTTTCCTTGGAAAAGTAGTTTGTAATTTATTTTTCCAGTTCATTTTATAGATGAGGAAACTGAAGCAAACAGGGTTTAGTGACTTTCCTAGGGTCACAGAGCTAGTAAGTGTCTGAGGCCAGATTTAGACTTCTGGTCTTCCTGACTCCAGGCCCAGCACTCTATCTATTGCGCAGCCTACTTGCCCATTCCCCCAGCACAGAGAAGAAACCACGCTTATCAAGGTCAAGTATCATGGTGGAGGCCACACAGCTACCTGATAAGTACATCGGATGGTTTTTGGACTTACATCTTCTGGTTGGAAATTCAGCACTCTACCCACTCTAGCAAAGAGCATTTGTCAAGACCCTCGGTGCTGGTTCCATACTCACTCAAATGGATCAAAGGTTTCTTTCATTCCTCAATAGAACCCTGAGCCATGTCATCCTAGGGAAAGTTAATACTAATTGAATTAAATGAAATCACATTATTAGTAATTCACATTTCTGTAGTATTTTAAAGTTGAAAATGTACTTTGCTGCAAGCAACATTGTGAGGTACACAGGACAAAGTATAATTGTCTCACCCTCATTTTATGGATGAAGAAATGCACAGAGAGGTGACAGGAAATGTTTGACTAGTGTACTGGAAGTATGCAAACTGTACCTACTTTTAAATCAACTAATCTCTAATTTCTCATAAACTACATGTTTTCAACTTCTCACCTATGTACACTTTTGAAGATAGGAAGTAGGAAAATGGCAAGGTGAGAGTGGAAACACTAAATGCATTCAGAAATCCAATAACTTTGCTTTTTCTTTGTAGTAAAAGGTCCTTGGAAAATTTATGCCTTACTGACACAGGTATAGTTATGTTGTGGAGTATAAATACTATGACAGATGAGTGACCATTAATTCAACCATGTGTATATGTCACAATCCATATCTACCTGCAAATACACACATGCTTTGTATACACACACCTGTATATACACATGCATATGTATACAGATATTACACAGACATACACATGCACATAGGCATTTGTATATGTATTCGAAAGGCCCCATAAATATGGAGCCAGTCTTGGAATCAAAAAGCCCTGCCTCTTATATACTATGTCTAAAAGCCCACAGGCAATAAAGTTCTCCCTGGGAGTTCCCTATATCAATGAATTCAAAAGTTTGATCTAAAGTGAGACAGATGAATGGTTAGATAGATGATAAATCGTAGATAGATACGCATCTGTACATGTGCATATATACACAGAAATACATGCAATTGTATATATGTGAAGATAACTATAAAAGCATATACTTGGATCAAACATTTCATGTAAGGATAATGATGTTTGCATTAGAGAGCATATGTTCATGCTCATGTGTAGCGGCACTTTTGTTGGCAGGTTAAATATTTAAACAGCACATGCGTATCTATAATGTATCACTTTTACTTTCCTGTTGCATGACTGAACTTTCTAAAGAGGACTCAATGTCTCAGGCCTCCCTATAGAGCCATTCAGAACAGTCCTGAACAGCTAACTGTGAGCTAGCTGAGGCCTCTTTTTTTTTTTTACCTCCTTGGCTACTTGCAATGCCCAAAATATCAAAGACATAGATTTAGAAGCAAAGGCAAGACTCACTAAGCACTGTGTCTCCTCACTAGTTAAAATACAGGAAAATTTCAGTTCCTGATGGAGGAGGAAATCAGAGATGACATCTTCACACAGAGTCCCCCAAAGGTACAAAAGCACTGAGACTGAACCATCACATTCAGTGCTCTGCCCACTGATTAGTGCCAGCCCTTGGAGGAACTAGAAATAATCATAGGGTGGGGGAGGAGATGAGGAGGAGTCAGAAACAGTCATGGTTCATCTTAATTAAAGACCAGCCTCTATGGACGTGTTGAATTAATTCAGCATTGCTGAATTAAAGTGAATCCACACAATTTAAGTATATTTGATGCCTTTCCATTCCCTGTAGAAAGGGAACATGACATTTTTTTTCTCCCCTGAAATATAGAATTTAGAGTCAGGAAGGTACTGATCATCAACATTTACCAGTGACTCCTTGTTTTGGGGTAGCATAATAGCTTCTCACCAGCCCAAGACAATGGGATGGGACATGCTGCTCCCTCTTGTTGCTATCAGGGCATGGTGTCTCTACTGTAGGGTTTCAATGACTTCCTTGTATTCAATATTAAAGTATGAAAAGAGGGAAAAAAGGAAAACATTGGGTGCAATGAAGCATGGCCCAATTTTCTAATCCCAGCTTTAGTAAATATTCCTAGTTTAAATCCTATAACCTACTTCACTCTCCCTCATATATAAAGCAATGGATCCTATGATTATTATTTATTATGTCTTAAGTCTCAGGCAGTAGATTTAAAACATTAATTAGTTAATGCTTGCCATTCATTTTGCAAATGAAAAGACCTGCCTTTCACTCTAAGTAGTATTTCACTGAAAATAAAACTTAAAGAAGTCGCATCTATAATTAAATATTTCCACAGTACCACTAATCTTGCTAGAGGCAATAATGACTTCATTCCTTTTCAAGTGTAGACTTCTCCCTAGTATGGGATTCTTCTCCCAGTTGTACACAAGAAAACTTTAGAGATCTCACTAAGAGGCCACAATCAAATATTGTCCAATACAGTGTGCCAGGATAGCATTGAGAAAAAAACAAAGGAACAGTTCTGTGGACTCTATGTCACAATTAAAAAAAAATCTGTGATCAAAGGTTGCTGCTATTTCATCATCATCATCAAAATCATTCAAAGCAATTCAACAAACAATCATAAATCAGCCCTCTGCTTGACTAACATTGATTGCCCTTGCCTCTGTGGAACTTAGAATATATTTAATTTCGAATGAAATTATTGTTATGTAAGATGAGACACAATCAGTACCTAAGACAAGTACAAATAAAGTACTATGTTAGGATTGTGCCATAGTAGAAAGAATACTTGAATGGAGTCAGGAAGACCTGAGTTTGAATTCTGCCTCAGATATTTACTAGCTATGTGACCCTGGGCAAGTCACTTAAAACCTCTTAACCTAAATCTCTAGTTTGTAAATTGGGATAATAATAGTTTCTACCTTTCAGGGTTTTTATGAAGCTCAAATGAGATAAGACATTAGCATTTTGTAAATCTTAAAGTGCTACATAAAAGTTAGCTGCTGGTTTTATTGTTACTTTATAGCCATGTGATTATGGGTGAATTATTTATCATTTCTGACTTTCAGTTTCCTCATCATGAGCCAAAGTGAAAGATTATTTCTTTCTACAGGGATCAGGAAATACTTTAAGGAGAATATATCATTTGGCCAGCATACAGAAGAAGTACAAGTTCTACAGGTGGAATCGGCCAGAATGATATTTCTAGCATAGTAAATATGAGCAATGGTACAAAGGAGAGTTTGGGATGTGCCCGAGGTACAATAAATAATCCAGTTTGGTTTATGATTATGATAATGAAGATTCAGTGATACATTGTATGAGGGAAAATGGCTGACACTTAAACTGATTATAAATTCCAGGAAATCAATATAGTAAGAAGAGAAAAACTAAAATTGTAACTTGGTTGTGTCACTTGGATTCAAGTATATATACATAGACTGCTTGATTTTTACGTTCACATTCTTTTCAGCAAAATTGTAACTATATATGTGGTAGTTTAGATGATTAATTGTGGTTTATTTTGGACAAAGCCTCATGGTGTCTGTCCTGTAAGATGGTCACTTAGGGTTTAGGTCTCAATTTTATATACTTAGGAACTACCTTTTTATATATTTAAATATGCCAAATTAGCTATATAATTAGTTTTTTTGTTTGTTTACTATGGAATATTCCATACATGTATAGTCATTTTTATATAGCCAGTTACTCAGGCAAGTTGGGAATAATCTGATAACAGGATATGATGCCAGAATAGAGATGAACAATTATCTAGTTTTACTTGCCCATTTTATAGATAATAACTGAGACATAAGTATCAGATTTTCCTAGGTACTACTTAAAAAGTTTGAAATAGAATGTTTTCAGTCTCCTTTGTTGAAGAATAAAAATCTATTGTACCTCATGTAACTAATAACCATTTCCCTGTATTCATGCCCCACAATTGCTCATAATTATAGTCCTAAGGATACCGCTGCATTTGGCACTGCAAACAGAAATGTTCCCTACTTTAAGAATTTACATAGCAAAACCCCAAGCAAAGTGGAGTAATTTTGGTGATATTCAATAAGGTACTTAGCCTCTGGTGACATCAGCAGATTTCTGGGGAAACTGAAGGGTTTGGAAATAGATGATCTCTAAGGTTCCTTCCAGTTTCAGTGCTGTAATCTCGTATAAAACTTTGGGGTTGTACTCCTACTTCAGTTAATTTAATCACAGAAGACCTAGACCACTCAAATTGAAATAGCCAATCAACAGTTTAAAGAAGAGATTAAAGAACTTTCCTAAACTTTCACCTTAATGTACAAATAAGTTCTTAATAAATTTGAAAGACTTGTAGTACTTTGACCAGTGGTGGAAAGCAGGCAATGCTACATAGGAAACACCTTGTGAATGGTTGTGGAGATCAAGTCATGTGTTTTGAACTGTATATAAAATAAACAAGTCATTTTGGATTCTGCCAGTCAAGTGGTAAACCAGGCAAGGGGGAGAGCTCTATCTTCAGAAACTAAGGATTCTGGGTTGAGAATTGGCACCAAACCCTAAGAAGGAATCACTTTTGAGAAAAATAAAGAAGTGTCTCTCTTTCTGATTCTCTCTTTTTCTCTCTCTTCCTTCTCTCCTACTGACCATGTCATCATATAGGCTGGAACAGTAGCAGAGGGCACATCCAGCTTGGGATAAGAGAAATAGGACAAGTAGGAGAAAATACGTCTAGCCAGTAATTGTATGACACATTAAGGACCTATGTATATAAAAATTATCTTAGAGGAGCCAAGAGGACAGAGTACAGTCTGGGACCCAGCTGAATCCTCCTCACATTCCCCTCCAAATAACTTCAAAATAATGCCTCACAAATTTTGGTGCAGCAGAGCAAACAAAACATTAGAGGGAGACATTTTTCTAGCCTGAGATAATAACTTAGGAGGTCCACAACAGAGGTCTGTAACACCCGGGAAATTGCCATCCCTGAGTGCTGGAGCAACACCAGTAGTAGGTCTGGGAGGCAGCTCATCCCAGAGACAGTAAGGGGGTCAGAGAGCTAGTCAGAGAGAGATTACAAGGGACCCTTTGCTGTCACTGGGTGCAGCTGGGGGTAATTGGCAACTCTATTGTACATAAGCAGTTCTAGGTCACAGTTCCAGGATGGAGAGGAGTAATTGTGAGTGGTCACAAGGGAGCAGGGGCTCAGGTCACAATTTTAGGACCAAGAGGAACACTGGCATTTGTGTCTTCAATGGATCAGGAGGCTTTACTGGGTCAAGACAAGAGCTCAGACAAAACAATAGCCACACCATTCCCAAGACAACACCAATTTGGAAGCAAAAACTTGCTGATCTTCAGAACTATCACTGAAAACAGCAGCACATGCACACACACACACACACACACACACACACACACACACACACACACTCTTAGGACAGTGCCTCCTTAGCCCAAGGTGAGCAGAGCCTGATTTTAACATAAAGTTCAAGGTAAAGAAATCTGGAAAAATGAACAAACAACAACAGCAACAACAATAACAACAAAATAACTTCACCATAAAAAGATATTATGGTGGCAAGAAGACGAAGACATAAACTTAGAGAAGATGACAATGTGAAAAGAGCTACGAGGAAAACCTCAAACAAAAGTACTAATTGGACCCAAGGCCAGAAAGAATTCCTTGAAAAATTAAAGAAAGAGCTAAGAGTGGCAGAGGGGAAAAAATAGAGGAAAAATGAGAGTGATGCCAAAAAAAATATGGAAAAACAATTAAGAACTTGGTAAAAGAGATACATAAATACTGAAGAAAATATAACTTCAAAAAACATAATTGACCTAATGGTAAAAGAGGCACAAAAATTCACTGAAGAAAAAAAACAAAAAAACTTTTAACCATTCATGAATTAGGGAGATGAGGCCTTTATCAGAGAAACTTGCTACAAGTCTTCCCCATTTTTTCCTACCTTCCTCCAAATCTTGTTTGCATAGGTTTTGTTCGTACAACACCTATTCAATTTAAATCATTTTACATCCTGTAATGCTCTCTATCTCTCATTTGGTCATAAATTCCTTCCTCATCCATATATTTGACAGGTAAACTATTTCATGATCCCCTAATTTATTTATGATAGCTCATTCCATGCACATTCAAAGTTATGATCACTAACTGTATTTCTCTCCATCCTACTTCCCCCCCTCTTTTATTCTTCTTGATCTCTCCTTTCACCCTGTCCTTCCTTAAAAGTGTTTTGCTTCTGACCAAAATCTCCCCCAATCCACTGTCCATTTTATTGAACCCCCATTTCTGTTATCTCCCTGTCTCACACTCTCCTGTAGGGTACAATTCCAAACCCAACTGAGTGTGTATGGTATTCCCTCTTTGAGATAATTCCTATGAGAGCAAGGTTCAAGCATTGCCTAACACCTTACATCTCCAACCTTTTCCTTCATGGTAAAAGCTTTTCTACAGCTCTTTTATGTGAGATAATTCACTCCATTAGGCCTCTCCCTTACTCTTTCTCCCAGAGCATTCCTCTTTCTCACCCTTTAGTTTCATTTTTTTTATGTGATTCCATCATGTCCAACTCACACCCATGTCCTCCATCTATGTATATATCTTCTAAATGCCTAATAATGATAAAAGTTCTTAGGAATTACAAATATCATCTTCCCATGTAGGGAAGTAAACAGTTTAACCTTGTTGAATCCATTCTGTTTTCTCTTTCCTGCTTATGTTTTTATGCTTCTCTTGAGTCTTGTATTAGAAAGTCAAATTGTCCATTCAGCTCTGACTTTTTTCATAGGGAATGTTGAAGTTTCTCTATTTCATTAAATATCAATTTTTCTCCTGGAAGATTATACTTAATTCTGCTAGGTATGTGAATCTTGGTTGTAATTGTAGCTTTTGCCTTATAGAATATCATATTTGAGCTCTCCAGACCTGTAATGAAGAAGCTGATAAATCTTGACTATGACTGTGGCAGACTGTGGTTTCGCAACTCTTAAATTGTTTCTGTCTCCTTGAAATATTTTCTCCTTGACGTGGGAGCTCCTTAATTTTGCTATAATATTCCTATGAGTTTTCATTTTGGGATTTCTTTTAGAAAGTGATCAGCAGATTTGTTCAATTTCTATTTTACTCTCTGATTCTAGGATGCCAGGGCAGTTTTCCTTGATAATTTCTTGAAATATGACAGCTAAGCTCGATTTTATCACGGCTTTCAAATAGCCCACCAATTCTTAAATTCTCTCTCCTCAATTTTTATTTTCCAGATCAGTTTTTTATGATATATTTCATATTTTCTTCCAATATTTTTCATTCTTTTGATTTTGTTTTATTGTTTCTTGATGTCTCATGGAGTAGTTATTAGCTTCCACTTGCCCGATTCTAATTTATAAGGAATTATTTTCTTCATTAAGCTTCTGACTAAGGACTCTTTTTCCATTTGACCCATTCTGCTTTTTCAGCCATTCTTTTTTTCAGTGAATTTTTGTATTTTTTCTATTTGGCCAATTCTTTTTTTAAGGAATTCTTCTCTTCAGTACTTTTTTGTACTTCTTTTAATAGGTCTAACATCATCACATGGAGCCTCTTTTACCAAGCTGTTAATTCTATTTTCCATATTTTTCTTTTGTCATTCTCATTTATTTTTTCTCTACCTCTCTGATTTTTAAAATCCTTTGTGTGCTCTTTCGGGAATTTTTTGGGGGACCTGAGACCAATTCACATTTTTTTTTCCTTTGTGGCATTTCATGTAGCTGTTTTCACATTGCTGTTTGTTTCTGAGTTTGTTTGATCTTCCCATGGTCATAGTAAATTTCTACAGTTAGGTTTTTTTCTTCTTCTAATTCTACCCAACTATCTCTTGCCTTTAACTTTAGGTTAGTTAGGTTCTGCTCCTAGGGTAGAGAGCGAACTTTCCCAAACTTCATGGTTTTTATTCTGCTGCCCTCTGTATCAGCAAGCACCCTAGCATACCCAGGATGGCTGCTACCACAGGTTCTTAGATCTGCTTTTCCAAAGGAAAGCAACTCAAAATGGGTTAACAATCTTACTTTAATCAAACATATCATTTACCTAGTTCAGGGGGAAAAGTCAGCACCCTGAACTTCAGAGAATACAAACACAAGTTACAAACAAAAGTTATAAACAATGAGAAACACAGATTAACAGATGGCTTCTAGCACCTGACCATTACGTCAGTTACCTATTCAGTTATCAGAGAGGGAAGCACCAACATCTGGGTTTTTCAAAGCCGGGGGCTCAACAGCTTCCCAGAGTTTCGTCTGGCCAAATCACACAACTCTTC
>CM053581.1:105107167-105122272 GCA_028627135.1 Pseudochirops cupreus | reverse complement strand
ATTTGTTCGGATCTGTTTAAGAGTATCTTGATTTCTCATAAAGTCATTTTTTTCCATTTGCTCCACTCTAATTCTGAAGGAATTATTCTCTTCAGAAAGCTTTTGAGATTCTTTTTCCATCTGGCAAATTCAACTTTTTAAGGCATTCTTCTCCTTATTGGCTTTTTGGGCCTCTTTTGCCATTTGATTTAATCTATTTTTTAAGGTGTTATTTTCTTCAGTCACGTTGTTGACTCTCTTTTCATGATTTTCTTGCATCATTCTTATTTATCTCCCCAATTTTCCCTCCACTTCTCTCATTTGGTTTTCAAAATCCTTCTTAAGCTGATCTGTGGTTTTTAGCAGCCTTCATATTTATTGGAAGCTTTTGGTGCAGGAGTTCTGACTGTGTTGTCTTCTTCCCGTTCCATGCTTTGATCTTTCTTGTCCCCAAAGAAGGAATCTAGAGTTTGGTTGCTGTTCTTACTTTGCTTCCTTAGCCTGCTCATGTTGGCCAGTCAATGATTTTTTTACCTTTGTGGAACTCTGCTTCCAGAGAGGAAAGCTCTGTTCCAAATCACTGGGGTTTTCCCAGCTGCCAGAGCTACTAGCGGCCTGTTGTTTTTTTTGCAGCCCCCACCAGCTTTGGCTTACTGAAAATGCAATTCAGGACCACCACCCAAGACCATGATCTGGATCCAGGCTGCTCAACACAAGAGCACTTGGCCTCTGAATGATTGCTTGGCCCCCTGCAGTCTGCAGGCTGGGAGCTCTGAAGAAGCCAGTGGAGGAGGCTGCAGGTCTGCCTATCTGCTGCTTCCTTGCCCTGGAGGCAGTTTGGCTGGACCACTTTTCTCCCCTAAGGTTAGCTGAATTCCACCTACTTTTCACTTAGTCCTTGTTTCTTAAGGCTTGATAATTCTGGAAACTACCACAGCTGCCACTGATCCACTCTCCTGAAGCTCCAGCTGTGGCTTGTCCTGGCAGCCCCTACCACCCCAGGGCCAAGTCACAGTTTCAGGCTGGGCTGTTTTCTGCTCCCAGCGCTGAGATGATCCCTTCGAGCCAAGCTGCCTTCAGCGGGAGGTATATTTGTGTGTTTTAGAGCCCTAAAATTTATTTAGAGTCATATTTTTTGGTATTTGAGGTGGCTATGTGGGAGCTGTGGTACCTTGCTGCTCCTATGCTGCCATCTTGGCTCCTCCCCCCCCAGCAGCTATCTTAATAAATGCAATTAAATATACTGGATAATAACTTATAGGAAGGACAAAAGTTAGGGCTCATGAGTGACAGCGTTACAAACCCAGTCCCTAAGGATTACTTCTACAAGTCTGAGGGTATTAATTGCTCCTCTGTGATAAAACCTTTGAAAGTGAGTGCAAATTGGGGCAATAATTTTAGAGTTATTGCTATACTATAATACTATTACCAGGAAAACAAACAAAACAACAAAAAAAACCCAAGCATGGAATACATGGACATTTGTATTTTTAAAAGGGAAGCTACTGCAAAACCAAAAAGAAATTAAGAAAAAAAGCTGAAATGTAGAGAAACATGTCACATTTCCTTACCACAACTTTATGAATAACCTAATTCAGGCATTACTGGAGGCCTTAAGGAAGCTAGGTTGTGCAGAGGATAGGAAGACTTGGGTTCAAATGTGGCCTTTAAATATTGACAAGCTGTGTGACACTGAGCAAGTCACTTTACCTTCATTTTTCTCACTTTCCTTATCTATTAAATGGGAATAATAATAGCACCTACTTCCCACAGTTGTTTTAAGCATCAAATAGGCCAAGGTTTTTTTTTTCATTTATTTGTTTTTAACATTCTTTTTTTTAAAAAATTGAATTCCAAATTCTTTCTGCTTCCCTCTCACCCATTGAGAAGGCATGCAATATATTAATTATACATGTGAAGTCATGTAAAACACGTTTCCATATTAGCCATGTTGCAAAAAGATAAGAAAAAGAAAAATCAAGAAATATAAAGCAAACTTTTAAAAATGCTTCAATCTGCACCCAGAATTCATCAGAGCTCTCTCAAGGTGGAGAACACGATTCATCATTTGTCCTTCGAAACCGATAGGACAATATTTGTTAAGTACTTCTATGGTGCCTCGCATGTACGAGGTGCTTAATTAATTCTAGTTTGTTTTCTTCCAGTATATAGATAAGGAGAATGAACTTGAGAAAGGTTAACTGCTCTGTTCAAGGTCACATGGCTAATAAGTATAAACACTAGGACCCAAACTCAAGACTCATGGTTCCAAAAGCAGAGTTCTTTCCCCAGTACCATAATGTTGGGGTTTGCTTTTGGTTTTGGGGGGTTTTTTCCCAACTAGAAAAGTTCATTATGTACAAATATACATATGGGCAAATTTTCCATTCTTTGGGAAATGTGAAATACAAATCACAGCTAGAGGGCATGACATATAAATATATCACCGTTTTGATTCTAGTTATTCAAGAAAGGCTGCCTGAACGGGAAATTCAAAGGGATTTTTCAATGAGAGGTATATAAGGAACCTTCAGAAATTAGGAAAAAGAAATTGTTACAGACTTAGGTTATATGCAGTGTGAGTGCACTAGAGAAGGGAGATAGGAGAGTGAAGTACATGCTGAACACGAAGGCTCTCCATTTTAAGGTAATACTGTTGTTCTTATCAGTAGAGCAGATACAAAGTTCCTTGAGCATACAACATCTGCTGGCCCCCCCTTAATGTAGTTATTCAATTAACCACATGTAATTAAATGATGCTGAGTATTCCAAGGTGCTCAGCTACAGGGGAAAATATTCAATATGAAAAATGTGTAAGCCTCTATTGATTGAATATCTGGATTTCTTCTTGCATTGAATGTGGGAAGGAATAGGAAGTTTATTTCCAGCTTAGTCTCCCCTCATCTATCTAGATAGAGGGACAAGTTCTGATCCTTATGAGAAGTAGGCTCTATATCCACATCTCTACACATATGCATATTATAAAATTATAATATTTATATATATAATTTATGTGTGCACATGTGTATATAAACTCATATATCTTTCTCTCTATAACCTTATATGTAACTTTATGACTACAACTATATGTATATGTATATATATGTGCATATATACAGATGTGTGTATATACATTCATATAGTTGTTGTTGGTGAATCATTTCAATTGTGTCTGGTTCTTTGAGACCCCCTTTGGGGTTTTCTTGAAAAAGATACTGGAGTGGTTTGCTACTTCTTTCTCCAGTTCATTTTACATATGAGCAAACTAAGGCAAAAAGGGTTAAGTGACTTGCCCATCTAGTGTCTGAAGCTAAATTTGAACTCAGGTCCTCCTGAGTCCCAGCTATACAGCTCTCATTTTCCTCGATCTCTCTCTTTCTCTCTCTCTCTCCTTCTCTCTGTCTTTCTCTCTCTGTCTGTCTCTGTCTCTCTCCACACACATACGTATATGTATGTATGTACCCACACATACATTATATATAGTTATTTTGTTATTATATATTTATTATATAATATCTATAAAACAACATATAAGACCATATAGGTATATGTGTATAAACAATGTGTATAAATACCAACTGAATATTATTTCTCTCAGTTGCTCTGAAAAAATATCTAGTGAGTGATTGTGATAGTTACTACACTTTATAGCATTGTCATTTGAGGGGTGGGTTGGATAGGGTGCATGATTTCATTGTTGTGGGTTTTCCCTATAAAGAAAAGACAGTGAGGTACTCATGATGAACAAGACTCAAAGTTCCTTGGTATTAACCTTGAACCCTGACAATATTTATTGGTTCTGTTCACCCATATTAAGTGGATAATGTCATTGCATTGCCAGTTACACAAGGAAATCTACCATACCTACAAAAATATTAAACCCATTGATGGTATTTTTTTTCATGGTTTCTGAGTCTGCTATGATACCATAGGATAGCTTTTACTCTCCTATTATCTCTAGTAAACCATACACCCTGAAAAACAAATAAACAACAGCAACACCATCTATTGAGGTCAGCAACTCCTCTGTAATTTAGAATTTTAGAGATTTATTTGGCATATTAAGAAGTTCAAGTGACTTATCTACTGGCATAAAGCCAATGTATGTTGGGTGCAATACTGGAACCTAGACAACTAGGCTAACAAGTATTTAACAATCACTTCTCAGGGTAGGTGGATTACATAAAGCACAATTTTAAGTTTAATCTGAATTATTAAACATTTTCTCCATCAAGTTGTCTAGACAACCAACTAAACGAAATTCAAACTCTGATTTGTAATGTTTGTTGATTTCTTAAATATAAACGCTCACACTGAAAATTTAACAATCGGCTTTCATGAATTCAAGCTGACTAAAGCACACACTTGAAACCAGATATCTCTGATGCTGAGGTTAGCCATGAATCTTCTATGCTACTCTGCTTCTAGATAGCAACTCAATTTACATACTAGGAAGTCATCTTTAACTTTTGCTAATAACCCCATACAGATTTATCATTCTTAAAATTGCCTACGACCTTTTAATTTAATTTCATTTTAGGATAGATAATATTTTGGGAATAAGTTCCACATGTTCATTCCCTCTTACCTCAGGAATCATTTTTTGAGCTTTGATGTTCTTTTTCAGGTGATGATGACTACCTGATGGGCAGGTGACCCTGGGTTCTCAACTTGTGCTGGTGGAATATAAGCTTGACAAGTTCTATGAAGCTGGAAAGGGTTTGAGAAAAACTTGGGGAATAAGTCTTTGGGAGCCATTATTGCTAAAGCCAGAGAATCTCAGCACATGGGCACAGGATGGTGGACTTTTCACCCTCAATGATACTAGAGGGCCATTGACCACATCATTGAGATATGAAGATCAGTCTAGATTGGCACGAGTGCTCATACTAACAAAATCACAGATTCTTTATGCATTAAAGTATGTAAAGGAGTGCTTACTTTTATTTATCCTAAAACTACCTCCTTCAAGTTTCAAGTGGAGCTCAAGGGCCCTAGAGACTATTCCTCTCCAGTTTAAGGGAAAGTAGATGGTTCTAGGAATTATTAAATTGCCCCTCTTGGAGGCCTGCCTGAATATTGAAAGCTCTGACATGGGACTGAGAGGTCATGCAATAAAAGAGTAACAGTGGTATTAACTGTGGAAGACTGTTTTTTAAAGGAGATGCCTTGGAATCAGAGTCTGGAAGGATGTAGAAAAGCAGTGCCTGGCAAACGAGAGTAAAGCTGTGGCTGTCTAAGCAAAGAGTTTCCTATAGAATCAAGGAAGGAAGGAAGAGGAAAGAAGGATAAATCCACATTTGTGTGCATTAGAAAAATAAATTAGAGACAGTCTCATTTTATTACTATGAGGGTAAAGGTTGCCTGCCTGGCTCAAAAAGGAATCCAGGGGATGAAGAGATTAGATATATTTAAACTATGGGAATTGACTTAGTCCCTCATTTTGGGGTCCCATATAGGTTCACAAAGAAGATGGATAATAATTCAGGGAGACAGCTGGTGGTAGAGGTGGGAATGGGAAGAGGGAAAGAGGTTCTACTGTCAGTGCTTTTAAAAATAATGCCCAAAGTATTTATGTATACAGTTAATTCAATAAAAATTCTAAAATACCTATGTTAATAATAGCACACATTTTATTTTTTGTATTTATTTTATTTTTAATTTCCACAGCACAGTATAATGAAAAAAAATGATGGCACATGGAACCACAAATCTATTATGCACAACTTGCTATTCCCTTTAAATATATAAATATCACGTGATTTTCTTTATTTTTTTTCCCCTTTTTTACTTCCCTCTCCCTGCCAAGATGAAATGGTTACCATTAGACACAACTGTGTGTATGTGTACATATACATAGACACATACATGCATATGTGTATGTATATGTAAAATAATTTTATACATGATTCTATTTATCAGTTCCTTCTCTGGATGCAGGTAGTACACATTTAAAAAGTGTTTGAAGATTTACAATAAGCTTTTGTCATACCCATTTTACAGATGAGGAAATAAGGCTGAGAGAAGGGAAATGATTTGCTCATAGTCTGAAGTGTCAGAACCTGGATTTGAACTTCTGACTTCTGATTTGAATTGCTCTACTCTTTCTAACATCCCACTTTATCCTTTGCCCTATACTATACTAAATTTTACATATACTCTCTGTAAAAGATTGAGAGTTGTCACTGGGGCTTGCTGTAGTATAGTTATAGTTCCCTACCTTTTCCCCACACATGTCTAGGGCTGTATGCTGCCTTTTGTGATTTCTATAACCTTTCAAGGCCTCCATTAGGGTCCATACATTTCTTTTAATCAAATTACAGCTAGATAAGCATGATAAAACCAGGAGCAGGGCATTTGTGTATATGTCCGGGGTTGGGGGGAATGAAGTAGGAGATAGATTGGCATAATTCTGTGGTTTCCCTTTGAGTTTTAATAAAAGCATATTTTCCCATCATTAAAGTTGCTTAACCCAAGGCTCTGAGTTTGTTACAGAAACATTGGACTGCAAAGATCAGTTATATTACAACTGTCAGATTTAAAATCCTCTAAGAGTCTAGCAGTACCCAGTCTAGCAGTACCCCAATGAAGGGTCTGTGAGATAGTGGGAAAGGGGGCACAAGATTTGCTGGTCCCCTTCCAAACTCAGGGCCGTTGCCTTTCACATGAGACGGTACTGTTATCACCTTATGTCTTGTCTTTTTTTGTCTCTGCACTTCCACTTCAAATGGCTGTGTCATTGGAAAAAGAAGGACATCAGGGTAAACCAGATGCCACTTCAGGGGGTGTGTAGTCACTGTAACGTATGCAGGGCATCTGGCAGGAACAAAGTGGAATTTGCTTTTGCCCTCAAGTTTATGAAAGACTGCAGTTGTATGTCTGCATTTTTTCCTAATGAATTTTGTAATTGCTGTTCAATTATTTTTCTTTGGTTTGGGCTGGATTCCCTCCCAAGGATGCTGGATTGGCCCAAGAAAAAAACAAGGAGATCCCTGTTTTGAATTCATGGACAGTTTTCATTCGTGCACGCTGCTGTAGGAGCAGGCTGCATATACTTCACTTTAAGCATATGGCCTTTCTGTTATGTCTAGCCCTAATAAACAAGGCCCTTGGTTCTTCAATGTGTTAACCATTTGAAAACACCAGCCAGTTTTTTTTTTCCACTTACATTTGAATGTGCACGTTGTTATATTTATAGAGTTGGGAATAAATGCAAATAGACTGGTCAATTTTAAGGTGAATTGTTGTAAAATTGAAGTCAATTTATTTTTTCTGATCTTCTCGAATGAGCATATAAAGGAAAATGAGGCACATTTGTGTATATGTACACATACACATATGTGTATGTATACATATACACATTATATATATATATATATATATATAGATATAGATATAGATATAGATATATATAGATATATACACACACATAGGTAAGAAGCACAAACTTTGTCTCTTAATCCCCTCATGAAAACTAGACTTGGCTCATTGCCACGAATAGAATTTATGTTTTCTATTTTTGGTGAAAATGAAAACAAGGAGAGGAAGACTGGAGCAAGTTAAAACAAATCAGAATGCATTAAATAATCTTTTTGTATTTATTGATAGTCATTTTAGGACATGGGTTAATAGGAGGTTCTGGAAGTGGGGGTTCCTAATATGTGAGATAACAGGGGACATGATCTTCCTTGAGTAGGCAGGGGAAGCGACCATGAGCTGAAATGATTTTGTAAAACTATGGGTCAAAGTGTGATTCTCTAGTCAGGGCCAGGTTTTGAGTGTTGACCAACATACTGATAGGAGTCAATATTTTCTCACTGTAGGACTATGTAAAATATATTTGTTTTTATCCCCCTATAGAACCTAAAGGTAAAATTAGCCATGAAAATATTGTCTTCAAAATACCAAGTGATTTTATTATTCCTGCTCTAAAAAGATGCACTATAGCAAATTATAAATATGTAACATGGATAAAATATAAAGTGAATGGTTACCATAGAAAAGAACTCTTTACAGAATAGACCCATTTTTACCAAAATAATCATCTAGAAGTTGGGCTTTTGTGACACAATTTCTCTGTATAAGAATTTATATCTTCCTCTATTCTTTCTCCTTGTCTCCCACTCACCATAAACTACATAGTTGGAGAGGTTGGAATGATGGTACCTTTGGGAAAAGGAACCATATTACCTTCTAGTTTGTAAAATATGACCTGGAGAACATTAAGTATATCCTAAGGTGTGCTCTATATTTCTATATTTGAAATCTATATAGATTTCAAATGAAAGGTAATATAACCCCATGACATGAGACACTAAAATTAAGTTAGCTCCAGGGGATTATGAATTTAGAGCTGGGAGGGATCTGAGAAATCATTTAGTATACCCCTTCCCCATTTTACAGAAGAGGAAATTGAAGACAAGAGACATAAAATAATTTGGTCAAGGTAACACAAGTCAGAAAAAACAGGAACAAGATTTGAACTCAGATCCTCTAATTGCAGAAGCAGTACTCTTTGTACTATGTCCTTTTTGTAAGCTCTTCAGAAAGAAGTTCCAGCAATGTAGTCATAAACAATTCTCATTAAAAAGACAAGGAAGAGCAGGTTAAAGAGCCCAAAGTGTCTCCATGTGTTTCTCATTCATGAGGACACATTTTAAGAGTATAAAACATGAATAACTGGATATAAAACCATGGTCCAGTATTGTAGTAGCAGTGTTTTTAAAACTTAAATAGATTTGTTATTTCATGAATGTTGGTACTCTCTCCTAGAATGAAGCCTGAAATCTATCTATGCCTACCCCACCTGTGCAACTCTTGTTCATGTCCATCCATAAATTTGCCTCAGAGGGTCCACATGAAATGCATGGGATCTTCCTGGAGCATTCTTAGTATTGTAAATGTGACACCTGTCTCACCAAATGGGGCACACTGCAGTAGAAAAGAATGATTCAGTATGGATGGAGCCCTCCTTAATCCTACAGTAAATTCACATGCCCCTATATACATTTCTGGTGAGGGAACAAAGTATTTGAGCTGCCCATCAGGTGGTGCTGTCCTGGTACCACCGGCTCATCTGCCACCTCAGTTCTATTCCATGACATATGTATGGAAAGGTCTTCCAAAATGCTGCATCACCCCATTCTACTCCCAACCAGTTCATGCTTGAATAACACTAAAGTACTGCTTAGGTTAAGATATATTTAAGAGATAAAAAGGAATATTACTCGAAATATTAAAAGTAAAAAGTCTATGATCTATAAACTTCTCTGGAGCTTCCTTTCAGATCTAGAGACTTGGATTCTCCTCTCTCTTGTCTTGAACAATCCTTCCCACTCCAATTCACAGGGCTCATATACTCAAAACAATATAATCAACCATGTAGTGTATTGAATGTAATAAAAATGGAAGATAATTGTTTATGCATTCCAATATGAAGCCATCCACTTCCATATACATCTGTCAAATACCTTCCTGCTTGCCATCCCCCAGATTTTGGAGTGTGATCAGTCTTACTTGTATCTACTGGATAAGAAATAAGAGTAGAGGGTGAATCTAGAACCATTAAAAAAAAAAAGTAAAAGCAGAGTAAGAACACTGAGCTGAAAAATCTCTTCCTTACTCACTGGTAGGCAGGAGTTTAAAATCTTCCAGTTAAATCTTATAGTTCTTCACTCAAATGCTTTGGCCACAGTCTCTACTCCACAATTTGTGTTGCCCCACACGACTGTCTCAGGAAATCTTATTCACTATAGTTTCAAGTTGCAGGTGATAAAAATAGTGGTTATCATAGACACAGGATTACTCTTGTCAGTTTATTTAATTGGTATATTTTATGTACACACACACACACACACACACACACACACATATAATATCACCTCAATTTGACCTTATTTGCCAAATTCTGCTGCCTCCCAGAAAACCATTCCTGATGATAGAGCTTTTTTTTTTCCCAAAAAGAAAAAAAAAAAGTGGAAAACAAAAAACACATCAGCACAACTACATTTGACATTCCAAAAACTATGGACTCCCTCTCCCCACTCTGATACCTTCCCCCTCCTCACATACATATACTACTTCTACAAAGGAGTGGGGCATATCTTCTCATATTTCTTCTTTAAGACCAAATTTTTCTCCTCTATAATTTTGGAACATTCAATTAAAAATATGTTTGAGGCAGTGCTTTTTTCATACCTCCTTTTTGATTGGTGAGCTTCAATGATTCCCTCTAGGAACAAATATAAAATCCTCTCTTTGGTCTTTAATGTTCTTGATGACCTGGCCATGTCTTGCCCTTTCAGCCTTCTTATTCCTGACTCCCCTCCCCATACTCTACAACCCAGCTAGCTTGAACTACTTGCTGTTCCTCACGTGGAATGCTCCATTTCCCATCTCTGAATCTTAGCACAGGGTATCTGTCCCTCAAGCCTGAAATGTTTTGTTTTGTTTTCCTCACTTCTACCTTTTAGTTTCATTGGCTTCCTTTAAGACACAACTGGAAGTCAATCTTTTGCAAAAGGCCTTTCTTGGTGCCTCAAACTGCCAATTTCTTCTTTCATATTACCTTTATACCCTTTATATATAATTTGTACCTATCTAGATATTCACGTGTTCTCTCCATCAATTAGAGTGTATGTTCCATGGAGACAGAAATTGTGAAGTTTGTCTTTCTTTTTATTTTTATCTCTTGCCACAGGGCCTAGAGCATAGTAAGCACTTAATAAATATTCCTGTTGACTGACTGGCTAACTTTATATTTACTTTGCTGTAGTCATTTTGTAAATTGTTTTCCTGGTTTAGCTTATTTCACATTGCATCAGTTCATATATGTTTTTCCATACTTCTCTGTATATTTCATATAGTGCAGTAATAGTCTGTTCAGCTCATGTATCACAATTTATTTAGTCATTCCCATATCAATGGTATCCATTTTGTTTGGAGTTCTTTCTTATCACAAAAAAGTGTTGCTATAAACATTAGAGTACATATGGAGCCTTTCTTTTTCCAATGATCTTCTCAGAGTATATACCTTACTGTTGAATCATTGGGTCAAAGTATACAGATATTTTAGCCACTTTATTTGCTCAATAAAAATCAGCAATACAAAATCAATTGCAGCTGCTACTTGTAGATGACCACATAAGGATCATCATGTTTGGATCCCATTACAGCTGTCTATCTTAAAACTACCTGTGTGGCAGTCAGGAAAGCTGAAATCTCAAGGACAGTGAGAGGCAAAAGAAGGACTTTATTCTATATGATTATATCCATACCTCATGACCTCTCTAGTCTGCTATAACTTATAATGAGTATGGGCTCCCTAAAACTCCCAGTGATGGAAAAAAGACAATGAGATTCTAGAGTACACAAAGAATAACTTCAGAGGAAAATGAAAAGCCAAGATGTGATATAGAATGCATTGCTCCTGTGAGCTCAAGAATTTTCAGTTCCTGAAAAAAATTACTTGAGGTTAATTTGAATATCACACACACCCCTAAACATAATATACACCTTTTATATTAATGTTGTTATTAATGCCTACTGATACTCTCCTTCCTCTCTTTCTACCCATAGAAACATGGCTCAAAATAAATATTATGAAATAAATCAGCACATTGCCCATGTATAGTAATTCATTCCCTATTCTATACCTTTATTCCATCACATCCCTGCCAAAAGGTGAGAGGCAAACTACCACCAGCCTTTGAAAGTAAAGATTGGTCACAGTACTGATCACAGTTTGGGATTTTTTTTTCTTAATTGTTTTCCTCTACATTATTTCAGTCATTATATAGATTGTTCTCTTGGTCCTGCATATTTTGCATGTTCATACAAGTCTACATATTTTCTCTAAGTTCTTCATATTTGTCATTTCATGTAGCAGATATTCAATTGTATTCATAAACCACAATTTGCTCAGCTATTATCTGGTAGATGTTTGATGATTCCTGCTTATTTGAGATTTTTTAATGTTAGGGTCCTGTAATTTTACTTTGTTTTCATTATTTCCATCATAAAAGAAAAGAAAGAAAAAGAAAAGAAAATCACTTTGCTAGTTATGTAGAAAATGGATTGGAGAAGATAATAGGCATCAGGTAGGGAGACCAATTAGGAGGATTGTTGCAATAATCCAGAGAAGAAGTGATAATGGTTTGAACTGGGGTCATGGCAATATGAATGGATATAATGGGACAGATGCAGGTGATGCTGTGTAAGAAATAATGAAATGATTTGGCAGCTTATTATATATGAAGAGAGAAGAACTGACGGTGACTTGGAGGCTATAAACCTGAGAGAATGGAAAGATGTTAGCACCCTTGAAATAAATTGGGGAGTTCATGAAGTGCTAAGTTTTGGGGTAAAAATAATGAGTTTTAAATTGCCCATATTGAATTTGAGATGTATGCAGGATACCTAGTGTGTTATATCTAATATGACCTTAGACATGTGGGACTAGAACTTAGCTGAAAAAATTGGTTGACTATAAAGATCTGGGAGGCATCTTCATAGAAATCAATCAAAATTATTTATTAAATGCTTATTACGTACTAGAGATTGTTTTATGTGTTAGCCATACAAGCACAAAAAATGGAATAATCTAGACTCACAAGTAGCTTACATTACAGTGGAGGTGATAGCAAGTACAAATAAAACTATTTTTAGCACAAATATAAAGTGAATGAACAGAACTATATACAATATAGTTAAATAGAGTTTATAGTTTAATATAGTTAAATATGAGGTAGTTTGGGAGGGAGGGTACTAACAGTTGGGGGTGGTGATAAGGAAAGGCTTCAAATTGGAGATGGTGTTCGATCTAAATCTTAAAAGAAGAGAGGAGCTCTGACACTGAATTAAGGAGATAGTGCATTCCAAGTATGAGGGATCTGGTTACAAGCCCAGTCCACAATGTTTCTCTATAAACTGAAAGAGCTGGAGATTGAAGCCTCAAACCCTGAAGAAAGGGGGTCAATTCTTTGCACTATTCTCTCATTCATAATTCTGGATGATATTGTTCAGTTCAATATTAGGGGCCCCTAGGTAGTGACTCAGATTTGGATATTATAACATAGTCCTTTGTTATTGAGGCTTTCTTAATTTTACTGGTAGCTAAGAGAGGATTAAACCACTGGTGTTTCTTCTCAGGTTTGTGGAATCTCTGATTCATCTGCTGTAATTTCACATTGTTCCTGAAGTGGTTATTGAAGGAACTGGGGTTTAGTAGAAACTTCCATGGTGATATTTTTGCTGGAAGTCATCATTATAGCATCATAATAAACATCAAAACCCAGTCTATCTAAAAAACAAATTATCCCACCATGACAGGTAATCTTCACATGATACTTTTTGTACTCAGTCCACAATAATTATATCCAAAGAGCATAGCACAATTCAAACTGTCTCTGAACATCATACTTCAATGACTGTACGTCTAAATTATATATAGGATATTTCACATGCACAAGAAAATTATCCTAAGGTAACAAAATTTCATATCTAGTAAGAGGTATGTATAGCACCAATTAATGCACATTTATGCTATAAACAGGTCATCAAGTCAACTAACATTTATTAAGTGTCAAACCGTGTCCTAAATTCTGGGGATACAAAAAAAAAAGGTAAAAAACCCCAGTTCCTACTCTCATACAGTCCACAGTCTAATGCAGTGGTTCTCAACCTTCCTAGTGCTGCAACCCTTTAATACTCGTACGTGGGTGTATCTGCATGGGGGCGGACCCGCCTGGAGACGGATACAGGAGCAGTGTCTCAGTTCCTAAGACAATTGGAAATATGTGTTTTCCAATGGTCTTAGGCGACCCCTGTGACCCCCGTGAAAGAGTTGTTCAATCCCCAAAGGGGTCGTGACTCACAAGTTGAGAACCACTGGTATAATGGAATGATTACAGATAGAAGAATAAAAAGAGGCAAACCAATAGCACACTAAAATGGATAGAAATAATCAATGCATATATCACTGTATATCATGTAATTATATAAAGAAAATAAATCGTATATATAAGCATTAATTTTTTTTTCTACATTTTCTGCAGTGTCATAAATTTGTCTTGTTTGTATTTTGATAGTTCCAGATCTTTTCTGGATTGTTAAATGGTCTCCACCTGTACCTAAGCTGACTCATTAATGGTACAGGCTGATCATCATTACCCTCACACCTTTAGTTCTGAATTCCTAAACCTGTGCTTGTCTATAGTGGCTATCAGCATTTGAAATCACTAAGATTGTTCTGTGTGTGCTGAGTTTTCATATAGAATGCATGAGGTGGGGAACAAGCTGTCTCTGGGTTCAGGTTTTGCACTTCCAGTGGGACTGAGGTCCCTTTCAGTTCAAAACAATGTTGTTGGGTTACAATACACTGTCATTTCCTATAGAAACCCCATCTTTCATGCTATTATCCACTACAGACAGTTTCTTTACAGCTCTTGATTGGTCTCCTAACCTTAGTGTTGGCTAAGTTGACTGCTGCTCACTTTTTTTTTCCCCTTCTTATTCACCAGTCTAACTTAACCATGAGAAGAAAATGGGTGATAACCAGAAGAGGCATAAAAACATAAGAAAACGGAGGGGTGGGAAGGAAGGAGATGAACATCATATGATCATTACTTTCATTGGTTCTGATTTAAAGAGGGATCAATACAAATGGCTAAGTTTAGAATCTAACACAAAAAGACACAAAAACTCATAACAATAGAGGGAAAAGAGAGAAGGAGAGGAGCACTCTATGAAATTTACTAACTTCAGTTTGGGTTTAAGGAGCGAATAACATACTCTGTTAAGAATAAAAATCTATTGTGCCCTACAGGCACTAGGAGTGATAAGGGGGGAGGGGTATAACAAGGGGGAGGGTAGTCAATAGGGAGGGAAAGAGTAGCAAGGGGATAGGTTTGGTAAAGAGGGGGGACACAGGGAGGGGTTACTGAGGGAGGCAGTGATCAAAAGGAAAATTCTTAAAGAGGGGAAGAGAGAAGGAAGACACAAAGGTATAAATAGGGGAGGGAATAAAATGCGGGAAAGTCACAGATAGTAATCATAACTGTGAATGTAAATGGGATGAATTCCCATATAAAACAGAGGCAGATAGCAGAATGGATTAAAAACCACAAT
>CM053581.1:105079886-105106667 GCA_028627135.1 Pseudochirops cupreus | reverse complement strand
CTCAAGTTTGTTTAGAGTCATATTTTTAGGTATTTGAGGTAGTTATGGGGGGAGCTCATGGGGTTTTCCTGCTTCTATGCCACCATCTTGGCTCTGCCCCACTAACTATACTTTCAATAAATTTGCTTCCTCACCTCTCTCTCTTAGATTCCCTAGATTTCTGAAAGTTTCCTTTAAGTCTCAGATCTCCTATATTCATCAGGAGTACTTTCCCAATTACTAGGATTTCTCTGTTTATATCATTCATTTCTGTTTATATCACATACATCTATTGAGTTATTTACATGTTGTCTCCCCCATCAAATGTGAGCTCACTGAGGGAAGGGTCAGTATTTTTTTCTCTTTAATTCCCAGCACTTACTATAGTGTCTAGCATATAGCAAGTGCTTACCAGGTAAGATTTTAATATGTGATTTATCCCAGGTCATTAAATTCTATACTCCATTTCATTTGGATGTTGAAGAAGCTTGCTCCCTCCATCCCCCCTGGATCCTGGAGTATACTCTCAGGCAAAGAGGAAATAATGAAAGTGCCTTTATTTTTTTTCCTTTTGGGAGGACAATTGGGTTAAGTGTCTTACCCAAGGTCACAAGGCTAGTAAGTGTTAAGTGTCTGATGCCAGATTTTGAACTCATGTCCTCCTGACTCCAGGGAGGGTGCTCTATTCACTGTGCCATCTAGCTGCTCGAAAGTAACATTTTAAGGGCTGAAACACCCAGTATTTCAAGAGAAATCCAGGGTTACTAGCAGATAGTACTAAAGCCTTAGAGAGTTTATAACTTCCTCTTAAGGAATAATGAAAGATATGGGAAAGCAACTGACACTTGACAAAATATAGAATCCTGTGTACTCTGAAGAGAGCATGGAGCACTAACAAGATACTCCAGAATGACTTAAAAGAGACAAGAAATCCATGAAGAAATAAGAATAAATATAGTTCAAATCTTAGGTCTCTTAATGCATGAATTAAATTAGCAGATTGGAAAAAAATAAATAAATCCATGATATTGAGTTTAACTAAAGAAATAAAAAGGGAGATGAGTAAATTTGAAACACAAAAATACTGAAATGGAGGAAAATCTGGAAGAAGAGAATGAAAAGGAAATAATATTGAAAACAAATTCTATGTAAGTTAAAGTGATTGAAACTGATGAAAATATGTGAAGAGGTAACTTAAGTCCTATACATTTTTCCAGATTAACATGACAAATAAGAAAATCTTAAAACCATAGTATATATAATAATACGAAAAACCTTCTAGAATTTCTAAATATAGACAACAACATACTAACAAGGAGAATCTATAGGTTAGCTGGAGTTGGGGGGGAGGGGAAGAGAGACACCTGCACTTATAGTGGAAAGGAGATTAAAATAATATAAAATTATTGTTAAGATACAAGAAATTACCAAAATAAATTAATAGAATTTACTTATAAGTAAAGGAACTTAAATTTCACTCAAAAATGAAAAACCCTATAAATGTGAACATACTCTTCAATTAAAAAATATAAATGTTCACCCCAAGTAAAGCATTTCAAGCAAATGCAAGAGAGACATAACAACAACAGCAACAAAAACATGAGTGTGTCATTCAACTTAGAAATACCCAAAGCAACAGGAACATGAGAAAGGAAAATAAATATAACTAGCAAGGAAAGTATAAGTAATGGAATCAATTAACTCATGTATGGAAGTTATTAAACACATAAACAGAAAAAATTGACCTAACAGGTAACAAAAATTGGGGGGGCAGAGGGAATAGAAACATCAAGGAATAAAAGGAACAAATTAAGAAAATTGTGTTAGTAGTAGTTTAAGAGAGATGAAAAGGGAAGATGAAGGAGAACTGAAATATCATAGACTTCATAACACCCCCTTCCCTGAAAGGTTAAATGTTTCATTGGAAATAATAGAAAAAACATGGGCAGGTTCATAAATGGAGATATGAGAATTAGGGGATAAATAAAAAGAATTACCAGAAACTATTATACGTAGTTACAAGCTTCCTTACCCCCCCCCCAAAAGTAAGACTTCAAATCAGAGGTTTATCTTTAAAAGCATAAAATACCTACCAGAATACCAAATAGAATTCTTCAATAATATAATTTCACAGTGGGAAATTAAAATTGTTACCGAGGAACTAATGAAGTGTGGCTGGAAAGATCCTTGTCTAGATAAATTTGCAGGGGAATTTTATCAAACAGTTAAAGAATAACTAACACCAAAATTTCATAAATTATTGTAATAATTGAGGATGTTTTCTTAATTTTACAGAAAAGAAAAAAAGATGATTATTGGTCTGATGTCAAGCAAGGAATGGAAAAGCAAAGAAAGATATACAGTATACAGTTAATGACTATTGATTCAAAAATTTAAAATATAATCCTGGAAAAAAGATCAAATCAAGTGATTTTTAAAAAATCATAAATATCTTCAAGGCTAATTTATACCAAGGATGAAATGATTATTCAAAATTAGAAAAATAATTAACATAACATTGCACTTAAAAAAGAATAAAAGCCCATTCATTAGTTGCAGAAAAAACTTTGAAAATCACAGCCCTGATTTGTGTTGAAAATCACACAAAACACAATCTTCGATTAATACAATACAATAAAATTTTGCATCTAAAATCAAAACCTATTATAATGTTCAAAAGGAAAATAATAGAAGCGTTCTCAATAAAAACAGAAGTAAAGCAAGCATGCCCTATCTTCCACTATAACACAATTCTAAAAGTGTTAGTAATCACAATAAGCCAAGAAAAAATTCATTAAATGCATAAAGAAGCAAAGAGGAGAAAACAATATTTCTATTTACTCAATAATATTGTTTCTTACTTAGAAAATTTTAAGGAATTATCATATGCATTAATCGAAACAATCAATAGCTTCAGCAAGGTTATAAGAAGGAGAATAAATTCAAAATTGGCAATAATTTTTTATACTTCAATAACAAAATCCTTAAGAAAATAATAGAGAAATCTCTTTTTAAATAAAATGTATACAACATCCCAGGGTGAATCAATGAAAGCACACATGACATTTGTATATATACCATTACAAAATGTTAATTAGAGAAATAAAAAAAATAAGTGGAGTCATTTTCAGTGTTCATGGCTGGATTATTCCAACATAAAAAATGGCAATACTAAGCAAACAAAATTAAGCACTTAGTGCAATAGCAATCAAACTTTCAAGGCATGCTTTATAGAGCATAGAACAATCTTTTTTTTTTTTAATGGAAGAACAAAATAGCTAGAATATTAAGTGAAACAATTAAAAAAAAAGAATGGAAGAAGACTAGTTCAGAATATTTCTATTCTAGTTTTTCTATCTTAATTCATAAGTTACCTAAAAAAAAACAGTAATCAGAAGGGCAGCTAGAGGGCACAGTGGATAGATCAACAACCCTGGAGTTAAAGAACCTGAGTTCAAATTTGACCTCAAATATTTAAAAACTCTGTGACCCTGGGCAAGTCTTCATTAACACCCAATTGACTTTAAAAAAAAAAAAGCAATCATTACATACTTTAAAATAGAAAAGTAGAGAAATGCCACAAAGAAAAAAAAAACTTACAATGTATCAGGGGAAAAAAATTGAACTTTATTATCTACATTACAGCAGAGAAAATGATCCTTAAGAAAGAATTTACTATTTAAGAAGACTTATTGGCAAATTGGAATGCAATTTGATGAAAATAAGTTTATACCAACATCTTACACTATACACCACAATAAACTTAAAATGGATCAGTGACATGAATATAAAATGTTATTACTTTTTAAAATTCTGAAGAGATATGGAACACATATTTCCATAGCTTTGGTTAAGAGATGAATATTTAACCAAAGAAGTGATTGAAGCCATTACACAATTAAAAAAAATAATAATTCTTTGGTTTCAACTCACACTTGGAAAGTTGGAAAACATGCCAAAAAAGGGGAATAAGCAGGATTGGAAGTAATGGGTCTGCTGCAGCTTATTTCTACTGTCTCCCAAGAGCTGATGGTTAAATTTTCATAATGTACCTGGGAAATCGGAAAATGCTAAAAATCAAGGTTTAATTTATTGTTTTGTTGAATATCTAGACTTAAGAAGTGATGGAGAAAAATTCAGATTAAATTTGTGTCATGCATTTTTTTGGTTGAGTCAATTGCTAAACATTTGCCAGCATACTATGACTTGGAAGGGTTCTGGAAAGATAAATAGGAACACTAATAAACTGCATTTTCAGTCAAGGAAGGCAATTTGGAATTATGCAAAGAATGAGGCTAAAATATCTGTACCTTTGATTCAAATATTACACTTCTAGATATGGACCCCAAGGACTCATTCTTTCATAAGGGAAAAAGGATGGAGATGATTAATACAGGGATGACTAGGAAGACATAAGAACCGATAAAAAGTGAATTAATCAGAACTTGGAAAATAGCCCCAATGGTAACGACTACAATATGAATGGAAAGAATAATAACAAAGCAAATGAAACTGAATCCTGAGATATTATAATAAACAAACTTTGCCTCAAGGAAGAGATGCTAAAAGGTACTTCACTGGCACAAGTAGACAGAACACTGGGCTTAGAGTCAGGAAGTTCTGATTTAAAATCTGTTCTCAGATTCTATCTAACCAGCTATGTGAACTGACATGTCAATTTACCTCTGTTTTCCTCAGTTTCCTCAGCTCAAAAATGGGGATGATAATTGTACCACCTCCCATATTGTTGTGAGGATCATATGAGATTATATTTGTAAAGCACTTAGCACAGTTTCTGTAATGGAGTAGGTGCTGAATAAATAATTCTTTTCTTTCTCCCTCTTTGAGATATTTGGAACTTTGAGGGTGGAACAATATAGAAAAATGTCTTTTTTTAACATGTTGGTCAGTTTTGTTCAAATTTTTTCCCTTATTTTTCTCTTTGTTAAAAAAAAATACACCTTTCTGGGAGTGGGGAAGGGATACATTGGAAATTTGGATGATATAAAAATGGTTGCTGTCCTTCCTTCTCAAAGAGAACCAAATGATATCAATATTTCAGGGTCAAAGTACAGCGTGTCCAACTTTGGCTGATTAGAACAACATGAAGTTGGAAGGGTCTACCAAAGATCAGGCACAAATAGACCAATGAACATTTAGATTGGTGATGCCTCTCAATTTACACATCTCACATGTCTTTTGAGGTACTATAATTCTGCTTTGCTCATAGGGCACAATGCATTCTTTGATATGGCCAGTATCTACAGTGACATGCAACTGATTTCAAAGTTCTTCAGAGAGACCTTGAAAATGTCATTGTATCACTTCTTCAGACTTTCATATGAGCAATTGCCTTGAGTGAGTTTTCCACAAAATAGTCTTTTAGGCAGATACTTTAAGCAGATATATATTAAGTAGATATTACATTTGATATTAGAATAATGTGGCCAGCCCATGATAACTGCACTCTCTACAGTAGAGTTTGGATGCTTATCATTTGGGCTCTAGAAAGGTCCTCAGGGTCCAATATCTTGTACTGCCAGGTGATCTTCAGAATTTTCCTAGATCAGTTCAAATGAAAGTGATTCAGTTTTCTGACACAGAGTTGGTATATTGATCAGGTTCCACAGGCATTCAGCAATGAGGTCAGCACAATGGCTCAGTAGACCTTCGGTTTGTTAGGCAGTTTATTACCTCTTCTCTCCCATATTTCTTTTGTAGCCTACCAAACACTGAACTACCTCTGGCAATGGAGGTGTCCACCTCATCATCTCTGTGTACATCTCTGGAGAGTATATTGCCAAGGTAAGTTAATTTATCCACAGCATTCAAAATTTCTGCATTTGCTGTAACTGTTGGATGGTGAGCTGGTGGCTGGTGGAGAATCTGTTTTCTTGGTATTAATTGTTAGGTCAAAATTAGCATGAGCAGCAGAGAATCTATCCATAGATTTTTGCATCTCAGCTTCAGAGGCTACATTGAGTGCACAATCATCTGTGAACAGAAAATCATGCACCGACTCTCCTTCCACTTTGATCTTGACCTGTAGCCTTTTCAAGTTAAATGATTTATGGTCAGTATGGTAGCAGACCTTAATGCCATTTTCATTGTCATTGAAAGCATCTGACAATATTGATGAATACATCAGACAAAAAAACATGGGGGCAAGCACACAGCCCTGCTTCACTCCACTGATAACTGGGAAAGTGTGAGAGTATAATCTATTATCCAGAACCTGTGTACGTGTGCCATTGTGAAACTGGCATATAATACTGATGAACTTCTCCAGGCAACCAAATTTTGCCATAATTTTCCACAAGCCCTCTTGACTGATAGTCTCAAGTACATTGGTCAGATCAAGGAACATTTTGTACAGATCTCTGTTATGTTCCTGTCATTTTTCCTGGAGTTGTCAGCAGCAAACACCATATCAAACATTCCTCTACCCTTTCCGAAGCCACACTAACTCTCAACATAGCTGTTGAGTTCTCCCACAATAAGAGCTATTCATCTTTTGGGTCTATTGGATTTCGTGTTGTCCATAAGCATTAGTACCTTCCATGTATTGATAATGAGCAGAATTATTTTTACCAGATTTTTTTGTATATATTCTTGTGTTTTGACCATAGGGAGGGATCCTTACCAGCTGAGGTAAGCAAGCCAGAGTTGAATGAAGCTGACAATTTTTAGGGCAACTTTTATAGCCCCTTCCTCATGCTAGGAGGTAAGTAGTACAACTTTCTAAAAGGGTGCTCAGATAGCCAGGGGGCTATCAAATTGGACAGCTGCTTCAGACCAGTGAGAAGATGACCCTAGAGCTTGGGCCACCTGTGTGCAAGGTTATTGATTACAGCTTCTATTATATTCATATCTGCTGCTCTGCCTTTTGCCACAGGACTCTAAGGCAGGTAAAAATGGTAAAATGGTATGGTTGTTGTCTCTGGATTTGTGGTTAAATTGCATTTAAGTGAGGCAGAATTGTGGTAATAGTGCTCTTCACTATATCTTCCAGAGTCATCAAAGTCCAGGGACAAGACAAAAGTCAATATGACTGGCGATGGACTGGGATGCAGTGGATGATCTTGGTTTCTTTGATGTCTAAGCAAGCTCTAAGTGCTCCACAGCACCTCTCTCAGCTGCCTTAACAAGAGTTGGAAATAATTGTTCATATCTGCCCATTCTGCCTGGAGGAAGTCTTCAAATGTATGGGGTAGACATCCACCCCAACTCACCAAAGAGTGTGAGACCCCTCATTTACCCTTAACCTGGTTTAGCCCATCTGCCAAAAATGGTTTACCATGGTGTTGTTGTACATGCTACGGCTTCTTTGAAGCACAGGTAAACATTGGGTGAATCAGATGCACAGCAAAGGTGGAAAGCAGGCCTCACATCTGAGGTAAGAGTTTAACATGAATACACTCTATACCCCTTATATGAAAATATATTGATAATAAACATATTTAAAAAAGAAAACATATCTTGGGCCCATCCCAATGTCATTATATTGCATTATAGGAAAACTTTTGTGGATTAGGGTGCATTTAACGCTTTAATAGATGTGGAGAGAAATGATGTAATGGAAAGGGCAATGGCATCAGAGCAGGAGACTGGATTGAAATACAGGTTTGGCTATTTATAATTTGTGTGACCTTGGAAGCGTCTGGGAGCTCAGGGTCTTCATCTGTAAAGTAAGAGGGTTGGGCTGGATAAACTCTTACTTTCCTTCTGGTATTAAATCTCTAAACTCAAGGAAATAAAGGAAAGGAGGAACAGAAGGGCTAAGGGAACTATCCTGGGGTGATTTCAGATTGTTACTATGTGGTAGCACAATATTACTTCCAAAGACTATGATTTCACCCATGTGAATACTCTCTCTACTGAGAGAGATTACAATATCCTCCAAACCTTGGTAGAGTTTTCATGAGATCACTTAGTTGTCAGCCTTCTGCTGATGAGTGTATTAGTTCATAACCAGACTAGCCCTTTGGGTGAAAACCACACAGCCCATAATAAAAGTAGATGCCTGCCACATCTTCCCCACAAGGAACAGCTAGAGAATCTCTTAGTTATGAGAAAGAGAGCAACAACCCAAAAAAATCTTACTGAGTTCACATATTGTAGCTCAAGCGGAAAGTTGATGGTATTAAGTGGGAAATTTTTGACCTTATGCTCATTTCTATTTCAGCAACAATGACAAAGAAAGTTGGACTGAAGAAGGTCTCTGGAAAAGCACCAGGGGAGGCTGAGCACTCCTCATAAATATGCCGGATTACGCTTGTGAGAAGAAGCTCTTCAAGTGTTAGCTAGTGATTGCAAAAATTGGGTGTCAGAAGACGTTAGGAGATAAAGAAAAATGGGGGGGAAAGTCTCATTTTATTTTGAGGACCAATGCCCAGGGAAAAGGGGGTAAATAACCACAAAATTGGTTTGGGTTCAGCTACCTCTGTTCATTCTCTTAGCCTCTGATTTACCTTATTTGAAATTATAATCAAAAGCCAAATTAAAACCACCTTATTTCCTCTCAACTGCAAACCTAGGGAGGCTAGTGAAATTGGAGCAGAGAAGGCATGCTTCACTCACCACATCTCTTCTTTAGGATTTCAGTGCATGTGGCCCATGGCTATTGACACAGGTTGGTAGTTTGGCAGCTTGAAAATGTGCTGAATCTGTTGGAAGAGACCCATCTTGTGAAAGCATCTTATTGCTCACATTCCAGCCAGCCTCTGCAGCAGCCCCATTACTAGCATGAATAAGGCTAGGCTTTCCGGTTCTGTGCAAATCACCATTGAATGTGGTTGGCACCTGTTTGCCTGGCAAAGTGCATCTCAGGTGTTATAAACTATTTGTCAAGAATGTCTGGCTACCACTATGATGCTCTAAGTAAGAGCCACGAGCTTTCTTGCTTTCAGATTTCTAAGATCCTTGCTTTATGCACATGCTATACCAAGGGTATATGGTATAGGAACATGGTTGAGTGAAGAGTGCTAGAATCATTTTCAATATGATAAATGGTTTTAAAAAAAATCTAATTTGGAAATTTCCGAATAGCAAGCATAAAAACTAAGACTAGGGCACAGGTGTTTTTTTTTGCTATCTAGGTGGCTTGAACTTTAGGATCTTGGGAATTCTACTGAATTATAAGAAAAAAACCCACAAAAACAAACAAACAAACAACAACCAAAAAAAGAAAGTTGGGTTTGAAAGAGTGATGAGAAGTAATGGTCGTCAAAAGTCTTGAAAATCAAATTAACTAGAAACATGGAAATCTCAAAACCTTTACAAAAAGAAAAGTAAGAATTTAACAACGTTGAGGATAAAAATTGTGTCCAAGATTTAAAAATGGGAAAAAAGTATATATACAATTATATATGTTCCTATATGCATCCACACATATACATAGACACACACACAATTTATAATTGTGTGTATGTTTCTGTTTGTGAGTTTTGGCTTGCTTAATGAACTAATCTCTCTCACACACACACACACACACACACGTGTGTGTGTGTGTGTGTGTGTGTGTGTGTGTGTGTATCAGCTTATCATCTAGGTGACACTGCTAGACACCTGGAGTGCTGGAACTGAAGTTAGGAAGAGGAATTAAAATCCTGCCTCAAATATTTTCAAGCCGTGTGTCCTAGGCACCTGCCTCCCAAGGATTCTTGTGAAGATCAAATGAATAGTATTTGTAAAGTGCTTTGCAAAATTAAAGGCACTAAATAAATGCTAAATATATATGTATGCGTACATATTCACACATTTTCATGTATATTTATTTACAAGGAAGAGAGAGGCAGAGAAAGTAAGGGAGGACTAGAGAAAGTGGGGCCTAAAATCAAGTGTTTCTTTTTTTCAGTTGACCTCAATTTTCACACCTTTCCCCCCACTGTCACATCCTAATGGTAGTGAAAATGTGTCAGTGCCAGAATTCACTTCCTTCTCTGTTATGGCTGCAAAATACCTGTACCTTTTAAGCACACTAATTTTTTTTTTTAATTCGAGATTTTCTTTATAAAATCACAAGCACAAGAACACCACATCCCTTTGGTCACTAAGCACCTGAATTATTCAAGATTAGTGTGACATACAGAAGAAGTGGGGTTTGAGGTAGTCGGAGCAAAGAGAGGACAGTTGCTGCTCACATGGTAGGAATGTCCTTCCAGAAGTTTCAGGATCCTTTTTCACAATATAAAAAGACCTATTAATCACCACACAAGGGATAAAGTCAGGGTGTCAATGAATCTCTGAAATATTAAGATGCTAGGAAGGCCCTGACTAATGAACTGGAATTAAGCACCAAAATAAGAACCTGAAATGGATTTCTTAGGATTCTCCTTCCTTAGTGTCAACTCACCCATAGGCATGCTTGGGCATGCTCCATAATATTGGCTCACAGCCTCACTTCTAATTTTTAATAAGAGCTATCTTGATTAGCTACATAATAATTATTATTATAACAATACTGATACATTAAAAGAATGGCTTCTTCACAACAACACTATGAGGTAGATAAATATCAGCATTATTACTGCCATTTTACAGATCAGATGTTGAGTCACATGCCCAAAGTCACACAACTAGCACTGAGAGGATTTGCACCCAGGTTTTCTAACTCTAGCTCCAATACTCGTTTCATTATTCCATTAAATATGTAGAGTACTGTCATGTTTTCAGGGTCAGAACATTTAGTTCGATTCATAGGATACTAACTTTAAAGACCTAAAGAACTTTAGAAATAAAATAATGAGTGCCCTATTTTTCAAGATGAAGTGATTGAAACTCAGTGAGAGGAAATGATTTGCTTAAAGTTACATAGGTCCAGATTTAAACAAGGTACTTTGACTCCAAATCCAATGCTAATTCAATTACCCCAGGGTGTTCCAATGCAATTCAGTTCAATTTGATTAAAATCAATTCAACAAAAAATAAAATCACCAAAATTGTTTATTAGGAGCAACACCTGCTTTTAGGCATTGGTGGAGACTAGAAATTTACACAAGACATGGTATTCTCATTGATCTTAGCCCAGGAAGGAAAATGAGAGATTATTTGGTTGTTGTGTTCTAGACTTGTACCTTCATTGATGTAGGTATACTCAAAATGTGGAAATTTCCTTCACAGATGAAACTAAGTCATGGTGTGCTGGAGATAACTGGAATCATACGGAGAGAGCCAATTGTTAAATTTTCAGTATGATCATTTACACCTTTGAAATGAATAAATTCTGCAAATCAGAACCTGACTCATTATTTTGTTGATTGTCTAAACTTAAAGCGATGGAAAAATGTTAATACTCTATACATTTCCTGCTTGTCCCTCCTCACCATCCTGCCCCTCAAGTTGTTAAACACTGACCAGTTCACCTCTGGCTATAACTGTCCACTAAGAAATTAAGTGACTTGTTAGCACCACACACACTGGTTTTATCAGAGGTAACATTTGAACCCAGGTCTACCTGGCCCCAAGTTCAGTCCTCTCTCTACTATTATATATAAGCATAGATAATCATAATACATGTTCCCTGATGATTAAATTAAAAGGGGTGCAAAGCAAGCCCTATGTAAGGACCAAGGAGTAAAAGGTTATTATTCCCATTGGAGACTGGGGAATGCTTCATGGAGCTTAAATAAGATAAAATGTTATTTTAAGTATTGTGGACAAGTCCTAGCAGAAACCAATAGCTATGCATGGTTTATGCATGAGAAAGAGATTCTACTGTTATTGTTTCTTCTTTATGAAGCATAAACTATAAATGGGGTACCATATGGGATGGAAAGGTAATCCCGGCTCCACCAGGGCCTAGAATCATCCTGTCAGGGTTGCACTGAATGGGGCCTCTCCCCAGGGTGCTCTGAGACAACAAATAGCTTTGATTCAATTTAGTCTGACAATGCAATTTGAGCCCTACTCAGAGCCAATTCAAATCTTCTTTGTCACATGCCAACTCAGTGGGGACAATCTGACTTTAGTCTCTTCATCTCTTCCTTTGGGATGTTTCAAATTCATTCCCCTTCTAATCTTCTCCAAGGATAAAAATAGGAGGTGGGGGTGTGCAGTAAAGAGGAGTAGCAAGGGTCCTTCTATTTCAATAGAGTGCCTGCCTCCAAAATATTATAAATTGTGGCTTCAGTGTCTGAATCATTTTGTTGTTTTCTTGATTTCAGGGCCTTGATGTGTTATTTCTGCTGCTAATATTTTTTTGGTTCCTACATTTCCTAATTAATTTTCAGTTAAATAATTCATCCCTTGTGTAATAAGCTCGTTTTATTGAGGCAAGCAAGACAAGACAGGGCTCTTCCAGCTAAAACCATGATTCTGACTTGACTTATGGGCTGGTGCTTTTGGCCTCTTTAAAAGCAAATTCTATTTCTCCACAGACATCAATATCTGTATTTGGGATGCTGTCTGAAAGAACCTTATTATTGCAGTGTGTTGCTGACAAGTAAGGCACTAATGCCATCTATTGTAATGGAGAGTAAGTTGATTTACTGCTAGGGATAGTGAGCTAATAGAGAATGTGAGGCACGCAGATGGTAACAGTTCCTAGTACTCACCTTTGTGCGCTAGAAACAGCATAGGATATGGATCAAATCACCTGAGTTCAAATCCTGTCATTCACTAACATCTAACCTTAGGCAAGGGACAACCTCTTTGGGCCTCAGTTTCTCTCATTGTAAAATGAAGACTTAAAAATAAGCTATATTGCTGAGGTCACTTTCATTTCTAAATCTATGATCTGCTTAATTATCAGTAACTCAGAGAATTACAATTCTTTTGCCATGGTAGGAAATAGGAATCTATTAAAACTAAAGTTTCTCCTGGCTACTTTAGCAGGTAGGTGGCACAGTAAATAAAGTGCTGGGCCTGACTTCAAATCCTGCCTCAGTCAGTTACCAGCTGTATGATCCTGAGCAAGCAATTAACTGCTGCCTGCCTCAGTGTTCTCTACTGTAAAATGTGGGTATTAATAGCACCTACCTCCCAGTATTGCTGTGAAGATGTTTGTAAAATGTTTAGCATAGTAGAAGACACTTACTAAATCCTTATTCCCTTCTCCATCCTCTTCCCCTCAGCTCAGTGTCCTACATAAGTTCATAGCTATTAAAAAATGTTTGCTGATAAAGAGGGCAATGTTCTGGGACCCCATTTCTCTGAATTAAAAGGAAAGAGAGTTAGTTATCACTATCTAGCCTCCGTGTAGCTTCTTACAAAGAGGCTGATTCCTATTGTTTTATGGACAGGAGCAGCAAGACAGGATCTGACATCTGACAGCATGACAGTGTTTTGACTGCAGAGGATGTCTTCATGCCATGCACTCTGAGGGCAACCCCAAAGAAATGTGAAATGCTCAGTGATTTGGGCCGAATGTTTGTTATCTTCCACTGACTCCCGGTCCCCAGGGCTGATGAGAACTCAGAGGAGCTCCTCTCCAAATGGCTGAGCCTTTCTTTTCCCTCTTTTGCATACTCTCTAGTCATAGGAATCTTTATATAAGCTTTAGGAGTACTCAAAAGTGACCATCAAATCCACAGTTCATAATCTTGAACTCTGAGGCAAGGTTGCAGCAGTTATACTGGGTGATGGAATCACAACTTAGAAGGTAGCTCAAAGATGAAAAAATCTAAATGCATTCCTGAGCCAGCATTCTCTCTACAATAACAAGGCCTCCACTTGAAACCCTTCAATGACGGGGAGCTCATCACCTACTGAGAAACTTTGGGACAACTCTCATTGTCACTTTGTTCTTCCCCCTCTCATGAAATCTCTCTCTAAACAAGATCTACTTATTATTTCTAATTCTGTACTCTTATAGAAAGGAAAAAAAAAGTTTAATCCTAGTTCCATATGATTTAAATATTTTTAATGAGCCCATGTCACCCTTGACCTTATTATTATTATTATTTTTTGCTTTTTGGAGGGGGAGGGTAGGGAGATTGGGGTTAAGTGACTTGCCCAAAGTCACACGGCTAGTGTTAAGTGTCTGAGCCCAGATTTGAACTCAGGTCCTCCTCACTCCAGGGCCTGCGCCACCTAGCCACACCCTGACCTTATTTTTGTTTTAAGACCCTTAAATTATTCTGATAACCTCCTTCTGGTTCTGGCCAGTTTCCAGTTTGTCAATATTCTTCCTAAAATGTGAACCCTAGTACTTAATACAATGCTTCAAATTTAGTTTGCCCATAGCACAATATAGCTGGGCAACCATCTCCCTTTTTCTGGACGTTATGCTTCTATAAATGAGGTCCAAGATACCAATAATTCTTGTTATGTTATTGACTCATATTAAACTTGGAGTTCATTAAAATTTCAAGGTCATTTCCATACAATACTTTGCCTTTATTTTAATTGTTCAAATTTTCTTTTGAGTCTGTGTAGGAATTTACATTTATTTTTAATACATTATTGAGAAGCAATGTTGTAGAGTGGAGGAGACGGCACTGAATTTGGAGAGAGGAAAGCCTGAATTTAAATTCCACATCAGACTCTTAAAAACTGTCTAACACTGGGTACATCACTTCACCTTTCTATGTCTTGCTTCCTCTTTTTTTCTTCAATTAATAATATTGCATTTTTTTCAATCACTTGTAAAGGCAGTTTTCAGCATTTAGCATGTCAGCATTAAAATTTTAAGATTTTAGTTCCAAATTTTTCTACCTCCCTTCACTCCCCCCTCCCCAAGAGAGCAAACAATCTTATAACATGTACAATCATGTTAAACATATTTCCATATTATTTATGTTGTGAAAGAATAAGAACAAAAAGGTAACACCATGAGGAAGAAAAAATAGAAAACAGAAAGAAAAAAAGTGAAAATATTATGCATTGATTTCATTCAGACTCCATAGTTCTTTCTTTGGATGTGGTTAACATGAGTCTTTTGGAACTGTCTTAGATCACTGTATTGTTGAGAAGAGATAAATTTATCATAGTTAATCATCACACAATGTTGCTGTTACTGTGTACAATGTTATCCTGGTTCTGCTCACTGCACTGAGCATCAATTCATGTAAGTCTAGGTTTTTCTGAAATCTGCCTACTCATCATTTCTCATAGTACAATAGCATTCGATTACATTCATATACTACAACTTGTACAGCCATTCACCAATTGATGGGAATTCCCTCAATTTCCAATTCTTTGCCACCACAAAAAGAGCAGCTGTAAACATGTTTTGTACATGTAGGTTCTTTTCCCCCTTTCTTAATGATCTCTTTGGGATATAGACCAAGATACTAGTGACATAGTTGAATCAAAGGGTATGCACATTATGACTGCTCTTTGGGCAGTTCGAAATTGCTCTCCAGTATGGTTGGATCAGTTCACAACTCTCCCAACAATGCATTAGTATTCCAATTTTCTCACATCTCCAAAATTTATTATTTTCCTTTTCTGTCATATAAGCCAGTCTTATAGGTATGAGGGAGCACATTAATTGGCATTTCTTTAATCAATAGTGATTTAGAGCAGCGGTTCTCAACCTGTGGGTTATGTTCAATTTAAATACATCCTGCATATCAGATATTTACATTATGATTCATAACAGTAGCAATGAAAATGATTTTAGGGTTGGGGGTCACCACAACATGAGGAACTGTATTAAAGGGTCACGGCATTAGGAAGGTTGAGAACCACTGATTTAGGGCATCTTTTTTCATATAACTATAGATATCTTTAATTTTTTCATCTGAAAATTTCCTGTTTATATCATTTAAGCATTTATTAATTGAGGAATGACTTATCTTCTAATAAATTTAACTCAGTTCTCTATGTATTTGAGAAATGAGGAAATTATAAGAAACACTGGCTGTAAAAATATTTCCCAGCATTCTGCTTTCCTTGTAATCTTGATTGCACTTGTTCTGCTTGTGAAAAAACTTTTTAAATTTAATGCAATCAGAATTATCCATTTTGCATTTCATAAATTCTTCCCTTCTCTATAGAACTGGTAGGTAAACTATTTCTTGCTCTCCTAATTTGCTTATGGTGTCACCTTTACATCTAATGCATGTATCCATTTTGAATTTATCTTGGTATAGGGTATGAGATGTAGTTTCTGCTCTGCTATTTTCCAGTTTTTTTTTCCAGAAGTTTTTGTTAAATAGTGAGTTCTTATCCCAGAAGCTGGAGCCTTTGGGTTTATCAAAAAGTGAATTATTATAGTCATTGAACACTGCGTCTTGTGTACATAACCTATTTCATTGATCCACCACTCTATTTCTTAGCCAGTACCAAGTAGTTTTCATGATTGCTGTTTTATAATATGGTTTTAGATTTGGTTTGGCTAAACCACCTTCCTTTGCATTTTTAAAATTAATTCCCATGATATTCTTGATGTTTGGTTCTTCCAGATGAATTTTTAAATTATTTTTTCTAGCTTTTAAAAATATTTTTTGGTAATTTGATTGGCATGTTGCTAAATGGGTACTTTAATTTAGGTAGAATTATCATTTTTATTATATTAGCTTGGCCTACCCATGAGCAATTGATTTTTTTTTTCAATTTCTTAGATCTAACTTTATATATCATTTAAAGTTATTTTAAATGGAATTTCTCTTTCTATTTCTTATTGCTGGGCTTTGTTGGAAATATATGGAAATGATGATCATTTGTGTGGGTTTATTTTATATCCTGCAACTTTGCTGAAGTTGTTAATTCTTTCAAGTGTTTTTTTTTTCAGTTGATTCTCTAGGATCTCTAAGAATAGCATTATATCATCTACAAACAGTAATAGTTTTGTTTCCTCATTGCCTATTCTAATTAATTTAATTTTGTTTTCTTCTCCTTTTGCTAAACCTAACATTTCTAGTATAATATTGGATAATATTGGTGATAATGGACATCCTTGTTTCATCCCTGATCTTACTGGGAAAGTTTCTAGATTATCTCCTTTACATATAATCCTTGCTCATGATTTTATATAGATAATACATATCATTTTAAGGGAAATTCCACTTATCCTTATGCTCTGTAGTGTTTTTAATAGGAAGTGGTGCTGTATTTTGTTAAAGGCTCTTTTTCTTTGTCTACTAAGATAATCATATGATTTCTATTAGTTTTGCTATGGATTCAGTTTCTTCTTATATAAAATGAGGGTATTGGACTCAATGGCCTCCAAGTTCCCTTCCAGTTCTAAATTTATGTTCCTAATTCCATTTTATTAGATTTGGCCCATGTTCTAATCTGATAAAACTATTTAGTCTTGATAGTTTATATTTATCATATAAATTACCCTTTCCAATTTCCTGTCACCTGTAAATTTGATAGATATGCCATCTTTATTTTCTTTCAATCCATTGATGAAAATGTTGAATAGAAAAGGGCAAAGGATAATTGCCTGTGCTATTCCACTAGAGAATTCCCTCAAGTCAGTATCAATTCTGAGTTTCATTCTTTGAGTCTGGTCATTTACACCAACTGAGATTCGTGCTAGTTCAGGGAGAGTACAGATCAGGGTCTGCCAAATAGTTAATTTGAGTTTTAGCAAACTTAATCTGAAAGGCACCATAGCAACCTTTGCCGGCAAGCAGTTGGTAGAAGGAACCAAAGACCCAAAGGCAAATCTTGAATCCAGAGTATATAGCTTGAGATCAATTCTTTAGGGAGCTGTATAAATAATACAGCCAATAGAAAGATAGAAGCGATACTCTGGTCTTTGAGATGACACTGAGATCCTGAGGAGAGACAGTATGGTATAGTGAAAGGATGCTTGAGTTTGAAGTTAGAGAATGTTCATTCAAATCCTGACTCTACTGCTTATAATCCAGGCAGTATCTATTATGGTCATTGTCCCCAATCTTCATCTGCAAAACCTGGGGGTTGAACTAGATGACTTCTAGCTGTATATAACACAATCATTTAAGGATGATATGGAGTAGTGAGGTAGACACTTAGATTTGGTGCCAAATATGTATTTCAACCAAAGAGCTTGCTAACCTGAGGAGTTGTTGTTGCTGTTTTTTTGTCTTTTGTTTTCAAAGAGGACCAGTAAAATCACAGGGTGATATCTTGGTTTGTGTGTGAAATGGATTTAAGTGGAGCAGTTACACAAAGTCATCAACCTCACTCTTTTTCCACAGTCATTGAAGTCCTTTGGAAAAACAAAATTCAAGATGACTTGATGATCACCAAGGATGCAATGGATGACGTTGGCATCTTTGATACCTGACAAAGGTCTCAGAGCTTCACAGGGCCTACTTCAGCTGACTTCATGGCTGTTGGAACAAATTCTTCTCATCTGCCCATTCTGCTAGAGGAAGTCTTCACATACTGGAGTAGACACACTGCTAACTTGAGGAGTACTTTAAAATCAATTTAATTTTACAAGGATTCATTTAACTACAATGTGCAAGTCATAACACTAGACTGAAGCAAATCCTGCCCTCAAAAAAGTTAAAATCTTATTGAGGTAGTGGAGTGATCTGTACACATATAAGTAAAGACAATACTCATACAAAGTTAGTACAAAGTGTAAAATATGACCTAGCATCTCTAAATCCTAGGCTCACACAAACTGTGTTTCTTCTTTCTCTTTAGAACTTTTCCAAAATACCAGCAACTCTTTCATTATTTATGTCTCTATCATACTTTTCTGAGAGTAAACTCTCAGAGAATGTCCAAATAGTTTGTCTTTATAGACATGGGTAAAAAGACTCCTTTCCCCCAGACCCAACCTAAGTGTCCTGGTAACCCTTGTACCTCCTTAAATGTCAGTGAGCATGACATTTATACCCTATCAAACATACATATTTTGTTTTGCTCACTAATTCTGAATTCAGAGTATAACTATTTTCAGGATTATTTGGATGGAGTGATGCACAAGTGAATTTGAAAACAGTCTTCAACATGAATACACACAACACAATATACACACTCTAAAACAATAATGAACAATGCAATATTGTATGACTAATATTTACTAAGGCCCTATACTCACCAGAACACTGTTTGGTTGCTAGGGGAGATAAATTTTAGATGATCATGACTTGACACTTGCCTTCCTGAGCCTTACTGTTAATTATATAGAAAAAGGTAAAAACAACAAAACCAGAAACACAGAGAACTATATACAATAATATACTGTAAATATATTAGAGATTTGTAAAGCAGTGTTTTTTGGAGCCTAAGGGAAAAGATCATTATCAACATAGGGGCAGATTTCATGGAAAATGCATCATTTTTGTTGAGCTCTAACAGGGAAAAAATATAAAGGAAGATTCTTTAGGCACAGACAATAGACTAAGTAAATATTGATAGGTATGAGAACACAGAAGTTGGAGGGTAGAGAGTAGACCTCTTATCTCTATAAAGTAGATAGAAAACATCAGGAATGAGAAAGGAAGAAGAAGGCTAAGACATTAGTATCTCCCTGGCAAGATATGGAAATCATATGCAATCTCTATCTCTATCCACCTGAGGAAGACACTGAGTCTTCATTATATACAACCCATGGGACTTTTTAAAAAATGGTTTATTGTACCCTTCTCACCAGTTTGTGTCTGTGGCTGGTCACATTCTCTTAAGCTAATTCCAATCCTCGGGAAAGGATCTTCAATGCTTTAAAACCTACTGGCTCCTTGTGTCACAGAACTTAAAATATATATATATATATATATATATATATATATATATACACACATATATTCCTTTCTTTCCATTTTTAAAAAAATAGAATAGGCCTATCTTATTAAAAGTTGTCATTTATATTATTTAGAAGGGTAGTAGGGTAGACCTATTATTTCATTGGTGTCAGGGAACTTTAACAAGGCAGAAAAGCAACTATACTAGATTTTATAGTCTTCATTTGTTTTTTGCGTCATTTAAATATGGCAGCTGTTGAATAAATGTTGTTGACTTGAACTGAAGATTTAGAAGTCTTCAAGAGTTCTGCTTCTTACATACACACACACACTCACACACACACAGGTTAATTTTCCCAAGACAACAATACCAGGCTCATATGCTTCAATTCTATTTATTGCTTAAAAATTCTAATCCAAATTCCTTGATCTGTCAGTCAAGGCCTTCTTGGACAATTAACTTGGCCAGATTATAGGTTTTGTTGTTGTTGTTTGGTTGTTTTGGTCATGTCCAACTCTTCATGACCCCATTTGGCATTTTCTTGGCAAAGATACTGGAATGGTTTGTCATTTTATAGATAAGGAAACTGAGGCAAACAGGGTTAAGTGACTTGTTCAGGGTTACACAGCTAGTAAGTGTCTGAGGCCAGATTTGAGCTCAGGTCTTCCCAAGTTTCAGGCTTTGGACTCTATCCACTCTCCACCTAGCTGTCTCCCTAGGATATAGAACTAGTATATATCAGAAGTAGGATAAGAAGCCAGATCACCCTGATCCTGAAGCTACCTCTCTAATCCTTAAGGCATGTTGCCTTTCAATCTAACACTGTTACAGACTTGAGGGAAATAAGCTTATATAAGAGCTTTGAATTTTAGGCCAAAAATCATGGATTTGAATTTATAGGGAAAAAAGGATATTTAAACACTTAAGAGCATAGTAATGTTAGGAACAATTTTAGATGTCTTAGAAAATTAAGCTGGTATAGGTGTGCAAGATGAAAACAAAATGTGAAAGGCCTCTAAGCCTTCAGTTTAAGTCAAGATTTGTTAAGCAACTATTAAAGTAAGTTCAAAGCCCTGAATTTAAAGATTGAAATAATATAGGCTTTTCCACTAGGAAACTTGCAATCTTGCAAGTGAGGAAAAAGATGATACAAATAGTTGTGGAATCCTGGGCAAGTCACTTAACCTCACTTAGGCTCAGTTTCCTCATTTGCAAAATGAATGTGTTGTACTATCCGATAGCCTCTGTGGTCCATTCCTTCTCTAAATCTATGATCCAATGAACTAGGAAGGAACATAGGAAAAAAGGAGAAATTTTTAAAAAACACTAAATAACTTTGAAGATGAAGAGATTAGTTTCTTCTTTTTCAACTACAAATAACCTCTTCAGAGTTGGAATCAACCAAGTTATAGTGCCCATAGGAGAGGAATCTTTGAACCCTTTCATACCAATCCAATCAGATTCTGGGAAAAAAAGGCAAATACTCAACAGTGAGATTGTAGTTATCCAAATACACTTGTTTCTAAGTCTCTTGGGTGCCATAAGACCCTCAAAAAAACCTCCATGTCCATCATAGTCATGCACATAGTATGGACTGGCTGTGCATGGGAATGTTTCCTGAGGTAAAGGGGAAAGACCAAACATGTCCATGATTAGAAAAAACTAAGGAACCAAGTGACTGTTTTGATAGCCTTCCTGAAGGCCTATCTCATCAAATGTAAGCTCCCTTTCTCCAGTGAAGGAGATCAGCCCTTATTCTAAAATAATTTCAGAGAACTCAGAAAATACAACTTGCTAACTTTTCACAGGGCTGCAAGGCCTAATTCAACAAGACCCTCTTTACTTGATTTGGGCAATTTAACCAGTTTGAAGATAAATTTACCTCATTTGCTGGAACAATCTCTTGCTGTGGCTTTGACTTTAAGTGGGGAGGATTTAGGAGGGAGAAGATAAGACAGGAAATAGGAAATGACAGTCAATGTTAACATGAGGCAGGACACATCATCCTAACATAGGCCATGTTCACAAGGTAAAGTTAGGAAGGTGTTTTAGTGCTGAATGAGGCCCACTAGAGGGCTGTTACCAGCATAGAAAAGAATCAGCCAATTTAGCATTGTCATAATCATTATCCCCATAAAGAAGAGTACAGCTGCCTCTTCTAATGAAACAGCCCTTTTTTCTTGCCTTAATCAGCTGATTGGATCCTCTTCAAAGATTAAATAATAACAGAAATTTTAAAACTGAGTTTTTTTTTAAATCAGCAAGGAGAGGAGAGGTGTTAAAGATAGCACCCAATTCTCTAGAAGACTACTATATCTATTTCTATATTAACTTTTATATCCTGGAATTTCTTTGACTGTAATAATGATAAAAATAGTAATAGCTCAAAATCATATTTCTTTTTAGTTTATAAAATGTATTACACAACATTTTGTCACTTGAACCTCACAGCAACAGTAAATTATTTTTCCCCCCTTGGGGGAGGTTACGGGGGAAGAATGGGATTGGTCCTGACCTGAGATTTCATTTTAAAGAATTTCAGTTGAGGAAATTATCTACCAATGTTCATCAGCAACTGTTTCATAATTAATAGTCTTGAGTAACTTGACCAGGGTTGTACAGCCAGACGAGCCCAGGATTTACTGATAGTCAACCTGACTTTTTGTATATTCTATTATCTTGTTTCTAGCTGTTATTATGTCAGTTTTACAGATATGGAACCTGAGGTTCAGAAAGATTTTGACTTGTCTATGGTCACAAAGCTAGGGAGTGTCAGGCAGGATTCAAACCCAGATCATCCAAACTCCAAATTATATGTTCTTTTCACTATATTTCAGTTTCTTTCAATAGCATGAGACATGTAATTTACTAATAGGCAAATTGGAAACATTTATAACTTGTTGATAGACGATTTTAGTTTTGAAAAAACAGTGCTCAGATAATTCTCTTTTCCTTGAGGCCTTCTTATTCCATAAGTGATTTCTTATATTCATTATGAGGGAAGATAGATCAAATCTAAGCAACTAAATACTAGGGGAAGGGAAATTATCCAGGCTTCCCATCAGCTGAGTACTGTGAAAAAAAATAGAACCAAACAGTCACAGAATTAGGGCATATAGCTCATCCAATACAACAAGTTCTTGAATGGGAATGCCATCTATACCAGTCTAAGCCACTGCACATCAAGTTTCTTCTTTAAAACCTCTATAGCAATGTATAGGCGTCACCCCACACATACCTTTACTTTCTCTTTCTACCTCCCTCTCTCTCTCTCTCTCTCTGTCTCTCTCTTTCTCTCTCTCTCTCTCCCTCTCTCTCTCTCACACACACACACACACACACACACACACACACACTTTCTTTTTCCCTCTCCCTCTCTCCTTCCCTCCATTTGTAAACCTACAGGTCCATGTGATATAGTACTGTGAAGTGTATGTTTATACACAAATGTATATATGTATAGAAAAATGTATATATTTACTACATATATTATATGTGTATGTATATAGTATAGTGATATCTAAATTTATATCTATGTCTGGTCAGTACCTATGTATGTCAGTTGATACATTATGGGACATAGTCAGAAACACCTACATTCAAATTCTGTCTCAGACTCTTGAGACTGTGTCAGCTACGTGACCCTGTACAAGTCACTTTAACATCCCCTTGAAGGAAGCAGGACAAGTGACTATGGTGCTGGCCTTCTTTCCTTTGAGAAAGGGGTACCAGGTTAGAGCTATAGCTATGTACTCCCTAAAATTGCTAGTCTATGGTTACAATGGGTTGAAAATAAACAAAGAGTTATTGACTTCTCTCATTGTTGTCCCTTAAAGGGGGAAGGATAGCCCTTTGCTCCCATTGGCCTTTCCACAAAAACGTTAGTTACACAAATGCCATCTCAAAAGAAAAATAATAAATACACCCATTAGTGCAAGCAAATAGCAAATAGAAATCAGAGAAGTTAAACAGCTTAGAATATACCAAAAATACGCAGACTGAACAATCTCTCCCATTGAGTGTGAAATAATTCAGCCCTAACCAAGAGAAACAAAAACAGACTCCAACCTCTCCCAAGGGGAAATTGCCTAAAGTCTCTAGAGAAGCAAGATAGGAATAAAGGGCATGTTGAAGAGCCTGTGTCACTGACATGTCTGTATCTTTTAAAATCTTTCTCCTCATCTGTCTAGAATTGGTCACAGAGGGTCTGGAACCATATGTGCTTTTTTCTCTCAAAGGAAAAATTAAAAAGGAATGTCTCTCTTTTTCCAAAGTTTTGCACCAACTCTCTCTATCACATAGTCATATAGGGTTACATCTAAATTTTTTTTTATCAGTTAGGAAAACGTCATCCAAAATTCCACAAATACAGTAAAAATGCTCAGGTTACATATGTGTATTTGTGTATACATGTTTCTATGCATGTATATATATGTATATACACACATATGTAGAGGTAAATGCATGCATAGAAATACAGATAATCTATATATGTATTTTATATCAAAATACACACATAAATATCTGTATGTATCTGTGGGGAAAGAGAGAGAGACAGAGAAAGAGAGAGAGAGAAAGAGAGAGAGAGGTGCAAGTCATAGAAAAGTTTTAATAATCTGGGCTAATAGAGGGAGGGCTCATATGATGAAGTCACTGATCCTTGAAATGGTAAAATTAAAAAGTACAAGTACCTTTATTCTTATGTGTTCACATTTATAGAATGTAAATTCTCAAGCTTTACTTCTATTGAATAAATACAATTCTACAAAAATCCAGGCAAAGAACTGAATTAGATGAGTTAGAATGTATCTTTCTACTTTTAAATCTATTGATTTTTACTGAATTTGAAGTCTATTGTACTTGCATCATCAGATTTAGAAGACATCCCATGATATTTCAAGTACAGATGCCTTTCAATGCATGCACACTCACACACAAACACCTTTTAACACCTATATAATAACATCTATATGCAATATACAAACCTTTCCTCCATTCCTTTTTACTAAGTTGTTTCCTATTACATTTGAATCAGGTATTTACACTATTTATCTGAAGTCTCATTTTTGTGATGGATGGGTTAAAACATTTTTAAAAATAACCAAATGAGAGAATAGTTCAATGCCATGGGCTGATTGTGATATAGATTACAAGAGAGCTGTATTGTAAAAGTGTCTTAAGTCTCCTCCTTCACAGACAAATTTTTAATTCACTGTGTCAATATATTGAGTTGGTTCTTTTAGGGTGCGAGGCTAGATTTTCTTTCATACACTGATTTGTTGGTTCTTCTCTGGGTATTTGCTTTTTGATCTATGTGCCTCATACAAAGATAGAGTTAAGACTTTTAGAATGTGGCCCTTGTTTGCATAACTAAGAAGAAATTGATTTTTTTGTAATGGAAAACTGTGTTTTCATCATTCACAGTTTACTGTTTAATTTCTACTAAGCTTGGATAATTAAAGGGCCAGCTTCACATTTATTTTTAGTAAGTTCCTGACTCTCAGCCCTACTACTCAATATTCCTTATCCTAATTCTGAAATGCTAGGCAATGTCTAAACAGGAAAAACAAAATGTATTTTATGATGCATTTTAAAGATGCAAAGTATTTCTTATATATGTATATATATATATATACATATATGCATATACACACACATAGGTGTGTGTGTGTGTACATATATATATATGAAAATTTGAAGGATCCTTTATATTTTATAAATATAAAACTTTACATATATTATGTTATTTAAGTCTGACAACAACCTTATAATTGTTATTATTAGACTAATTTTACAAGTAAAGAAAACAAGTCTGAGAAAGGTTAAGTGATTTGCCTGGGCTCTTACAACAAGTAAGTTTCCAAAGCTGGATTTTAATTCTGACTCAGAGTCCAGCCCTTTAAAAAGGAGATCACAGAGGTCACATATAGAAAAATTTCTACTACATGGCAACATTTCATATTGGTAAAAATTCTAAATAGCTCAGAATGAAATGCAATTAATTAATTTTTAATTGAAATATCTTGATACCTCAAAAATTAATAACTAACATTCATATAGGACTTACATGCAAGGTACTGTGCTAAGTGCTTCACAATTGTGAGCTAGGTCCTACCATTATCTTATAGTTGAGGAAACCCAGACAAAGGTTAAATGATTTGCCCAGTGTCACACAGCTAGACTGAATTTAAATTCAGATCTTTCTGACTCCAGGCCCAGTGTTCTCTCTATAGCATCCCCTGTCTCCTGATTAACTAAAACATTAGTACCATTCTTATACTTCAAAAAAGAAAAGTTCTTTCCAATTAAATTTCAAAATCTGAAGCTCCAACAAATCTATTGTTCTTGTTAGTTTGTTCTTCCAATGAAATTCAAAAAGCCTATTAAACACCTACTGCAGAAAACTACATAGGTATACATTTTAGTTGTTGTATGAAGTAAATAGCTTAGCTGAGATACAATCCTTTCCCTCATGGACTAGCAGAGGAGTTGAACCTGCAGACAATAACAACCCAAAATGAGAATGTAAGAAATATACAAGAGAAGGAAGGTTCAGGGAGGAAGAGGATGAAAACCTGAGGAGTACAGAAATGGCCAGAGAAAACCTTTTGGAGGAGATGGCCTTTAGATTGGGAACCTTGGATTTCAGAGAAAAGTTCAGAAGCAAGTGAAGAATTTCCAATTATTTTTGCTTTATTTCAAAATCATAATAATAACAATAGTTTTTCACTGATCCTCACACCGACTTCTTTCTCCTAAAATACATTTTTTTTCTCATAAACTGGGAAATTAATTTTTCTTTTAGGACAAATGTGTTCCATGGGTAACCAAAAGTTAGAAAAAGGAACAAATTCATGAGCAAAAGGTATAAAGGAAGGAGGAAAAGTAAAAAAAAAAAAAGGTCAGGCAAGGTTAAAAAAAACCCAAACATAAGGACTTTTGAGAATAAATTTTTTCTCATTTACAGAGAAGACCCATTCCTCTGACTTTTCTCAACCTTTTAGATAAAGTATTATCAAGTAATTACTTTCTTCTAAGACAGAACTAAAGGTTAGAGAGTAATTACTGATTACTTAAAGGGTGATTGTAATGAACCAAGATAACAGCATCATCATATTTCAAAGCTTATGCTACATTTTTGACAAAGAAAATTATGAGACTAGATAATAGTATATATGTATGTGTGTGTGTATATATATATATATGTATATATATATTTTTTTT
>CM053581.1:105060787-105079386 GCA_028627135.1 Pseudochirops cupreus | reverse complement strand
AAATTACCAGTATCAAAAAATGAAAAGGGTAAATCTACCTCCAATGAAGAAGAAATTAAAACAATAATTAGGAATTATTTTGGCTAATTTTATACCCATAAATTTGACAATCTTACTGAAATGGATGAATATTTACAAAAATATAAGTTGCCCAGATTAATTGAAGAAGAAGTAAATTACTTAAATAAGCCCATATCAGACAAAGAAATTGAACAGACCATAAATGAATCCCCTAGGAAAAAGTCTCCAGGGCCAGGTAAATTTATGAGTGAATTCTATCAAACATCTAAAGAACGATTTATTCCAATACTTTACAAACTATTTGGGAAAATTAGAAAAAAGGAGTCCTACCAAATTATTTTTTTATGACACATATATGGTACTGATACCTAACTCAGGAAGAGACAAAACAGAGAAAGAAAATTACAGACCAGTTTCCCCCATGATTATTTAAATAAAATATTAGCAAAATGATTATAGCAACTTATCACAAGAAAAACACACTCTGATCACATAGGATTTATTCCAGGAATACAAGGATGGTTCAATATCAGGAAAACTATCAGTATAATTGATCATATCAACCACAAAACTAGGAGAAACCACATGATTGTCTCAATAGATGCAGAAAAGGCTTTTGAGGAAATACAACACCCATTCGTATTAAAAACACTAGAAAGTATAGGAATAAATGGAGTTTTCCTTAAAATAATAAGTAGCATCTATCTAAAAACATCAGCAAGTATTATATGTAATGGGGATAAGCTAGAAGTATTACCAGTAAGATCAGGGGTGAAACAAGGGTGTCCACTATCAACCCTCTCATTCAATTTGGTATTAGAAATGTTAACAGTAGCAACAGGAGAAAAAAATAGAAATTGTAGGAATCAAAGTAGGCCAAGAAGAGATTAAGCTATAACTCTTTGCAGATGATATGATGATATTCTTAGAAAATCCTAGATAATCAAGCAAAAAACTACTTGAGATAATAAATAAATTTAACAAAGTTGCAGGATATGAAATAAACCCCCATAAAGCCTTAGCATTCCTATATATTTCTATCGAAATCCAACCACAGGAGATAGAAGGAGAAATTCCATTTAAAGTTACTGTGGACATTATAAAATATTTGGTAATCTACCTGCCAAAACAAATCCAAGACCTATATGAACACAATTACAAAACACTTTTCACACAAATAAAGCCAGATCTAAATAATTGGAAAAATATCAGTTGCTCGTGGCTAGGTTGAGCTAATATAATAAAAATGACAATTTTACCTAAATTAGTTTACATACTTAGTGCCATAACAATCTACCAAAAAATTATTTTATAGAGCTAGAAATAATAGTAACAAAATTCATCTGGAAGAACAAAAGTTCTAGAAGATCAAGAGAATTAATGAAAAGAAATGCTAGGGAAGGTGGCCTAGCCATACCAGATTTTAATCTGTATTATAAAGCAGCAGTAATCAAAACTACTTGTTACTGGCTGAGGAATAGAGTAGTGGAACAATGGAACAGATTGGGTACATGAGACTCAGCAGTCAATGTTCGATAAACCCAAAGACCCCAGGTTTTGGGATAAGAATTCACAATTTGACAAAAACTGCTGGGAAAACAGGAATATAGTATAGCAGAAACTGGGCATAGACCAATATCTAACACCTTATACCAAAATCAAATCTAAATGGATGCATGATCTAGGTATAAAGGCTGATACTATAAAAGCAATCTTGGAAAGCAAGGAAGAGTTTACCTGTCAGATTTACAGAGAAGGGAAGATTTTATGACCAAAGAAGAGTTAGTTATAAAATGCAAAATGGATATTCTTGATTACATTAAATTGAAAAGTTTTTGTACAAACAAAACCAAAAGATTAAGAGGGAAGTGGAAAATTGGGAAAGAATTTTTATAACCAGTGTCTTTGATAAAAGGCTCATTTCTAAAATATACAGAGAATCGAGTCAAATCTATAAGAATAAAAGTCATCCCCCAACTGATAAATGGTCAAAGGATGTGAACAGGCAGTTTTCAGAGGTAGAAATTAAAGATATCTATAAGCGTATGAAAAAAATGCTCTGAATTACTATTGATTAGAGAAATGTAAATCAAAACAACTCTGAGGTACCACATCTCACCAGTCAGAATGGCTAAGATGACAAAACAGGAAAATGATAAATGTTGGAAAGTATGTGGAAAAATTGGAACACTAATGCATTGTTGGTGGAGTTGTGAACTGATCCAACCATTCTGGAGAGCAATCTGGAACTATGGCCAAAGGGCTATAAAAAAGTGCACACCCTTTGACCCAGCAATACCACTTCTAGTGCTGTATCCCAAAGGGATCACAGAAGTGGGAGAAGGACCCATATGCACAAAAATATTTAGAGCAGCTCTTTTTAGGATTGCAAAGAATTAGAAATCAAGAGGATGTCCATCAATCGGGGAATGGCTAAACAAGTTGTGATATATGAATGCAATGGAATACTATTGTGCTGTAAGAAATGAGGAGCAAATGAACTTCATATAACCTGGAAAGAGTTATATTAACTGATGCTGAGTGAGAGGAGCAGAACCAGGAGAATTTTGTACACAATTACAGACACGACATATGTGTGAAGACCAACTTTGATAGACTGGGCTCTTCTCAGCAATGCAAGGTTATAAGACAACTCCAAAAGACTCATGATGGAAAGAGATGTCCACATCCAGAGAAAGAACTACAGAGTTTGAATGCAGATTAAAGCAAACTACCTGCTCTCTTTCCTTTTCTTATTTTGTTTTGTTTCCTCTGTCCCATTCTTCATTCCATTGGTTGTAATCCTTCTTTACAACCTGACTAATGTTTAATGTGAAGGTATATGCAGATCCTATATTTGACTGCATGCTGCCATGGGTGGGGAGGAGAGGAAGGGGGAGAAAATTTGAAACTCAAGGGAATGTGGAATTGAATCTTGTAAACTAAAAGTAAATAAATAATTTTTTTTAAAAAAGAATACTTATACATAATACATATGTCAATTGGGGAATGGCTGAACAAGTTGTGGTATATGATTGTGATGGAATACTACTGTGCTGTAAGAAGTTATAAGCTCGATGACCTTAGGAAAATAATGGATAGACTTGCATGAAATAATGAAGAGTGAAATGAGAAGAACAAAGAGAATATTCTATACAGTAACAACAATATATTTTTTAAGAAAAACTTTAAATGATTAAGTCATTTTGACTATTATCAATATCCAAATTAACTACAAAAGACATATGGAGGAAGATGTTATCTGCATTAAAAGAAATAACTGAATAATAAAATTCTGTATAGAATAGTTTTATATATATAAAGACATCTATATGTATAAACATATTTGTGTCTAATGGAAACTATATTTAAGATAGAGGGAGAAAAAAAGGGGTGTGGAAGTTTCATGGTAATTTCATTACTTATTTAAAAGAAATAACAAGTTGTACACAACAGATTTGCAGTTTCTATACAATCCTTTTTTTCCTTTTCTACTGTGTTATAGAAATTCTTGTTTTATTTCTTAAGATCAGAGTAAAATAAATAAAATTTTTAAAAAGGATACACGTGTCTTTTCAAAAGACGAAATCTTCTGAAGCCATCTATAATCATATGAAAGCCATTTATACCCATATGAATAAAATGCTCTGAATCCTATTGATTAGAGAAATGAAAATTAAAACAACTTTGAGGTACCACCTCAACCCTGTCAGATTGGCTAATATGACAGAAAAGATAAATGACAACTATTGGATGGGAGGTGGGAAAATTAAGACCATAATGCACTGTTAGTAGAGTTGTGAATGATCTAACCATTTTGGAGAATAATTTGTAATTATGCCCAAATGGCTATGAAACTTTGCAATCTTTGTGACCCACAATATCACTACTAGGTTTGTATCCTAAACAGAGGACAAAGAAAAAAGAAAAAGAATGTATGTGTACAAACATATTTATAGCAAAACTTTTTGTGGCTGCAAAGAATTGGAAATTAAGGGAATATCCATCAATTGGGAATGTCTGAATAAATTCTGGCCTGTGATTGTGGTAGAATACTATTGTTCTATGAGCATTTCAGAAAAAAAACAAGATTTATAAGAACTGATGCAAAGTGAAGAGAGTGGAACTAAGAGAACATCGTACACTGTAACAACAATATTGTATGACAATTAACTATGATTAACTCAGTTATTCTAATCAAAAGAATAATTCAAGAAAATTCCAAAGGACTTATGATGGAAAACATTCTTCACGTCCAGAGAAAGAACTGATGGAGACTGAAGGCAGGCTGATGCATGATTTTTTCATTTTCTTTATTTTTCTTGCTTTTTGTTTTATAACATGACTAATATAGAAATGTGTTTTATATGATTTCATATGTATAATAAATGTAAAATTGCTTGCCATTGCAAGGAAGGGATGAGGTGGGAGGGAGAATATTTGGGAGTCAAAATTTTAGAAAATGAATTAAAAATTGAGATGTAATTGGGAAATATTTAATGGAATAAATTATTTATACACACACACACACACACACACACACACACACACACACACACACACAAGAATGTATATGCCTCCAAAGCCAAGTATCTGGAGTTAGTTGTCCCAGTCATGGCTGAACTCATGAGTAGGACTCAAAAATGTGATATGATTTAAAAGGTACTGAGAAGGTGTCTTAAACATACACACACACACACACACACATGCACGCTCATATGCATATGTGTACACACATGCATATGTATATGCACACCCATATATACATATATGTATACATGTATGTATATATTTTCCCCCATTTAACTGTCAGAGTACCTGAAGATTCAATGTCATATTATCCTTTCTTCATTTTAAGTACTGACTTTTCCATTGTTCCTCTTTTATAATAGGTTGGGGATAGATGACTCATTCATCTGTTATCTATCATTAATACCTTAGTATGAATTAGTGAAAGATTCACCTTGTGTTGGGAGGCCATATTAGGGCACAGGGGTCCTGGGGAGGTAATGCTGAGAAGAAAAAGGACATAAGAAGCTAAAATTAACTGCACCAAAAGCAGCATGTCTTAAGCCCCTTTTTCCCCTTAGGTTAAATGTAGCCCTATAACAGCTATCTCCCATTTGGAAGAATGAGGAGATGAGCCTTCACCCCTGGCGGGAAGCAGTCCATCAAGATGATTAGCTAAACAGGGCTAGTTTCTGGCTTCCTGGATTCTCCTTTCAGCTATTTGGGTGAAATAAATTGCTCTTGCCTTTTTGACTCTTCACTGGACCCTACTCTTTGAACCTCATTGTCTACCAGTTTGCTTATTTCTTTGAAAATGATTTTACCTCTTCTTTGTGAAATGTTGCTGCTCTGTCTCTTCTACTCACATTCTACTTACATTATATAGATATGTCCTTTCCCTCTGGCTTCTCAGATAATATTTTTTAAATCCCACACAAACTTCTCCACCATGCCTTAGACAAGGCTCTTGCCCCTTCGCCTAAACACTTCATCAGTCACTGGCATCCCAGATTCTGACTAGTCCAAAGTCCATTACCATTCAAATTGACATCCAGCCAGCTGGAGCTATCATAGACTACTCTGAGTTTTACCATTGCATGTGGCCGACGGGATAGACCAAAATAGCCCTGAGCACAGTGGGTTAATCTATTAAGTCTAATAAGCATAGGGGTCATTTTTCTCAGACACACACATTCATTCAGACACACACATAGCTTTAATTTGAATATGAAAAAGTAAGTAGGTTCCGGTATCTCCAAAGTTTCTAGAGTAATCTTTACTTATAATTTCCTAATTAACTCATTTCTCTTTTTGATTTCTATCTTATACTTTTTTTTTCCTTTCTAGCTGATATTTGGTATTGGATGAACTTAAAAACAAATTCCTTTCATACATTTCCATCCTGTTGAATTCATTGTATTCTACTCTGAAATATGCTCAGTAATACCCCCCCCCCAAACCAAACCCAAACAAACAAAAAAACCCTCTGCATATCTTGCTTCTCCAAAACATTATTATGTAACTATCTACTGGGTCTCCTGATATATACCATTCCCACTACTTTTGATTTAAACAGTAATTTTCCCCTGGATTATTGAAAAATATTGAATATCTTTAATAACAATGACTAATATTTACATTGTGCCTCCTATGTGCTAGCCACTGTGCTCGATGCTTTACTATTATCTGATATGACCCTCAGAACTTTGTGTGGTAGGTATTATTAGCCTCGTTTTACAGATGAGAAAACTGAGGCAAACATAAGTTCAATGACTGGCTCAGGGTCACACAGTTAGTGAGCATCTAAGACTGATGTTAACTCAGATCTACATTCTTTTACCTTCTGAGGCAGTTGAAGCTGAAATAAAATGAACCTTCAGATAAAGGACAGATAAAACTTCCCACCCCCCTTCCAGGCACATTAGGTGATATTTTTGAATAGGAGAGCAAAGATAAACCAAAGTGTGAGGTTGGGTTGGTATGTGGAGGGACTGAAGAATACGCCCAAATCCAAAGGGCCATAAAAAGGGAGAAAATTGGTTTTCATAGCAGAGTCAAGCTAAGGAAAATATGTATCAATTGAGAAGTCAAAATTTCATTTTGTCATTTATAGTTGGTGAATTGAATTTCTAAATTTCCAAATCCTAATAGGATAAAAGGGTCTTGTGTGCTCGGCTCTATGGGGCCACTATCAGACATGACTGAACAACTGAACAACAAGAATGAAAACAAAATACTGCTTGTGCTCTTTACTTCCCTCAATGCCTTCCTACCTTTACTCTACCCACACACCAGTAATGACTTCCTAAAATATTCACCGAAAGGGTCCTCTAGGCCTCCTTCTGATTCAGTCAGCTTTGTTGGCTCATGTGCTCTCATATAAATTATTATTATTATTATTATCATTTTTACCTACCAGTTCTCTCATTTTTGTTTTCTGAGACTTTGTATTTTTAAAAAACAAAATTTATGGAGTGATTATGTGCATATGATATGTAAAACATAACTTTTTAAAAATATTTATGAAGACTATCTGTAGACTATTTCGTGAGGTCATACTGCTGATAATCTCCTATTATCCTCCCTCTTAATGTTTTGCAAACGAGCTTATAAGCATAACTAGCGCCATGTTTGGCTCCTGTGTCTCTGCTTAGTAAGAAGATTGTTTCCTAGGTTAGAATTTTCCGAGCTCTTTTTTCAACTTTCTCATTGTTTCACAGCAATTAAAATTCTTTAGAGAATCATTACAGTCAATGTCTTCACTTTTATCAATTCCCTATATTTTTGTTGACAATTTGTTTTAAATAGGTCAGGTTAAAACTCTTATAACTACTGCCAGTGCCATTTATTCATTCTCATCCTTTCTTAAAATTTTGATCTTTGCTCAGTTCAGGTAAAGACTTGACTGCATGAGAGCTGCTGAATATGAAATAACTGTGTAGAATGCATTACAATATGGTTCATTTCTTTTTCTGTGATGTCATTCAATTCTACCCAGGCCAGCACTTCCTGACTTTTATAAAAAATGGTATTCATAACATAAAGTGACCAGGCTTCTGAGCAGACTACATATTTTTTTAGGTTTTCCTATTCCTTCTCTCTGGACTTCTTGGTTTTCCATTAGGCTTCTGTCATTTTGTAAAAATTACAAAGTGATGTTTTATTATTCTTCTCTGGACCTACTTTTATACTGAAATTATTGAATATCAAAATACTTTAACTTTTTGTTTGGACTTGTTATTTAGTTTGTGTAGGAAGCCACTGGTGAGGAAACTTCCAGTACCAATATATATGGGCAACATGATGGTTAATGAATATTTACTAAGGACCTCAATAAATATTTATTGAGAACCTACTAAGTTCTAGTCATTGTGTTGGCATTGAATATACTAAAGAAAAAATGAAAAACAATTCTTGTTTTCAAGGAGCTCACATTCTAATGAGAGAGACAATATTAAAACAACTATATGCAGACAAGATATATACAGGATAAATTGCGGATAATAAAATGTTTTTATTTTTAGAGAGTCCTTAGAGAGGACTTAGAGAGTCTTAGAGAGTCCTCTGTGGCTCAGAGATATTAAGTAAATTGTGCAGGGTCACACAGCCATGAATGTCAGAGGTGAACTTAGAGTTTCCTGATTCCAACTATATATAATACTCTGTCATCTATCAATGTATATGTTGAATTAATCTGTGTACTCTAATGCTCTACTTATTCATCCCTTGAAATGGATGCTCATATTCAGCTTCAGAGATATGCTTACATATCCTGAGTATATGAATTGTTAAAACAGCCATGACATTAACTGAATGGGAAGGCTGAGATGAATGGACAGGAAGGAGCAAAACCTTCATTGTACCTAAGAACATCTCTTTGGAGAAACCACATACTTGAGGTTTTGACGAGAGAGAGGGAGAGGGAGATGGAGAGGGAGAGGGAAAGGGAAAGGGAGGAGGAGGGGGAAGGCGAGAGGGAAAGCAAGTTATTTGCTAGAGGTTTAGCTCTATGGAAATTTTTTTCTTTTTTTTAACCTAGAGATTTTTAACCTTAGTCCTTAGATACTTGCCTTGTAAGGGCAATTAAAGAGTCTGTCTACTCTGCTGAGAGTCTAAGGAAAGATTAAATAATTGTATCTGCATATAGTCTTTGATCATGAGTCTCTCTCTAGAGCAGGGATGGGATAAGGAAACATGGGAGGGAAGACATACAGTAGAATACTTTGACTTCAAGTAGGTATTCTTCTGCAATGAACTCTCATGTCAATAAATTATGTATAAGCTCACCTGAATTGGTCTGATAGACTCTGGGCATAATTGGGCATAGTTTAACATGGTAGTGAGATCATAAAGCAGAAAACCAAGATGAGACGTATATGCAAAATTACCCAAGCGTGTTTAGATATATGTACCTCAAGTGATTCACCTGAAGAATTATTGGGGTACTTTGATTTGGAGATTTAGGATGTGTTGTTCCATTAAGGAATAATTTTCTACTCCTTTCTAAAGAGAATGCCAGGGCTGCCATGATTCATAGCTCACCTTGAATATGGGGTGTTAGTAGTTTTTTCTCCATACATCTGTCAAATCAAGGAAGAACTAGACTTAAGTGGAGTGAAGTATTTTATTTCTTAAGGAAACATTTGTGCCTTTTTCTAAGCAGTCCTCTTTCCTCTGGGTAGAGTTACCCTCAAGCCTATGGCAGTGATTAGGCTGTGGCCATTAGGTGGTGACCTAGACATTTTCTGCAGAAAGAAGTAGAACATCTTTTACCAAAAACCTCTTCCTAGATCCCCAGGGATGGTCAACCATCCCAATAATTCTTCAGGTCAATCATCTGAAGTATATATATACCTATCAGGGTATATGAGTGTTCAGGAAGACTACCTCTGATGGGAGGGATGCCAAACCCTTTTCAGGCCTTCTTCCCACCTTTGGAGTATGCTTACCACTAACTCTCACTTATGACTCCAAGAAGCTGTAGCATGGTCAGCACCACACCCCTGTAAATCATTTGGAAAATTGGGCACAAACAGGTTGAGGGTAACTGAGGGGCAACAAACTCATGAGGACTTCCCCCAGCAAAATGGGCTCATGAGAAAAATTTGTTCCAACGTCCAGGAAGGTAGCTGAAGCAGGTTCTTATTACTGAAAACTGGGATAGTTTGTCTGTTTCTTAGAAGACAGAATTTAACTCCCTCAAAAGTAAAGTGCAGGTAATGGATGATGCTCTTGCATGTTTCCAGTCACCCATGGAGCAAAGCAGGCGTGTGCTTCCTCCTTATTTTTTAGCATGATGTTTTCAGCAATGTTGTCATACACCTTCAATAAGATGATGAAAACAGCACCAAGGTTAACTACTGCACTGACAATAAATCATTTGGCATAGTAAATAGAGCACCGGCCCTGGAGTCAGGAGGACCTGAGTTCAAATCCGACCTTAGACACTTAACACTAGCCATGTGACCTTGGGCAAGTCACTTAACCCCAATTGCCCCTCCAAAAAAAAAAACCCAAAATAAATCATTTAACTCGAAAAGACTATAAGCTGAGACTAAAGTGAAGGGAGAATTTGTGCATGACTTTTTGTGCGCAGATGATTGTGCACATAGTGCAGCCTGTAAGGCTTAGATGGAAGGGTATGGAGCAAATCTCTGCTGCTTGTGCTCATTTTGACTGAATAATTAACACCAAGGAAACAGAGGTTCTCCACCAGTCAGCACCACACAACCCATATAGGAACCATAATTCAAAGCAAATGAAAAAATTTTAAATACAGTAGGAAAGTTCATTTACTTTGTCAGTATACTTTCCAAGAATGCCTGCAGACATGATGAAGTTGACACACGCATTGTCAGAGCTGGCTCAGAGTTTGGGAGACTGAAGGAAAATGTGGGAAGAGAAGAGGTATTAGACTGACTATCAAACTGAAGGTCTACAGAACCATTGTGCTGACCTCAATGTGGTATGCCAGTGAACCTAGACAGTGTAACAGCCCCATGCCAGGAAACTGAATTGCTTCCATTTGAATGGTCTGAGGAATATTATAAAGATCACCTGGCAAGATCAGACCAGATCTACCAGACACTGAGGTCCCTTCTCAAGGTGAACTGCCAAACATTCAAATTATACTGCTGAGAGCAAAACTGAGATAGGCTAGATGCGTTATTTGATTGTCAAACATACATTTTCCTAAAAGACTTTTGTGGAGAACTCACACAAGGCAACTACTCAAATGAAAGTCAGAAGTGATGTAGGAACACTCTCAAGGGCTCTCTGAAGAACTTTGAAATAAACCGCATGTCATTGGAGACACTGGAACAGAACTGCCCAGCGTGGCATGCTCGAATCCAGAAGGCACTATGTTGTGTGAGAAAGGTAGAATTGTAGTAGCTGAAAAGAAATATGAGATACACAAATTCAGAGACATTTTCACTTCAAATGTTCATATAGACTATTTGTACCCAACCTTTGGTAGACTCTTCCAAGTTTATATTGGTTTGATCAATCACAGCGAGACACACTTTACCTTGACCTTGACATAGTGTGGTCATTTTGGTCATTTTTGGTCATGAACAACAGCCAACATATCTCATTTGTTTGCTAATTTTGCCGGACAATCTATCTTGCTTTGCTGTTTTATGATCTCATTATCATGTTACTATGCTCATCAATGCCCAGAGACAATCAAATAAATCCAGGTGAGATGATACAAAATTAATTAATATGAGAGCAAGTTACAAGGAGAGCACCCACTTAAAGACAAAGTATGCTGCTGTGTATCTTTCCTCTCAGTTTCAGTATTTTTTTCCTCCCATGGTTCCCTACCCTACTCTTGCTCATGAGAAACATCCCTGGAAGAGGTACTTTCCTAAGACCACACTTTTCTGATATAAACCATGCACTCAAAAGAAATTGGGAAATTCTGGAATGTCTTGGGGGAAATGGCAGGACTTTCAAAGTTGGAAAGAAGAAATTACTCTAAGAAACAGTTGACTCCAATGGAAGAGCTCCACATCCCCTAACACTTGTGAATGTAGCTCAGATCATCATTATACAAGAGATTACTCTGGAGTATAATTACTATTTATTGCCATAAAAAGCATAAAAGAGATTATTGATTATGTGTTTTGAAATAAACTAATAGATAAAATAAAGAGCTATCCCTTGTTAATCGAGATCAATAAAGTAGACCATACACAAAGACTGTGATTTTAATTTTGGGAGACCTTCAAAGTGGCTCATTAGATTATTGAATTCCATTGTTTTCTATTTATGGTGTTCTATGCAATGTGGATGGAGCCAATTTTTCTAGTGAGGTGTATTTCCCAGTTACTTTGGCTTGTAGGTATAGCTAAGAGTAGTATATGACATGGGACAATGTGCCATAGCCAAGAATTCTCTGAACTTAAAATGAGGAAAACAGAACTCTAGTCCTTATTGGGCACTTAACAGATGTAGGGCTTTAGAAAAGTTATCACTTTTTTTCTTTGAATTTCTCTTTCTTAATCTGTAAAATATAGATAATAATACTAGTATCGCCTAGTAAATAGATCTGTTAACAGGAAACTAGATTACAAAGCCCTGTGTAAATATGAGGCATTATTATCATGTGAGTGAAAATCAGCTGTATGATAATAGAAGAATTAGAATTTCAAAATTAGTATAAAAGTTTTAAAACAAAACATTTAAAAGTGGTGCAGAAATCTCTGATGCTTACCTATGTAGTTTAGGCCTTTAAAGAATGAACGTTTCAATTAAAATATCTAAATGCTACTATATTTAAGCAAAATATAATGCCTTGGTCAGAGGTTTCAGAGTGTAAAACTGTCTACTGAGTTTGACTTCCTGCAGAAAGATCAGTTCAATTCAAATACCAGTTCATTTATTCATTTGTCTTAATGATCTATAATTATGGTAAAACCTCTTAGCTAAGCAAAAAGAGTTTGCTCTCTGAATTGAAATGTTAATGAAAGGATACTTAATGAATTGTATTAATATTCTCCACTACTCCATAACATTAATCACTATTGTATCTTTAGTTATTTCTTATGCATGAATTTTTAGGAAGAATGTGTCATGACTTCTTAGGTTATAAGCTCCTAGAAGGCAGGAACTCATTGCACAGATGCTCAATATAACAATTTGCTTGCTATGGGCTCACTATAAATTAAATATTTAACAGAAGATACTGACAAAGTTTTAGAAAGGACACTGACAAGCTGGAGTTTATCCAACAAAGAATAGAAAGAAGGAAGAATATAAGCATTTATTAAGCACCTACTTTATGGCAGGCACTTTGCTAAGCGCTTTACAAATATTATTGCATTTGATCATCACAGGAAAAACCCTAAGAACTAAGTGTTATTGTTACCCCCATTTTAAACTTGAGGAAAAGAAGACAGAGGTTAAGTAATTTGTCCAAGGTCACACAGCTAGTTAAGTGTCAAAGGTTTTGAGATCAGGTCTATCCACTACACCTCCAACAGTCTATTTAATGCACTGCCTAGCTTCCTCAACTAACAGTATGGTGAGTAGGTAGGAATTTACTTTGACAAACCAGATCCAAAAGAGTTATTCCAAATACTAAGTGATACTCTGAGTGTTCTATGTAGCACTGCCTCCTAGCCATGTTTAGAAAGTTAGATCAAAAGCAATAAATGTTCTGAAAATGAGAAGTCCCATGTACCAGAAATAATGAGTAATAACCTGTAAAGGCCTAGGCCAGGGATGGGGAACCTCTGGCCTTGAGGCCACATGTGACTCCCTTGTGGCTTAGGCTCAGCTGACCCCTGAAATAGTCCATGCTCTGATTCCTTACATGGATTTGTTTCTCCCACTGACCACAATATGGTTATTCCTTTGCAAAGAACTTCCACGTACCTTAAAAAACAGCAGCTCATTTGTAATAAGATGTATGTACTCTACTCTGAAACTTAAGATGGAAAATGTTCTCTGGAGTACAATTGGTTCATAACTGTCTGTTCAATTCAATAAACATTTATCAAGTTTCTGTCATGTGCCAAGCACTTTTATAGGCTCAAGGGATCCAAAGAAATATAATGAATTATTTCCTGTCCTGAAGGAGTTTATATTCTATTGCCAAGCAACAATATGGACCTGAAAATAAGTTAAATAAAAAAAATATAGACTAAGTAGTTTGAAAAGGAGGGCACTATCATCTGGAAGACTGGAATGGTCTTCTTTAGGAAGCAGAATTTGAGTTTTGAAAGAAGTTATATATTTTAAGAAGCATCATGGTATAGGAAGTGCATTCTAATTATGAGATGCCTGCCATATGTAGAGATCAGGAAGCAAGCCATTTTGGCTGTAGCATATCATGTACTATGCAGTAAACCAGGGGAGATGCAGATACATAAACAGACTTTATTAAATGCTTACTACTGGCAGGCAATGTGTTAAGCACTGGGGATACAAATAAAAGAATACCAGATAGTCCCTACTCTCAAGGGGCTTATATTCCAATAGAGGAAAGAGAAACATAAAGGGGAGGTAAAAAACTAGGAGATATGGGCAGTACCTGTCTGCAGGAAAAGCTGCTGATTAGGAGGCAGAGACAAAGCAAGGAAACAATCATTTATTCAGCACTTTCTATGTGCTGTTGTTGTTGTGTTTGTCCACACTCAAAGAGGACCATGACATCAGGGAGATGATGACATGGCTTGCAGTTGACTTTGATTTGACTGAGGCAGTGCTGTGCAAGGTCACTAGCCTCCCTTTCTCCTACACAGTCATCCGGGTCCAGTGTTCAGATATTCATCAGGATGACTATAGATGGCTTAGGATGCAATGTGCTTAGCATTGTGCTAAGCATTATAGGGATACAAAGGAAAGCTAATCCCAGGGCTCAAGGATAAATGAGCATAGAAACATACGCTCTAATGGTGGAAAACACAAAAGAAAGCTGAATAACTGGGAAGTGGCTGGGGGAGGGGCAAGGAAAGGCACTCACACAGGAGCATAGTATTGATGCCCAGAAAGGCTGAATCAGAGCCAGGAAGTGAATGAAGTTTGTTGTGTCTGGAGGCTTTGAGAAGAACACACCAGGAGTAGGCATAATGGGGGGGAGGAGTGTTCCAGGATAAGAAGGCTGAAGGAGAAGAAAGATATTCTACAATGAGGAAGTCCCAGGCACAGAGTGAAGTTTCAGGGTGAGGTGGCAAATGAAGCATGGTAGAAAAATCTACAAAGTCAGAAGTAGAGCCAGCAGATAGATAGTGATTTGAGTTGGGAGTGAAATGATCATAGCTGGGGCCTCTCATGAAATGATGTTCCTAGTCAGAGATTCACCAAGCAAAACAGAAGGTCCAAGGTACAGGCATCTGGAAATGGGCAAGAATGCTGAGGAGAAGTTGGCAGCAAGTTATAATGGTCTTTAAAATACAGGGAATTTGTATTTTATCCTGGAATCAAGAAGGAGAGGCATGACAGAAACTGTACTTTAAGTATATCAATTTGGTAATTGTGTGGAGGATGGATTGTACAGGGGAGATACATAGAGATAGCAAGTCCAGTTAGGAGGTTGATCAGTCCAAGTGAAAAGACAGATAATAATCTGCCATTTTCTTAAGGATTTCCAGGTAGAGATTCTCCATTTTCTCCTTATGCTTTATATAGCACTGCATTGTCTCATTTAAACTAACTGCAACCTTGCATTACTTTCCAATTCACAGGGATAAATAAGATGTTTCATGATGAGAGGACTGTACTAATTGAAAGAATTAAGTATACTAACTCAAGAAGTAAATTCCTTTCTTCTTTCTTTCCTTCCTCCTTTCCTTCTTTCTTTCCTTCCTATGTCTGAAATAATGAATGCTACCTCTCATTTTATAGAGGAGAATACTGAAACTTAAGTGAGGATAAATATCTTGACATGGCCCCATAGCTAGTCATGCCCAAAACAGGATTTGAACCTAAATTTCCCTGACTCCAAGATCTGTATTTTGTCCACTATGACATGCTGCTTCTCAATATACTGAAATAGCAACTCAAATCTATGTACCCCTTTAGAAATTTTTAAGCATTTCCCCATCTATGAGATATATACTCAACATGTTATTATCCCCATTTTTTTTAACCGGCTAGCTGATATCTGTCCATATCTCCCACAAATATAACTAAGAGAATCTGACAAATGCTTCATAAATCTCTAAGTATGCCATTTCTACCAAATTCCCCTGTAATGTTTATCCCATGAAAACAGAAAACTAGGTTACTCTGGTATGACCCATCTTCATGACATCTTACTGACATTTAGAGATCACAGCTGGCGGATTTAGATGGTTACATACAATTCCTTTAAAAACAGCTGAGAATTTTGCCAGGGAGCAGTCAAGTTCACTGGCCTATGTTTTCATGATTCTACCCATCTTTCATTTTAAAAATTAAGAAAACTTTTGTCCTTCATCTATGGACACCTCTTGAATTCTCCAAAGACTTTCAAAGATGGCAGGTTATCAGCTCAGCAATTGCATAAGTTGTGTTGTCCTTTGCTTGTTTTGTCTCTGTTTAGAGGACTATATTTGGGTGTAGTTTACCTAGGTCAGTCTCTGTACTTCCAGGGCCTAATACCATGTCTTGCACATAACAGTTATTTAACTGAATGCTTATTGAATTGATTTGCGACCTTTCAATATGAAGTGACTTGACCAAGGTCACATTGGTGCCAATCCATGCATTCAGCGGACACCAAGGCCACCTCTATTGAGATAATTTGCACTGCTGGTCAAACTTAATGAATCACCAAAACAAATTTTCAGATAAATCACTTTGGCTTAATGATGATTCAGCATTCACAGGTTAATCACTCACCACAAAGCTGTTCCTGGCACATTCACACTCAGTAAGAAGCAACTGTGTGCTGTTCTATTAATCACTTCTTAAATTCTTACACTTGAGGATAAATGAAGAATCCAATAATATGAAAATAACCCCGTATGGCTTAGTAGGATGAGCATATTTTGCCCTCTTTCACCCAATTTTTCTATGGTTTACAACTAAAATAATCAACATCTAATTGAATTTTGGGAGAGAAATTCAAAAGGTGGTAATGATTCCATTAAAATAAAATCTATTTAATAATGTTTGATCCTCATAGCAAAATGAAAAAAGGATGGATTGTTTAAAAAAAAATCTTGACACTATGATTACAGATCTCTGGGACACAGGAGCAGGTGTCCTTTAAAAAATACCAGTGCCAGCTCTTAATTTAAATGAATTTCCCTCTCCTGACACTTCTTGACTCACTTAAGCTCACTGATCTGTTTGGCAGTGCTTTGTGAAGACAGCACATTTCATCAAGTCTAATCTTTTGACTCTGAATACATCTACTAATCTGAAGCCTTTGATGACATACTTTTAGGTTTATACATAGGTCCTAAAATGAACAGTATTAAATCTCTAGGTAGGTGCATACCAAAGGCTATGCTAACACTATCTTACTTCTTCCCAAATAGTTCCATATTTTGGCATGTCTGGATGAAAAATGACCAAAGAATCTCTAATTCAATATCATTTCTACCAAGTACCATATCTCTTTTCATCTTTCTTTTTAAGTTTCTATTCTCTGGATAGACACTTTCCTCCAATCTCTGCACACATGCAAACACTATAGGCACATATACATATATGTGTATATACATATAACTATAATTCCTAAAAATTTGTTTTAGATTTGTGTGAAGAGAATAATAGTTTAATATGGCCCATTTGTTCTCTCCTTGAAAATCTTTCATTGATATCTCATCACAGGTTAGATGTGATCTTGTGTTATTAAAATCATTGGTAATGATAGCCAAGTTTTGCTAGGTCCAACAAAGCTCCAAAGATTTTATGTATAAATTGGGGGAAGAACTGTATCTGGCAACCAAGGACAAGACTAGCTAAGTTCAGAGATGTTTGTCATTCTAGAAATAGCCATAGGAGGATGAATTGCTTTGGCCATACTAAGTTATGAGGGTGGTATAGCAAGGAGCAGAGGGATATTGATCCATGCCAGGGGAGGGAGAATCAATATGGAAGAGATGAATGGTTTTGACAATATTTGAATTAAGATGATCTGACACGGAAAAGTCACTCTGATGTTCTCCCAGCTCTGTCCATTAGCGGGCCTGGTTATGGCCAAGAATCCTCTTTATAGATAAATAACTTCTTATTTGGGTTTTCTATATTCTGTACTTAAAAAGACTATTTAGTCTACTTAATTTTCATAGTCTATTTAAATTTTCATAAAGCATTTTATATAGTCTTTAGTGCTATTCCTGTGTAAAAGATTAAGCTATGAGATAAAAGATAATGCAATTAACTAAGTCGGAAATGAGTTGAATATCTTGAACCCAAAAGGAATCTATGATGATCTGGAAAGAGTTCCCCGCTGGAATACCCTAGAACTCTGTATAATAAGATCCAGAATTTTAAAAGATCTTGACACACAAGAAAATTCTATGTATAAAGATAAATATAAAGACTGGAGTTCAATATCAACCTCCTGAGTAAAAGGTAAGTAAATCATGGCTGGGTAATAGACACTATATCTAGGAAAGTTCTAGAGAGTTTAATGAACTGTATGTAATCTGAGCTAAAAGTCTGATGGCCAGCAAAGCTAATACAGCCTAGTACTCCATTATCTGAGTACTGGGCATGATAGCACTGAGCATCATTCCATTTAATATCTGTAGCTCTGCTTTGTTTCAATTCCATGGAACAAGGCCCTTATTCAGGACTCTTTTTTGTGTCCTCCCCTACTTTCCAGCTTCCTTTTGATGTTGTCTTCCTCCACTATACTGTAAACTTCTATTTATTTATTAATTTTTTATTTGTATCCCCAGGACTTAGTACAGTGTCTGGCACACAGTAGGCATTTATAAATTGTATATTGAATTGAATTCATAGAAAAAAGTATTAAGTAACTGAGACAGGAGGTGACCAGAAGAGTAAGTCAATACTCAGGAATAAATGAGACCCAAGGAACAGGCAGGAAATACAACATGAAGCTAGTGCAAAATTTCTAAAAAATGGGTTTCAAAGAAGTTGCGAATAATATTTCCCCA
>CM053581.1:105053596-105060287 GCA_028627135.1 Pseudochirops cupreus | reverse complement strand
GTATATATAGCCTTCTCCTGGCTTGGAGAATGTCACAGCCCTCTAGACCCACTGCACAATCATAAAGCTACAAGGCACGGGCATTCCTGGAAAACAAGCCTGGTGCCACAGGCTCCACGTGACCACATTCAGCTTATTAGGGAGCAAAGTATACTTTCAAATATTGGAAGGTCCTCAGAGTCACGTAGCCACTTTAGCAAAGGGCCTAGGGGCAGGGAAGATCTTCAGATTCCCATAACAATATGCAACCTTGCTTCACTTCTGATCTTAAAGGTTTCAAGTTTATCCCCATTGCATTAATGATCGGTGGTGGTTTTATATAGATACTACTTTTCATTTTAAGCAAAGGTGCATTTATTCCCATCCTTTCTAGTGTATGTTTTCTTAATAGGATCAAGTATTTTAATTTGTCATTTTTTTCTGCATCTATTGAGATAATCATATGATTTTTGTTGACTTTATTACTAGTATGAACAATTATGCCAATAATTTTTTCCTGATGTTCAACCAGCCCTGCATTCCTGCCATAAATCCGATTTGGTCATACTATATGACAATTATGATCTCTTGTTGTAGTATCTTCACTAGTATTTTATTTACAATTTTTGGTTCAATATTTTTGTTCTTCCTGGTATAGGTATGAGCACCATATTTGTATTGTAAAAAGAATTCAATGTTCTCCAGAGGTCTTTCATACCTAACTTTTCTAAAGTTATCTTCATCGCCTTAATTTTTTTTCTTATTTACTTTATGTTTTGATTTTTCTAGTTCTTAGAAGGGCAGATTGAGGACCCGCTAGTATAGTTTTACTGTCTATTTCCTCTTATGACTCATTTAACTTTTCCTTTAAGAATTTGGATGCTATGCCATTTGGTACATATATGCTTAGTCTTGATATTGCTTCACTGTTCATGGTATCTTTCAGTAAAATGTAATTTCTCTGATTATCTCTTTTTCATTAGTTGTATTTTTGTTTTTGCTTTTTCTAAGATCATGATTGCTATACCTGCTTTCTTTACCTCAACTGAAGCAAAACAGATGATGCTCCAGCCCCTTATTTTTACTCTATATGTGTCTCTTTGTTTCATCTCTCTCTTTTTCTCTCTGTTTCACTCTCTTTGTCTCTCTCTTTCCCTCTCCTGTATGTCCTCAAAAGTCTCTTTTGCCTCTGACCATTGCTTCCCTTGGTCCACTCTTCCTTCTATCAGCACCCCACCTCCCCCTTTCTCTTATCCATTTCTCATTCTACTTCCCTGTAGGGTAAGATAGATTTTCACACCCAACTTAATGTGTATGTTATTCCCTCTTTCAGCCAATTCTGATCAGAGTAAAGTTCAATCATTGCTTGCCTGCCACACTTAATCTTCTCCTCCATTGTAAAAAAGAAAAAGAATCCTTTTGTGTTTCTGTTATTTAAGACAATTTTTCCTGTTCTTCATCTACCTTCACCTTCTCCCAGTGCATTCTTCTTTTCTAACTCTTAATTTAATTTTTTAAAATCATCTCATCTCAGTCAACTCACACATATGCCTTCTGGCTACACATACTCCTTAAAGCTATCATTAATAATAATAAAGACTTTAGGAGTTACAATTATCATCTTCCAATATGAACATATAAACATTTTAACCTTACTGAAATGTTCGTATGTCTACTTGGCCAATTCTACTTCTTAAGGAGTTTTTTCTTCAGTGATTTTTTTTAACATGTGAAATAATGTAAAATGTATTTCTATGTTAGTCATATCACAAAAAGTAAGAAAAATAAAGTCAGAAAATTATGTTTCAATTTGAACTCAGAGTTAATCAGTTCTCTTTCTTGAGTTAGATAGCATTTTTCATCAGGAATCCTCTGTAATTGTCTTGGATCAGAACACCTAAGTCTTTCTCAGTTGGTCATCATTATAATACTGCTGTAACTGTGTAAAATACTCTTTCAGTTCTACTCTGTTTTCCTTGCATCAGTTCAAAATGGTCTTTTCATGTTTGTTTGTTTTATTTTTCTGAATCTATCCCTAGTGTCATTTCTCATGATTCAATAGTACTCCATGACAACTATATGCCAAAATATTTTCATCTATTCCTCTATCAATTGACATCTTCTCAATTTCCAATTATTTATCTCAGAAGAAGTGCTGTAATAAATATTTCTGTACACATACATCATTTTCCTTATTCTTTGATCTCTTTGGTATACAAACGTAGTAGTTGTATTGCTAGATCAAAGGGTATGCATAGTTTTATAGCCCTTTGAGTATAGTTCTAAATTGTTCTCCAGAGTGGTCAGATGAGTTCTTAACTCTAGTGACAGTTCATTAGTATACATATTTTCTCTCACTCCAACACCATTTCTCATTTATATGAGGTGGTATTCTGAGTTGTTTTAATTTACATTTCTTCAATCAACAGTGATTTAGAGCATTTTTTAAATTAATAGTTGATTTTACCACCTTTACATAAAAACAATTTTAATATTCATTTAAAAGTGAATTGCAAATTCCCTCCTTCCCATCCTGGCCCCCTCAGCGAGAGGGCAAGCATATTTCCATAATAGCCATGTTGTAAAAGAAAATAGAACCAAAAAAGAAAGAAAGAAAGAAAGAAAGAAAGAAAGAAAGAAAGAAAGAAAGAAAGAAAGAAAGAAAGAAAAAAACCCAGAAAAATAAAGAAAGGTATGCTTTGATCTGTATTCATACTCTATCACTTCCAACCTCCCCCCCAAGATAGATAGCATTTTCATCATAAGTTCTTGAGAGTTGTCTTAGATTATTGTATTGCTGAAAAGAGTGAAGTCATTCATAGCTGCTCATATTATGATATAGCTGTTACTGTGTAAAATGTTCTCCTGGCTCTGTTTATCTCACATAGCCTCAATTCATGTAAGTCTTCCCATGATTTCCTAAGAGCATCTGGATCATCATTTCTTATAGCACAATGGTATTCCATCGCAATCATATACCACAACTTGTTCAACCATTTCCCAATTGATGATCATCTCCTTAATTCCCAATTCTTTGTCACCAGAAAGGAGCTACTATCAATATTTTTATACACATAGTTCATTTTAAAATTTCTTTTGGGAACAGACTGAGTAGTGGTATTCCTAGGGCAAAGGGTATGCCTGGTTTTATAGTCCTTTAGGCATGGTTCCAAATTGTTCTACATAACAGTTGAATCAGTTCACAACTGCACAAATAGTGAATTAGTGTCTCAATTATCCCAAATTGCCCCAACATTTTTCATTTTCCTTTTCTGTCCTATTAGGCAATCTAATAAATGTGAGGTAGTAACTTATAATTGTTTTAATTTGTATTTTTCTAATCAATAATAATCTAGAGTATTTTTTCATATAGCTATAAATAGCTTTGATCACTTCACCTGAAAAATGAATGTTCACATTATTTTCATCATTTATCAGTAGAAGAATGGCTTTTATTTTTATAAATTTGACTCATTTCTCTATGTGTTTCAGAAATGAGGCCTTTATTAGAGTAACTTGCTTCAACATTTTTTTCACAATTATGATTGCTAGCTGTATTTTCTTCCATCATTCCCCCCCCCCCCCATTTATTCCATTTCCTCCTCAAAGGTGTTTTGCTTCTGACTACTGCCTTCACCAATCTACCCTTTCTTCTATCAGCATCCCCTTTCTCTTATCCCATTCCCTTCTTAATTTCCTGTTAGGTAAGATACATTTTTATACCCAACTGAATGCATATTGGATTCTCTCTTTGAGCCAATTCTACTGAAAGTGAGATTCATGTGCTTCCCTCCCCCTTTCCCTCATCTTCATATCCATTGTAAATGCTCTTTCTTGCCTCTTTTAAGTCAGTTAATTTACCCACATTCTACCTCTCCCTTTCACTTTCTCCCAGCATATTCCTCTTTCTTATCTCTTCATTTATTCATTCATACATTCATTCATTCATTTATTTACTGTTTATATATCATTCCATTATGTTCTCTTCAATGAATTTTTATACTTCTTTTTCCATTTGGCCAATTCTTCTTTTGTAAAAATGGAATGAATAATGAGTTTGCTAATCACTTTCATTTTCTTGAACTCTCTTATTATTCAGGAGAGACTAAAATAATTGGGTATCTAAATTAGCCAATCAGGAGACAGAATGAGTTTTGCTCAATTTGACATGTCAGTGATCCTTTCTGGTTGTCCTCTGGGTTCCAGGAACCCCAGGGCTGGCTCAAGCTGGTTCATATCAGTCCCAAATGAACCTGGTTATGGGTGCTGTGTATTCCTCCTATTCTCTTGCCTCCCTTTGGTTTAAAACCATATAAAATGCTTCCCAAGCCCCAAATCCCAGATCTTTAGAGCAGTAGACTAGGTTCTGCTGCTTTCCATGTGTGCTGTACTTACCAATAAATGTTTTCAAGGTTTGGCCCTGAACTGTGCCTCCATTCCTTCTGTTCAGGCAGATGATGTACCCCAATTAATCATTCTTCAGTGATTTTTTGTGTTCTTTTACCATTTGGCCATTTTCTTTTTAAAGGTGTTATTTTTGTCTATATTTTTTGAGCCTCATTTACTAAATTGTTGATGTTTTATCATCATTTTCTTACATCAGTTTCTATTTTTTCTCATTTTTCCTCTATTTTGATTTTTAAAATTCTTTTTGAATTATACCAGGAATTCTTTTGAGGCCTAAGATTGATTCACATTTTCCTTTGAGGTTTTGCCTCTAGCTATTTTGACTTTCTTGTCCTCTTTTGAGTTTGTGTCTTGATCTTCTTTGTCACCATAATAACTTTGTTTGGTCGGGTTATTTTGTTGTTGTTGTTTTCTCATTTTCCCAATCTGTCTCTTAACTTTTAACTTTATGTTAAGTATTAACTTAATAGCTAACATTATAAAATTGACTCTTCAAGGAAAGGAAGAACTGTCCCAAGCTTCAGGCTTTTCTTCCTTTCTTGCTTTCTTGCTTTCAGAGCTAATGTATAGGTTTTTGGTGCTTCCAAGGTGGTATGATATAAGGAGGGGTATGGTCACTGTTCCTCTGGCCTGTGCTTTGGTTTTACCCAGGAAGGGACTTTGTTCCCCTATAGCCACCAGCACTAGCATTCCTCCTCTCCCTCTCATGTTCATCAGGTCCTCTGCTCTCTTGTAACTTGAATTGCTGGTGTTCCCTTCTGTCTTGGAGTGAGGCAGGGTCCCTACTCCTCCATAAGTGACCATAAGCACTATCCTTCAACCTGATACCATGACCAGGGCCCTTGTTTCCCTGTGGCTGCGAGTAATAGTGTTCTTTTTGGCCCCTGGACTGCAATCCAGAACTATATATGGGCAATGTAACAGGATCCTCAAGTGGGTAACAACAAAGAGTCCTTTCCTATCCCCATTTTGACCAGTTATCTGACCCCATTCTTCCAAGTTTCTGTTGATTAAGAGTTCCTGAAGCTCCCATCACCAGCATAGTAGCCTCCAAGGCCAGCTATTAGACCTGCAGCTTGGCCTGGCTCTATGCTTCATGGTCAGTGCTGTACTCTAGGCTCATTCCCCCTCTATCCCTTATACAGATCTTTTCCTGCAAACCTCCTAAGTTTTCTTGGACTAGAAAATTATTTTGTTGGTTCTGCCCTCCAGAATTAAACTTGAAGTGTTATTTTTGAATTCTTCAGAGAAGAACTTTGGAGAGCTCAGTGGGTGATTCTCCACTTCTCCATCTTGACTGTAATTATCTTGTTGATATATTTTTAAAAGAATTCTGCAGAATTATATTGCATGCAATGGAGATGCTTTGTTGAAAGAGATCTGTAATGCCCACATTTACTCTGCCAAATAAAAAGATTTATGGATTCACAGAATCATGAGATTATAAGTTTATGGCTAGAAGGGTTGCCATCTATTCTAAATCTCACTTTGTACAAATTAGGAAACTTAGGGTCAAGGATGTTAAATAACCTGCTCAAGGTTACATTGATGGTAAATAGAAGGGCTAAGACAAACATGACATGATCTTGATAATTAAGGAAGTAAAAATAGGAACCAGAGAAAATGATTTCGTCAAGTAAATGTGTAATCAAAAAGAAAGATGGGCTGGGCTTGTGGTGAGAATGGGAGATAATAGAGAGATAGCCAAAGTACCTTACTGGTATCATGTCAATATCAGAACTTTGAGAAGAGCTCATGCACATTGAGTTGCAAAGTTATGAGCAGACGTGGCCAAGAGCCATGGAAGAGGTGTATAGTCTATATTTTTAAAGGAAATTTTTATCATTTTATTATTTTGGATTATAGGAATTATGACTGATTTTACATCCCATAATAAACTTTAAATTCTATGAAGTAGGGACAAAGTCTAAAATACATATGTACCTATCCAGGGCATAGCACAGTGATTTGCATACAGTGGGAACTTAATGTTTAGTTGAATTGTAATTGTGTTCCCTCATATACCTACTGACTTCTAATTATATGTTTTATACTTCTCAGTACCACTGTTACTTCCCAGTGACCTTCAATGTTCACAATAGAATATTAGCTTTTAACAAACACATTTAGTTAAAATAAAACATTGGAAAATTCTCACAACATATGCCTACTTCTTCACTTATAGTCCACTAACTCTCTGCCCAGAGGAAGAAAATTTAATGTAGCATCAATCCTATGGAGTTAAAATTGGTTACTGAATTGAACAACAAAAACTCAGAGTCTTTGTTTCTTCACTCTCCCTTGC
>CM053581.1:105043596-105048596 GCA_028627135.1 Pseudochirops cupreus | reverse complement strand
TGCAATGCAAAAAATAATCATAATAATGAGGGAAATTTACTTTGATATTTCAGTTGCATCTTAAGAAGGATTAAAGGACTGAAAGGATTTATATTTGATATTAGAAGCAATAGGGAAATATTGGACTTTTTTGAATAGGAAAATTATATGGTCAGTTCTGCACTTTAGAAAATAACTTTTGCAGGTCTGTGGAAGACAGGTTAGAGAGGAGAGAGATTTGAGTCAGGGAGATCATTGAGAAAGGCATTACTGTATTCCCAGAGAGAGATGATGAGGGTCAGAACCAGCATGATGGCCGTATGAGTAGAGGGGGAAAGTAAATATAAACAATATCATAGAGACAGAAATCACAATATCTGACTGTCACATCAGTATGTGGAGCTAGTGAAAATGAGGAAATGATGACACACCAAAATTTCAAAGGTTGGAGACTGGGAAGATAGTGGTGTTCTTCACAGAAATAGGGAATTTTGGAAGAGGGATGGGTTTAAAAGAAAAGAAAATCCAATGAGGTCTTCTTTTGAAGTTTACAATCCATCAGTGCCAATTCATAAAGTGAGACTCACTCTGTCCCACTTGCAGGGGAGACAGACAAATCAAAAGGGGGGAGGTATTCTTACTCAATAGTCACACCACTGGAGTACACAAGCTCTCCTCTGGGAGTTGTCTGATTGAGTTACAAGGTGAATTGAGTTCCAAAAGGTGGATTTTATGAGCAATGGGCAGAGGTTTTAAAATATCATCTGGACTGGTACTGCTGCGAGTGACTAGTTTGTGTTTATGTTGTAATACTGATATCCAAAGTGGACAAACTCACATCTTGCATAGGTGCCAGAGAGGTTGGAGTGGGGACAATGGATGAAGGTAGGTGTGGTAGTATTGGAGACAAGCCCCATAATTAGATCTTCCTGAGTGGGTGGGATCTGAGCCTTATTCCCATCCTCTGGCTGATCAAGCCAACAGAGGTGAGCAGGGCCCCCATTTTAAAAACCACTTGATTAGAATATAGGAAGAAACTCATGGTAGGACAGTTCACTCCATCACACTCGCATGTATGATGATGTACACCTGCTTTATGAGCCCTGCCTGGGTCAAAACTCACCACTATGCTATCTCACCTCTACCACTTTGTCCAAAGTACTATGAGTGAATCATCTTTATCCCAGATGATCCAGTCTCTTCAACCAACCCCTTTTAAAAGTCCTGGATGAGAAAAGAACAGTGTTGAACATCTTAAGGCTGGAATTCCTATTAAGCAGATAAGTTAGGGCAGTAAAAGCAGGCACCTTACTGTTAAATCGTTATTGTATACATTTTAAAAGGTTAAGCTCTGCTTCAATAGAAAGTACCAATTGAGTAAACTATTTCAGTGGTCTGGCTTGACCAAAGAAAGGAAGTGATCATGCTGATAGAGGACATAATAAGCTGCTTGTGGAACTCCATCAGTATATTTTTGGGGAAAAGTAATTGACCATTGGCAGAACTGACATTTTAATCATTCTTCAACTTTTTGCATATTTTCTTCCAATTCATCCTGCTGCTCACTGAATTGGAACTCCACGCTGTCTAATCTTGCCAGTTTACTGAAGTTCACCTCCCAGTAAAAAAAATATTTTCAATACCTTCATTTACTTTAAAAAAAAAAACATAGATAATGCTTAGCCTTTGACGCAATTAACTTTTCCCTCACTTTCATGAAGAGGCAGTGAATGAGGGAGGCACTAAATATAGTTGCCATTTGAATACAGAACAATAAAAAGAAAAGGAAAAGGCTTAGTTTGAAGTGTTGCTAGTGTACAAGGTGGGAGGAGGCAGAAGTAGGTGAGGAAACACAATGAAGATTCCAGGCTGACTATCTTATTTGGTTTTTGTTCACAGCTCTCTCTCCGTTTCTGTCTCTCTGGATCCTTCCCTGTCTCTCTGTCTCTCTCTCTGTGTCTCTCTCTATGTATCTGTTTTTGTCTCTGTCTCTCTCTCCCTGTGTTTGTCTTTCTCTCTCCAAAGGGCAACCCAGAAATGGCTGCAATGTCATTGAGAGCAAGAGAAGCTCACTCTAGAGGACAGGGTCACACAAATAGCAAACAACATGTGGTGGAGGCTGTCAAAAATTGGTCATGTCAGATGAGTATAGTGATGGGAAATCATGATCATCTACTCTGGGGATATTGGAGACTCCAGGTGCTTGTGAGAGAGCAAAGGGCTCTACCATTATGTAACCCACAGTTCCCTCCAAGTTATATTAAGAACTCTTAGTAATTAAAGAAAATTCAGTCAAGGGGAAAAAAAGATTTTGTCTATTTGGATACAATCTAATCTTAATGAACACCTATTTATTATGCACCTAACATGTGCAAGATGATGAGAATAAAAACACAAAGTATTCCTAGCTTTCATGGAACTTGCATGCTAAAGGTCTAGAGCATATAAACACACAAATGACACAAAACCATGGAGGACACAAAACTTCAGGAGGACTGAGAATGCTGAGAGCTAAAAAGATCCGGAGAAGATTTCCATAAGAGATGAAACTTTTGTACTCACTGTTAGGTCCCATAATTTATAAAGTCATTTTGAATAGTGAATGAGAAAGCATGCATGCACATATGATCTAATGGTTTGTGGAGCTACATTTGTAGGAGTTCCCTGACTAAAGAACTCCCTACTCTGATAAAATTAGTCTCATACTAATTATAGTAGAGAATTAAATTTTCCTATACATGGTGCCTCTCCATTGGGAAACCTGTAATCACCTAAATGATCTTTATTTACATTACGAACTTGGGAAACTATTGATTTGAAAGTAACAATTGATTTGGGGAAAAATAAAAAATCTCAAACTCTGGCCAAAGTTATAAACAATTAATCATGAGGGTGGAAAAAAGAGAAATAGGTTTGTGTCATGATAGCTATACATTTTTCACAGAAATGGAGGCTATGAACTCTGGGTTGTTTCTCTCCAATTCCAAATGGTGCAGAATCCATATATTCCAATCTCTCTCCCCATTTTTGGCTGGTTGACAGAACCCAATAGATAACCTCTGAGGTGTCTTCCAACCCCAAAGATCTTACTATTTTCTGAGCAAGTGGTACTTATCTTTTATCCCTAAATTCTTGGCACTGTACTTTACACACAATATGTTTGCTTATGAAGTGAGTGAGTGAATGAATAATACATCTTTTGGAATGCCCTACAAATAAAATGCTTCTGTTTTAAGGTACTAACCTGGACGAAAATTTGATTCAAGAGAAACAGGTAAGTTTTCTATTTTCTCTTTCTTTTTCTATTTTTTTTATCTTGGTTGTAAATGGCATGCTGTGAATAAATCACATTTTCTCTGTCTCTCCAAAATGCAAGGTTTATATTCATTCAGAACTATTTTGGAGTATGGGAGGCAGTTGAATATACTCTTTATACAATTTCATAATATATTCATATATGTATGTGTATTTATACAGTTAAGATGTTACTAAAGCTGTATTTTAATAATTTAGGTTGGTAAACTTTCTGACCAAGTTTCAACTACCAGCAAAGAATTATTTATATGTTGCTTAACACAATCTAATTTTACAGGATGGATTGAGATTTGTGAAGGCTAGAAGTTTTTAAAGCCCCAATAAAACAAAATTGGCAAAATTAGAAAGAAACATTAATTTTAGGAATATTCCCTCATTATTAATCAAAATAATCTCATAATTGAATCATTTCTGGATTGACCATCTTTTATCTACACCTCTTGAACCCAACCCAAAATAATGCAAGTTAAAATTTTAATAGATATTTCTCTCAAACCGTTCTGAATTTTGCATTAGTCTTCCATTTTGCTTGAGGTTGAGCTGTTAAAAAAGATTCTACTTCTTTAAAAATGTAATCATCACACAGGAACCTTCCAAAGACAGCATCAAATAGAATAAAATATATTTTATTAATGATACAATTCACAAAATTACCAGCCCTGCCACTCTGGGCCCCACCAGGGACACCTCCTTCTCTTATTACATGTGCACCAGTCACTGGTGTTTGTTCTGTGTAATTTAACCTTCTGATTGTCTTGAATGCTTAATGAACTAGAGTAAGTGAAATGATGATTAGGAGACATTGGCTTCTGTAGGGAGACTAGACCAAGGAAATAATTCCTGTGGTGAACCAGGGCCTGGAGGAGGTACAATTTTTACTAAAGAAAAGTAGGCAAGAATGGCTTCAGGGGCATATTTCTTTTCACTTCAGAAATGAGGTTTAGCAAGAAAAAGAAATCTTCTTGCAACTTCTCTTATAAGATAAAGGAATTTGGATCCTTTTCAATTTATAATAACAAATACAACTTGATTTCCTTAAAAATCTTCCCTCCAAATGAATGTCCTTTGACTTTCATCCCAGTCATTGTGATATTCAAAAAAAGAATAATACATTCTACTATCTGTCCCTAGATTTGACTGATTCAATGATCACTGGATGGGGCTGGATGTGTTTACTCTGTTATTATAGCCCATCACAAGATCCTTCCTCTTATTTGTATTGAGTAAAAATTGCATGTCCATATGGACTGGCAAATACAGTGCTTAGGAGTAGTTCTAAAAGTAAGTCTCATTTTCTTCCAATGTATAACATTTGTTAGTGATCATTTAGCAACTCATAAAGCAATTTTAATTATTTGTTATGATGTTTCATGACATTGAAAAGTATTTTACAGGTTTTATTCAAAATTCACCAAAAATTCCATAAAATCCTGTATTACAGGCTTCTTGAGGTTTCTATTAGAACAGCACAAGCACTGATAGATTCTCCCAAAAGGGGCAAGTGTTCAGTATTGACTTGACAAAAGAGTATACCTGTGTATCAGCAATGCAGCACTCACAATGCCTACAGTAACTATAAGTATGCTGATATGGTTATTAATCACAAAATGTAACAGGCTCTCTACATAAGAAATATAGCTACAGCATTCATTTAAATACCAGAAAACTGAGTCCCAAAACCAGAAAATCAAAGCCAGCACAGTAGT
>CM053581.1:105022343-105043096 GCA_028627135.1 Pseudochirops cupreus | reverse complement strand
ATGGAGGCCCAAGACAGCGATCCGGATCCAGGCCACTCAACGTGAGAGCACTGGCCTGAGAGCAATAGCTCAGTCCCCCTGCTGCCTGCAGGCCGCAGGCAGGAATGTACAAAGCAGAGGCAGGTGCAAAACCTCTGCCTTTTGCTTTTCCACTCTGGAAGCCTTTTGCCGGACTGCTTATCTCCCCCTTTCACAAATCCCACTCGCAGCTGCTGCTAATCCGCTTACCTGAGAGGCTCCTCTGCTCCTCCCATCCAGTCGCCCCGGGGCACAGCCGTGGCTTCAGGGCAGGCTGGTTTCGGTTCGCAGTGCTGATATGGTTCCTTGTAGCCGAGCTGACTTTAGTGGGAAGTATCTTTGTGTGCATTTTGGAGTTCTAGGATTGGTTTAGAGTCCTGTTTTATGGGGATTTTGGTGTGGCTATGTGAGAGCTGCGATATGTTGCTGCTGCTATGCCGCCATCTTGGCTCCGCCCCAGAGAGAATTTTTATAATCAGTGTCCTTGATAAAGACCTCATTTCTAAAATATATAGAGAACTGTGTCAAATTTATAAGAAAGCAAGTCATTCCCCAACTGATAGTCAAAGGATATGAAGAAAGTTTTAAGAAGAAGAACTTAAAGCTATCTACAGTCATATTGAAACATGCTCTACATCACTATTGATTAGAGAAATGAAAATCAAAATAACTCAGATTCTCATCACACCTGTCAGATTTGTCAAAAGGAGAAAACAGGAAAATTATAAATGCTTTAGAACAGTGGTTCTCAGCCTTCCTATTGCCGCAACCCTTTAATAGAGTTCTTCATGTTGTGGTGTCTCCCAACAATAAAATTATTTATGTTACTACTTCAAAACTGTAATTTTGCTACTGTTATAAACTATAATGAAAATATCTGATATGCAGTATGTATTTAAATTGAATATAATCCACAGGTTGAGAACTGATGCTTTAGAAGATGCTGGAAAACTGGAACACTAGTGCATTGTTGGTGCAGTTGTAAACCTATCCAACCATTTTGGAGAACAATATTGAACTATGCTCAAAGGGCTCTAAAAATGTGCATATGCTTTTACCCAGCAATACCTCTTCTAGGGATGTATCCCAGTTGGGAAAATGACCTATGTGTACAAAAATATTTATAAGAGCTCTTTCTGTGGTGACCAAGAATGGGAAATAGAGGGAATGTTCATCAATTGGGGAATGACTGAACAAGTTGTGGTATATAAATGTAATGAAATAGTATTGTGCTATAAGAAATTATGAACAGGTGGACTTCAGAGAAACCTGGAAGTACGTATATGAACTGATGCTGAGTGAAGTGTGCAGAATCAGGAGAACATTGTACACAGTAACAGTCACATTGTATAATGACTAACTTTGATAGACTTTGCTGTTCTCAGCAATGCAAGATTCTAAAACAACTCCTAAAGACTCATGATGGAAAATGCTATCCACATCCAGAAAAAAAAATTATGGAGTCTGAATGCCAATTGAAGTGTATTTTTTGCATTCTCTCTTTTTTTGTTCTGTGTTGTTTGTTCTTTCTTGTGGTTCATTAAACTGATTATAATTCTTCTTTAGAATATTATTAATGTGAAAATATGTTTCTATATCAGATTTCATGCTGTCAGATTGAATGCTGTCTTAGGGAGGGGGGAGAGGTGGGAGAGGGAGAAAATTTAAAAGTAAAAAGCTTGTGGAACTGAATGTGGAAAGTGAAAAAAAAATTTAAAAAATTTTTAAAAAACAAAGAAAAGATAACTGAATCCCAGGAAAGTTTAAATGTTCTGTTAGAGATCACAAAAGTAGTAGCTATAAATGTCAAGTCTCCTTGCTACCAATGTAATGTTATTGCCATTAAAAATGATGTCTTCAAGTAATATGGTAGAAGAAGAGTATAGACATACAATTACTTTAGTTTCTTTTATAGATGTTTAGTTTGGAGTCATTGTAGCCACCAATAATCCTCAAATGAAAATACTTAATAATTTGTTGTGATTGTATCTGCCCTATTTTAAAACCAAGATTCACCCTCCTCCCCAAAATTACAAGGACAAGGAATAAAAGGTGGAAAGGAGGAATGCTAAGAAAACAAAAACATCTCATGGGTATATGTCATTTAAAAAATCAATTTATTTATTTTTAGTTTTGAACATTCACTTCCACAAGGTTTTGAGGTCCAAATTATCTTCCCATGTTTCTCCTCCCTCTATCCCAAGACAGCATACATTTTGATTACTCCTTCGCCAAAATTGCCCTCCCTTCTATCACCTTCCCCTTTCTCTTGCCCCTTCCCTTCCATTTTCTGTATGACAAGGTAGAATTCTTTACCCCATTCCCTGTATATCTTATTTCCCAGTTGTATGTAAAACAATTTTTACCATTTGTTTTTAAAATTTTGAGTTCCAATTTCTTTTACTTCCTCCTTCATCACCCACCATTATTGACAAGGTAAGCAATTCAATATAGGTTATGTATATGTAGTCATGCAAAGCACTTCGGTAAGAGTCATGTTGTGAAAGTCTATATTTCCCTCCATTCTATCTCACCCCACATTTATTCTATTCTCTCTTTGAACCATGTCCCTCTACAAATGTGCTAGCTTGTGATTATTCCCTCCCTCAATCTGCCTTCCCTTCTATCATGCCCCCTTTCTTATCCCCTTCTCCCATATTTTCCTGTAGGGTAAGATAGATTTCCATATCCAGTTGAGTGTGTATGTTATTTCCTCCTTAAGTCAAATACAATGAAACTAAGGTTCACTCATTCCCTCTCATCTCCCCAGTCTTCCCCTCCATTGTAAGTTTTTCTTGCCTCTTTTATATGAGATAATTTTCGTCATTCTACCTCTTCTTTTCTTCTTCTCCCAGTACATTCTTCTCGATGCTTAATTTTATTTTTTTGGATATCATCCCTTCACATTCAACTCACCCTGTATCCTCTGTATGTGTATGTGTGTGTGTGTGTGTGTATTCCCTACAACTACTCTAATACTGAGAAAGGGCTCATGAGTTACAAATATTGTCTTTCCATGTAGGGAAGTAAACAATTCAACTTTATTAAGTCTCTTCTGATTTTCTTTCCTGTTTACCTTTTCATGTTTCTCTTGAATTTTGTATTTGATAGTCAAATTTTCTATTCAGTTCCGATCTTTTCATGAACACTATTTGAAAGTACTTGATTTCACTGAAAATCCATTTTTGTCTCTGAGGGGTTATACTCAGTATTTCTGGGTATGTGATTCTTGGTTTAATTCTAGCTGCTTGGACCTTCAGGATATCATATTCCAAGCTCTCCAAACCCTTAATGTGGAAGCTGCTAAATCTTGTGTAATTCTGATTGTGTTTTCACAATACTTGAATTATTTCATTCTGGATGCTTGCAATATTTTCTCCCTAATCTGGGAACTACAGAATTGGGTTATAATATTCCTAGGGGTTTTCTTTTTTGGATCTATTTTAGGAGGTAGTGGATTCTTTAAATTTCTATTTTCCCCTCTGGTTCTAAAATATCAGGGGAGTTTTGCTTAATGATATCTTGAAAGATGATATCTACGTTCTTTTTTGATCCTGACTTTCAGTTAGTCCACTAATTTTTAAATTATCTGTCCTGGATCTATTTTCCAGTCAATTGTTTTTTCAATGAGATATTTCACATAGTCTTCTAATTTTTCATTCTTTTGGTTTTCCTTTATAATTTCTTGATTTTTCATAGCATTGTTAGCTTTCATTTGCCCCATTATAATTTTTAAGGGATTATGTTCTTCAGTAACCTTTTGGACCTCCATTTCCATTTGACCAATTTTTCTTTTTAAGGGATGGTTCTCCTCATTACCTTTTTGGACCCCTTTTATCATTTGAGTTAGTCTATTTTTTAAGTTGCTATTTTCTTTAGTACTCTTTGGCTCTCCTTTAGTAAGTTAGTTACTCATTTCTCGTGTTTTCCTTGCATCACTCTCAATTTCCTTCCCAATTTTTCCTCTACTTCTCTTATTTGATTTTCAAAATCCTTTTTGAGCTCTTCCATGGCCTGTAACCAATCCATATTTTTCTTGGAGGTTATCAGCATAGGAGCTTTGAATTTGTTGTCTTCTTTTGATCTTTCTTGTCACCAAGTAATATTCTATAGTCTGATTTTTTTCCTACTGTTTTCTAACTTTCCCAGCCAATTATTTGCCTTTTTAGCTCTTTGTTAAGGTGGAACTCTGCTTACAGTGTGGAGCATGTAGTGTTCCAAGCTTCAGTGTTTTTGTGCAGCTGTTTTCAGAGATACTTCTAGGCACCTATAAATTTTCAGTTCTTCCAAGATAATACAATCAAAAGAGAGGTATTTATCCCTCTTCTGCTCTGTGCACTGGTCTGTGGGTGACCACAAGCACTCTTTCCTGCCATGGAAGTGTGAGGAGGATTCCCTCTCCACCACTGCTACAAGCTCTACCATGCCAGCACTCCTCTTTGCCTTAGGATCACCACCCAGTACTGTGACCCAAATCCAAGCAAAGAAAGACAATCCTGCCTCGGTGTCAGCAGAGACCCCTGCAATACCTCTCTGATTAGCCACTCAATTCCCCCCCCCCACACACACACACACTATTTCTAGGCCATGAGCTCTAGAAGCAGCTGACACTGCCCCAGTTCTGAGACACAATGTGTTTGTCCCTCATGCTGGTCTTACAAGACAAGCCTCCTTAAATGACACAAAATACAAAGGTCAAAGTCCTCAACCCATGGGGTACAATCAAGTTACAATATCATCAGTCACTACTCAATACCCTCTTAAGGAGTAGTGGAAAGTACAAAGGCCATCCACCCCTAGTTCACAAGTGAGCTGCAACCTCATATGTCAGGCATTAAATACCTAAGGAGAGGTCTTTTCATCTTGACTTGAGGCAGGCTCTCAGCTTCCATTGTTCCTCTCCCATGGTCCCAGTTCCTGCCCAAATCTAACCAACTGCCATGTGAGTTCAAAGGCAGGTGTCTCCCAGTTCCTTGTCCAGCTCTCCATGATGTTCCTGTTCCAAATTGAAGCTCATAGTGTCTAATCCACCTCAAGTCCTTCACACTTTCTGTTCCTGGGAATACAAAGCTTAACCAAGACACAAAAACATTCATTCACATTGCTGGCATCCTCAACAATCCACTTTCTGCCTGTGAAATTAATATAGAATGAAAACAGACAAAGTACAGACACCACAGTCATGCTTTCTCTGGCAGCTCTGGATGGTTCTCAGAAGCTCTCAACAGAAGTTTTGGCTTGTTCTTAGAAGAAGTTCTGCCACCATAAGCTCCATTCTCAAAATCAAAATCACTTTCTCCTCAAAGTTCCGGAAGGTTCTGGAAGAGGCTTCACCACCATAAACTCTGTTCTCAACATCAAAATCATTTTCTACAGCTTGGACCTCTCCTTCTTAGCTTAAACACAGCTTGCTCCAAGAAGTTCTGACTCTCCAGCTTGTGCTTTTTCTTATATAAAGTATTAGCTCCTCCCTGTTCCACCCTTTCCTATTATGTTAGCAACAGGGGTTCATACCTTCTGTTTCTTAACAGAGGCTTGATGTAATTAACTTGAAATTAAGTGCTAAGTACCTGTTTACTTTCCAATACAAAGGAATCTTCAAATTTCATTACTATTAAAGGGAGATTTCAAGCAAATCCCTGCTTTTACTCTGCCTTCTTGGCTCTGCCCCCAGTATATATAATTTTTTACAACATTTTGTGCTTTACTCCCAGCCACACTGAAAGCTAGTAAACACAAGCATTATTATTCTCATTTTACAGATTATAAAGTTGAGGCTCAGGGGGTGGCTAGGTTGCACAATGAATACAGCACCAGCCCTGGAATCAGGAGTACCTGAGTTCAAATCTGCCTCAAACACTTAACACAAAAACTAGCTGTGTGACCTAGGCAAGTCACTTACCTGCAATTGCCTACCTTCCCACCTCCAAAAAGCAAAAAAAAAAAATTGGGGCTTAAAAGATTATGTAAATTACCAATAACACCAGGGCTGAACCATAGTAGATACTATACTTGTTAGTAGGCTTGTTCACTTGACAATTACAAATTCAAGCTCCTGATGACAAGTCTTAGCTTCATTCTCATGAATCCTGTTGTCTCCTAAGGAAGAAGAACATATATCTTAAAGAAGAAAATACATTTACCACTCCAAGGTTAAGTAGTGATAGCATAGTTTGAGTCTGTCAATGGAGGATTCTTGGATTGAGGACCATGGTAAATTTATGCCAAACTCATCTCAAATAAACAGATATTTATAAAGTGGCTACTCTGTGTTTGGCTATAATGACTAAAATGAAATGGTTCTTGCAATCAAGTCCTTACATTCAACTAAGGAAGAAAGAGATACAGCATATTTAGATATATGCTAATATTAAGAGTAATTTAAGACAAAAAGTGCATTAATGATTTGGGGAAATAAGAGAGATCTCATAGTCCCTAAGCTTAGCTAGAAAGAAAACTAAGATTCTACAAAGTGAAGATAGGGAAGGCTTGTATTCTAGATATGGGAGACAATCAATGTGAAGACACAGAGAAGGAAAAATGGAATAATGAAGTAAAGGAAACAATTTGCAATTCTGTTTGTACAGAACGTAGAATACAGTGGTAATTGTTATGAAGTCATCATGTTTCTTCCCTATCATCTATTTCTTCCCATTGATCACCTGTTGTATCACTATCTGCATGCTTACCTATATTAAAATGTCCTCTTTTAAAGTCACTATCCAAAGGATAGTGATAAAATGCATCTGTTTATATAAAGGTAAGGAAAATTCCCTGGAGCTAGCTATAGGAAATGTCTCTTCTATCCCTTTTCTATTAGTCCGTTTTTTTTAGGAAGATTTTGTTTGTTTGTTTGTTTGTTTGTCAAATCTGCCATCATTTTGGAACTCTGGACCAAAAGGGATAAAATAAATAATATGTAAGGAAGGGGTAAAAGTTTCCATGGCTAGAGAAACTAAGAGCAAAATGGAATGCTGGCAGGTGACCAGGTGGTGCAGTGAATAGAGCATTGGCTCTAGAGTCAGGAGGACCTGAATTCAAATCCAGCCTCATACACTTAACACATACTAGCTGTGACCTTGGGCAAGTCACTTAACCCCCATTGCCCTGACTTTCCCCCTCCAAAAAGAAAAAAAGGAATGCTGAGTAAGGTAGGATAGGCTTAATAAAGCATACATTTAGGGTGTGTTTAGGGTGCAAGCACAAATCCTGCCTCTGGCAGTAGATGGAGTAAGAACAGGGCATCCCCAGTCTTCAGTATTCATGCTGGACAAAATCCAAAAGACTCTGGGGTTCTTACAGCTGCATGGAACACTATGAAATCACTAGAAAGGATGCTGGGGTATCTAGGATAGTCATTGTGATGAAAAATAATAATAATGAAGAGGTTGACACCCAGATTTGTGAAGGATATTCTGTTGAAGAAAAATATCATCTACAGTTTTGCTAGGACTGGCCCTCCTCCTCCTCAGTGCTTTGTGTTGAGTGTTTTGTTTAGTCTTTCTCAGTCAATGAACTTTTGCTGCCTTGCTAAAGTGTCTGATGTCCCAAAGGAACTTCTTCTGCAAGCTTTAGTGCTCTCTGTTTCACTCCCCAAACTATCTTGAGATATTAGTTCTCAAGTATCAGCCATGTGCTACTAAGCATTCAGCAGGGATCTCTCCAGTAAATATTTGTTGTTTTTTATTCTTCTTTCTTTTCAACTTTCCTTTCTATTCCCTACTTTACCTAATCTGGACCCTGTTTTGGGAACCATTGATCACAAAACGCTAAGTGTATGAAAATGTTTAAAGCTTCATTTTGAATTCTTGCTGGTTTTCCCACTGGGAGTTCCTTCCACTGATGAAGATCACAAACCATCCATGCTTGTCCATGCTATGCGACACTTGTTCTTACAATTGAACAAGTTAATCACGTGTTGCCTGCCCAATATTTTAAAAGTCCTTTGTTTTTTCAACTCCTTGATATTTTATCAGTGTAATTTTCTTTTTGCACTTTTCAATTCTTCAAGAATAGTTTCATGGTGGAGGGCTTCCAGGACCCAAGATGACAGAACAATCAGTAAATTGCCTTACCTCTCCTATATCAGCTTCAAAAATATATAAAATGTATCCTAAAACAAATTCTAAAATATCAGAAAAAACAAAATGATGGAGTAAAACAACCTTTTACCGGAAGAAACTTGGAAGATTAGCAAAAAAAAGTGCATCTCATTTAGGTAAAAGAGGAACATAATCCAGGACAAGAAACCTTTTAGCAGGTCAGCAGCAGGCCCCACCTCACCAAACTAGTGAAAGGTCCTGAGCCCCAGTGAAGTGGAGCAGGCAAATTCAAACACCAGGACCCCCAACATGCCTGATCATAGCCAGGTGAATTGTCAGACCCTAGCTACAGGAACCATTATGTGCTTCAGTGTAGCCCCTGGCAAACAGTCAGCCTCCATAAGCCAGACCACCAACTGCTTCAGTGTAGCTCCAGCGAAATGCAGGAACACCCCTACTGGCCTCAGCACACTCCAGACATCAACACAAGGACACCACTCAGTACCAGGTAAGCTGACATACTCCTACAACCTCCAACAGTGCCAGCCACCTCCAATCCCTCCACATCAGCACAGCGGCAGACACAAGGGTCCCCCAAAGGCCTCAAGACAATATCAGCTTGACACCAGGTAAACACACAGGACTTGCAGCTCCTGGTACAAGAAGCCTGAAACTGCACCCTTCCCATCCCCAGGGCAGAACTCAAATTTAAAAGAAAGGAAAAAGACCAAAAAAGATGGGCAAAAAAGTGACTCTGACCAAAAAAGTATTATTGTGGTGACAGGGAACACCAAGACACAAATTCAGAAGAAGACAACAATGTCAAAACATGTATGGGCAAAAGCCCAAAGAAAAATAGGAAGTGGTCTCAAGTCCAGAAAGAACTCATGGAAGAGCTTCATAAGGAGTTTAAAATTAAATGAGAGAAGTAAAAGAATATTGGGAAACAGAATAAGAGTAATGTAAGAGAATTATGGAAAAAAGGAGTCAGCAGCTTAGACAAAGAAAACAAGGGCTTAACAAGCAGAATTTGCAAAATGGAAAAGGAAATACAAAAGTTGATTGAAGAAAACAACTCCTTAAAAGTTAGAATAGGAGAGGTAGAGCCAAGATGGCAGAACAGAAGCAGGAACTTTTCTAAGGTCCTCCATGAATTCCATCACTGAACTTTAAAAAGTGAATCTGAACAGATTTTAGAGAATCTGAAGAGAATCCATTGAGAGACAGAGAGTGGCAGATTGCCAGCCCAGGAAAGTGCCCATGTAGGTCTGGGCAGGGGGAGCACAGGGCATGCAGGGGCTGTACCAGCAAGGACTAGAGAGTAGAGTACAGAAGACTGAAAAGGAGCCTAAGCCATCAGACTCACCTATCCCAAGGGCAAATGGCAGCCTTTTCAACAGTTGGACTGATGATCTGTCAAAGCTGGGTAAGAGAAGTGCAGGGCCTGTAGCAGGGACTGCAGCTTCTCCTGGGGCTGTCAGCCCACAGCCTGGAAGTTTAAAAATCACCTACCTCAATTTCCAGAGGCCAAGATGCCAGAGTGATCCCTAGCTGCTCCAATTCCCCCTCTCTGACCCAGAAAATTCAGAGAGAAATGTCCCACCCAGAGGAAAATCCTAAAATGATGGAAATAGCTTCAGGCTTAGGAGTCACTGAGAAAGGGTGTAACTGAGGCAGTAAGGAATCTAAAATGAAGGGTGGGAAAGGTTCTAACAAGCCCCACCTCAGCTGACAAGCAAGAACTCCATAGCCCAGGGTGGTGGAGCCAGCAAGTGCTAACAACACAAGCTCAGGTAGACCTTAGCACCACCAGGTGAATCTGCAGACACCAGCTCTGCTGGCTGCCAGCTGCCTGAACTGTAGCCAAGGGGCATAGAGGCAGAAATCTGAAGCAGCCAGACCACCGCTCCCTACCTCAAGGAAAACACTTGCCTTGACTTCAGTCTAGATACCCAGAGGCTACAGCACACAAAGTCAACAACCAGGCACCTAGCTCCCAGCTTGAGAAGCATGGATCAGAGCTCTCTGTACCCCAGAAGCAGAAATACACTATAAAGGTCAGGAAACAGGTGATCACAATGGGCTAGAAGCAACTCAAAAAGGGAAGACCAAAGATGATTGAATCCTATTATTGTGAATGTGAAGAATCACTTTGGGGAGACACCATGGACTCTGTATCCACATCTGAGACCACAGAAGGAAATATAAACTGATCTCAAGCCCAAAAAACATTCTTTGAGGAGCTCAAGAAAGGTTTTAAAAGCCAAATTGGAGAGGTAGAAGATAAATTTAAATCTACAGTGACCTAATTCGAAAAAAATATCTCACTGAAGAAAACAAATCCACAAAAGGTAAAATTTGTGAACAGAGACAGGAGGATCAAAATCTAACTAGAGATAATACCTCCCTAAAAAAGGAGCTTCAAAAACTAACCAAGGAAAATAATTCACTAAAAATTAGAATCAGTCAAATCAAAGCTAAGGACTCTATGATGCATCAAGAGTCAGTCAAACAAAACATAAAGATTGAAAAATTAGAAGAAAGTATAAAAAAAATCTGACTGGAAAAACAGCTGATCTGGAGAACAGAGCCAGTAGAGATAACCTAACAAATATTGGTCTACCAGAAAGACATGATGAAAAAAGCAGCCTGGACAATATCCTCCAAGAGATTGTCAAAGAAAACTGTCCTGAAATCCTAGAATCAGAGGGTAAAATAGTTCTTGAAAGAATTCACCAGACTCCTCTTGAAAGAGATCCTAAATTAAAAACTCCAAGAAATATAGTAGCCAAATCCCAGAATAACTAGGTCAATGAGAAAATACTGCAAGCAGCCAAAAAGAAACAATTCAAATATCATGGAACTACAGTCAGGACTACATACAGGACTTAGCAGCTTCTACATCAAAAGATCAGAGGGATTGGAACTTGATATTTTGTAAGGCAAGAGAGGTAGGACCACAAGCAAGGGTCAATTACCTGGCAAAATTGAGCATAATCTTTCAGGCAAGGAGATGGTCATTTAATGAAGTAAGGGACTTCCAGACTTTCCAGATAACTCATTGTAATAGAAGGAAAGGAGGGAGGGAGAGGAACACTGCATGAAATTTACTCTTATTGTTTTGGAGTCAAAGAGGGAATAACACACTCCAATAAATATAAAAAATCCATTGTGCTCTACAGGCAGTAGGAGGGGTAAGGGAAGATAGGAAGGGGGGTGAGAAGGGAGGGAAATAGTACTAAGGGGAAAGAGTAAGTAAAAGCGGAGGTGTCACAGGGAGAGAATAATGATTTTGGCAATGGTCAAAAGGAAAACTTTTAAGGAGGAAATAAAAAAAGGAAGAAACAAGAAAAGGAAGAAACAAAAACATAAACAGAGGACGGAATAGGATGGAGGGAAAGACACAGATAGTAATCATAACAGTGAATGTGAATGGGATGAACTCTCCCATAAAATGGAGGCAGATAGCAGAATGGGTTAAAAACCATAATCATACAAAATGCTGTCCACAAGAAACTCATTTGAAAAAAGGGGATATGCACAGGGTAAAGGTAAAAGGATGGAGGAGAAGTTAAGAGAATTAGAGGAAGAAATAGATAGCAAAACTATACTAGTGGGGGACCTCAAACTCCCCCTCTCTGAACTTGATATATCCAACCTCAAACTAAGAAATAAGTTAAGGAGGCAAATAGAAGTTTAGACATGCTAGATATGATTGATCTTTGGAGAAAACTGAAAGGGGATAAAAAGGAATATACCTTCTTCTTAATGGTACATGGCACATACACAAAAATCAACCATGTACTAGGGCATAAACTCCTCACAATTCAGTGCAGAAAGGTGGAAATATTAAACACATCATTCTCACATCATGATGCAAAAAAAATCATATGCAATAAAGAGCCATGGAAAGATATACTAAAACCTAATTAGAAACTGAATAAATTAATCCTAAAGAATGAGTGGGTAAAGCAAGAAATCATAGAAACAATCAGTAACTTCATTTGAGAGAATGTCAATAATGAGACATCATACCAAACTTGTGGGATGCAGCAAAAGCCGTTCTTAGGGGAAGCTTTATATCTCTGAATGCATACATGAATAAAATAAAGAAAAGGGAGGTCAATTAGAAGTTAGAAAAAGAACAAATTGAAAATTCCCTATTAAATACTAAACTAGAAATAATGGAAACCAAAGGAGAGATTATTAAAATTGAAATTAAGAAAACTATTGAATTAATAAGCAAAACTAAGACCTGGTTTTATGAAACAAACAATAAAATTGATAGACCTTTATTCAATATGATGAAAAAAAAAAGAAGAAAACCAAATTACCTGTATCAAAAATGAAAAGGGTGAATCTACCTTCAATGAACAGGAAATTGAAACAATAATTAGGAATTATTTTGCAAAACTGTATTGCCATAAATTTGACAATCTTAGTGAAATGAATAAATATTTACAAAAATATAAGTTGCCCAGATTAACTGAAGAGGAAGTAAATTACTTAAATAACCCCATCTCAGAAAAATAAATGTAACAAGCCATCAGCGAATTCCCTAGGAAAAAATCTCCAGGCCCAGAAGGATTTGCTAGCAAATTCTATCAAACATTTAATGAACAATTGATTCCAATACTCTACAAACCATTTGGGAAAAGTAGTGAAGGAGTTCTGCCAAATTTTTTTTATGATACAAATTTTATTTGTACGATACAAATACTGATACCTATCAGGAAGAGACAAAACAGAGAAAGAAAATTATAGATCAGTTTCCCTCATGAATATAGATGCAAAAATTTTAAATAAAATATTAGCAAGAACACTACAGCAACTTATCACAAGAATAATACACTTTGATCAGGTAGGATTTATTCCAGGAATGCAAGGATGGTTCAACATTAGGAAAACCATCAGTATAATTGATCATATCAACAATAAAACTAGCAGAAACCATATGATTGTCTCAATAAATGCAGAAAAGGCTTTCGACAAAATACAACACCCATTCCCTTTCCCAAAAACATTAGAAAGTATAGAAATAAATGTAGTCTTCTTTAAAATAATATTTAGCATCTATTTAAAGCCACCAGCAAGTATTATTTATAATGCTAGAAGCATTTCCAATAGGATCAGGGGTGAAACAAGGATGTCCACTATTACCCCTCTTATTCAATCTGGTACTAAAAATGTTATCAGTAGCAATTAGAGAAGAAAAAGAAATCAAGAGAATCAAATTAGGCAGAGAAGAGACTAAGCTATCACTCCTTGCAGATGATATGATGATATACTTAGAGACTCTAGAGAATCAAGTAAAAAACTACTTGAGAAAATAAATAAATTTGACAAAGTTGCAGGATATAAATAAACCCACATAAATCCTTGGCATTCCTATATATTTCTAATGAAATCTACCAGCAAGAGATAGAAAGAGTAATCCCATTTAAAGTTACTGTAGACATTATAACATATTTGGGAATCTACCTGCAAAATAAAATATATAATAATATAATAAAAATGATAATTTTACTTAAATAAAATTACATATTTAGTGACATACCAATCAATCTATCAAAAATTACTTTTTAGAGCTAGAAAAAATAGTAACAAAATTCATTTGGAAGAAAAAAAAGGTTTAGACCATCAAGGCAATTAAGGAAAAGAAATGCTAGGGAAGGTGGCCTAACCATATCAGATTTTAATATGTATTATAAAGCAGCAGTCATCAAAACTACTTGGTACTGGCTGAGAAATGAAGTAGTGGATCAATGGAATATATTGGGTACCCAAGACTCAGCAGTCGGTGACCATAGTAATATATTTTTTGATAAACCCAAAGACCCCAGTTTTTGGGATAAGAACTCACTATTTGACAAAAACTGCTAGGAACACTGGAATATAGTATGGCAGAAACTGGGCATAGACCATTATCTAACACCGTATACCAAATCAAGTCTAAATGGGTACATGATCTAGGTATAAAGGCTGATACTATAAGCAATCTGGGAAAGCAAAGAATAGTTTATCTGTCAGATTTATGGAGAAGGGAAGACTTTATGACCAAACAAGAGTTAGAGAGCATTATAAAATTCAAAATTGTTAATCTTGATTACATTAAATTGAAAAGTTTCCATACAAACAATGCCAATGTAACCAAGATTAAGAGGGAAGTGAAAAATTGGGAAATAATTTTTACAAGCAGTGTCTCTGATAAAGGCCTCATTTCTAAAACATATGGATAATTGAGTCAAATCTACAACAATACAATTCATTCTCCAATTGGTAAATGGTCAAAGGATATGAACAGGTAGTTTTCAGAGGAAGAAATTAAACATATGTATAAGCATATGAAAAAATGCTCTAAATCACAATTGATTAGAGAAATGCAAATCAAAACAACTCTGAGATACCACATTTCACTGGTCAGATTGGCTAAGATGACAAAACAGGAAAGTGATAAATGCTGGGGAGGATGTGGAAAAATTGGAGCACTAATGCATTGTTGGTGGACTTGTGAACTGATTCAACCATTCTGGAGAGCAATCTGGAGCTATGCCCAAAGGACTTTAAACAATTTCATACCCTTTGACCCAACAATACCACTTCTAGGGTTGTATCCCAAAGAGATCATAGAAGTGGGAGGAAGACCCATATGTACAAAAATATTTATAGAAGCTCTTTGTGGTGGCAAAGAATTGGAAATTAAGCAGATGCCCATCAATTGGCAAATGGCTAAACAAGGTGTGGTATATGAATGTAATAAATACTCTTGTGGTATAAGAAATGAATAGCAGACAGAGTTCATATTTACCTTGAGAGGCTTATACAATCTGATGTTCAGTGAGAAGAGCAGAACCACAGGAAATTTGTAAACAATTACAGACACAACATATGTATGGCTACCAACTCTGATACACTGGATTCTTCTCAGCAATTCAGGGTTATAGGACAGCTCCAAAAGACTCATGATGAGGAGAGATGTCTACATTCAGAGAAAGAACTAGAAAAAACTAGAAAGGACAAAGTATGAATGCAGATTGAAGCAAACTACCTGCTCTCATTCTTTTTCTTGTTTGGTTTTATTTCCTCTTTCCCATTGTTCATTCCATCTGTTGTAATCCTTCTTTATAACTTGACTAATGTCTAATGTGAAAGTATTTGCAGATCTTATACTTCATTGCAAGCCTCCATGGGGTTGGGGGAAGGTAATGGAGGGGGAGAAAATTTGAAACTCAAGGGATTGTGAAATTGAATCTTGTAAACCAAAAGTTAAAAAAATTAATACAAACAAAAAAGAAATAAAAATTTTAAAAAGAAAAAGTTAAATAGACCATGGAAAATTAAAAACAAAAATGTTAGAATATGGCAAGTGGAAGCTAATAACTCTATGAGATATCAAGAATCAATCAAAAAATTCAAAAGACTGAAAAAATAGAAGAAAATATAAAATGCCTCATTGATAATACTACTCATTTTAAAAATAGATCCAGGAGAGAAAATATCAGGGTCACTGGACTACCTGAAAGTCATAATCAAAAGGAGGACCTAGATAGCATCTTTCATGAAATTATCAAGGAAAGCTGCCCAAATAGCTTGGATTTAGAGGATAAAATAGTCATTGAAAGAATTATCTGATTAACTTATGAAAGAGATAATAAATAAACATTCTTATAAACAAATTATAATATAATATAAATGATATTATATGATATTATATAATGTAATGTAATACAATACAATATAATATAATATAATACATAACATACATATAACATCACATCATATCATATCACATAAAAAGCATGGGCATGACATGACATGACATGACGTGGTATGACATGACAATATGACATGACAGGACATAACATGATATAACATAACATAACACAACATAACATAACATAACATAATATAAGTGTAAAGCCACATATAAGTAGACTTACTTATGATCTAGGATTGTATAGCCTATGTATTTTCCACTACCCCTTAAGAGAGTACTGAGTAGTGACTGATATTGTAACTTAATTGCATCTGCTAGGTGGAGAACTTTGACTATTGTACTTTGTGTCCCCTGAGGAAGCCTTAGGATGATTAAATTAAGCTTTAAGGAGGCTTGCCTCCCTAAGACTGATTGAATTAAGGACTTAACTGAATGATTGATTGTCTAAGTCAGCAGTTCTCAACCTGTGGGTCATGATCCCTTTCAGGGGGCAAACAATCCTTTCACAGGGGTCACAAGGGTCACCTAAGACCATCAGAAAACACATATTTCTGACGGTCTTAGGAACTGAGACACCACTCCTCTATCTGTCTCCAGGAGGGTCCACCCACATGCAGATATGCGTATTAAAGTATTAAAGGGTCTCTACATTAGGAAAGGTTGAGAACTACTGGTCTAAATGAATGCACCTTGTTTAAAAGAGAACCACTGAATGATTGAATTACTAAGTGATTGAGTGATTATATTTTGTTTAAACTATGTGACCACTTTGGTGGGAACTATGTGGCCATTTTAGTGATAAGTTGTTAAATTGTAACATTGTGAATGCCGTGTTTTGATTTTCTATGAATGTTTTGCTCTGATTTGTTATTGAATAGAGAGCTCATTATACTGTGTAATCAGAACCTTGAGAGCTGTTCACAGCAGCAGTCCTCTGGGAAACAGCTTGTGCTTGGCTTTACAATAATCAAACTTCACCTAATCTAACTCACAAAACATAACATAACATAAAATAACATAACATAACATAACATAACATAGCATAGCATAGCATAACAGAACATAATTATAATATAATGTAGCAAAATGAAAACTTCAACACATATTATAGCCAAATTATAGAACTATCAGGTCAAGGAAAAACTATTGAAGTGGCCAAAAAGAAACAATTCAAAAATCAGGGAGTCATAATTAGGATTACACAGCACTTAGCAGCTGCAACATCAAAAGATTAGAGGTCATGCGATATGATATTCCAGAAAGCAAAGAATCTAGGACTACAACCAAGAATCACTTACTCAGTGAAATTAAGCAAAATGCTTCAAGAGGAAAAATGGTCATTCAATGAAATTAAGGAGTTTCAAGCTTTTATAAGGCTGAATTGAACAACAACAAAAAAAAGATCTTACATATTAAGATGTAAGAGAAGCCTAAAAAAGCAAAAAAAAGAAAAAAAAAGACATAACAGATTCAATGAAAATGAACTGTCTATGTGTGTCTCTAATTGAGGAGATAGTAGTTGTAATTCTTAAAAATTGCACCACTAATAGTATAGCTAGAAGGAATAAACATAGACAGGGGGTATGAGTACAAGGTGAATTTAAGGGAATGGTATAAAATTAAATCATGGATGAGAAAGAGGCATACATTTGGTGCAGAAGGAAAGGAGAGGCAAAATGGAATGAATCATTTTACATGACGAGGCATAAAATAGCAATTATAGTGGAGGGAGAGATGGGAGGGTGGGCTCTAGGCATTGCTTGAACTTCATTCTCATCAATATTGACTGTAAGAGGGAAGAATATACATGATTAGTTAAATATAGAAATCTTTTCTTTCTGATAGGAAAGTTGGAGGCAAGAAAATTGGGGGAGTTGCCGACAAAAGGGATGGTAGACAAGAGATGGCCATAAACAGAAACAAAACACTCTTGAGGAAGGAAAGGTTCGAAAGAGAGAGAGAAGACAAACAGGAGGTAAATAGAATTGAGAGAAATACACAGTAATCATAACCGTGAATGTGAATGCGATGAACTCTCCCATAAAACAGAAACAGATAGCAGAGTGGATCAAAAACAAGAATCCTACAACTTGCTATTTAGAAGAAACACATTTGAAGCAAAGAGACTACCACAAAGCAAAGGCGAAGGAATGGAGCAAACTCAATTGTATGTCAGCTGACAATTTTTTTTAAAAGCAGCCATAGAAATCCTGATCTCAGATAAAATAAGGACAAAAATAGACCTCGTTAGAAGAGATACAGAAGAAAACTACATCTTGCTATAAGTTACCATAGACAATGAAATAATATCAATATTAAACATATGTTCACCAAGTAGTATAGCACCCAAACTCATAAAGGAGAAGTTAAGTGAGTTAAAGGTTTGTGAACAAACAAGATAAAGAAAGCATTATTAAATGTAAAATAAATCATCTTAATTATATCAAATTAAAAAAAAACTTTTGCATGAACAAATCCAGTGCAACCAAGATTAGAATGAAAGCAGAAAGCTGAGAAATAATATTTTCTCTGATATAGGCATCATTTATCAAATGTATAGAGAATCGAGTTAAATTTACAAGAATACAAGTCATTTACCAATTGTTAAATGGTCAAAGGATATGAATAGACAGTTTTCAGGTGAAGAAAATAAAGTTATATACAAGCATATGAAGAAGAATCTAAATCACTTTTGATTACAGAAATGCAAATTACTACCTAAGCTGGCAAATGACTCAATCAGATTGGCGAATATTAATAGAAAGGAAAGTTATGAATGTTGGACATGGTGTGGGAAAATTGTGACATTGATGAACTTTTCTTAGAGTTGTGAACTGATCTGACCATTCTGGAGAGCAATTTTGGACTATACCCAAAATGCAACCAAACTGTGCATACCCTTTGATCCAGCAAACCACTATTAGGTCTACATACCAAAGAGATCATAAAAAAGGGAAAGCGACTTCCAAGCGAAAAATATTTATAGCAGCCCTTTTTGTGGTGACAAAGTATTGGGTATTGAGGGTATGTCAGTCAATTGGGGAATGGTGAAACAATCTGTATTACATGAATGCAATGAAATACTATTGTTCAATAAGAAATCAGGAAAGGCAGATTTTTTTTTTAAACCTGGAAAGACTTGTACAAACTGATGCAAATTGAAATGAATAAAAAGGGTGAAATATCATACACAGTATCAGCTACATGGCGTGATGATCAACTATGAATGATTTAAATCTTCTCAGCAACACAATGATCCAAGACAAGTACAAAGGACTTGTGAAGGAAAATGCTATCCACATCCAAAGAACTGATGGACTCTGACTGCACATCAAAGCATACTTTTTTCACTTTAATCTTTTTCATATTTTTCCCTTTTATATTTTTTCACAACTGAGACTAACATGGAAATGTGTTTTTTTTTACAGGATACCACATATGTAAACTATGTCAAATTGCCTACATTTTAGGAAGAGGGAAGGGGAAGGAGGGAAATAGAAAAACAATGGAACTGAGAATCTTGTCAAAATAAATGTTACAAATTCTTAACATATATTTTGGGAAAAATAAAAGACTATAAAGAAAAAAAATAATTTCATGTGCATAGTGACTCCTTCTAGAAGTGCAGTTAACTATTCCTAGCTACCTTAGTGATAAGTTTAGTGAGTTGCCACAGCCAAGAATATTCATCACCTGATAGCAAACTTTTTGGAAAGAAGCCACTCTGAATTCAGTTAGGTTTATTCTCAGAAAAACAGATATGTAGTTGTTCATTGCCAAGTCTATAGTTGAAGCCATTCCAGCTTGGCAAGACCTGTTAGATTTTGGCATTTTCTGGCACAGTCTTCATGAATTTGGGAACCCTGAGTCATCACTAACGTGTTGATGAAGAATTGGCTCTGAGTTTCTGTGGAAGATGCAATTGTTTATCCTTACAATATTCCCTTGAGGATGGTGTAAAATAAGTTTGAGAAAATAATATTCTTGTAACCTGGCTGCCTTACAGATACATGGTAATGTTTAGCTGGCCTATGGTAGAAAGCAAAGGACATTGTTTCATATGCTGCTACTTTTGCTTGAATAAAAAAAGGCCCTTCCTAGCTCACTTTTTAATATTTTTATAAGTCCTTTCTTGCCAATGGGGAAAAAATTAATTAAATTGAGGCTAACAGAGCACAAGTTTAGAAAGAGGATCTGACTATATTTAACTGGACAAACTGGTATGCAGGCAGACAGGAACATAAATAAGACTTCTACTGAACAATTCAGGAGTTAAGTCCCCATCTCACTGAAGGTCTTCAAACCAAAAATGTGTGGCCTTATTTTTGTACACAGGGGATACTATAGATGGGATTTGTTTCTGGTTTAGGTTGAGGGAAGCCACAGAAAGCCCCTGATGTCTTTCAAGTCTTAAATTTCTTGATTCTGAAGTCAATGTGTTAGTTTGGGAGCCAAGGATCTCCATTTTTTTAAAAAAAAGTATTTAATTTCTTGTTTACATCGTTCATTTCCATGACATTTTGAGTTACAAATTTTCTCCCCATCTTTCCCCTACCCAACACCTCAAAACAGCCAGCTCACTGTTAACACCTCCCCCAATCTGCTCTCTCCTATGTCCTCCCCCTCACCCCTCAGACTTTCTGGTAGGACAGGATGGATCTCCCTATCACAGTGCCTGTGTATCTTAACTCCCAGTTGGATGTAGTTAAAAATAATAATAATTATATATGTATATATATATATATATACACACATATATATGTATATGTATACACACACACATATTTTTAACATTTGATTATAGAACTTTAAATTCTAGATTCTTTCCCTCCCTCCCTTGTCACCATCCCCACTGGAAGGACAAATAATGAAATACAGGCTGTCCATGCGTAATTATGCAGAACATCTCCAAAATGGACATATGGTAAGAAACTGATTATATGTCCCTCCTTTCTTTCCCTCCCCCCCCCATTCTA
>CM053581.1:104996473-105021843 GCA_028627135.1 Pseudochirops cupreus | reverse complement strand
TCTTTTGGGGGTCTTTTTCAGGAGGTGATGAGTGAAATCTTTCAAGTTCTATTTTGCCCTCTGGTTCTAAAATATCAGAACAATTTTCCTTTAGAATTTTTTGAAGGGTGCTTTCTAAGTTCTTTTTTTGATCATGGCTTTCAGGTAGTCCAATAATTTTTAAATTGTTTCTCCTGGATCTATTTTCCAGGTCAGTGGTTTGTTCAAGGAGATATTTCACATTGCCTTCTATTTTTCATTTGTTTGGATCTGTTTAATAGTATCTTGATTTCTCATAAAGTCATTTGCTTCCATTTGCTCCCCTCTAATTCTGAAGGAATTATTCTCTTCAGAACCTTTTGAGATTCTTTTTCCATCTGGCAAATTCAACCTTTTAAGTCATTCTTTTCCTTATTGGCTTTTTGGGCCTCTTTTGCCATTCGAATCAATCTGTTTTTTAAGGTGTTATTTTCTTCAGTCAGGTTGTTGACTCTCTTTTCATGGTTTTCTTGCATCATTCTCATTTCTCTTCCCAATTTTTCCTCCACTTCTCTTATTTGATTTTCAAAATCGTTCTTAAGCTGATCTGTGGCTTGTAGGAAGTCTGCATGCTTGGAAGCTTTTGGTGAGGGAGTTCTGACTGTGTAGTCTTCCTTCTGTTCTGTGCTTTGATCCTTTTTGTCCCCCAAGAAAGAATCTGGAGTTTGATTACTGTTCTTACTTTGCTTCCTTTGCCTGCTCATGTTGTTGCCAGTCAGTTACTTGACTTTTTAGCTCTGTGGATCTCTGCTTCCAGAGGGGAAAGCTCTGTCCCAAATTCCTGGGGTTTTTGCAGCTGCTGCAGTTATTGGGAGGCCCCTGCAGCCCCACCAGCTTTGGCTCACTGAAAACACACCCCAGGACCACCACCTAAGACCATGATTTGGATTCAGGCCACTCAGGCAACAGCACTTAGCCTCTGAATGATTGCTCGGCCCCCCTGCAGTCTGCAGGCTGAGAACTCTGAAGCAGCCATGTAGAGGTGGCTGCAGGGCTGCTGCTTCTGCCACTTCCTTGCCCTGGAGGCAGTTTGGCTGGACTACTTTTCTCCCCCAAATTTAGTTGAGTTCCACTGACCTTTCACTTTGTCCTTGTTTCTTATGGCTTGATAATTCTGGAAATTGCCACAGCTGCCACAGATCCACTCTCTTGAAACCTCCAGCTGCAGCTTGTCCTGGCCACCCCATTGCCAAGCCTCGGTTTCAGGCTGGGCTGCTTTTGGCTCCCAGCGTGCTGCGATGAGCCCTTCTTGCTGAGCTGCAAGTGGGAGATGTGTTTTTCTGTATTTTTGTGAGATTTGGAGCCCTAAAATTTGTTCAAGTTCATATTTTATGGGTATTTGAGGTGGCTATGTGGGAGCTGTGGAACCTTGTTGCTTCTACGCCGCCATCTAGGTTCTTCTCTCCCCTTCACGTCCAAGGATCTCTTTTTTAATGGAATTATGTTTCTCTTTTAGGTGAGGGCATTCATTTCACAAGAATAGAACCAAAAAAAATTAAAATGTACACAGAGAAATTCTGAACATAGAAGAAGATGTCTTGTGTATTATTTTTCTATTTGAAGAGGCTAGGTGGTATCATGGAAAGTGTGAAATTGGATTCAGCAAGCATAGTTTTGGAACCTTACTATAAATCAGATTGTTAGCTGTATGGCCTCAGGCAAATGACTCTCTGATTATCAGTTTTCCCTATGCAGAATGGGTGTGGTAGTAATATTTGCACTACCTATTTCACTGGATTGAGTATATTGTTCTGTAGACTATAAGTACTATCAAAACATGAAGTATAATTACCCCATTCATGAGCGAACACATTCTTTCCATTTATGGAGAGCAGTGAAGTTAACTTTAAATCTATTGGCAATTTTACACAGGGCTATCCACCTAGATAAACTGTGCTGTGTTTCAAAATCATGTTTGTCTTCTCATGATTAATCAATCAATACCAACTTCACCCACTTTGCCATACCAAAATAGGAAAAGTTAAAAATGAATCATCTGCATTTGCCCTCCTTTGGATTCAAAGCTTTTTATATATACTGCTCGGCAAAGTGCTTGGATTATTCCTAGCCCACTGAGGCAGCTCAGAATATAAATAAAAACATTGAAAATTTAGCATAAATATATAAACAGGATACATAGTAACAACTAAATTGGATCTTATTGCACTTATTTTATATGTATTATGAATATACTTATAATGTGAATGTGGTGTCCTCCTACAGAATGTAGGTAACTTGAGGTTAGCCATTTTTGTGTTTGGCATTGTCTCTTCAGTAAATATTATAGATACTTAATAAATGCTCATTGGTTGATTTATTCTAGTTCTTGTTATTAACCTTGTTTTTTCCAATCCTACTATAATCTTTTTCCTTTCTTCACTATTTCTATGCCATTCTTGAACCTTCCTGTTTATCCCCTTAATCCCTCCTTTTTTTCCCTTCTTTCCTTCCTTCCTTCCTTTCTTTCTTCCTTCCTTCCTTTTTTCCTTCCTTCCTTCTTTCCTTCCTTCCTTCCTTCCCCCATTTCATACTCAACATAATATCCTTACAATAAAATTAATGCAAAAAATTGAAAAACATGCAATTACACAAAGGCAGTGGTTATTTTATACACTTGGAGACAAAATAAAATACATTACTTTTCTCTATGCTCCCACACTAGTGTCTGTCTCAGCAGATAAGCTCCTTGGGAACAGGGACCATGTTTCTCTTAATTAGGTACAGCTTTCTTAAAGCTGTTCATCCTGGACCAAGGTCCCAAGGTCCCTATAGGTGCTCAATAAATATTAAACAGTGGCGATTGCCTCCTAAAAACATCTATTAGACATTCTCTTGTACAGGCTACTGTGCAGATGAGCTGGAACAGCCCCTGCCCTAGAGTTAGTCACATATGCAGATGGTCAGCTGGGATAATCAGCATACAGAACATTGAGCTTCATAAGAATTTTTTGAAGTCTCTTTATACCTTTGACTTAATTGGCATAGGATATTCCCAGTGAGGTAACTCCCTCTGTCAATGCTGATCAACAACTATTTTGCAATTAATGGTGCTAAAGGTTTGCCTTCAAGGACTGCATCTAATGCACCCAAGGTTGGGGAGTCAGCATGTCTCAGAGTTCAGACCTCAACCCAGATTATTTCTGATTACAAGGCTAGTCCTCTAATCATTATTCTTTGATTGACATACAGATAAATATATAAATATTGACAAGTTTTACAAAGGCCGCTTGAATACTAACCTTATGCAAATCCCTTTCATTTTTCAAATATTTGTTAAGAACCTATCACATGCAAGTGACTACACTAAATCCTCTGATTTGGTAGACAAACTCCAAAGACAATTCATGTCCTTACTTCAAAATTTCTAACTATGGATTCATTTCTCAGGCACATAAAAGGTTAATTCATTATATATTATTTAGAAACCCTCTTACTTTGTCTACCTCTCTTAATGCTCTATATACAGCCTTTGGGGTGGAAGTCCTGATTTGGCTATTGTGTTTATAGAGAAAACAACTTTATTTCCCTCTTCCCTGTCTCTCCAGGCAGTGAACATTTTCTTTTTTTACCTAAGGGATGAGGACTAATGTGGAGTTACTGAATCAGAACAACTTTCAGCCCCCATCTCTGAAAAATGTCATTTTTTTCCAAGCTCTACTATATTTCACAGAACCCCAGTCACATGAATTTCACCTGATGGAGTACAATTTACAGTGAAAAAGAATATGCTCAGTTATTTAATAAAATCATTTTTTCTATTGACATAGAATTTAAGAAGTGACAAATAATACTTAACAAAATATCTAGAGCTCATGAAACCAAGTAAGTGAGCCCATTGGTCACCCAAGCATATTGAAATCTGATGATGCTATGATTCCCTAGAGTTCCCCTGAACCTTATTATCTTGACTCAGTTGACTCATTTCATAACATTGTATTATGTGTTTTCTCTTTTCTTCTCCTGCACAGTGGAAAAATGGACATTCAGTGATATCAGAGTGATATACAGACATAATTTGGCTTCTGCCCATCAAAATTAGATTATCAAATTTTGTAAGACAGGAAAATAATGTCTGGCGTGTTTGAATTGTCCACCATTTGGTTGTATTTACTGGTTCTTGTCCCTTGAAGAAAGGTTTAAATTCCATATGACTTCAAGTCATTTGTGCCCAGGGTTACCCCAGAAATGAACAGGGAATTTTCATGACACTGAATTTTCCAATAAATTCTGAAAGTCTTTCTGCATAAAAACAGTTCCAAATCACAGAGAAGTTGAAGAATGGTGAGGATTATTAACTTTTTGTTTATATATACCATCTTCAGCCAACAGGAGGTTCTTAGCCACAGCACAGATTAGCAGCAAAGGCCTCATGGTCTGAGCTCAGCAGGCCCCTGGCACAAGCCAGCTGTGAGGCCCTCAGTCCCAGCACAGCAGGCAAACTGCCAGCCTGAGAACACAGGGTATAACAAGTACTACTAGACTGAGTGAACCTAGTGCAATGGGCAATCCACCAACATCAGAGGCTCCATTGTGGAAAAGCAGTCACGAGATCCCTGGTCCCCAATGCAAGAATCTTGGGACAGTGCTTCTCTGTGTACCAGAAGTAGAGCTCAACTTTAAAAAATAAAGAAATAGCCCTAACCATAGAAAGATATGATGGTGACAGTGAATATCAAAATACAAACTCAGAAGAAGACAACAATGTCAAAATGTCTACTTGCAAAGCCTCAAAGGGGAATGCTAAATGGTTTCAAGTCCAAAAATTCCTCTTAGAAGAGGTCAAAAGGGATCTAAAAATCAAGTAAGAGATATAGAAGAAAAATTGAGAAAATAGAGTTATACAATATAATTATGAAAAAAAATAATCAACAGCTTTGAAAAGGAAGCACAAAAATTGACTGAAGAAAACAACTCGCCTTCAAAAAAGAATTGAAGAATTGGCCAAATGGGAAAAAAAATCCAATTAAAAAAAACAACTCCTTTAAAAGTAGAATTGGGGCAGAAGAGCTTCACTTTGGAGGAGCAGATATCATGTTTACAACTCTTTGGAAGGCAATGCCTGTGCTGTGAGCCCTTCAAAGCATAGCTCATTCTACTCTGCAGGGTGTACTGCACAATCTGGGTCACCTAGTTTAAGCGGAAGCACTAAGAAAAATCCAGAAGATCACAGCAACGTGGAGTTGGGCAGTATAGCCAATGAAATGACACACACAACTCTTCAGAGCCAGCAGCTGTTTGCTGCCAATGGCTGACACCTTTCTGGAACATATGTGTCATTTGGACATTGACTCAGAACCTACCATTGGCAGAAACACTGGTATCATCTGTACCATCGGCCCAGCCTCCCAATCTGTGGACTTATTAAAAGACGTGATTAAGACTGGAATGAATGTGGCTGGTCTAAACTTCTCTGCTGGAACTCATGAACTACCATGCAGAAACCATCAAAAATGTTCAAACAGCCAGAGAGAGCTATGCTTTTAATGCTATCGATTACCAACCTGTTGCTATAACCTTGGACACCAAAGGACCAGAGATCTGAACTAGACTCATCAAGGGAAGTGGCACAGCCAAAGTGGAGCTCAAGAAGGGCACCACTCTCAAAGTCACCTTGGGTGAAGCCTATATGGAGAGAGATGATGACAATGTCCTGTGGGTAGACTACAAAACATTTGCAAGGTGGTGGATGTTGGTGGCAAAATTGTTGTGGATGATGGGCTCATTTCTCTTCTTGTGAAAGAGGAAGGTCCCAATTTCCTTATGACTGAGGTGGAGAATGGTGGTATGCTGGGCAGCAAGAAGGGTGTCAACCTTCCTGGGGTATGTCTCTGAAGGATATCCAAGATCTACAGTTTGGATTAGAGCAAGAGGTGGATATGGCATTAGCATATTTCATCCAAAAGGCAGAGGATGTCCTTGCAGTCAGAAAGGCCCTGAGAGATAAAGGAAGAAACATCAAGATCATCAGCAAGACTGAAAACCATGAAGGAGTCCGAAGATTTGATCAGATCCTGGAAGCCAGTGATGGCATCATGATTGCTTGGGGGACCTACATATTGAGATCCCTGCAGAAAAAGTCTTCCTTGCTCAGAAAATGATAATTGGAAGGTGTAATAGAGCTGGGAAACCTGTTATTTGTGCCACTCAGATGCTTGACAGCATGATTAAGAAGCCACACCCTACACGGGCTGAAGGCAGTGATGTAGCCAATGTGGTCCTGCATGGAGCTGATTGTATCATGCTGTCTAGAGAGACTGCCAAAGGGGACTATCCACTAGAAGCCAGGAGAACATAACACTTGATTGCCTGAGAGGTGGAGGCTGCCATCTTGCACACGCAGTTGTTTGAGGAGCTTCTTCACCTGGTCCCCATTACCAAAAATCCCACTGAAGCTGCTGCTCTGGGTGCCATAGAGTCTTTCTTCAAGGGTTGCAGTGGGGCCATTATCATTCTCACCATGTCTAGAAGATCTGCTTATGAAGTATCCAGGTACTGTACCCTGGTACCTATCACAGCTGTAACTCATAGTCCTCAGGCTGCACACCAGGCTCATCTCTACTGAGGCATCCTTCCTGTGCTGTGCAGGGAGCCTGTTAATGATTCATGGGCTGAAGATGTGGACCTCAGAGTTAACTTTGCCATGGAAGTCGGCAAAGCTCAAGGCTTTTTCAAGAAAGGAGATGTGGTCATTGTACTGAATGATTGGTATCCAGGTCCAGGTTTCACCAACACTGTGCATGTGCTGCCAGTTCCATGAAAGGGTATTTGAAGACCTTCTTCTGGCTGACTTCAGCACCCACCCTTCCCTGCCCCTGTCTGCATCAATTAGATCTGCAGCTGTTAATGGTGTTGTCCAGTCCTATCTATTAGACTTACAATGGTTCTCAATCTTCCTAATGCAGCAAACCTTTAATACTCATATGTGGGCATATCTGCATGTGGGTGGATGTGCCTGGGGACCACCATAGACGGGCAGTGTCTCAGTTCCTAAGACCATCAGAAATATGTGTTTTCCAATGGTCTTAGGTGACCCCTGTTACCCCTGTGAAAGGGTCATTTGACCCCCCAAGAGGTTGCAACCCACAGGTTGAGAACCACTGTAGAGGCTTTAGACTGCTAAAAACACCCCCCCCCCAAATTAAAGTTTCTTCTTAAAGAAACTTTGTATTAGCCCTATTTTCCTCCCCGCCCCCTTAGAAACATCAGTATCAGTTTACACATCCATGGTGGCATGTAAAGATAGAGGAGCTGTGACTTAACTTAGGGTACTACAGATCATCTTTGACATAGGGGATTAAGGGAACATGTAACAGTATTGTGTTTTAAATTGATCTACACATAATTCATGCACACACAAGTAGGCAGTAGCCACAGTCCCTCTAAGTATAAGTTCCCAGTATATATGGGCCTCTACATCTTTCCTGACTAGAGGAATCATCCTCCTTTTCCTCACCTACATCATGTAAATGAAAGTATCTTTGTTTCACACACTTAAGTTAAAAATTAAATAATAGCTGAATCTATCCACTAAAAACCAATACATTTTAGTGAATAATGTGATATTCAGCAATGGTGTTCTCTGGTAAGGCATTCTAATCTGGGGGGAGGGGGTTGGAGAAGCATCCAGTCACAAGCTACTTTTTCCCTCCCTGTTGAGGAGAGAGCCTAGGATGGAAAGGAAATTCTTCCCAGAATAGTCCCCACTGTCTCAAGCAGCAGGCCTTACTACAATCCTTGTTTACTACTCAACCCTCAGCCTTCTCACATTGTGAGTGTCCGTGTTGCTCCAATATTTCTCTTCTGTTTTCAATCTGGAACAAACTCACACTCCTATTGTATTTGGCTGTAGATTATATCATTTGTCAATAAACACTAGCTGAAGCAAAAAAAAAAAAAGTAGAATTGTCCAAATGGAAAAAGGACATACAAAATCTAACTGAAGGAAATAATTCCTTAAAAATAAGGATTGGGCATATAGAGGCTAATGACTCTATGAAACTTCAAGAATCAGTCAAACAAAATCAAAATAATAGAAAATAGAAGCAAATGTAATATACCCCATTGGAAAAAAAATGACCTGGAAAATATATCTCGGAGAGAGAGTTTAAGAATTATTGGACTACCTGAAAGCCATGATCAAAAAAAGAGCCTGGGCAGCATCTTTCAAGAAATTATAAAGGAAAGCTGCCCTGATGATAGAAACAGTGGGCAAAAAAGTCATTGAAAGAATTCACCAATCACCTCCTGAGGGAGATCCCAAAATGAGAACTCCAAAGAATATTGTTGGCAAATTCCAGAACTATTAGGTCAAGGAGAAAATACTGCAAACAGATAGAAAGAAATAATTCAGACATCGAGGAGTCACAGTCTAGATTACACAGGATTTAGTAGTTTGTACATTATAAGGATAGGAGGGCTTGGAATGTAATATTCTAGAAGGCAAAGGAGCTTCAATTTCAACCAAGAATCAACAACCATGGAAAATGGAGCATAATCTTTCAGGGGAAAAGATGGAAATTCAGTGATACAGGGAATTTTCAAACTTTTCTGATAAAAAAAGCATAGCTGAACAGAACATTTGATATGTTACCTAAGTAAGGAGGCAGTATGCTCATATGATAAGAGCAGTGGAAAACATTGGACAGCCTGTATGTTCAATTGGTACACACTCAATATCAAGAGATACAAAGTAAGTTATATAAGTATGTAATATAGAAATTTTACAGGAGGATATGAACAAGAGACATTTAAGATGAAAGCATATGATAAAATAAATGTTGTAATCCCCAAAGTTCAGAAATCATTACTATATATTCAATATTCAATATTTAATAGCTATTTGATTTTAGTATGGGATCTCTTCAAATGCAGAAGAGAATCTCTCCATAATTTAGTAGATAGTTACTGAGTTGTCAGCACCAAAATTGTCATTGTCTGGCTAATATTCTTTTTCAAAAAATTATTTATTTTTAGTTTACAACATTTACTTTTATAAGATTTTGAGTTCTAAATTTTCTCCCCCTTTCTTCCCCACTCCAAGACTATATGCAATCTGATATAGGCTATACATGTATAATCATATTAAACATTTTTCCACATTAGTGGTAAAGAAGAATTAGACCCAAAGAAAAAGTCTCAAGAAAGAAAAAAAAAAAAGAAGAGAAAAGAGTGAGCTTCTATCTACATTTAGACTCCCTAGCTCTTTCTCTGCATGTGAATAGCATTTTCTGTCTTGAGTCTTTTAAAATTGTCTTAGGTCATTGCAATACTGAAAAGAGCTAAGTCTATCAAAGTTGATCATTGCACAATGTTGCTGTTACTGTATACAATGTTCTCCTGGTTCTGCTCACTTCACTCAGAATCAGTTCATGCAAGTCTATCCAGGTTTTTCTGAAATCTGCTTGCTCATCATTTCTTGTGGAACAATATTATTTCACTACATTCATGTATCATACCTTGTTCAGACATTCCCAAATTGATGGACATCCCTTCAATTTCCAACTCTTTGCCTCCACAAAAAGAGCTGCTATAAATATTTTTGTACTTTTGTCTTCTTTTCCCATTCATATGATCCCTTTCAGATATAGACCTAGAAATGATATTGCTGGATCAAAGGGTATGGAAAGTTTTATAGCCCTCTGGCTATAGTTCCAAATTGCTCTCCAGAATGGTTGGATCAGTTCGCAACTCCACCAACAATGCATTAGTGTTCTTGGAGACTAATATTCTTGTAACAAGCTTCTCCAGCCCTGGTTAATCTAATCCTCAAGTGATTTACACATTTGTTCCTGGACCCTTCCATAATGTGTTTTCTAGGACATAAGAACCAACAGATCTTTCTCTTTATTGGCATTGATTTTGAGAAACCAGATTCCCATTACAATGCAAAAAGTAGAAGAGCGCATGAGTGAACTAAGTATATGTAGTTCCATCCACACACAGCATATGTATGTATATATATGTGTACATATATGTATGTATATGTATATATACAGATATATACATACATGTATATGTGTGTGTGTGTGTATATATATATATATATACACACAACATATACGTATGCACAAATGTATGTGTGTTTTTGAAGGGGGAAGAGGAAATAGCAGAAGGGATGGAAGGAGAGGCAGAAACAAAGATAGAGATGACAGGGAGATGACAGGAAGAGAGAGACAGAGAGACAGAGAGAACCAAGATTAATAGGTAGAATAAACCCTTTGGGCTGCAATTTTCTCATTTGTAAAGTAAGTCATGTGGACTGCATGTTCTCTAAAATATTTTTTAGCTCTAAGATTTTATGAATTTTGTATGTATATATATATACATATATATAATCAATAATTGCAAACTAGTTTTATCATCTTAGTGTGCATAGTGTTTAGTCTCTGTGACTCCTGAAAAACACTTGCATTAATAGTTTTAGAATAGTGGTACAATTGATTTGCCTACCAAATCTATGGGGAGATCACCACTACGATATTTGTTATGAATTTTCTATGACAAAATCTTTATCTTTGAAGAAAAAGGAATAAGAACATTCCACTTGAACTCTATAAGATCCCATCACTGTATTCTTCTAAGTTCAAATGATCCTTGTATATAGATTTAAAAGGGACAGAAAATAACAGATAATTCAACTACCTCTTTTTACAAAGAAGGAAACTGAGACACAGAGAAGTCAAATAACTTGTCCAAAGACACTCAGTTAATAAATAGAAGAGTCAATATTCAAATGAAAATTCATTGAGCCCTGGAAAGCTTTTTTTTGACTATACCATACTACCTCACTATAGGTCACATTCAATTCATGCATGTGGTGACCATTAGAAAATTAAAACAATATCTCTGTATAAATAGAAAGTAAGGAGAAGAGGTTCATGGGCAGTGGGAAAAGTAAGTTTTTGTCAAACTCAATACTCTCAGTGTCCATGAACAATTTCATCTCCAAATTTCTGTGGAGAGTCCCTAAAGGTGCAAGTTATTTTATTTTACTGACTAAGCACCATAAAAGAGATATTGTTCTGGGAAGGACTGACCACATACAAGTCTGTCTTCTCCCTCTTTCCTCCACTCCTTACTCCAGGTCCTAAACAGTGTTCTTCTGAGTACGTGTTAGTGTATCTCTTGTCATTCATTCACATTTGTTGACTTTTGCAGTCTAAATAGCATCTATAAAGCTGTTCAGAGAAAATACTTAGTGTCAATAGGCTGTATTTGGCATTTCTGAGCTGTCATTATGGCTTAGGTTTTTTTTGTATAACAGCTCAAATTTTCCAGCTAGTATTCACTTTTGTCTTTCTCCTCATCTTCTTTCTCTATGAAGCAAGACAGATTTTTTGGAATGGAAGCCATGTGGTTAAGAGTATAATTGATTTGATTTTCACTAGCAAAGTTACCTCTCAGAAGACAAGTTTCTACAAGTTTAACTTCTATTTTCCATTCTCTGATTACCTACAGCAAAGAAGAAAGAGAGGGAGAGAGGGAGAGAGGAAAAGAGAGACAGAGAGACAGAGACAGAGAGACAGAGAGAGAATGTGTGCATATATACAGAGATACACACATATGTGTTTATGGGGATAGGTAGAGGGAGGGGAGGGCATATGGATGTTCCCTTAGTTGGAGCAGGTTGAGAACTCAGAATAAACCTAAGAATAACTTTTGTTAGAGTTTTCTCTCCAAAATGTTAATATCTGGGTATAGCTGAGAATGGGTCCAACTCTTATGGAAACAATTTGGAATTATGCAAAGAAAAGTTAGTGAATTGCTCTTAACTTTCGATCTAGGGATTCTGTTATTTGATATATACCTCAATGAGGTTAATGTCAGAAAACAAAGGTTTTTTGTTTACTAAGACATCTGTAGCAATACTATTTGTTATAACAAAAAGGTAAAACTAATTTACATGTCCAGCTGTTGAGCAATGGGTGAACAAATTCTGCTGTAGTAAGGTAAAGCAATGTTATTTAATAGATCAATCAATGGTGGTTGTACTTCATTCTCATAGAAGATCAAAATGGCATCACTATGTTGGAGTTAAATGCAGGGTGTCTCTAAAGTCTGGACACATAGGAAATCTCAATAACTATGCATATTTTCAAGAAATGAAATGAATGAAATTTTCAATAACATTTTATTTAATTAGCATAAATGAAATTTCATAGGAAGACATAGGAGACACATAGGTAATCTAATTAATTAATTTCATTAATATGTAAAATAGTCCTCAATAGCTAATGAAAGCCTTTATTCCATATGAAATTATCATTCTAAAGTTTATGCTAATTAAATAAAATGTTGTTGAAAAATTCATTCATTTCATTTCTTGAAAATATGTAGTTAGTGAGACTTCCTATGTGTTCAGACTTTAGGGACACCCTGTACAGTGTCTCTGTGACTGATTAGACCAATATGAGCTCAGAAAGCTCTACCAAGGACACAAATAGTCCGTATGAACATTTGGGAAGACGATGTCTCTAAATTTGCACATCTAATGTTTCTTTGAGCTACTGCAATTCTGCTTTGCTCATAAAGCACAGTGCCTTCTTTGATGGAGGCACACTGTGCTGGGTGGGCCTATGCCAATGTCTCCAATGTCACACAGTCATATCCAAAGTTCTTCAGAGAGACCATCAGGGTGTCCTTATATGGCTTTTTCTAACCTCCATATCAGGTTTACCCTGTGTGAGTTCTCCATAAAATAGTCTTTTAGGCAAATATATGTTTGCCGTTCAAACAAGGTGGCCAGACTATTGGAATTGCACTCTCTGCAGTAAAGTTTGAATGCTTGGCAGTGTGGCTTATGGAAGAATCTCAGGATCTCATCTCATCTTGCCAAGTAATCTTCAGAATCTTCCCAAGACAATTCAAATGGAAATAATTCAGTTTCCTGGCATGTTGTTGGTATAATTGCAGGTTTCACAAGCAAACAATGAGGTTAACACAATAGATCTGCAGGCCTTAAATTTGGTAGGTAGTTGAATACCTCTTCTCTCCCACACTTTGTTCAGAAGTCTCCCTAACACTGAGCTAATTTTGGAAATATGCACATTAACCTCATCATCTCTGTGTACATTCCTGAAAAGTATACTACCAGGTTAAGTGAACTCATCCACAGCATCCATCTGCTATAACCAATGGTTCCATGCATGAATAGAGTGGTGCTTGATGGAGAACCTCTGTTTCTGTTTCAAAAACAATGAACCACAGTGCATCCAAATTATTTAAGTGACTTCTTTCAATTAACAAATTATGAAATATAAAAGCAGAGTTTGATTTGTTAGAGTCATTATTTTTAAAAATGCTGCTTAATTGTTTTTTTATATGAAGGTACTACAGAACTGTTTATTGGGAAGATATTGCTGTGTCAAAACAAAATGTAAAAATAAAATCTATTTAACAAAAATAATGATAATAACTTTAGAAGCAGCATGGAATAGTAAATAAACATTTTCCAGATAGACCATAGAATCATAGGTTAATAGCTAGAAAAGACATCAGAAGCCATCTAGGGTAACCCCCATCATGTTACTAGTGCAAACAAATATAATACAAATTCTTCCCATGAAATATAATGACTTTTTGACCATAGAGAAATCACTTACTTTCAAAGTCCAAATCATCTCTCCATGGCAATAAATTAAAGGGCATGCCATCCTGCATCACTGAAGTGAATTTACACACCAGGACCTTCAGACTTCATAGTTCTTTCTGTGGGTATGGATAGCATTTTTCATCATGAGTCTTTTGGAATTGTTTTGGATCATTGTATTGCTAAGAACTGAGAATAACAGAGTTGATCATTGCACAATATTACTGTTACCATGCACAATGTTCTCTTTGTTTTATTCATTTCACTCTTTGCTATTGGTTTTGAAATATGGTCTCACCTACTATAAAAGAAAATTAACTTCTTAAAGATAGTCAACGTCTTCCAGGTCTTTTATATGCCACAAAGTTCTAAGGACATTACAAGTGCTTAAGTGTAATTTGACTTCTCAACTGAAATTTAAAAAAAAATCAGGGTTTTTAAGTTCTTACTCAAAGAAAAAGCAGACCTTCCCCAAACTCAAGACCATGTTCTTAGATCACATGGACCTTCCTCTTCTGTGTATTAATTAGATCATCAGTTATAGTCACATGGGACCTTCACATTTAAACTGAAACTTTGAAAAGTAGATTTCTTCTGAGAGCAATTAGATTATTTCAGTGAGGCAATCTGATCAACTAAGCAGTTTTCTGAGTGGTCAATTGGTTGCCCATTTGTATTATTATCAAATATTTATTCTGCAGTTCTGCAGAGGGCTGTTGATATGGTTACAAAATTCCTAATGGCTTGACCAGTTTAATGGAAACTGATTGAGTTTGAAATGGCAACTCTAGCTGCAAGTCATTCTACTAGAGCCAATGCTCTGATAGAGCCAATGCAATGATAGGTGAATTAACTACTCACACTACTTTCTCTTCATTTTTTTTTTCCATTTTGAGGAAAGAGTCAGGTGAAAAAGGGGAAATAATAGTTATCAGGTGGCTAATATAGTGGTATAAGTAATTTGTAGTTTCACTACTACTTTTAAATGGGTTCTGTTGTGTTTATATCCTGTTATAACATAATTTTCTTTTGAGTAGATATTATTTCATTCTTTGTATTTGTATCCCTAATACCTAGAAAAGTACCTTGCGCGTAATAGATGCTTAATAAATCCTTACTGATTGATTGATGACTTTAACTTTGAGAGACAATACAAACTAGGAGAGCTTTAATCTTTTTTAAAATTATTATTTGTGAGCTGATCCAGCCATTATGAAGAACAATTTTGAACTATACCCAAAGGAATATAAAACTGTGCATAACCTTTGAACCAGCAATGTTACTGTTAGGTCTATATCCCAAAGACACAACAAGGCAGTGGGGAGAAGGACGTATTTCTATAAAAATATTTATGACAGATTTTTTGGGTTGGCTAAGAATTGGAAATCAAAGGGATACCCGTCAGATGGGGAATAGCTAAACAAGCTGTGGGATATGATTGTCAGGGAATATTACTGTGCTATAAGAAATGACAATCAGGATGATTGAAGAAAAACATAGAAAGACATATATGAACTGATGCAAAGTGAAGTGAGCAGAATCAGAAAAACATTGTACACAGTAACAGCTATTTTTACAAGAAAAATTGTAAATTATTTAGTTATTCTTAACAATACAATGACACAAGACAATCCCAAAGGATTCATGAAGAAGCATACTATCCACTTCGACAGAGAGAAATGTTATTGTTTGAATATAGACTGAAGCATAGTATTTTTCACTTTTTTTCCTTTCATTTATTTTTCTTTTATTTGAATCTTCTTGAACAAAATTGCTAATATGGAAATGTTTTACGTAATTGAATATGTATAATCTATATCTGATTGCTTATTATCTTAGGAAGTGGCTCAGGGAGAGAAAGACAGAATTTGGGACTCAAAAACTTTAAAAAATATTCAAAATTGTTTTAACATGTAATTGGGGAAGATCAAGTATGATATGTGTATATATATTTACATGTATGTGTAATTTATTATTTATTTTAATATTCTTTTTTAATGATTTGCATTCTAAATTTTTTCCTTCCCTTCAACTCTCCCCCACCAATTTATAAAGCAAGAAATGTGATATAATTTATATATGTGAAATCAAGCAAAACATGTTTACATGTTAGTCATGTTGCAAAATAAAATAATAAAGAATTTTGTTTAAATGTAAGCTTTAATCTGAATTCGTACTCCATCTGTTCTTTCTCTGGAGGTGGATAGTATTTTCCATCTTAAGTTCTTAAGAATTATCTTGGATCATTGCCTTGATAAGAGTAGCTAATTCTTTCACAGTTGATCATCTTTACAATATTGCTGTAATTATATACTGTATTCTCCTGGTTCTGCTCATTTCACTCTGCAACAATCTGTAAAAATTTTGCCAAGTAGTTATTTTTCCCCTGAAACTGTGCTGCTTATCATTTGTTATAACACAATAGTAACCCATCAAAATTATTTGCAACTGGTTCAGTCATTCCCAACTTCTAAGCATCCCCTCAATTTCTAATTCTTTGATATCACAGAAAGAGCTGCCATAAATATTTTTGTACATATTCGGCCTTATCCTTTTTTCAGCACAAACCTAATAATTTTATTGCTGGTTCCAAGGGTATGCACTATTTTATAGCCCTTTGAGTATGGTTGCACATTGTTTTCTAGAATGGTTAAAATAGTTCATAGTTTTACCAATAATGCATTTTTTTAAAGCATAGTTCCCAATTGCTCTAATGGTTGGATCAGTTCAAAATTCAACAAACAAGGCATTCAATTTTTTCCATATTGTCTCCAAAATCTGTTGTTTTCCTATTCTGTCATGTCAGCAAATCTAAGAGGTGTGAGTTAATACCTAGATATTGTTTTAATTTGCATTTCTCTAATTAATAGTTATTAAGAGCATTTTACATGAGTATAATAGCTTTGATTTCTTCTTGTTGTTGTTGTTTTCTCTTCCTCCTTCTTTTTCTCATCCTACTCCTCCTCCTTCTCCTTCTCCTTTTACTTCTCTTTCTTCTGTATTGTCTGCTCATATCCTTTAACCGTTTATCATTTGGGGAATGATTCAGATTATTAAAAGCTTTTTTTGTATCTATTGAGATAATCATATGATTTTTGTTTATTTTGTCATTGATATGTCATTTATATTAATATTTTTCCTAATGTTGAACTAGCCCTACATTCTTAGCATAAATTGTACCTGGTCATAGTGTATGATTTTTGTCATATGCTATTGTAATTTCTTTGCTAGTATTTTATTTAAATTTTTGTGTGAATATTCATTAAAGAAATTGGTCTACAGATTTCTCTCTCTTTTTGCTCTTACCAGTTTAGGTATCAGCACTATAGGTATATCATAAAAGTTATTTTGAAGAATTCCTTCTTTGCCCATTTTTCTAAATAGTTTATATAGTATTGAATTGATTTTTAAATGTTTGGTAAAATTCACTAGTGAATCCAGCTGGCCCTGAAGACTTTCTTTGGGAGATCATTTACGGCACATTCAATTTCTTTTTCTAAAATAGGATTATTCAATTATTCTATTTCTTCTTCTGTCAATCTTGTCAACTTGTATTTTTGTAAATATTTACCCTTTGCACTTAAATTATCAATTATTGGCATATAATTAAGCAAAATAGCCCCAATAATTATTTTCATTTCATCTACACTGACTGTAGAGTAACTCTTTTCACTTATGAAAATGGCAATTTGGTTTTCTTCTTTTTTTTTTTTAAATCAAATTAACCAATGTTTTATCTCTTTTTTTTAAATAAAAACCTGTTCCTTGTTTATCAATTTAATTTTTTACAATGAATTTTATTACATTCTCCTTTGATTTTCAGGATTTCCAATTTGGCATTTAAATGAGGATTTGTTTGTTTGTTTTTAGTTTTGTTAATTGCATGCCCAATTTATTGATCTGCTCTTTCTCTAGTTTACTGATGTAAGCATTTAGAGATAAAAAACATTTCTCTTAAGTAGTGCTTTGGCTGCATCCCATAAATTTTGTTATGTTTTCACATTGTTGTCATTTTCTTTCATTAAATTTTTTTTCTGTGATTTGTTCTTTGACTCATTCATTCTTTAGAATTAGATTGTTTAGTTTCCGGTTAATTTTGATCTATGTTTCCATGGGTTTTTAGATATGTAATTTTATTTAATTATCATCTGAAATGAATATATGTATTTTTTTTTGCTTTTCTGTATTGGCTTGTAAGGTTTTTATGACTGATACATGATAAATTTTGTGAAAGTGCTATCTACATCTAAAAAACAGAGATGTACATTGTTTTCTGTTTCTATCCAATTATGCCCAGAGATCTCTCATACTGAGCTTTTAAAAAATTCTATACATCTGCTTAATTTCTCTTTAATTTATTTTATGGTTAGATTTATCTACTTCTGAGGAGGGAAAATTGAGCTCCCCCACTAGTACAATTTTATTGTCTAGTTCCTCCTATAATTCATTTAACTTTTCCTTTAACAATTTGGATGCTATACCATTTGATACACAAATATGTTTAGTATTACCATTCCTTCATTGTCTATGGTACCTTTTAACAAAAGTAATTTCCCTGCTTATATTGTTTGATTAGATCTATTTTTGCTTTTGTTTTTTGTGAAATCATGATTGCTATCCTTGTTTTTGTTGTGCTTTTTTTTACTTCTGCTGAAGCATAATGCAGTCGTTCAAGTCCCTTATTTTTGATCAGTGTATAACTCCCTGTTTCAAGTGTTTTTTTTTCTTGTAAACAACATATTGTTGAATTATGGTTTCTAATCTTTTCTCTTATCTGTTTCCATTTTATGGGCAAATTCATCCCATTGATACTCACAGTCATTATTACTATGTATTTCCCTCCATCCCATTTTCCCCCTGTTCATCCTTCACTCTCTCTCTCTCTCTTTCTGTCCTATCCCTCCTTGAAAGCCTGTTTTGCTTCTAACCACTATTTCTAGTAATTTGCCCTGCCTTCTAACAACCTCCCCTCTTCACCTGTCTCATTCTCTTCCTATATACCTGTTCATTAGAATATATTAGATAATCCTTCTTTGAACCAATTCTGATGTGTGATATTTAAGTGTTGCCTGTCACAACCTCCAATTTTTCCCTCCATTGTAAAAGCTTATCCTTATGCACCTGTTTTAAATGTGATAATTTCCCCTATTCTTCATCTCTCTTCCTCTTCTTTTAGTGCATCCTTTTTTCTCAGCTCCCATAGTCTTACATACAGTGCCAGCCAAGGGTCCCCTGTGATTTCTTTCTGACTAGTTTTTCCACTTAAAAGCTGTTGCTACTGCTTTTTTAACATGTGCTTTTGAGGCCTGTTGCTAATGTTTTCCTTGTATTCACTGTTCTCCCAGTCAACCTTCACCCCAGGGACACAAACCTCTCTTGCCAACCTTCTACATTGTTTTGAAACTGTAAAAATGTCTTGCTCTCATCTTTCATTGGCTCTGCCACTCCAAAATATGATTTGTGGCATTATTTTAAAGTTGTTTGGAGGGGAATGTTGGGAAAGTTTTTCTGAGTTGCTATCTATAGTCCACCATCTTGGTTCTACCTTGAAACTGGTAATCTTAAATAATAATAATAATAATAATAATAATACACTAAGACCCTATTTTTTTCTCAAAGTGCTTCTCCCGAGATCCCCAGAGCTATGTCTCCACAGTCTAAGCTCTGTCTAGTCCTATCAATAAGGAAGACTTCAAATATAGGCAAGTCGTGACTTGGATTACTCTGTCCCTAGAAAACAACTGAACAAAGTACAGGAATGATTCCATATGAGATTTGCAACAAGATCAAAAATATTTTTGACTGTAGAAATACCCAGTGGTTATCTACAAAATTCTGTTGGGTTGTGTACTCTTGTGGTGGAAGAAGGACTTGTAATTGGGGATCTTTCAAGTATTAAGGCAATTAACAAGGAAGATTATGCCAATGTAAGATTTGATGTTGCAATTGAGTCTCAGAGACAGGAGACTGTCTGAAGCAGTGAGTTCATGCTCTCCCAGGAATCATTGTGCCCATTGCTCCCTGTTGTCATGTTTGCAAACCTCAAATAATTATAGAAATATTAAAGCAAGCAATGGAACCAACTCACCCCACTCTTAGCAATTTCTTTTAACTGTGAGATTCTGATATTAAAATGGGAATAAGTTGCCCTACAGGGCAACTGCTCACTGGGTTGGTAAATAAGATTAATTAATAAAATATAGCCTAGAAAAAAGTTCTGCCTCATAAATTCAATTTCATAAACCTTTCCTTCCTTGTCTTCTCATTAAAAAAGGATGAGAATGTTTAGGGTTTTTATTTTCTGTATCGGTACAGGAGAGAAAAGGTGGGGTTCGTGGTTTGTTTGTGTTTTTCCCACCTTCTTTATGGTCATACCATTTTCAACCTTCAGATTGCTCTCAAAAGGGAAGCTCTGACTCTCAGATTTGCCTTCTTGGTTTTAGTTATGCAAGAAGTATGGGGATTGCCTGAGCACAGGCTGCCCTACAGGATTTATCTGATGCAGCCTTTTGGTTTCCCAAGGATTATCCACCTAATCGTATCTATTTTCTGTAAGCATTTTAATCAGCAGCTAATCCTCACCCTTTCCTTTGTATTAGGTAATTAAATCATAGGTGGCAATGGCTGATCTTCAGGATGTGGAAAGCATGGGAACTTTGGTGCCAGAAAGAATAAAAATGGAGCTAAACACAAGGTTATATGGGGCATCAGACACTCTTGATTTGGAGTAGGGAGAACATAAGCATGTATTTGTTTTGCCAATTTCCATTACCCTCCCAGGCCTTCCCTGATTATTTCAGTTTTAGGTGATCATCCTTTAATTGAAGTGTTCTCAATTATTGTCTAAGCCAGTTAGTTACTTTGATAATATAGGGCAAGGGTTCTTGACCATTACTTTATGTGATAGACTCCTTTAGCAGTCTAGAGAAACTTATGAACCCCTTTACAGAATAATGCTTTTTTAATGCATAAAATGAAATACATTAGATTGCAAGTAAACTAATTATATTAATATATAGTTATCAAAGTTGTTGGGGCTTTTTTTCAGTTTTTGTTTTGTTTTGTTTTAAATTCTTGGGCTGCAGGTTAAGAATACTTGATTTAATGCCTCTGTAATTTCCTCGGTGAAAATCAAAACTCTTCCATGTATCCCTGAATCCATGTAATATCACAAATTAACCACAAGGCATCTACCCAGTATTCTGGGGGGTCTTCCACTATATCTTGATATAGTGTCTATGCCAATAAAACAAGTGGAATTTCTGTATTTCTCGTTATCACCTTCCTAGTCATACATATCTCTGATGATATCATTTATACTTCTCCTCTATAATTCTTCATTGGAAATATGTTTAGGCTACTCACACCTTTTATGTAATCTCCTTTGTCATTTAAATGACATTCATATTTAATTCTATGCTATTCAATGAGGCAGCAAGGAGATAGAGTGCTGGGCCCAAAATCAGGAAGATGAATTCAACCCCAGCTTCAGATACCTGTGACCTCAAGCAAATCACTAACCTCTGTCTGCCTCAGTTTCCTCATTTAAAAATGGTAATAATAGTATCTTCCTTCTAGGACTGTTGTGAGGATGTAAAGAGATATTTGCAAAGTTTTTAGCCAGGTGCCTGGCAAAGTACTTAATAAATGCCCCTTCCCTTCATTTTATTTTCCTTTCCTCAGAAGGGACCTCAGAGACCATCTACTTCAACACCATCATTTTAATGATGAGGTGGAGGAACATTCCATCTTGCCCAAGATCATAGCTAATAGGAAAGAAAAGATCAAAGCCAATGTTCTTTGACTCCAAAGTCAGTGTTCTAGCCAATGTATGATGTTGCTTCCTACTTTTTGCCTCTCCTAATGCTAAGTAAAGTGTTCTTCATACCAAGAGTAAATGATATTCATTGAATTTTGAATTGAAGGGTGACCAATGAACCTAGGTTGCAATTGTATAAGAGAATGGAAATGATTGATTTGTTGATTGGGAAAGAGCTTGGTCCTGTGGATACCGAGGTATAGGGAACACACTGTTTAGTAGTATGGAAGTTTGCTTGGAGACCCATCCTAATGGTTCACTCTCAGCAGGGAGGGAGCTTACTTTGCAAAGAGAAATGCTTACTTATAATGTATCCCCATGCAACTAGCAGCTTTTAACTAGATTGAAGAAAAATGGAAATGATTATAGAAAAGTAAAGTAAATTTGGCAACAGTCATGCTATCCCCCACTGACTCCCCACAGATTCCCTTGGAAGAGAACTACGATTTGAGTCAGTTATGCTCTTTCCTTCCAAACTTATTTGTATCACTCTTTTCCCTGCATATATCACCTGGCATTCTTGCATACAAAACAACAAAAACAAAGTAAAACAAAAACAAACTAGACTTTCCTGCCTATAGAACTCTTCTGATGTTGCTGTAGCTCACTAAAAATAAATAGAATTCTGTAGTCAGCCAAATAGTCAGTCAGACAGACAACAGCATTTATTAAGCACTTACCATGTGCCAGCCATAATGCTAAAGCCTGGGAACACAAATACTAACTATTGGAATACTAATACAGCTAAATTCTAACCATTTGAATACAGGTTGTATCTCAGTAGAGGTCCTCTAGTGGAGGATACATGACCATTTTTTTAGGAATATGATAGAGAGGTTTCCTTTCTAGATCTAGGTTGAATTCACGGTATCTAAAGTATCTTCTAATGATAAATATGGTTTTCTACCTTTCTTTGATCTCTGATGGTTTTTTTTAACCCTTTGCCCATCTGGTGAAGTCTATGAACTCTTCTCAGGATAATGTTTTAAAATGCTTAAAATAAAATCCAAAGGATTTCAAGCAGAACAAGTTACATTGAAATTCAGGATAGCATTTTTTAGGCAAGATTACATACCCTATTTTAAGGATCTTTGCTATGGTCAATATATTAAAACTCATTCTGGGCCAGATATTCTATAGTTCTATGGTTTGGCATAACAAATAGAAGATTGAGGTCAGGTGTGGGTATCTAATTTTAGTAAATACAGTAAAAAACTGGATAGAGTTGTGAAAAAGGTGATCAGCCTGATAAGGTGACTTAAAAAAAAATAATGAGAATCAATTGAGGAAATGAGGCATATTTTACCTAGAGAATAAAAGGTACTGAAAGCAATCATTAAGAATGTGAATAGCTGGCATTTGGGGGAAAGATTTGTACATAGATCCAATACTACCCAATCTGGGGCTGATGTCCCAGAACCTTCATCAAAACAGAAGAGAATGAAAGTAGGAAAGCTGAAGTCTTAGATATGCTGCACTTTCATACTGATAAAATTCCTGGTGGGAATCTATGCCACAAACAATTCTCTATTATTGAAGGGTGAAAACAACGTCAAACAAAGCAATGTATTAAGCAGAACAAAAAACCTACACTTGTTTCCTGCATTAATGTGTAATGTAGGAGCTTCCCTGAACACATAAAATGAGAGCTCTTTAGGGAAATTCTACCAGGCTTTACATTCTCCAGTGGCAGGCCGATTATTTTATGTTAAGCCATCTGAAGGTATTGTAACATAATTAGAGCTGTTCAGAGTTCTAGGGAACAGCATTTCAATTCTTTGTGGATTTCATTTTTAATTTGCCTCATGAGCCCAGGAGCTACTTCAGAGCCTATTTAAATAGAGGCAATCTTGCACAGGTAAGAATGTAAATATCCCTTCAAGGCTAAATGGTAATACTAAGATAAACTGATGCAGACTATTTGCTGACTGGCTAGAGCAGTCAACCTGAAGAAGTCCACTCTCCAGGGCAATCATGTGTAGTCTTGAAAGTGTGAGTACACCTCTCCCTGCTTAACCAGTCCCTTTCTCAAACTGGTTAAGAACAACATATTTCTTTGACCTTAACCATGTATGCAGACAGCAATGTCAATGGAACCAATTATTAAAAGTAGAGGTTGTGAATAACCTATGATACTTCATTTACCTTGTTCTTCCTTTTGTATAACATTGGAATATTCTTCTTATGTATCAAAAATGGTCAATTAGTCATTAGTCAATAAACATTTAATATGGACTTACCATATGCTAGACACCATGCTGAGAGCTGCAGACACAAAGGCAGGACAATACCTGCTGTCAAGGATCTCACAGTCTAATACGGGAAACAACATGCAAGTGACTATGTACACACAAGCTACATAAAGGTTAAGAGCAGCAGTTCTCAACCTGTGGGTCGCAACCCCTTTGGGGGTCTAACAAACTTTTCACAAGAGTAACAGGGGTCACCTAAGACCATCGGAAAACACATATTTGCGATGGTCTTAGGAACCAATACACCGCTCCTCTATCCATCTCCAGGTGGGTATGCCCACGTGCAGATGGGCCCACATATGAGTATGAAAGGGTCACAGCATTAGGAAGGTTGAGAACCACTGGTTAAGAGGAAAGGTACAGAATTATGGGAAATGTAGAAGACTTCCTGTAGAAGGTGAGATTTTAGCGGAGTTTTGAAGGAAGGCACAGACACCAAAAGACAAAAATGAAGAGGAGGAGAATTCCTGATGTGGTGGCAACCAGTGAAAATACCCAGAGTCAGAAGAAGGAATCAAGGAATCTCTCTTGGTCTCTCTCTGTTGAATATTTTACATACTGAAAGGGCAGGAACAAGTCTTTTTATGTAAAAAACAAAGAACAGTAGCTTGAAAAGAAAGACAAACAATATTAATTCCAACCTGAGAATAAAGAAGCCTCTTAGACAATAGTATAATAATGCTCAAGGAGAGATTCATAAAGTGTAGAATTTATTCAAGTGATAACATGACTCTCAAAGTCAAAAATGCTGATTGAATATAAAGATTGCTGCTGTTCATTGTTTCTGATTAGACATTTTACATTGGATTTCCAAGTTTATTGATGAGCAACTCTGGATCAAAGAACCTTTTCATAATTATAGAACATAACTATTTATGTCATAACTAACATAAATGTATATTTGGGGTTTTTCAACCTAAGGCAGTAAGGCCACTATATGTTACCTTTCTCTGCTGTAAAGCAGTTTTGTTGTTCAGTTCTTTTTCAGTTGTGTCCAACTCTCTATGATCCCATTTATGGTTTTCTTGGCAAAGATACTGGAGTGGTTAGCCATTTACTTCTCCAGTTCATTTTACAGATCTGGAACTGAGGCAAACAGGCTTAAAGGGACATAAAACTCATAAATATCTCAGGCTAGATTTGAACTAAAGAGGATAAGTCTTTCTAACTCCACACTGGGGGCTCTATCCACTGTGCCACCTAGTTGCCCTGATGTAAAGCATTACAAACCAGTTAAGAAGAAAGCTGCTAAGATCTGTAGAAGTCAATGAAAGAAGATAAAGGGAAAAGTATCTTACTTATGTAATAAAAGTAAATACTATGGAACTTAGAAGCTGAGAGAGAAAGAATAGCAGAAGTCCATGGAGCTGAAAATCTGGGAGCTGAGCAAGATAGAGGTATTCCTCTATAACATGTTCTCCACTTGATACAGTGAGATGAGTGAATTGGAAGAAAGGTTTGATGCTTACAGATGACTAGATAAAGCAACACCCTATACTGTATGAAGAGCTAGCTGGAGAAATTTCTGTTTTAGGAAAGTAGAAATCTCTCAGATGGTTTTGTATTTTACCATTTACTTTCTTCCATGGCCTGAGAGGGGGAAAACCCTTCAGAGCTCATGAGAACATGGAGCAAAGTAAAAAAGAGCACTACTCTTAGGTTTAGTGATTTGGATTCCAATTATACCTATGAC
>CM053581.1:104971990-104995973 GCA_028627135.1 Pseudochirops cupreus | reverse complement strand
GTCACTTATGAGATTTACTTTTTAAGTTTTTGTAAACTTGAAACACTTCACCTCTATCCTAACCCCTATGTATGCTGTAGGAATTGATAGGAAAGTGAGATTTAGGTATAACGTAACAGTCTACAAAACAAGTGGACTCATTTAAAAAAAAATTATTATATCAAATTTTGTCTTCTATCAATGACGTATTCCGCATTAAAGAATTAATGGTATAATTTTGATTGTACTTAGAATAGTGACTGAAATATAAAAAGCATTTAATAAAGGCTTATTGATTTGTGTACATGGGAAGCACATTAATGAGGACTTAGGCATTACATTCATATATGTATACATGCATTTTTTTTCTGACACAAAGGTTACCTCTAGTGCCCTGAAAATAAATTTCAGCAATTTATTGGCCCTGACTGGTTTGCCCCATTTGGAGGGCCAAACCAGTCAGAAATGCTATGGATTGGATGAATGAGTTTCCCAGTCACAGGAAATGTCCAATGAGAGTTTGTACTCTGCATTATATCTTCCCCATAGGCTACATATATCTATCCCAGAAGATAAGGAATCAAGAGCTTGCTATCCCACATCTAAAAGCTTATGAACTACTGAACGAAGCACATTAGTTCTAGGACATTGTTGAGATTTTTTGTAGTTTGAGTAGGAAAAGTACTGAATTTTCCCACTGACTATGAAATCATGAATCCTAAGTGAAAATAACAGTATCTATCATTTACTACCTGTGTGATATTGGAAATGTCATTAAAAACTTCTGGGCTTCAATTTCTTTATTTATGAGAGGTTTAGATTATCATAATTTGAAGGTCCTTCTATCTCTAAATATGGTTTTTGTGATCTACAAGAAAAAATAAAAATCTAAGTTTTATCAATAGCTCTCTATTTCCAATGTATGGCTTCTTGACCTTCTTTCAAGTTCCAGTTAAAATCTCACCTTCCGCAGAAATCTTACTCAATCCCTCTTAATTCTTGTTCTCCCTTCTGTTTATTTCTTCTTTTGTGTTTATTGACTGATTCTCCAGTTCTAGATCAAAAGATATGGTCTTAAGATCATAGCTCATAGCGCATAATTCATCTATGAATGTTGAGTTGAATTGAATTATAAGAGGAGAAAATTGAGGCTCAGAGGGAGATTAAATGATTTTCCCATGGTCACACATCAAGTAAATGTCTGAGTCAGTACATAATTTGCTTCTCCTAAAAACAGTAACTAGGTTCTTTTCATTAGCTCGCACTATAGTTTTTTGTGGGGAATGGGAATTATTTTTCAGAAATATTTGATGCACTGTCATGTATAAGGGGAAATTTTACCTTGTCCTTTCCAGAGAGAAAGGTAGACAGCCAGAAACATAGACAGAGATAAAGAGAGACAGAAAGAGACAGATGTACAGGTAAGAAGGCTAGCAAAAAGACAGAGAAAAATAGAGAAACAAATAACATGGTCCAATAATAAGAAGCTTCAGAGAAGCAAATTTGGAATTTATATAAAGTAAAATTTCTTTACACAAAAATTTCCTAAAAGTGATATGGGCAGAGTGGAGCAAAGATGGAAGAGAGAAACCAGGAAGTTGACTGAGCTCTGTCCAGTTTTCCATTGGAAAAAAATGTTTAAACATGTCTCCAAATGAATTTTTGGAGGGACAGAACCTGTGAAACAAAGCAGTGTAACAATTTTCCAGCTTAAGATAAATTAGAAGGACTTCAGGAAAGGTCTGTCCCACTTGGGGAAAGGGACAGCGCAGTCCAGCATAGACGGCGTCTGGGCAAGCAATAAAGAAGCTTTTAGTCATGGCACAGATCAGCAACCTAGGCCTGTTGGTCCTGGCTCAGCAGGCTAGTGGCAGAATAAGCTAGCTGTGAGTCCTCCAGCTGCAACACAGAAGGCAAATTGTCAGACCTGGAACCCAGTTAGGAAGAGGTACAACTGGGGCAGGCATCCCCAGAGTACTAGGCAAGCTGCCAGTCTCAGAGGCCCTAGAATAGAAAGTCAGTGACCAAGTCCCAGACCCCCAGCAAAAGAAGCTTGGGAGAGTGCCCCCTGAGCTGCAGGAGCAGTGGTCAACTTTAAAAGTCATGAAATAGTTCAAAAAATTAACAAGAAACAAAAAAGAACCTTGACCATAGAAAGCAACTATGGTGAGAGGGAAGATCTAAACACAAACTCAGAAGAGGATAACATCTTCAAAATGCCTACATGTGAAAACTCAGTGGGGAATATAAAGTGGTCTCAAGACCAAAAAACCTTCTTGGGAGGGCTCAGAAAAGATTTTAAAATTCAAATAAGAGAGGCAGAAGAAAAAAATAGGAACAGAAATGAGGAGTATGCAAGAGATAGTCAATAGCTTTGAAAAGGAAGGACAAAAATTGACTGAAGAAAACAATTCCTTAAAAAATATAATTGGCCAAATGGGAAAAAGAAATCCATTAAAAAAAAAGTCTTTTAAAAATAGAATGGACCAAAAGGAAAAGGAGTTATAAAATCTAACTGAAGAAAACAAGTCCTGAAAAATTAGAATTAGGCAAGTGGAAGCTAATGACTCTATGATAAATCAAGAATAAGTCAAACAAAATCAAAAGAAGAAAAGGTAAAACAGCTAATTGGAAAAACAAATGGCCTTGAAAATAGATCCAGGAGAGATAATTGAAGAATTACTGGACTATCTCAAAACCATGATCAAAAAAGAGCCTGGACAACATCTTTGAAGAAATTAGCAAGGAAAATTGCCCTGATATGCTAGAACCAAAGACTAAATTGGTTATTGAATGAATACATCAATCACCACCTGAAAGAGATTGCAAAATGAAAACTTTAAGGAATATTATAATCAAATTCTGGAATTATCAGGTCAAGGAGAAAATATTGCAAGCAGTCAAAAAGAATCAATTCAAATATCAAGTAGCCACAGTTAGGATTACACAGGATTAGGATTAGTAGCTTCTACATTAAAGTTACTAGAGGACTTTAAATATGATATTCCAGAAGGCAAAGGAGCTTAGATTACAACTAAGAATCAAATATCAAACAAAATTGAGCATAATCTTTCAGAGAAAAGATGGACTTTCAAGGAAATAGGGGACTTTGAAACTTTCCTGATGCAAGGCCCAGAAATGAACAGATAATTTGATCTTCAAATACATACACAAGAGAAGAATAAAAAAGTAAATAGGAAGGAAAAAACACAAGTTATTCAATAAGATTAAACTATTTACATCCCCACATGGGAAGATGATGCTTGTAATTCTTGAGAACTATAACTCTATTAGGACAGTTAGAAGGAATATACAGAGACAGATGTTGTAGATATAAATTGACTTGGATGTGATGATATGAAAAAAATTAAGAGGTAAAAAACCATTGTACTGGGAGATAAGGAAAGAAGGAGGCAAGATAGGGTAAATTTCATCACCTGAAGAAGTGCGAAAGACTTGTTACAGTACAGTGAAAGATGGGGGAGGGGGGTGCTGAGCATTGTTTGAGCTTTTCTCTCATCAGATTCAGCTCAAAGGAGGAATAACATATACATTCAGTTGGGTATAGAAATTTAGTTTACCCTATAGGGAAATAAGAGTGAAAAGGGAAAATAGAAGGGAGAAAGGGTGGATTGAATGGAGAGGAGAGGAAGGAAGGGGAAAGGGACAGCAAAAAGAGGGCAGATTAAGGGAGGTGGTGATAAGAAGTAAAACTCTGATGAGGAGGTTCAGGATGAAAGGAGAGAGACAATTATAAATGGCGAGGGGGATTAGGATGGAGGGAAATACACTTAATAGGCATAAATGGAATGAATTTTCCCATAAAACAGGAGCTGATAGCAGAGTGGATTAAAAGCCATAATCTTACAATATGTTATTTACCAGAAACACATTTGAAGCAGAATGATACATATGAAGTAAATGAAAAAGACTAGAGAGAATATATTATGATTCAAACATAGGGAAAAAAAAAGTTAGAGGTTACAATCCTGATCTTAGAGAAAGCAAAAGCAAAAAAGGTCTAATTAAAAGAGATTAGGAGGGAAAGTATATCCTGCTAAAAGGCACCATAGACCAGGAAGTAATATCAATATAGAATACTTATGTACCAAATTATAGCAGCCTAATTCTTAGAGAAGTGAAGTATGTTACAGAAAAAAAAAAGACAGCAAAACTATACTAGTGGGAGATCTCCCTCTCTCAGAACTACATAGATCTTACCACAGAATAGTCAAAACATAAATTAAGGAGGTGAACAGAAGTTTATAAAAGTTAGATATGATAGATGTCTGGAGAAAATTGGGGATAGAAAGGAATTCTTTTTTCCTCAGCAGTACATGACAACCACACAAACATCAATTATGTGTTAGGATAAAAACCTCATGATTAAATGAAAAAATATTTAATGCAACCCTTTTCAGATCATGCTGCAATAAAAATTACATGTAATAAAGGGTCATGGAAAGTTAGTCTAAAATTAACTAGAAACTAACTAATCTAATCCTGAAGAATAAATGGTTGTAACAACAAATCATAGAAAAAAATCAACAATTCAATCAAAGAGAATAACAATAATGAAACAACATACCAAAATTTGTGAGATGCAGTCAAAGAAGTTCTTAGTTCATATCTCTAAATGCTTGCATGAATAAAATAGAGAAATAGGATATCAATGCATTGGGCATACAACTAAAACAGCTAGAAAAATAACAAATTAAAAATTCCCAATTAATTACAAAATTAGAAATTTTGAAAATCAAAGGAGAGATTAATAAGTTTGAAATCAATAAAACTGACAAAATTTTGGTTAATTTGATTTCAAAAATAAAGAAAGAAGAAAAACAAATTACCAGTATGCGAAACAGGAGATTTCACTAACAGTGAAGAGGTAATTAAAGCAAGAATTAGGATATATCTTGGTAACTGTATGCCAATAAAGCTGACAATCTAAGTGAAATAGATTAATGTTTACAAAAATATAAATTTCCCACATTAACAGAACAGTAAATACAATACTTTAAAAAAAAGCCTTTTGGAAAAAGAGTTTAACAAACCATCAATGAAATCCCTAAGAAAAATTCTCCAGGATCAGATGGAGTTACAAGTGAATTTTAGCAAACATTTAATGGACAATTATTTCCAATATACAACCTATCTGGAGAAATAGGCAAAGAAGGAGTACTATCAAATTCTTTTTATGACACAAACATGATGCTAATACCTAAACCAGGAAAAGTCAAAACAGAGAAGGAAAATTTTGGACCAATTTCCCTAATGAGTACTAATGCAAAACTTTTAAATAAAATATTAGCAAAGAGATTACAGCAATTTTTCACCAGGATAATACATTATGACTTGGTGTGGTTTATACCAGGAATGCAGGACTGACTCAATATTAGAAAAACTGTCAGCATAAGTGACTACATCAATAAACTAACAGAAATTTTATGATTATCTCAATAAATGCAGAAAAACTTTTGACAAAAATACAGCACTCATTCCTATTAAAATACTACAGAGTACAGGAATAAATGAAGTTTTTCTTAAAATGATATTCAGCATCTATCTAAAACCATTAGCAAGCATTATATGTAATGGGGATAAGCTAGGGCAGGGGTGGGAAACCTGGGACCTCTAAGTCCTCAAATGTGGCCCTTTTACTGAATCCACACTTCACAGAACAAATCCTTTTATTAAAGGTCATATGTGGCCTCAAGAACATACATTCCCCACCCCTAAGCCAGAATCTTTCCCAATAAGATCAGAGGTGAAAGAAGAATAACCATTATCACCACTATTACTCACTATTGTATTAGAAATAAATTTAGCAAAAAGAAAAGAAAAAGTCATTGAAGGAATTAGACAACACAATGAAGAAACAAAACTATCACTTTTTGCAAATTATGTAATGGTATACTTAGAGAGTCCTAGAGAATCAACTAAAAATCTGCTTGAATCAATTAACAAGTTTAGGAAAATTGTAGCATACAAAATATACCCACATAAATCATTGCCATTTCTATACGATACCAAAAAATCTCAGGAGAAAGACATAGAAAGAGATATTTCAATTAAGATGATTGTCCACAAAATAAGATATTTGGGAGTCTACCTGCCAAGACAATCCCAGGAACTGTATCAACACAATTAAAAAAAAAACTTTTCACACTGATAAAGTTATATCTAAACAATTGGGAGAATAGAAATTATTCATGGGTAGGCAGAGATGATATACTAAAAAATAACATTTTAATTTAATAAATTTCCCTTTTCAGTGTCATACCAATCAAACTACCAAAATTATTTTATAGATCTAAAAAAAAAATAATAAAATTCATCTGGAAAAACAAAAAGTAAAGAAAATCAAAGGAATTAATGAAAAAACACAAAGGTGGCCTAGCTGTACTAAATATAAAACTATATTATAAAGGAGCAACAATAAAAATATTTGGTACTGGTTGAGAAATAAATGGTGAATCAGTGAAATAGGTTAGGGACACAAGAAATAGTAGCTAATGACTATAGTAATCTACCGTTTGATAAACCCAAAGACTCCATTTTCTGGGATAAGAACTCACTATTTGACAAAAGCTTTTGGGGAAACTAGAAAATAGTATGGTAGAAACTAGGCATAGAGCAGCATCTCACACCAAGATTGTTCCATACCAAGATAAGGTCAAAATGGGTACAGGATTTTGTCATAAAGATTGATACCATAAATACCACAACTTATGGTAACTAACCAATAGCAAGGAATAGTTTACTTGTCAGATCTATGGAGAAGGGAAGAATTTATAACCAAACAAGAGATAGAGAACATAATGCAATGAAAAATGGATAATTTTGCTTACATTAAATTTTAAAAGATTTTGTACAAACAAAGGCAATGTATACAAGATTAAAAGGAAAGCAGAAATCTGGGATATAATTTTTACCACCAGTGTCTTTGATAAAGGCCTCATTTCTAAAATATATAGAGAACTGAGTCTAATTTATAAGAATACAAGTCATTCTCTAATCAATAAATGGTCAAAGGATATGAACAGGCATCTTTCAGATGAAGAAATTAAAGCTATCTATGATCATATAAAAAATGCTCTAAATCACTTCTAATTAGATAAATGAAAATTAAAAGAACTCTGAGGTACCACCTCATACTTACCAGACTGGCTAATATGACAGAAAAGAAAAATGATAGATGTTGGGAAAGATGTAGAAAAATTGGGATACTGATGAATTGTTGGTAGAATTCTGAACCAATCCAATCATTCTGGAGAGCATTTTGGAACTTTGCCAAAAGGGCTATAAAACTGTGTATACTCTTTGAACCAGCAACACCACAGCTGAGAGATAATAAAAATGGGAAAAGGATACACACAAGAAAAAAATATTTATAGTAGCTCTTTTTGTGGTGGCAAAGAACTGGAAATTGAGAGGATTCCTATCAACTGAGGAATGACTGAATAAGTTGTGTTATGTGAATGTGATGAAACACTATTGTTCCATAAGAAATTATCACCAGGCATGTTTCAGAAAAACCTGGAAAGACATGAACCAATGCTGAGTGAAGTGAACAATACCAGGAGAACATTGTACACATTAACAGCAACATTGTGAATTGATCAACTATTATAGACTTTGCTCTTCTAAGCAACACAGTGATCTAAGACAATTCCAAAAGATTCATAATGGAAAATGCTACCCATGTCCTGAGAAAGAACTATGGATTCTGAATGCAGATTGAAACATACAGTTTTCTTTTTTATTTTTTTCTCATGGTTTTCCCCTTTTGTTCTCATTCTTCTTTCCCCAACGTGACTAATGTGGAAATATGTTTAATATGATTGTACATGTATAACATATATCAGATTACTTGCTGTCTTGGTGAGGGGGAGGTGAGGGAGGGAGGAAAGAATTTGGAACTCAAAACCTTATAAAAGTGAATGTTATAAACTCTCTTTACATGTAATTGAAAAAAATAAAATACCAGTAAGTTGGTAGGGGGGAAGTGATATGGACTCTCTGTTCAGAAAGTAATTTCCTCATTGCTAGAGGTCTTTAAATGGAAACTGTAGAGAAATATTTCAAGAAAACTTCATATTTTATGTGAGGGCTGGAGCAGGGAAATTTTGAAGTTTCTTCTCACCTTTGGAATCAATGACTTAATGGGGGGGAGAATAATGATGCAGCAGTAGAGGACAGAGTATGTATTAGTATCAATATGTCTGTCATCAAACATCCATTTTTTTTTTAGCTTAAAGACAATGCCTTCAGAATAGAATAGGATTTGGGGAACAGTAGAAGGGGTGGGAGGAGAATTTGGAGTAAGACTCAGGAGATTACACTTGTTTCTCTGACTTTCTTCTTTCTTTCTCCCATGCATAAGCAAAGTACTCCATAGGGTATGCATCCTTTTAAATTTGCCATCTGTTTACTGTTTATTTTTTGCTTGTCATGTATACCACCACCACATATTCTCAACAGCAAATTATATAAATGGAAAATAGTCTCCATACACAGATTTTATCTTATTACGTTAAATCAACAACAAAAACTCTTCTCTTAGTTTGAGCTGGTAATGGACATTATTAGCTGCAGGCCACTGGAGAGGAGAGAATAAAACAAAGACTTTGATCTCTACAAAGTAAAAACATCTACCTACTGTCATTTTTTTAAACAAATGAGATGAAACAGAGTAAATGTGCTCCTTTTCTCTAATAAGAAGAAAAATGAAATAGAATAGTGGATAATTTCATTGGATTTGTGAGGCTGTCAGCCTGAGATGCCAGTGGTTTTTAGGAAATGAAGAAGAGTTACCTCAATTAGAGTCAGAACATTGAAAACAGCAAGGCAAAGAAAAATGCTACTGTGAATCATGCTTTACTTTGTCATTAACTTTAGTGGGAAATCGGAATAAGTCCTCAAATTGTTTCATATGCTTCTAGAGTCACATTTACTTTCAAGTGTAATATAGTCTTCCTTCTTCATTTAGTGTGGGCATATTGATCTCTGTACTATGAATCTGCACTGCCCTCCCTGAAAGTCATACCAGCCAGAACTTAGAATAAATGGACTGAAAGGTGGAGCTAATAGCACTGTGTTACACAAAATAGTTAAGATGGTGCCCGTTTACCTTAAGAGTGGGAATTGATGACATTCTTTAAAATGGAAGGGGGGAGAGAGGTTAGAGGAGAGACCAAGCAATGAAAAGAAGAACCTACAATGGGAAAATCACAGGGAAATACATCAATTAGACTTGTACTCTAGCTTTGAGCACATCTTGGAGTAACATGTTTGGGTATGAATGACACATTTTCAGACAGGAAAAGTTGTTGTGTTTCTAGAGAACAACTAGTATGATGAGAGAGATTTGAAACCATGTCACAAGTAGGAATGTTTAAGGGAACTAATGTTGTTTAAGATGGAGAAAGGTAGGTTTAGGTGTAGCAAAATAGATTTCTTAAAATATTTAAAGGGCTATCAAGTTTAAAAAAAGATTTAACATTTTTCTGCCCCCTAGGAACATAGCTAGAATTAAGGGATGGACATATGAAAGGCCAATTTTGCTGTTATATGAGGGAAAAACTTTGCAGCAGTTTGAACTACGCAAAAAAAAGAAACACAATAGTCTGCTTTGTGAGTGAGGTTTCTGTTCTAAACCTTCAATTTTGACTGATGATATCTTAGTACAAGAAGTACCTTGGTTTTCACTAGCAAGAGAGGTAGAATGTGCACAAGATAGGACACACAGGTAAGGAAATATGCTGTGGAAAAAGTGAATAAACATAGAAGGAATGGAGAAAAGGTAGACCACACCCCCACTCACCAGAAATGGAAACACCAGGAATTAAGGAAAGAAAAAGAGGAACACAGAGGAAGCACGAAGGAAAACAGAGAGTGGAAAGTTTCTATCCAGATCCGATATATTTTTGCCTGGGTCCTTACTTTATAATGAAGAACAGTCTGAGGTACCTGCTGGAGATAAGATGAAGAAGAGAAAAGCACAGATGTCAGGTTTAAATCTTGGGTCCCAGTCAAGAGTTTCTGAATCTTCATCTAAAGATTGTCCCTACTGGATACTTGTCAGACATTAATTGTATTGTTTACAACGCTTTGCACATTAACTGGAAGAATGACCTTGGGAGCTAAATAAATTGATATGTGCATTTCCTACAATACCCATCTTGGTTCAGAGTGGCCTATCTACTGCCTGGAAACTTTCTAGGTCTTGAAGGATAATTTTGTTATGTAGCTAGGTGGTAGATTTTTAATTAAGTTTTTTTTTTAATTGATTCTATAGAAGAGTAAATACTATATGGCATATTCAAGCATGTTTAGTCTTTTCCAGATTTATTATGCCAAAATCACATGCTTAGAGTTAGGGAAAATATCACAAGTTCAAAGAGCAGGTGGAGTTTTTAAAAGACTTTTTATTTTTCCCAAATTATATGTAAATTTTTCAAAATGTTATGACTTTTGAATTCCAAATTCTCTTCTTCCCTTTCTCTCTTTCCCCTCCTCGAGAAGGTAAGCACTTTGATATAGATTATACATGTGTAGCCATGCAAAACATACTTCCATATTAACAATATTGCCAAAGAAAACACAGACCAAAAATTCAAAAAGAAGAAAAATAAAGAAAGTTTAAAAAGATATCATTTGATACACATTCAGACTCCATCAGTTCTATCTCTGGAGGTGGATAGCATTTTTCATCCTGATTCCCTTGAAATTGTCTTAGATCATTGTATTGCTGTGAATAGCTAATCTAATCATTGTACCATATTGCTATTACTATAAACAATCATTTCCTTGCTCAACTCACTTCAATTTGCATCATTTCTTATGAATCCCCATATCATCTTGCTCATGATTTCTTACGGCAGAGCAGAATTCTGTCACAATCACATACCACAACTTGTTTAGCCATAATCTTATTGATGGGCATCTCTTCAATTTCCAGTTCTTTGCCATCACAAAACATGCTACTATAAATATTTTTGTACATAGAGTATGTATACTTTTCCTTAATTCATGGTATTGCCAGGTCAAAGAGTATACAGTTTTATGGGTTTTTTTGCCCTTAGTTCCAAATTGCTGTCTAATGATTGGATCATTTCACAAGTCCATGAAAAATGAATTGGCGTCCCAATTTTTCTATATTGTCTTCAAAATTTGTAATTATCCTTTTTTCATATTCACCAATCTAATAGGTTGTCCCAGCAATTTTTGTCAAATAGTGATATTTTCCCTAAAAAATTAGATCTTTGGATTTATCAAACACTAGATTATTATGGTCATTTACTGCCATGTACTGTGCATCCAAACTATCCCACTGACCCACCATTCTATTTCTTAACCAGTACCAAATTGTTTTGATTACCTCTTTTAAAACAGTTTGAAAACTAGTATTGCTGAGCCACTTCCCTTAATTTTGCCCCATTGGTTCCCTTAATATTCTGGATCTTTCCTTCTTCCAGATTAATACTGTTACTTTTTCCTAGCTCTATAAAATATTTTTGGTATTTTGATTGGTATGGTACTGAATAAGTAAACTAATTTAGGATGAATTGTCATTCTTATTATTTTGACTCAGCTTACAAATAAGCAATTAATATTTTTCCAATTGTATAGAGCTGACATTGTGTGAAAAGTGTTTTGTAACTGCGTTCCTACAATTCCTGACTTTATCTTGACAGATAAACTTCCAAGTCATTTATATTGTCTACAGTTATTTTAAATGGAATTCATTTCTATGATTCTGTTGGACTTTGATCATATATATAAAACTGATGGTTTGTGTGGATTTATTTTATGACCACTACTTTGATGAAGTTCTTGACTATTTCAACTTTTTTTTGAACTTTCAACTTCTCCTTCCCTTCCCTTCCTTTACTTTCTCTTCTCTTCCCTTCTCTTCTTTGCCATGGTCCTCTTTGGGAACAAAGGACAAGCAACAACAGCTTATTGTTTTAAGGAAAGAAGTCCATTTATTTCTATGCCTTCTTGAGATTTTAATGGCAGGAAGTTTTAGATTTTAGTATAATATTTTCTCCATCTATTGGGATAACTATATGATTTTTGCTGTTTTTTATCAGATCAATTATAATTAGTTTTCCTAATATTGAACTAGTTCTGCATTCCTTGTATAAATCCTACATAGTCATAGTGTATGATCTTTGTGATATATTGCTGTAATGTCCTTGCTAGCATTTCATATAAAATTTTTGTGTCAATACTCATTAGGGGTCAAGATGGCAGCGTAGAAGCAGGAGAACTCTGCAGCTCCCCCCATAACCACCTCAAATACCTATAAAATATGACTTAAACAAATTTTAGAGCTCCAGAATCCACAAAATTACAGAAAAACACATCTCCCGCTGAAGGCAGCCCAACAGGCAGACAGGAGGACGTCATCATAGAGTGCCGGGAGCCAAAACCAGCTGGCCCTGAAATTGCAGCTTGGCCCCCTGGGGCAGCCAGGACGAGCCACAGCTGGAGCACTTGGAAGAGCGGATCACTGGCAGCTGTGGCAGTTTCCAGAATTATCAACCCATAATAACCAAGGACAAAGTGAAAGGTCAGTGGAACTTGGCTAAATTTTGGGGAGTCCAGCTGCCTGCCCCCAGAGCAAGAGAGCAGCAGAAGCAGCAGCCCTGCAGCAGTCTCCACATGGTTGCTTCAGAGCTTGTGGCCTGCAGATTGCAGGGGGGGGGGCACACAATCATTCAGAGGCTAAGTGATCATGCCTTAACCTTTCTGGATCAGGATCATGGTCTTTGGTGGTGGTCTTGAGCTGTATGACCAGTGAGCCAAAGCTAGTGGGGGCTGCAGAGAGGGTGGCCTCCTAATAGCTCTGGGAGCTGTGAAAACCCCAGCAATTTGGGACAAAGCTCTCCCCCTGGGAAGCAGAGATCTACTGTGGCTCAAAAATCAAGTTAATTGACGGCAACATGAGCAGGCAAAGGAAGCAAACCAAGCTCAGCAATCCTTTTTTGGGGGACAAAAAGGATCAAAACATGGAGTGGGAGGAAGACAACACAGTCAGAACTTCCACACCAAAAGCTTCCAAGAAAAATATAAACTGGTTACAAATGATAGAGGAGCGTAAGAAGGATTTTGAAAACCAAATAAGAGAAGTAGGGGGTTGTTAGAAGCTCACACTTCTGTAAAGAGACAGGGACAAAGTAGAGAATGGAATAAGGGGTGGAGGCAAGATAGTAAGGAGGGAAATATAGTCAATCTTTCACAATATATCCGTTGTGGAGATGTTCTGTGTAACTACACATGTACAGCATGTATTGAACTGCTGCTTGTCTTTCCAGTGGGGTTGGGTGATGAAGAAGGAAGGGAAAGAATCTAGAATATACACATACATATTTGGGGAGGGAGTATACAGTGGGATCACTGTTTTGGGTTGGTGGGTAGAGGAAAGATGGGGAGAAAATTTGTACCTCAAAATCTTGCAGAAATGAATATTATAAACTAAAAATAAACAAAAGTTAATTAACAAAATAAATAAAATAAATAAAATTTTAAAAATATTCATTAGGAAAACTGGTCTATAGTTTTCCTTCTCTCATTTGGTTCTTCCTGGTTTAGGTTTCAGCACTATATTAATGTCATGGAAGGAATTTGGTAGAACTTCTTGTTTGCCCGTTTTTCCAAATAGCTTACATAATATTTGAATTAATTGTTCTTTAAATTTTTGGTAAAATTCACTTAAGAATCCACTTGATTTGGGTTTCTTTTTTTTGTGAAGGGAACTCATTAATGGCATCTTGTGTTCCTTTTTTTTAAGAAAAGGTTAGTTAGGTATTTTATTTCTTCTTCTGTTCATGTGGACAATTTATGTATTTTCTTAAAATATCCATTTCACTTAGGTTTTTAGATTTATTGGTATATAATAATGTTAAATAGCTTCTAATTGTTCTATAAATTTCATCTTCATTAATGTTTCATTAATTTTTTTCATACTGGTAAATTGGTTTACTTTTTTTTAACCAAGCAATGATTTGTCTATGGTCTGGTTTTGTTCTTTTTTTTTCAAAAAAGCTTCTACTTTTGTTTATTATTTCTATGAGTTTTTATTGAATTTAATTTTATTGTATTATATTCTTAAAAGGACTTTTTGATTTTTCAGTTTTTTCATTTGACTATCAGGTTTTCATGTCCTAGAAGATCCTGAATTTCCTTTGCATTTCTTTCATTAATTTCCTTGATAGCCTTCATCTTTTGTTCTTCCAGATGAAGTTTTTTTTGTTGTTTTTTTTTCTACCTCTATAAAATAATTTCTTGTAGTATAATTGGTATGGAACTGAATAAGTAAATTAATTTAGGTAGAATTGTAATTGTTATTATATTACCTGGGCCTACTCATGAAAAATTGATATTTTTCCAATTGTTTAGATCTGAATTTGTGTGAAAAAATGTTTTGTGAATGTGTTCACATAGTTCCTCAGTTTGTCTTGGCAGGTAGACTCTAAATATCTTATATTGTCCACAATTATTTTAAATGGAATTTCTCTTTCTATTGCTTGCTGTTGGGCTTTGTTGGTCATATATAGAAATGCCAATGATTTATATGAGTTTATTATATATCCGGCATCTTTGTTGAAGTTGTTATTTATTACAAGTATGTTTTTTTAGTTGATTCTCTAGGATTCTCTAAGTTTACCATCATACTGTGTGCAAAAAGTGATTCCTTTATTTCCTCATTGCCTAGTCTAATTCCTTCCATTTCTTTTTCTTCTCTTATAGCATAAGTTAACATTTATAATACAATATTTGATAATGACCATCCTTATTTCACCACTGATATTATTGGGAAAGTTTCTATCTTATTGGCATTACAGATGATGCTTGCTGAATTACATGTAGATAGATAGATAGATAGATAGATAGATAGATAGATAGATAGTTACATATAGATGCAGATACAGATATAGATCCACACATAATATTGAGGAAAACTGCATTAATTCCTGTGTTCTCTAGTGTTTTTAAAAGTAATGGGCATTGTGTTTGGTCAATTGCTTTTTCTGCACCTATTAAGATAATCATATGATTTCTTTTAATTTTGTTATTGATATGGTCAAATATGCAGACAGTTTTCCTCATATTGAACCAATCTTGTATTCCTGGTATAAATCCCACTTGGAAATGGTGTATTATCCTCATGAGGAATTGTTGTAACCTCTTTCCTAATATTTTATTTAAAATTTTGTGTCAATATTTCTTAGGAAAATTGCTCTATAATTTTCTTTCTCTGTTTTGACTCTTCCTGCTTTAGGTATCAGCACCATATTTGTGTCATAAAAGGAATTTGGTAGTATTCCTTCTTTGACGATTTTTACAAATAGTTTATATAGCATTGGAATTATTTGTTTTTAAATGTTTGGTAGAATTCACTTGTAAATCCCTATGACCTGGAGATTTTTTTCTTAGGGAATCCATTGATGGCTTGTTCAATTATCTTCTTTCTAAAACTGGATAATTTAAGTATTTTCTTTTCAATTAAATTGGGAAATTTATATATTTTTTTGTAAATATTCATCCATTTTACTTAGATTGTCATCTTTTTTGGAGTACAGTTGCCAAAAGAGATCCCAATTACTGCTTTAATTTCCTCTTCATGGGTGGCTAGTATAATCTTTTTATTTTTGATACTGATGGCTGATTTTATTCTTTCTTATGTTAAATCTATTTAACCAAAGGTTTAACTGTTTTATTTGCTTTTTCATAAAATCAACTCTTAGTTTTATTTATTAATTCAGTAGCTACTTTAAATTTTATTAATATCTTCTTTGACTTTCATGATTTCTAATTTGGTATTTAATTGGTGATTTTAAATTTGTTATTTTTATAGCTTTTTTAGTTGCATGCCCAATTCATTGATCTCTTTCTCAGCTTTGTTCATGTAAGCGTTTAGAGAGATAAAATTTCCCCTAAGAACTGCTTTGCGTGCATCTCATAAGTTTGGTATGTAGTCTCCTTATTGTAATTCTCTTTGATGAAATTATTGATTGTTTCTGTTATTTGTTGTTTTAAGCACTCTTTCTTTAGTATTAGATCATTTAGTTTTTAACTACTTTTATTCTGTCTTGCCGTGGCCCTTCAGTGCATATAATTCATATTGCAGCATGATCTGAAAAGGATGTATTTAATATTTCTGCCTTTCTGCATTTGGTTGTGACATTTTTATACCCTAATGCATAATCAATTTTTCTGTAGGTGCCAGTTACCACTGAGAAAAAAGGATATTTCTTTCTGTCCCCATTTGAGTTTCTCTGGAGGTCAATCATATAACTTTTCTAAAATTCTATTCACCTCTTTAATTTCTTTCTTGATTATTTTGTCATTAGATCTACCTAATTGTGAGAGGAGAAGGTTGAGGTCCTCAATTAGTATAATTTTGCTTTCCACTTCTTCCTGTAACTCACCTAATTTCTCCTCTAAGAATTTCAATGCTATACTACTTGGTGCACATATGGGTAGCACTGATATTACTTCATTGTCTACAGTACCTTTTTAGAAAGTTGTAGTTTCCTTCCTTATCTCCTTTCATTAGATCTATTTTTCCATTTGCTTTGTCTGAGATAAGGATCGCTATCCCTGCTTTTTTTTTTTAATTCAGCTGAAACAAATATATTTTTTCTTAAGCCTTTTTCCTTTACTTTGTATGTATCTCTTTGCTTCAAATGTCTTTCCTGGTAAAAACAAGTTGTAGGATTCTGGTTTTTAATGCACACTGCTATCTGCTTCAATTTTATGGGAAATTTCATCTGATTCACATTCACAGTTACATTTACTGTATATCTCTCTCCATCCAACCTCCCCTCCCCAGTTTATAATTTTCTCTCTCCTTTCATCCTCTACTTCCTAAGCAGAATTTTGCTTCTGACCACCTTCTCCTTCAATCTGCCCTCCCTTCTATCAGCCCTGTGCCTCCCACCTTATTTTTCCTCTTTCTCTTACTATTTCACTATCAGGTAAAGTACATTTCTACACCCAACTGACTGTGTGTGTTATTTGGTCTTAGAGGCAAATCTGATGGTAGAAAGGTTCAAACAATTCTCATCCCATCCCTTTTCCTCTCTACTTTAATAGGTCTTTTGTACCTTTTCATTTGGTGTAATTTACCGTATTCTGCCTCTCACTTTCCTCTTTTCCCAGTACAATACTTTTTTTTACCCCTTGATTTTTTTTTATATCATCACATCAGTCAACTTTTACCCACAACATCCATCTATGTATGCTCCTTCTAATTGCTTTAATAGAAATACAGTTTGCAAAAGTTACAAGTGTCATCTTCCTACATATGGAAAACAGTTTAATTCTTATTGAATAACATTTTTTTCATTCCTATTTACCTTTTTGTGCTTCTCTTGTATCTTTTTTTTGAAATTTATTTATTTACTTTTAGTTTAAAACATTCAGTTCCACAATCTCTTGAGTTCCAAATTTTCTCTCCATCCCTCGCCTCCCTGCCCCCCCATTCCACCATGAAGGCATTCAATCAAATATAGGATCTACGAATACCTTCACATTACACATTTGTCAGGTTGTAAAGAAGAATTATAACCAATGGAGTGAACAACGAGAAGGAAGAAACAAAACAACACACAAAAAAAGAGAGAGCAAGTAGATTGCTTCAGGCTGCATTCAGAATCTGTAGTTCTCTGGATGTGAATATCTCTTTCTATCATGAGTCTTTTGGAGTCATCTAATAACCTTGCATTTCTGAGAGGATCCCAGTCTATCTAAGTGAGTCATCACACATACATTGTGTCTGTAATTGTGTACAAATTTCTCCTAGTTCTGCTCTTCTCACTGAAGATCAGTCTATATGAGTCTCTCTAGGTTATTATGAAGTCTGTTCCATTTCTTATAGCACAATAGTATTCCATTGCATTCATATACCACAACTTGTTAAGCCATTCCTCAATTGATGGACATCCACTTAATTTCCAATTCTTTGCCACCACAAAAAGAGCTGCTATAAATATTTTTGTATATACAGGTCCCTTTCCCACTTCTATAATCTCTTTGGGATACAACCCTAGAAGTGGTATTGCTGGGTCAAAGGATATGCACTTATTTATAGCCCTTTAAGCATGGTTCAAGATTGCTCTCTATAATGGTTTAATCATTTCACAACTCCACCAACAATACACTAGTGTTTGAATTTTTCTGCATCCACTCCAGCATTTATCATTTTCCGGTTTTGGCATCTTAGCCAATCTGACTGGTGAGATGTGGGACTTCAGAGTTGTTTTGATTTGAATTTGTCTAATCAATGGTGATTTAGAGCAGATGCTTATAGATATCTTTATTTTCTTTTTCTGAAAACTGTCTGTTCATATCCTTTGACCATTTATTAATTAGAGAATGACTTATATTCTCATAATTTTGACTCAATTTTCAGAATATTTTAGAAATGAAGCCTTTATTGGAGATTCTGGTCATAAAAATTATTTCCCAATTTTCTACTTTCTTCTTAATCTTGATTACATTGCTGTTATTTATACAGAAACTTTTCAATTTAATGTATTCAAAATTATCCATTTTGTGTTTCACAATACTCTCTAACTCTTGTTTGGTCATAAAATCTTCCCCTCTCCATAAATCTGACAGTTAAACAATTCCTTGCTCTCCCAGATTGCTTACAGTATCAGCCTTTATACCTAGATTGTGCATGCATTTACACTTGTTTTTGGTATACAGTATAAGATATTAGTCTATATCCAGTTTCTGCCATACTATGTTCCAGTTTTCCCAGTAGTTTTTTTCAAATAGTGAGTTCTTATCACAAAAACTAGGGTCTTTGGGTTTATCAAACAGTAGATTACTACGGTCATTGCTGCGATTTCTCATGTACCTAATCTATTCCACTGATCCAGTATTCTATTCCTCACCTAGTACCAAGTAATTTTCATGACAGCTGCTTATTAAAATCTGGTATGGCTACGCCACCTTTCCTCACATTTCTTTTCATAAATTCCCTTGATATTCCAGACATTTTGTTCTTTGAAATGAATTTGTTTACAATGTTTTCTAGCTCTGTAAAGTAATTTTTTTGGTGTATTGATTGGTATGGCACTAAATTTAATTTAGGTAAAATTGTCATTTTTATTATATTAGCTAAACCTAGCAATGAGCAGCTGGCATTTTTTTCCAATTAGTTAGATATGATTTTATTTGTGTGAAAAGTGTTTTGTAATTGCGTTCATATAGGTCCTGGGTTAGTTTTGGTGGGTAGATACTGCAATATTTAATAATGCATATAGTAACTTTAAATGGAATTTCTATTTCTATCTCTTGCTTTTGGAATGCTGATGATTTATGTGGGTTTATTTTATATCCTTCAACTTTGCCAAATTTATTTATTGTCTCAAGTAGTTTTTTACTGGATTCCCTAGGATTCTCTAAGTAGATCATCATACCATCTGCAATGAGTGATACCTTAGTGTCTTCTTTGCCTAACTTGATTCCTTCAATTTCTTTTTCTTCTCTTATTGCTACTACTAACCTTTCTAGTACCAGATTGTTTCACCCTTGTTTCACCCCTGATCTTATTGGAAATGCTTCTAACTTATCCCCATTACACATAATACCTCCTCATGGTTTTAGATAGATACTACTTGTTATTTTAGGGAAGACTCTATTTATTCCTATACTTTCTATTGTTTTTAATAGGAATGGATGTTGCATTTTGTCAAAAGCCTTTTCTGCGTACATTGAGTTAATCATACGGTTTCTGCTAGTTTTATTATTGATATTAGCAATTATACTGATAGTTTTCCTAATATTAAACCATCCTTGCATTCCCGGAACAAATCCTACCTGATCAAAGTATATTATTCTCATGATAAGTTGCAGTAGTCTTTTTGCTAATATTTTATTCAAAATTTTTGCATCTATATTCATGAGGAAAATTGGTCTATAATTTTCTTTCTCCATTTTGTCTCTTCCCAATTTAGGTATCAGTACCATATTTGTGTCATAGAAAGAATTTAGTAGGATGCCTTCTCCAGTTTTTCCAAATAGTTTGTAAAGTATTAGAATCAATTGTACTTTACATGTTTGATAGAATTCACTAGTAAATCCACCCTGGAGATTTTTTCCTAGGGAGTTAATCGATGGCTTGTTAAATTTATTTTTCTGAGATGGGATTATTTAAGTAATTTACTTCCTTTTCAGTTAATCCAGGCAACTTATATTTTTGTAAATATTCATCCATTTTACTAAGATTGTCAAATTTATAGACATGAAATTTGGCAAAGTAATCCCTAATTTTTTTTTAATTTCCTCTTCATTGGAGGTAGAATCACCCATTTCATTTTTGATACTTGTAATTTGGTTTTCTTCTTTTTTTTTTATCATATTGACTAAAGGTCTATCAATTTTATTGTGTTTTTTTTCCCATAAAACCAGCTCTTTGTTTTATTTATTAATTCAATACTTTCCTTAATTTCAGTTGTATTAATTTCTCCTTTGGTTTTCATTATTTCTAATTTAGTATTTAATTGGGGATTTTCAATTTGTTCTTTTTCTAGGTTTTTCAGTTTCATGTCCAATTTATTGAACTCCCTTTTCTCTAATTTATTCATGTATGCAAACTTCCCCTAATAACTGCTTTTGCTACATCCCACAAGTTTTGGTCTGTTGTCTCATTATTGTCATTCTCTTGAATGAAGTTACTGATTGTTTCTAAAATTTTTTTGTTTGACTCATTGCTTCTCTTGTATCTTGTATCTTGAATTTGAAGTTTCATTTTTCTGTTCAGTGCTGCTCTTTTTATGAGGAAGTTTCAAGGCCCCCATTTCATTGAATGTCCATCATTTTGCCTGGCAGATTATGCTCAATTATTCTATTATAAAAATTCATTTTTAAAATGTCGGTTCTAAATTTTCTCCCTTCTTCCCTCTCCACATCCCCTCATTCATAATGCATGCAATTTGTTGATTTATACATGTGTAGTGATGAAAAATATATCTATAATTCATGTTGTGAAAGAAAACATAGCCCAAAAGAGTCAAGAAAAATAGTTTATATTTATATATATATAAAATTTATATTTCTATTATATGTACATACATATACATATATTATACATATACATATATATATATGTATATATATTTGCTTCAATCTGTATTTAGACACTATTAGGTCTTACTCTGGGTAGGGATAGTATATTTCTTAATAAGTCTTTCACAGTTATCTCAGATCATTTTATTTTTGAGAAGTACTAAGTAATTCACAAATTATCATCTTACGCTATTGCTATTACTTTGTACACAGTACATTTCACTAGTGTGCTAATGTTCCTTTTTGTCTTGGGAGTATGATTCAGAACTGTATTTGGGAAATTAAACAAGGTCCTTTACCCATTACCAACAATGTGTTTCATATCATCTGCTTCTGATCATTTGTTTAACCTCCCTTCCATTTGTGGACTGAGAACTCCAGAAACTACTGCTCCACAGATGCAGATACAGCCAATGGATGGCCCACATTGCCTACACTGCACTCCTGAGACTGACCACCTCTCCAAGGAGGGAGATTTTTTTTTTCTGACCTCTAATATTTTCTTGTGCTGGAATATTGTTTCACCTTGTCCTTCTGTTGGTTCTGCAGAATTCTCCAGAATTAGCTTTGAGGCATTTTTTAAAAAATGTTGTGCATGGTAATTTGGAAGAGTTCAAGTGAGTTGCTGTTACTCTGTGAACTTGCCTCCTCCCTTCCGCAAGAGATGAATTTTTAAAATATGATGGGTGCTTATAGTGGATTCTAAACAAATCTTCGGTGGTCCATACCCTCTAAAATGATTCAGTGTGGATACACACAGAAAGTTGTGAAGCTGGGGAAACAGTTCCCCACTTTCTTAGAGCCATGGATAGATTCATATTTCACCAACACTTTTGGCCATGGGTTGAAGTGCTACATTTCCCAAGTTGTGGATGGGATTCCCAATATCCTTTTGCAGAAATAAGGTCAGATTTATTCTTAACACTTCCACTTATATTTAAATTTCACTGGAAGCATTAAAGCATGAATTTGAATGATATTTTTTTCAGGAATAGGATAGACAGTCCCTCAGGTGTTGGACTAAATAACCATGGTGGAAATTCCATGATTCTATGATGAAAAAAGAAATAATATTGTGTCATTGAGTGTCTCAGCTGAAAAGAATCTTCTGAAAGAATTTAGTCTAATCAATGCATGTTATATATCAAGGAACTAAGACAGAAAGGGGTCAAATGATCTCCCCTATCATCATAAACTTAAATGTTGGCCATGTGACTTGAACCCATATATTCTAGCTCCTGGTCAAATCATTTTCCCATCATATCTTGTGGGCTCTCTAATATAGAACTTGATCACAAACAGGATTAAGAGTGAAATCTTCCAAAACTTTAGGAGTAATGCTTAGAAATTTTATGCTACCTCCTCTTACATCACAATTAAAGACCAAGATAAATGCTGGCTTCCATAACTGTGTAATACACAACATTTGTCTTTGTATTTGTATGTATTAGTTTAATATCCTATCAGTTTCATCTTAGAAATTTGTGGGCAAAACCAAGATGGTGGAGTAGAAACACCACTTCCACACTGCTCTGGCTTCTGTCTCTTCCAATACATGTAAAACAATGACTCTAAACAAACTTTAGAGCTACAGAACCCACAAAGTGACAGAGAGAAACAAATCTTCCACTGAAGGGAGCTGGCAGGCCAGCAGGAAGGGTCCGTTACAGCATGCTGGGAACCAAGTGCAGTCCTGTCTGAGCTGTGCTTTTAGCTGCAGGGAAGCCCCAATGAGCAGCGGCTAGAACAGACTTCATAAGAGTAAATTACCAGCAGCCATAGTGTTTCCAGACTTCTCAATCAATAAATGCAAAGACAAAGTAAAAGGTCAGTGTAGAACTTGACTGGTCCAAGGGAGGAGAGAAGAGTATGGTCCAGCTGCTACCCCCAGAGCAAGAAGCATGGAGGTGTGATGCCTGCAGCTGCTGCTGTGTGGCTGCTTCAGACCTCCTGGCCTGCAGATTATAGGAGGTGGGGGGAAAGCAACCATTCAGAGGATAATTGTCCTTTCTTTGACCTGCTTATATCCAGATCACGATCTTGGGTGATAGTACAGATCCATGTGACCAGAGACAGTGTGTGGGGGCAATAGAGAGGGCACCTATCTAATAGTTCTGGCAGCTGCAAAAACCCCAGTGATTTGGGACATAGCTCTCTCCATTCTGGAAGCAAAATTTTACCTAGGCAAAGACCTCAGAAGTCAAGTAATTGGCTGCCAATATTGGCAAAGAGAGGAAGCACAAACACACAATAGAATCCTTTTTTGGGACAAAAAGGATCAAGGCATGGAGCAGGAAGAAGACATTGAAGTCAGAACTCCTGCATCAAAAGCCTCCAAGAAAAACATGAATTGGTTACAGGCCATGGAGGAGCTCAAGAAGGATTTTGAAAATCAAGTAAGAAAAGTGGAGGAAAAATTGGGAAGAGAAATGAGAATGACACAAGAAAATCTTGAAAAGTGAATCAACAGTCTGCTAAAGGAGACTCAAAAATACACTGAAGAAAATAACATCTTAAAAAATAGACTAACTCAGTGGCAAAAGAGGCTCAAAAAGCCAATGAGGAGGAGAATGGCTTAAAAAGCCAAATTGCACAGATGGAAAAGGAATTTCAAAAACACACTGAAGAAAATAACTCCTTCAAAATTAGATTGGAGTAATTGGAAGCTAATGACTTTATGAGAAAGTGACATACTATAAAACAGATAGAAACAAATGAAAAAATAGAAGACAATGTGTATCAGCAATGCAGTATTCACAATGCCTACAGTAACTATAAATATGCTGATATAGTTATTAATCACAAAATGGAATAGGCTCTCTACATAAGAAATATAGATAGTGCATTCATTTAAATACCAGAAGACTGAGTCCCAAAACCAGAAAGTCAAAGCCAACCCAGTAGTGATGAA
>CM053581.1:104941294-104971490 GCA_028627135.1 Pseudochirops cupreus | reverse complement strand
TTAACCCTGGGCAAATCATTTCACCTCTGTCTGCCTTAGTTTCTTCAAACGTAAATTCAGATATTTATAGTACTTACCTCCCAGGGTTATGGTAAGGATCAATCAAGATAGTCTTTGCAAAGTATTCAGCATAGTGCCTGTCACACAATCGGTAAGTAATAAATGCTTGTTTCCTCCCTTTCTTTCTTCTAAGAGGAAGCATCTCTTCATCTTCCAAGGAATGATGATCTAAAGCAATCCAAGTGAGTAATTATATGACTTTGACCTCTTTTGCTTGACCCCTTTTCCTCCTACCATCCATGTGCCTCTGCTTCCTTCTCCATGATTCCTTCAGTAATTTCATAGGCATGGCTGTGAATGCAAACATGTTAGCCCACTGATATTTCCATGGAATGGTTCTAGGTATCTCCAATGGTCTCTTGCACCTCAGTTAGATGCCTTCATGTTCTATTATTGCAACCACATCCTGAGAATAAGAAAAAGTAGCATAGCAATAGCTAATACCAGAAATAATCTTTTGATCTCCTCTTCTTTCTATAAATTACATTACTTGATGATCTCATCAACTCTCAAGGATTCAACTAATATATCTATGTCTATGGTTCTTAGATCAGCTCTAAACTCTCTGCTGACATCTAATCTCTCATCTCTGGCTTCCTACTAACTTCTCAAAGTAGATGCTCTGTAGACATGTCTAAAACAGAATTTATTATTTTTCTCCAAAAACCTTCCCCTTTCCAAACATCCCTATTAGTGTGTTGGACAGCTCCAATCTTCCAGCCTCCCAGATCACAACCTAGGTGTCATCCTTAATTTCTATCTCTCATGACTCATAATCAATTTGCTGCGAAAGCCTGCTGTTTGCACCTTTGCAATGTCTCTTTCCCTAAAAATCAAATAGTCACCTGTAACATAATTAATTTAGCATGTACTTAGTACTTTAGCATGTATTTAGTAACTAAGGGCTAAGTACTTCTGTGAAAGAGGCAGAGGGTGTGTACTCCGTCTCTTGTGTGAAAGAGACAGAGGGTGTCAACTCTGTCTCCTGTTGCTGACATGACAGGAGGGGGGTTGGCTGAAATAGGAGGCTAGTGTGTGTATATAAGAAGAATTCCAGAGACAGAGGATGAGAATCAAGAATTTTCCTCCTGGCCAGCTCCTGGTGGAGGAAGAATAGTGGAGACTGAAGCCAACTGAGAGAGAGAGAGAAAGAGTGAGAAAGAGAAAGAGAGAGAGAAAGAGAGAGAGAAAGAGAGAGAGAGAGAGAGAGTTCCTCTCCCAGCATCTGGAAGCTGACTGAGAACTGGGTTAGAGTCTTTCTTGAGACCAGAATCTGGTGAAAACTAGGCTGAAGTTGCTGCCTCCTGGAAGGCTGAAATTCCTTCTGGGTCCTAGGCCCAACCAAACTGCTAGAGGACTGAAGAAGCATGACCAGGATAAGGCTTTTTTTGTCTGTGGCTTGGTTGATCCTTGAGTCCCCAGCAACAGAAGTTGTGAAGGGTTTGAGATGTGCTGGACCCTGTGAACTTCAGTATGTAACAAGAACTGCCTGGAGGACTGGAAGAGAACCTGGGAGCTGTCTGCCTCTGAATCCAGGTGACTGTTTGGTGGATTCAGGTAGGAGCTGGAACCATGGAAGGGGATCCAGGGAATCTGAGAGACCACCCTGAGTCAAGGTGAAGAAAAGACCTCTCCTTGGACATTGAACATGTGATAAAATTAAAGTTTACTAGACACCAAGGGGTGAAGGGTTTGTGTAATTTTCTAATGATTGATTTAGTGATTAATGATACTTAGTGACTGACTGCTAGATAAGTGACTGATTAATTTAATCTATGATTGCCCCATGAGTGGAAGACTGATTACTATATTGTGAAATGAATGAATGATTAAGTAAGGAGGGTTTCCCCCCTTAGGGAAATGAGATGGTTATTCTTTTCTTCTTTGTTCTAAATATTGTGGCCACTGTAATGAAAACTATGTGGTCATTCTAATGTTAAGCTCTTGTGAACCCTATATTGGGATTTTCTGTGGTATGATGGAATGCTTTGAATATTATATTATGATTTCTTGTGAATGTTTGCCTTGATGTATAATGGAATAAATGGAGTGTTCCCTACATTGTATAATCAGAACCTTAAAAACTGTTCACAGTAGCATTATTTTGGGAAGCTGCTCATGCATGGCATTACATCACCCCACCTCTCCAACTCAAAAACTCTAATGATTCCCTTTCACCTTTAGGATCAAATATAAAATCCTCTCTTGGGCATTCAAAATCCTTCATAATCAGCTTCTCTTTCCCTATTACTGTCTTCTTACACTACTCTTCTGAGATCCAGTAACATAGCTTCTTTAGTCTTGCTAGAACAGGACACTCTCATCTACCAACTATGAATTTCTGTTGACTGTCTCCCATACCAGGAATGTTCTTCTTCCTCATTTATGTATCTGAACTTCCTTGGTTTCCTTCAAGTCACAAGTAAAATCTTACCATCTACAGGAAACTTTTCCCAATCCCTCGTAATTCTTATCCTTTTGTTGATGACTTCATATTTAAATGTATATAATTTATTTGTACATAGTTGTCTGCATGTTGTCTCCTCATTGGGTTGTGAGTTCCTTGAGGTCAGGGACTATGTTTTGCCTTTCTTTGTATTCCCAGGGATTAGCTTAGTGTCTGGCATATCAAAGATATTTAATAAATATTTATTAACTCTCTAACCCTTGGTAATAACTTTTTTCTCCCTTAGACATAATATAATTCTTTGTATCCACAAAGGGTCCTTAACCTGGGCCTGAGATTTTTTTTTAAGTTTTTACTACTTTATTTTAAAATAAATATTTCACTTTGCAATGCTATATATTTTATTTTGTACATTTAAAAATAATATTCTACAAGGGAAGTTGTCGGCTTCACCATATTGCTAAAGGGGTCCATTACACACACACACATGTGCACACATACACATTTAAGAATCCATGTTCTCTACTTCTCTGATGCATATATTAAGTAACAGTACATATTAAAGTTGACTATATCTATTCCTTATTTACCTATTAGATTATAAACTCCATAAATTCAGAGAATACGTCTTGTCTAAAATTTGAATCTACTCCAATGCCTAGCAGATTGCTGTGCACAACCCACCCAATGTGCTTAATGAACATATTGAATCCAATTTCTATGTTATACATAAGTATGTACATTGAAACATAAGGTGCCTGTGGTTAAGGGCCAGTATCCTTTTAAATTAGGGCTCTTAAAAGGTAATAAATACTAGGGTGCTTAGCAGTTTATACCCCACCAAATAAATATATGATTTATTTAGTAGAAATTTATACCTAGAAAATACATGAACCTTTTTTTTATTTCTATAAATTAATGTAATTCTCTAGCACACAAGCATTCTTGCCAAGTTGGTAGAACCAAATGGAAGATGTCTTAGCATTGGCCAAGTTACTCACTAACTCACTAGAGAAAAGCCAAGGAGTTAAGAAGAATGGTGGCATTTGAATATCTCTTCACCTGGAAGAAAGAACAAGAGAAGTAACCAAGTAACTAGCATGTAAAATACATAATACTTTTGAGTCAGGAATACTTGAATTTGAATCTTGGCTTTGATCTTTCACAGCTGAGTGGCCCTGGGCAACATTTAAACCTCACCTTCAATTTTCTCTTCTGTAAAATGGGGATAATAATACCACTTTCCTCACAGAGTTACCACATCCAAATGATGAAATGTTTTAAGGTGGCCTAGTCAAGTCACATGCTACAGTATCCATCTCTGATCTGCCACTTACATGAAAACTGGAAGCAAATCCATCCCTTCCATATTCCAAGCTTGTTACCAGATCTAAGGGTCAGTGGAGTTGACCATCCTTTTAAGGGGCTCATCATTTTTTAAATAAAGGAGGAGCAAATTTATTCATAACAAGAAATACACTGTTTCAATTTATTTAGATAACATGATGCTGCCCACTTTTCCAAGATATATTGCAATGTGCAATAAGTGAATTAGGATGCCACCTATATCAAAACCTTAGTCCAGTCCAAATAGCTACAGGGTAACTTTATGCTAAAGGTATGTTGCCAAAAGATTGTCTAAGCAATGAGACTGCTATATATTTGAAACAAAACAAAAATAGCCACTAATAATATTGAATCATGATTCATAGGATTTGGGATTGAGAGACAGGAGGGACCTTAATAGTCACCTAAATGAACTGTCTCTTAGAAAATACTTAATAAATTTTCGTTGTCTGAAAAACTGAGACCCAGCAAGTTGTAGTAACTCACTTCAGATGATACAAGTATTAAGGGGCAGATTCAAGATTCAAACCCAAGTCCCCTGACTCCCATCTCCAGCTGTCTTTCCACTGTGTAACACTGTCTCTAGTTATTTTTAATGTTGTAATTTATTGATTAAAGAAATACTTAAGTACTTATTATGTGCCAAAATATACAATAGGATAATACAAAAATTGAGACACATATTACCCTTTCTCAATGAGTTTATGGGGCAGATAACAATGCACATGGCTACAAAGAAAACAGACAAGATTGCATGAAAGATACAGATAAAATGCCAAAGAATTTAGAGGGAAGAAGGGGATTGAATTGATATATTTGGTCCAAAGCATTTGTGGACAAGTCAGAATTTCACTATGGTCTTAAAGACTGGGAAGGATTTTAACAGATGGAAATTATGTGGAAATGTAGGTTGTAGAACTTTCCAGGCAAAGGTAAATATATGAAAAATGAATTGAAATTTAAAAGTCTTTTTCATGTGTTCAGAAGAGGTAGATATCATGGAATCACAGAGGATATGAATAGCTATAGGGATAGTAATAAGTACTGGACCTAGGACTACATTAGTATATGGAACTCCCAGAAAAGGAAACTCCTTCTACCAGAGTAGACTAGTACAAACTCTGAAAATTGCATACTTTCAGAGTTGCTTAGCATTGTGAGGTTAAGTGATGTTCTCAGGGTCACACGGTCATTGAATGTTTAAGGTAGGATTTAAGACAGTCTTCCTGGCACCAAGAACAGATTCCTACTCACTGTTTCATCCTGGATATAGCATGAGTCCATACTTACATTATACTCAGCGTTCTAAAAATCAATTCATATAATTCCATTTAATCTTCACAAGGACCTTATAAAGTAATCATTCTAAGTGTTATTGTTCTCATTTTGTAGACAAGGAAATTGAGTCTTAGAGATTTTTAAATAACTTACCCATAGTAACAAAATGAAAAAACCTTAGAGAAAGATTTCAAATCCAGGGCTCTCCTGACTCAAAGTCCCTTGCACCTTCCTCTCTATCACATACTTGAAAACTAGATGAGAATTCAGTCATTGAGAGCCTTGAATCACAGGCTAAATGGTTACAACTTCAGTGATGCTATCAGAGTTGTGTATTGTAAAGATTGATTTGGGAGTGCTATGTGTAGTATGGATTGGAAAAAAGCAGAGATGGAGGTGGGGAAAGCAGTGTAGAAGCGACTATAATCATCTCTAGGTATTCATAAGGGATCGATCTAAGGTGGTGGCAATGTAAATAGAGAAGAAAATGGTTATGAAAAATAACCTAAATGTTATGGGGCTGAAGAGTGAAGGAGAAACAAAACTAACATTAAGATTTCAACTGTAAGTAACTGGGGAATATTGACACCATCAGTCTCAATTGAGAAATTAGCAGGAGAAGTAGCTGGTTTTTTAAGAGGAATAACAAATTTGGTTATAGATGCATTCAGTCTGAATTATCATCATGGTGTCATAAGGAAGGTGGAGATGTTCAATGGATAGCAAGAAACATTGCAGTTGTGTTCAGCTCATCAAGTACCAAAAACCAATAATCTTTGCCCCAATTCTTAGGTTTATGGCTACTTATGCCATGACATTTAAGGGACTGGGACAACATGGATATGTCGATTGTTCCCATCTCCAAACTTCATGCTAACAATTAGTTCCAACTTTTTTATTTTTCCCAGACAGTATATTTTACCAAAGTGGCTAATTAGATGGAAGTGGATGCTCCCTTTTCCTATTCTCATTTTCTTGGACACCTTGACTAGAATAAAATGCATGGTTGTAGGAGAAACAGCAGGAAACATCAGATTAAGCCAGGTCTCCCAATTCTTAGAGTTTTCCAGATCATAGTTTAAAGCTGGAAAGCATTTCAACAGTCATCTATTTTTACCCCTCCCTTTCTTTTTGTTACACATGAAGAAATCAGGGCCAATTAGATTAAACTACCTAGCCAAGGTCACATAGGTAGTGTCAGAAAGGAGATTTGAATCCAAGTCCTCTGATTCTAGAATTGGTGTCAATATACACTACTATACTATTTTTCCCAGTAGCTAGATTATGGGTTCTCAATTTAAGCAGAGTCCAGGTGCCTATACACTTAAAATCATATCTATACAATTCTATTTATAACTATATCTTTATCAATAACTATATATCTCTATATCTATCAATCAACCAGTATTCATAAGCAAGTACTCGTAAAACATCCATTCCTTGTGAAAGACAAATAAGAACTGAAGGGAGAAAACAAAACACTATCTACCTTCCAGAAGTTCACATTTTATCATGGAATATACCATGCCATAGTGTAATAGATAATACAGTGGACCCAGAGTCATAAAATATTTGCTTACCATATTGCTTCAGTGACTTAATAACATGTGACTGTGGGCAAGTCACTTAACCTGGATGAATGTCAGTTCCTCATCTATAAAGTTAGAGGACTGGCTTAGATTACCCATAATGTCCCTTTCTTCCATGTATCTCTCTATCCATCTTTTTATCTATTGACCTAATTATATTTATTTATCTAAATACATATACAAAATAAATACAAGATAATTTATGAGGGAAGAAATCAACATTTGTCTATTAATCATCTATGTATCTATCTATGCTACAGTTAATTGTACATTTTGGGCAATTAGGGAGATTTCTATTGTAAAACTAAATTGTAACCTCCAACTAGAATTGTTGGTTTGTGACAGCAAGGACTGTTTCTGGTTTGTCTTTAATCTTCAGTAGCCAGTTATAGTGGCTTGCATTTAAGAAGTATTTAACAAGTGCTTACTGAATTGAATTGAATTGAATTCTATGTAAGTTAAGGCTATGTTTCTTTGTTCCATTGTTCTTCCCTGGATCGGTCCCTTAGCTGCTGAGGTTGCTGTTGTGTTTATATGGACAGCAAGGGGGGAGGGAGGCTGAAATCTAAGTTGGCTTTTCTTTCCCTGATGGCTCCTAAAGATTTCATATTTGTTGCACCTTTAATTTTTTGCTAACAGAGCTGCTCATGGTTTCCTTAGCACTATGGGTGAATTTTTGAGTGTGTATGTACTTTGCCCTCTTTTTCCAATTCCCCTTTTTGCTGGCTACTTAGAATAGGCAGCTGTTTACCCATTCTCAGGGGAAAACTCTGCAAAGCTAATGATGCTGGTAGGGGTTCCATTCATTGCAGTAAAATGTCAAACAGGGTACTTAGGAAGTCGAATTGGCTGGAGAATGTGACTGTACGTTATTATTTAGGGAAGGGGGGGAAAGGTAGGTCTGTCAATTCCATGCATTTAAATGTCATTCTTGTCTGTTTCATGGAGTTTTAAGTCAGGTTGAATATAACAGAGATTCAGCTGGTATGAGTTAATAGAGCTGCTTCTACAGCTAAACATTTTTTCCCCTAGAGGAGATGTGGAAATCTGGCCATTCTGATAGGAAGGCAAGGGATTTACATTTCTTTAAAGAAAGAAAGCAACCCAATTACACTTGCATCAGAAACTGGACAAGATGTTTATAGAAGTTTAATTGTTGGTACTGCCCCTCTGAGGAATATTAGCATACTCATTCACAGAGAAGACTGGACTTTCCTTACTACAATCATTAAATACATATAGTTTCTCTTCCCTCTCTCTCTCTCTCTCTCTCTCTCTCTCTCTCTCTCCTTCTCTCCTCCCCCTCCCTCTCTCCCACATACACAGAGAAACAAATTATATGTATGTATATATAAAAATATATAATAAAAGATATATGTGTGTATACAGAGAGAAATACCTATCTATAGAGATAGACATAGATATATAGTAGTATGTTTATGTATATATCTATATACATATATCTTATATGTGTAAATGTGTATATTCATGTATGAGTACAATGCCTCTGTTCTGCTATATATTTTGAGCTTCCCATACAATCAGAGAATCTCTGAGTTCAAATGGACATCAAAGGTTACCTAGTTTAGTATACACTTGAAAAAAGGAGTCACTTCTATAACAACCTGACAAATGGTCATCCAACCTCCACTTAAATGCTGGCAAACTCATTACTTATTAGACAATCCATTCTACTTTTGATCAGACCCAATAATCATCAGGATTTTTTTTTCCCTCTTTTGCTAAGCTAAAATTTACCTCTGCATAAATTTCATCTGCCAATCCTAATTTTTCTTTGTAGGGTCAAGCAAATCCATTCTTATCTTTCTTCTATATGACTACTACAGCTATTTTAAGGCTGTGTGGGATAGAGACCACTACCACATTTTTAAAATCAGAGTCTGAGTCAGAAAGTATAAACAGTCCTTTATTCTTTCTCATGAGAAAGGGCACAGCCATTGTCATTGAAGCAGCATCAGCCAGGGAGTGCAAATTGTGGAAGCTTGCAGTCTTCTGTTATCCCAATCCTAACCTGGCCCAGTCCCTTGTACAGTCTCACAATTGGTCAGTGAGATAGACAATCTCTTTTCAAGTAGCTAGCTAATTGGTGCAAAGGAATCTCAATCCTTCATTACCATAATTTTCCTGAACTAGTATCCTTTCAGAGGATAGTGTTTTCCAATCCCTCGTTATGCACCAAATTTGGAGACAGCCAATGAGAGTTAGAGTTGACAATCCTTTATTATCATAATTATTCGTTTGACTCTTCTACCCAATCAGAAGGAAACGTCCTTCAATCAATCACTTATGCATATCTACACAACCAATGAGAAGAAGGTTAGTGTTGTTTCCTTTAAGTTTGTTACCTTGTTATGAGGTCTGCAGAAACAACCCTTTGTTATCTCTCACAAGGCAATGATTATATTCCTCTATGTTCTATTCTTTTGGGGTTAAATATCACCAGTTCCACTGGCTGATGTTCATGTTCATGTTAGCACTTCAGAATAGGAAGTGACCTCAGGGCAGCTAGGTGGTTCTATGGAAGAGGACCTAGGTCTACAGTCAGGAAAGACCTGAGTTCAAGTGAAGCCTTACTATGTTACTCTGGGCCTCAATTTGCCTCAGTTCTCAACTGTCAAATGAAGATAATGATAGCATTTACCTTAAAAGATTGCTGGGAGGATCAAAAGAAATACTATTTATAAAGCATTTAAAACAATGCCTATCACAAAGTGTGCACTATATAAATGCTTATGCCCTTCCCCTAGTGTAATGGTAATGGAATTATAGATCTTCCATGCCGTTGTAGTGGCAAGCTAACAGGTACTTAGAACTTACTTTCAAGTTCAAAATTGTGTTAAGTATTAAGACCTAGAACTTGGAAATCTCATAGTGGAATGAACTTGCTAACATAGAAGAAAGGTGTGGGGCAGGGAGGAGTTAATAAGAGGCTTAGGCTGGAGAGAGAAAAGATTTTGGGAACAGAACTGGTGGTGGCAGAACTTCTTCTGAGAGCCAGCCAGAACTTCTGCTGAGAACTGCCAGGAATGAGAATTTCTGGGAGCAAGCAGCATGGAGGCTGAGCAGCTAGGAGAGGAGGATCCTTGCTAGAGGGAGTGAGTGAGGAGAGGAGGATTTTTGCCTGAGGGAGCCTATTTTGTTTCAAAGGCTTGGGAATGTGGGAATTCACTGCATAAACTAAGTGTACAAACTTTGTGGCTATGGTAATGACTTTGACTTTCTGGTTTGGGGACTCAGCTTTCTGGTATTTGAATAAATGCTTTGGTTCTGTTCTCAATGTGGAGAGCCTGTTACATTGTGTGATTCACAACTATGCCAGCATATTTATAGTCACTGTGGGCATTGTGAATATTGCATTGTTGTTACCCCTAGTTAGTCTACTGGGATAATTTTATAGAAGAGTGAAGAGAAGACCAGAGAGGTTAAGTAACTTGACCAAGAAATAAGTAGCATAACTTGCATGGTTTTCACTGTCTTCATCATTCAGATTTTCTTTCATCAGATCCAATCAGATCAGCCTCCAATTAGAAACTGTCTCCCTTGTTCTGTATACCATATTTCTATTAATATATTATGTTTGCATTAACTTTTAAAGTTATGTGTGTATGGGATGTCCCAAAGACTTAGTATAGTCTTACTTAAGACTGGGACTTTTGGGACACTCTGGTACAGTAGTAGTTGATATTTGACTAGGACCTGAAGTAGAAGGATAGCTGTATCAGTGGAGAGGACATGTATCTGAGAGGTGCTATGAAGGTAGAAATGGCAACTTTCACCTTATAGTTGGCATTTTTAGGCTTGTAGCGTTGATAAAGCACTTTATAATTGTTTTATCATTTGATCCTTACAACAACTTGATAAGGTAGGTTCTGTTACTGGCCACATTTTATAGATAAGGAAACTGGAGGAGACAGGTTAAGTGACTTGTCCAAGGTCATACAGCTAGTATGCATCTGAGGGAGGATTCAGACTGAAGTCTTCCTGATTCCAAGTCCACCATTCTACTGTGCTACCCAGCTATCATATCTCTCACTTTTAGGACTGGAGCCCAAATGATTAAGATCTTGACTTCCATGCCTATAGCCTCTAATACAAGACCTTTTCTTCAAGAACCCAGGATCAAAGACTCTTACCAACTCTTTCTCTCATACCTTCAACTACATGTAGGGCTGCTGAGTAATCTGCCTTGTTTACTGGTGCTTGGAAGAGAACTAGCCCTACCTGCTGCCATGTAAGGGTTCTTGAGGTGATAGTCCAATCAACAGGTTCATTCCTGCTTGATGGCTGGAAAAGTACTATATTTTTCTTTCTCTATACTAGTAATGCAAAAATCCTATCTGCCTAAGGAAACAAATACCCAACTCTCTTGTTACCATAATTGTATCCCCATATACCTACCAAGTCCTCATCTAGGAAAGCTTCCATCTTCTAATATGTACCCTGGAATCCTAGTCAGTTATTCATGAATCCCTCTTCACCTTAATCCTTCTTCTCATGTTCTTTTCATGTTCTTCTAATGACCTTTTCATCTTTTGGCTCTCACAAACACCTAGTTTCCCCTACAGAATAGTAGTTCTTTGCTAATCCTTTCTGGTAATAGATGACTTCTTTCATACCTCCCTCTCCCAAACCTATTGGATAAGGAGGAGGATTTGCCATACGCATTTTCTCCCAGTGCTACTTCCAGAGTCAGTTCCTGCGACCATCACTTAGAAACTGCTTTCCATTGAAGTTTGTCTATACAAATTGAATACCCCCTCCAGATCATGGTTGCAATAACTACCACCATCCACAACCCAGGTCATCACCATTTTTGTGTCAAGATCTTCAATACCTAGCTCATGATCTATCTATTCACCCCAGCCTCTGTCCTTATAACATGGAAGCTGATATTCCCACAAACATCTCAATTCAATCAATTCCCAAGAATTTATTAAGTGTTTACTATGTACTATGTACTGTGTTATAAAGACACTGTGGATATAAAGGAGGAAAAAAAACCTGCCCTTAAGTTTATATTCTCCTGAGGGATATATATGCATACAGAAATATGCACATTATATAATACACATATGTGTATTTGTATGTGTATATGGGTATACACACATATACTGGTAAATGGGAGGCTGTAGGAAAGATTTCATATAAAGAATGATGGAGCTGAATCTTGTAGGAAATCAGTCATTCTAAGATGTGAAGGTAAGGAGAGAGAGAATTCCAGGCATAGAGGCACATAAATGGGATGAGGGGACATCATTTGCGTGAAACAGTGTAATGCCATGCACGAGCAGCTTCCCAAAAGAATGCTACTGTGAATAGCTTTTAAGGTTCTGATTACACATTATAGTGAACATTCTATTTATTCCATAACAAATCAAGGCAAACATTCGCAACAAATCATAATACAATATTTACAACATTACACCTTATCACAGAAAATCACAATATAGTGTTCACAACAGCTTATCATTAGAATAGCCACATAGTTTTCATCGGAAGTGGTCACAGTATTTAGAACAAAGAACAAAAGAACAGTCATCTGGTGTCCCTAAGGGGTTTTGCCTCTTTGCTCAGTCATTCAGTCATCTCAAAATACAATAGTCAGTCTTCGACTCATAGGGCAATCATAGGTTAACTTAATCAGTCACTTATGTAGCAATCAGTCACTAAGTATCATTAATCACTAAATACAATCATTAGAAAATTACACAAACCCTTCACCCCTTGGTGTCTAGTAAACTTTAATTTTATCACATGTTCAATATCCAAGGAGAGGTCTTTTCTTCACCTTGACTCAGGGTGGTCTCTCAGATTCCCTGGATCCCCTTTCATGGTCCCAGGTCCTACCTGAATCCACCAGTCACCTGGATTCAGAGGCAGACTGCTCCCAGGTCCTTGTCCAGTCCTCCGAGCAGTTCCTGCTACACACTGAAGTTGCCAGGCAGTTCTTGCTACACACTGAAGTTCACAGGGTCCAACACATCTCAAAACCTTCACAATTTCTGTTCCCGGGAATTCAAGGATCAACAAAGCCACAAACAAAGTCTTATCCTGGTCGTGCTTCTTCAGTCCTCCACCAGTTTGGCTGGTCCTAGGACCCAGAAGAAATCTCAGCCTTCTAGGTGGCCTTCTTGGCAGCAACTTCAGTCTGCACCAGATTCTGATCTCAAGAAAACTTCAACTCAGTTCTCAGTCCAGCAAGCAGCAGCCCAGCTTCCAGATGCTGGCAAAATTCTGCTTCTTCCACCAGGAGTCTACCAGGAGAAAAAATTCTAATTCTGACTGTCTCTCTCTGGGGCTCTTCTTATATACACACAAAGCATTGGCTTCCTGTTTCAGCCAAACCCTTCCTGTTATGTCAGCAACAGGAGGCAGAGTTCACACCCTCTGCCTCTTAGCCACAAAGGTTTGATTAGTTACTAACCACTAAGTACCTGCTTACTTAACATAACAAAAAGGGGGTCTTCTAATTTAAATTAATTACCATTACAAAGAACAAATAGGACAGTATGATTAGATTGCAGAGTGTAAATAGAGGAATAAAGTGGAAAAGGTAGGAGGGAACCACATTGTCAAGATCATTAAATAGCAAGTGGAGAGGTTTATATTGCTTCTTGAGGAAATGGGGAAAGCAACGGAATTGGGGGAAAAAAGGAAGTGTCAGTTGTCAGCCTTAGGGAATGTTCCTTGGCAACTTAGTAAAGATGGATTCAAAACCTGAGGTGCTACAGAGCAAATAGGATGAAATAGCATTAAGTCCAGGTGAAAACTGCCAAAAGTTTGAATGAGGATTCTGGCTATGTCCATGAGAAGGAGATGTGTGTCAGAATTTCTGTGGAGTTAGAAATGAGAATATTTGGCATCAGATTGGCTATATGGATTGATTAAGAGTGACAATCAAGGAAGACACTTTCCTTGTGAACATAGATGTTGTGAACCTAGATGAATGGAAGAACAAAGATGACATTCACAACAATTGGGAAATAGGGAACAATGGTGGGTTTAAGAGGTAATGAGTTCTCTTTTGAAATGTGGATTTTGAAATGCTTAGAGAACACTCTTTTGGTATGTCCACTGGGGACAATTTTATGACTAAAGCTAAGGAGAGAGACTAATACTAACTACAGATACCTGGTAGTCATAAACATAAAGATCATACTGAACCTATGGGAGTTAATAAGGCTATGAAGTAAGAGCAGAAGAGAATAGCGAAGAGGGCACAGAACAGAGTATTAAGATACACTCACAGTTAGAGGGGGGTATTAACAATACAAAGGATCAAAATATATCTAGAAGGATAAAGAAACTAATGGTGTCAAGTGTACAAAGAGGTGTAGGAGCATAAAGATTTAGAAAAAGTTATTAGATTTGGCTATTAACAGCTTCAGTTGAATAATGGAAATAGAAGCCCAATTGTAGGAGGTTAGGGCATAGTGTAAGAAGTGGAGGCACCCCATGTACTTAAAGTTTTTCAAGGATTTAGGCTGAGAAAGAAAGGTGAAATTTAGAATGATTCTGGAGACTGAGTTATAGTGAGGAGGTTTTTTTTATGTTATAGGTTCAGCAATTTCCCCCATTCCCATGACATTTGCCTTCATTACACTTGAGCCATGAATAGGGATATTATTATATATTATAGGGATATTACCACATTTGCAATTATTATCACCCACAAATTTTGCACTTTATTACAAACAATTCTAAATTTTCTTCATTTGACTATAAACTATTATTCTGTTTCTGTACTTTCCTTCTAAGTCTGAAGACTTTTTTTTCTGCCTTCTCAGTCTTGATCCCATAGACAGCTAGTAAAGTTAATTATAATATACTGTCTTCTTCCATCCTACTCACATACTGTTTAATGGAATTGAAAGAAATCACACGATAGTCCACTACAAATTTGTGTTAAATAATCTTAATTGAGCCTTGATCATTACAATGAAATCTACTCTTCCATAATTGACTCACTTTGACATTTCCCACAGTGGCTGCTCCAGATCTTCTCTTCTTAGCTTAAGACCCCTGCCTTAAAATATCCCAAACCTCCCACTCTCAGAAGAAGTCAACTCATACTTTATTGAGAAAATAGAGGTCACTCTCAGATATTTTCCTCTTCTCACCTACATTACATATTAAAATCCCTTGCCCACTCCTCATATGCTCATGCTTTATCCAATCTGAAGAATTCACTTTTCTTGAGGCTAACTCCTCTATTTGTGTGCTTGAAATCATTCTCACCCATACCCTCGAACTGATTTTTCCTTTCTCTCTTTGATCTTTTAGTCTGTCTAGCTATTGGCTCCTTCTTTACTGCTTTATAAACCTATCTGGGTCATCCCAGAATCAAAACATTTTAAAATGATTCTTTCTATATCATTTCTATTTAACAGAAAAGCTTCAGGGGTGTAGAAGAGAACAAGTCTATATGCATTACCTCCTCTTCCTCTCCTTTCATGCATTTCTAAACCTCTCACCATATGGGTTCTAAACTTATTAGTCAATAGCAACTACTCCCTTCAAAGTTGTCAATAATTCCTGAATTGTTTAAACCAACAGTTTTTTCTCAGTTATCTTCCTTAACTGCTTTGAAAATTTTGACCCTAGAAAAATGCTTTGTTTTATCTGGGTCTCTATAACAATTCTCACTTTGGCATCTCCAACATACTGCCTCTGTATCTCATCTTTTCTGGCTCAACATCCATACCCTGCTCTTGACTGGGGATACATCCCCAGTTGTGTCTCTTCTCACCTTTCTTAGTGACCTCACGAAATCCTATGGAGTCATTAGCTTTTTCTACACTGATGACTCTTGGCTCTATATATCAAGTTTTAGTCTCTACTCAACTTCTGCTTTGCCTCAACAACTACCTATTGTGTGGTTTCTACTGAATGTCTTTAATATATTTCAATTTGACATGTCCAACAGGACTAATCTTCATTCCCCCAAAACCCATCCCTTATTTCAATTTCCTTTATTTTTTCTGCTAATGGAATCATAATAATTTTACCAAAATACAAAAACTATTTTTCCATACTCTTATCTCCCTCTGCTCCCTCATGCAAATTTGCAAATGTGGGAAAATGTTTGCTTTGCTTGGAGACTAGCAAGTTCTATTTTGTCTAATTGCCAATTCTTGTTGATTCAAACTCCACAAAAGCTCTCATATCTATATCTTTCTCTAGAGCCACCCAGTTACTACTCTAATTCAAACTCCATCATCTCTTGTCTAGGCTATTGAAATCATCTTGTACATTGTCTTCCAACATCATGTCTCTACTCATTCCAATCTATCCTCTACATATATTCCAAAGTGAAATTTCTAAAGCATGTGTTTAACCAAATCATTTCTTACTCAAAAATCTCCATTACTTCTTAAATGAAAAAAAGAATCCATATTTTAGAATTTAAAGCCCTTTAAAAATCGGATCTTGCCTACCACAAAGCATCATTATTATTCATACTCTGCATGGAAAATCAAATCAACGAATTTATTAAATACTACAATGTGTGAGGTTTTGTGCCTGAGCAAAATGGAACTTCCTAGTCTCCATGCATGACTATCTATCTCTCATATTTGCAAATCTGCATAGGTTTTCACAATGCTTGGAATATATTCTCTCTTGGTCTCCCCATCTACAACCCCTAGCTCTCTTCAAAATTTGGATTTGATATCACTTTCTACATTAAACCCTTTTGGTTTATTGTTTATATTTCTTTGTATATGGTTTATTTTCCTGGATAGAATAAATACTTTTAAAGGGAAGGGACTTTAAAAAAATTTTCATATCTATACTGCCAAGCCTAGTGCATACTTTGCATATAATGAATGTGTATTAAGTTGTAGATTGAATGATGACTACATCATACTGATGATGCTTGAATTTATAATTTACTATATTACCTGGTCCAGTTGAACTACTGTGTAGCCACATCTCATTCATCTTGCATTTGTGTAGAAGATTCCTTTGACCTAAGTGTAAAATTTCATATTTATAACTACTAAATTACTACTCTGGGTTTGGTCAATCAATTGAAAATTCACCTAACTACACTGTCATCTGATATTTCTTCATCCTGATCATAAGAATGGGATTAGATTGTTTGCTGAGTCCTAGAATCCAGATATACTACATATCTCCTTTATAGCAACCTTCTCATGCTTTCATTTGAGAACCCAGTCAAAAAAGAAAATTATATAGTTTACCTGCCAGATCTATGGAAAAGGAAAGAATTTATGACCAAACAAGAGATAGAGAGCATCATAAAATGCAAAATGCATCATTTTGATTACATTAAATTAAAAAGGTTTTGTAGAAACAAAACTAAAGCAGCCAAGATTAGAAAGAAAGCAAAATGCTTGGAAACAATCTTTGCAGGAAGTGTCTCTGATAAAGGCCTCATTTCTAAAATATATAGAGAACTGAATCAAATTCATGAGAATACAAATCATTCCCCAACTAGTAAGCAGTCAAATGATATGAAGAGGCAGATGAAGAAATTAAAACTATCTATAGTAATAAGAAAAATAAATGCTCTAAATCACTATTGATTAGAGAAATGCAAATTAAAACAACTCTGAGGCACAACTTCACACCTATCAGATCACTAATATTCCATGAAAGGAAAATGTTAAATGTCAAAGAAGATATGAGAAACTTGGAACAATAATGCACTGCTGGTGGAGTTGTGAACTGATCCAGCCTTTCTGGAGAGCAATTTGAAACTATGGCCAAAGGGGCAACCAAATTGCTCATATCCTTTAATCCAGTGATACCACCACTAGATCTGTATCCCAAAGAGATTATAAAAAAGGGGAAAAGGAACCACATGTACAAAATATTTGTTGTAGCTCTTTTTGTGGTAGCAAAGTACTGGAAATTGTGGGGATGCCCATCAATTGGGAAATAGTGGAAGAAGTTATGGTGCATGAATGTAATGGAATAGTATTGTTCTATAAGAAATGGTGAGTAGGTGGATTTTAGACAAAACTTGGAAAGACTTACATGAACTGATGCTGAGTGAAGTGAGCAGAACCAGGAGAACACTGTGCACGGTAACAGTAACATAGTGTGATGATCAATTATGATTGATTTAGCTCTTCTCAGCAATACAGTAATTCAAGATAATTGCAAGACTCACACTGGAAAATACTATCCACATCCAAAGAAAAAACTATGAAATCTTAGTGCAGGTTGAAGCATACTACCTTCACTCTTTTTTCTTTCTTATGTTTCTCTCCTTTTATTCTGATTCTTTTTTCACAACATGACTTATCTGTAAATAAATTTAACATTATTTCACATGTATAACTATATAAGATTGAGTCCTGTCTTGGGGAGGGAAAATGAAGAGAGGGATGGAGAAAAAGTTGGAACTAAAAATCTTATGGAAATTAATGTTGAAAATCATCTACACATGCAATTAAAAATACTATTAAGTGGGAAAAACATTAAAAAAGAAGATATATTATGAATCAGAGTACAATTCAAGCAGTGATAATAATCACAACAATAAAATTAAGCCAATATATAAAAAAGAAAATTATATTACCTATTCACTACTTACTCTTTATGACTCTATTGACTTACATGGATCACCACTTTCCTCCCAAAGTCTTCATAAAGTATTCATACATTTTAGACATTTTCCAGAGACTGTCATCAATTTTGTAGCTTGTAGTTAGATTCTCTCTCTTTCTTCTTTGTGAAAATCATGACATTTGTCCATCCCCATTCCTGTGACATTCATTCTCTTCTTGATTTCTCAAAGATAACAAGACAGCACTCATATGAAGAAGACTTTTTTTTTTGTATCCTAGGGCACAATCCATCTGAGTCTGCTGACTTTAACTCATTGAGGGCACTTAGTGCTCTTATTCCATCTTCTCATATTATTTTTTTGTCAAACATTCATCTTAATGTGGGTTTTGTTCCATCCTTCCCAGTTACCAGAGCATTTTCCTTGACAAAGAACACTGAAGTAAAATAGAAGTTGAGCTTTTCTCTTTTTCATCTGTTCCCATGTCCTATTCAAGCAAGTAGTTGACCTATTCCTTTCTTTTTATCTTTCCTCTTCATTACGACATGAAAAAAATCCCTTTTTCTTGTCAAGAATTTTTCATATGCCTCACCCAACTCTTTTGGAGTTTTGCTCTTTCTTATACTATTCTTACAGAGCTATTCTCTTCCTTTTATCTTTCTGAAGTTTTATGCTCTTATTTCTATCACTTACAATATTATATACTGAAATGACCAGTGGATTTGTAGCCACGAATACATGGATTTGAGTCCTGCTTCCCACAGTTATTAGCAATGTGTGCATGTGCATGTCATAACCTCTCTGAATTTTAATTTCTTTCATTTTTCAAATGGAAATTACATTTGAAGGGGCTAATTGTTATAAAGGACAAAGTAGCTAATTATTTTATAAAACTTGAAAGCAATTACACATACATAAATAATTTGTATGTATACACATTCTTAACCACACACACAAACACACATACATATATTCAGTCATTATTACTATTGTTAAAAACCTGAGAACTTTGGAGAATTGCTTGTGAAATCATATATGTCTCTTTAGACATTACAAATTACATTTCTCAAGTTAATTACTTGCAATTGCATTTTCAGAATTTCTTTCTTATATATATATGTCCCATCCCTACGGAACTAGTATCCGTGTCAGAGATTAGTACCTCCCTTTTGTCTAAACCTTTAAAAATTATTATCTTTTCCAAAAGCATACAATTGGCACACCTTCCCATTTTGGGCTATCATGAATAAATGACCAGCTCACTTTCTTCTAAGGTTGTTAAAATTTCCACTTCATCCAGCAATTCTTCCTCACTGGTTCAGAATCAAGTGTAAAATAACATTTCCTCATGTCACTTCCTTCAGCTTATGTGAAAGTGGTTTGTGTGAACCTCTCCTGATCAGGCCCAAATTGTTTGAAGTATGCAGAACAAGTTTAATATGGCTAAGGCTAATGCTGAATATGTGGAATCTTTTCTTGTTCAGCTAAGTCCCATTATTTAGAAACAATTTTCACTTTTTAAAACCAGTTCCAATCCATTTAAACTGGATGTTTCCAATTTTCACAAGTCTTAAACAGTCACAACTGATTTGAATTGTTTGTATTAAGTATTTCTAAATCATCCATAATTTATCAAGAAACAAAAAATTATTTAATGTATATGGAGCATTTTTCTTCTATTTCCAGAAAAGGAAAGCAAAAATAGAGTTTGATTAAAATTGTAGTAAGGGAAGCTCTTGAAAGGTGTTCTCATAATGGGATAGCTAATAATTCTGAGCTGGATCAGGTTTAATCTTCCCTGGAAATAGCTGATGAATCAGGTGACCTTTTATTAATCTATATATATATATATATTTTTGCCCTAGAGGACAATGGAGGGAGTCAGGAACTATGATTTTATAATTTTCCCAAGATTCCTAGTACTACCAATCACTCTATGATCCAGATCTATTAATGTCCACTTTTAGCTTGGAACATCATGGTTCCAAATGCTGGTTCCTTTCACTATTTAACATTGTTTTCCCAATTACATGTAAAAACAATTTTAACATTCTTTTTTTTTCAAATTTTGAATTTCAAGTTCTCTCTCTTCCTCCCACCCCCATTGAAAATGCAAGCAATTTGACACAGGTTATGCAAAACATATTTCCATGTAAGTCATTTTGTGAAAGAAAATCCAAGAAAAATAAAGAAAAAGAGTCTTTAATCTGTATTCAGACTCTTAGCAGTTCTTTCTCTGGAGATGGACAGCACTTTTCATCATAAATCCTGTAGAAGTGTCTTGAACCTTGTAATCACTGAGATTAGCTAAGTTATTCATAGTAGATCATCATAAAATATTGCTGTTACTTTTTTGTAGAAGGTGAGATTTTATTTTATTTTACTTTACCTCTGAAATTGTCAATTTCATCATTTATTTCATAATAATGATCTATTGTATTATTTTTTTAATTAACCTCTGTCTATCCTTAGTCTACACCATTCATCTCCACAAGACCTTGAGTTACAAATTCTCTCCCCGTCCTTCCCCCCCCCCACCCCAAAACAGCAATCCCTCCTGCAATCTGCTCTCCCCTTTATCCCCCCATCACCCCTCTGACTTTCTGGTGGGGCAAGATGGATCTCCCTACCTCAATCCCTGTATATCTTATTTCCCAGTTGCATGTATAAATTGATAATAATAATAATTATATATACATGTTTTAAACATTTGATTTTAAAACTTTAAATTCTAGATTCTTTTCCTTCCTCCCTCATGACCCACCCCCCCTGGGAAGACAAGCGACTCAATACAGGCAATATATGTGTAGTTACACAAAACATCTCCACGATGCATGTATTGTGAGACTAACTATATTTCCCTCTTTTCTATTCCACCCTCCACTTGTTCTATTCTCTACTTTGTCCCTGTCCCTTTACAGAAGTGTGTGCTTCTAACAACTCTCCCCTGCAATCTGCTCTCCCCTCCATCATCCCCCCCAATCATCCTCTTGCCCCCTACTCTCCTGCAGGGCAAGATACCCAATTTAAAGTATATGTCATTCCCTCCCTAAGCCAAATTCAATGAGAATAATGTTGACCCATTCCCTTTTTGCCTTCCTGTTCTTCCCCTCCATTTTAACAGTTATCTCTTGCCTCTTCTATATGAGATAATTAAACCCATTCTGTCTCTCCCTGCCTCCTCTCATTATATTCCCCTCCCACCTCTCAATTTGACCTTTTAAATATCATCTCTTCCTCTTCCTATTCAGTTGTCCTGTGCTCTCTGTCTATGTATACCTGTACACATATATACACACATTCACATACATATTAATATGCATATATACCCTCCTCTATAGATATATGTGTAAGTATACATACACACACACACACACACACACACACATATATATATATACACATATATATTCCCTTCAACTATCCTCTTACTGAGAAAAGTTTCATAAATTACAATTATCATTTTTTCATTTAGGCATGTAAATAATTCAACTTTGATTAGTTCCTTATGATTTCTTTTCCATGTTTACCTGTATTTGAAGGGCAAACTTTTTATTTAGCTCTGGTTTATTTAGCTCAATTTTGCTGGGTAGGTGATTCTTGGTTTTAATCCTAGCTCCTTTGATCTCTGGAATATCATATTCCAAGCCCTTTGATGCCTTAATGTAGAAGCTTCTAGATCCTGGGTTATCCTGATTGTGTTTCCACAGTATTTAAATTGTTTCTTCTTGGCAGCTTGTAATATTTTCTCCTGGATCTGGGAACTCCAGAACCTAGCTATAACATTCTTAGGATTTTTCCTTTGGGGATCTTTCAATTTCTATTTTGCCCTCTGGTTCTAAAACATGAGGGCAATTTTCCTTGAAAATTTCTTGAAGGATGATTTGTAGGTTCTTTTTTTGATGATGGCTTTCAGGTAGTCCAATAATTTTTAATTGTCTCTCCTGGATCTATTTTCCAGGTCAGTGGTTTTTTCAATGGGATATTTCACATTGCCTTGTATTTTTTCATTTGTTTGGATCTGTTTAATAGTATCTTGATTTCTCATGAAGTCATTAGCTTCCATTTGCCCCTATCTAATTCTGAAGGTATTATTCTCTTCAGTGAGCTTTTGAGATTCTTTTTCCATCTGGCAAATTCAGCTTTTTAATACATTCTTCTCCTCATTGGCTTTTTGGGCCCCTTTTGCCATTTGACTTACTCTATTTTTAAGGTGTTATTTTCTTTGGTCAGTCAGTCTTTTCATGATTTTCTTGCATCATTCTCACTTCTCTTTCCAATTTTTCCTCTACTTCTCTTATTTGGTTTTCAAAATCCTTCTTAAGCCTGTAACTGGCCTGTAACCAGTTCATATTTTTCTTGGAAGCTTTTGATGCAGGAGTTATGACTGTGTTGTCTTCCTCCTGTTCCATGCTTTGATCCTTTTTATCCTCAAAAAAGGAATCTAAAGTTGGATGGCTGTACTTGCTTTGTCTCCTTTGACTGCTCATATTGCCAGTCAATTACTTGACTTTTGAGCTCTTTGCCACAGTAGAACTCTGCCTCCAAAGGGCAGAGCTTTATCACAAATCGCTGGGGTTTTCAGAGCTGCCAGAGGTATTAGGAGGCTACCATTTCTACAGCCCCCACCAGCTTTGACTCACTGGTCACATACCTCAGGAACACCACCCAAGACCATAATCCTGATCCAGGCAGGTTAAGGCAAGGGTACTTAGTCTCTGAATTGCTGATTGGTCCCCCTGCCATCTGCAGGCCAGGTGCTCTGAAACAGCCACGTGGAGGCAGCTGCAGAGTTGCCACTTCTGCCACTTCTGGCCCTGAGGGCAGAGGCCTGGACCCGCTCCTCCATACACTCCAAATTCAGCCAAGTTCCACTGAGCTTTCACTTTGTTTTTGGCACTTTTAGGTTGATAATTGTGGAAACCACAACAGCTGTCAATAATCCATTCTCCCAAATGCTCCAGTCATGGCTGGTCCAGTCACCCTGAGGCTAAAACTGTGGGGCTTGGCTTGGCTCCCAGTGTCTAGCAATGAACCCTTCCTGTCCACCTGCTGGGCTGCCTTCAGCAGGAGCTTTGTTTCTGTGTCACTTTGTGTGTTCTTGTGCTCTAAAATTTGTTTAGAGTCATATTTTATAGGTATTTGAGGTGGTTCTGGGGGGAGCCACAAAGTTTCCAAAAAGCAATTTGCTGCTACTATTTGCAATGTTCTCCTGCTTTTTCTTGCCACCATTTGCATCAGTTCATGTAAGTCTTTCCATAGGTTTTTTTTTTCTTTCTGAGCATGCTGCTCATCATTTCTTAAAGAAAAATAGTGTGCCATAATGATCATGTACAACTTGTTCAGTCATTCCCCAATTAGTAGACATCCTCTCAATTTTCAATTCTCTCTCACAACTTAAAAAGGTATTGTAAATGTGTGTGTGTGCGTGTGTGTGTGTACTTTCTCTTTTTTTAAATTTCTTTGGGATAAAGATCTAGTAGTAGTATTGTGTAATCAAAGGGTATTCATGGTTTTATAATCCTTGGGGCTAAGTTCCAAATTGTTGTCCAGAATGGTTGAATCAGTATACAATTTCACTAGTAGTACATTCAAATACTGATTTCTTTGATCATTTGATTCATTGTGTTTCTCCTCTGTACCAGGAATTGATTTTTCTCTGAAACACTTGAGTATATTGAACTTATTATTTTGGCCATGCAGCTTGGTGTTATTTTGCAAACAGAAGTGCCAAGTCCAATTTTGTAGGAGTTTATTCCACACATGTACTCTTGATTATAATGCCATGGTTCTTAACCATCTCTCTTGGTCATTACATGTTTGAGGAAATTTTGTGAACATAAAAGGGGCCCCACAGCATAGATAATCTCATCCTCTTTACTGCAGAGATACATAGTTTCCATTTGATTGTGTTACTTCATGAGAAGCTCTCCTGTGCTCCTTGTTTCCAAAGGCTTTCATTTTGTTCTCTTATTCTTTTTCTTTTTAATTTGAAAATTTGATGATTTTGTTTTCCCATCAAAATTACATCAGCTGTTCTGTGTCTATTCTACTTCACAAAGTAATAAAGAAACTGACCAGAAGAAATGAATTTGTTGGCTTTGATTCCCTCTTGCAGTGCTGAATACATTTTAAATGACCCAGAGGAATTATCTGTATTAATAAAAATGAATTATTAATTGCAACTTAGAATTTAATATTTGAGAACTGGATGCTGGGTAGTTATTTTTAGAAACAGATCCCATTTGGAACCATAGGGAGCACGTTTGGCCTTCCTAATGTCTACTTCTCCACCCTTGCTTTGGAGAGCAGGCCTGTCCCATCTGTAATTTTGAATATAAAAAGGAGATGATGGATTTAGAGGAGAGAAATATTTACCATTTCTGATGAGAATATGCAGGAGACAGCTAATGCTTACTCCACAGGGATTTGGCTCCAAGTGAAGGGTGGCAAAAATTGCCATGATACCTATGCAGATTCATTTTTTTGCAAGAGAACTCTATAAATGATAAGAAGAATTTTAAATCCACTGACTGGCCAGTCATTCCAAGGGATGAAAATGATAATTGTGATGAGTGGATTACTTGGATTTGATTTCCTTGTATTTTTCATTTGCTTGTTTATTTGTTCTGTCTTTTTATCCCTAGGGACTGTTTAATCCTATTGGATTATAAGAAAACTTAGCAGATTTCTACTGGAGTAAACAGTCCCAAACAACTTTTGCCAGTGGTCCAAGATCTCCATTTCATGCACTCACTTTCACAACACAGTGACTTTGCTGCTTTTGGTTCCAGGTAAAGTCTTTCCTATTTAAAGCCCTGAATGACAGATCCACCCATGGCACCCTGATATAATACTTACCAGCTATTTACTTTTGTTGAGCTATTACAAGGCATGTTAAAAGACATACTGGACAGAGAATCACAGAATTTGAGAGCTAGATGGAACCAAAGGAGCCAAGTGCTACTCCCAATAGGCTGAAGGAATTTCCACTATACTATGACACACAGTCCAGATGTCACACCTTTATCTGATCTCTCCATTAAGACTTCCAAAGCAGGGAACTGATTACTTATTGAGAAGGCTAACTGTACTTTTACCAGTTTTAATTATAAGGAAGTTACCATTGATATCAATTCTAAATTAGCTTCTGTGCAACTTCCACTCAATGCCCTTTGTTCTGGCCTCTGTATCCCCACAGAACATAAACATCCTTCCACATGATGGTCCTTTAAATATTAAAGACAGCTATCATATTCACACACACACACACACACACACACACACACACACACACACACACACACACACACACACACACCCTTTGAGAGTCTTCTCTTTTCCAGGGTTAACATTCCCAGTTCCTTCAACTTTTCCTCAAATGCAATGGACATTAACTAATGTCAACACCTGTCAAACTGTTTAAGAGGTCACGTACCTAAAAATTAACGTAGTAACTGAGGAAAGATAGAGTTTGGAGTAATTTTATAAAAAATAATCTCCAATCTTTTATTTATCTCTTAATCAGAAAGAGTAGATCTTGTAGTTGGAAGGGACTTCAGAGATCATCTAGCCAATTTCCCTTCATTTTACAGAGAAGAAAACTAAAGCTGAGAAAGATGAATTTCTTATATGTGGTCAAACATGGAAAGATCCAGAACTGGTATGAAAATCTAGGCCACCAATTTTCAAATCTAGTGTTTCTTTTTCCATGCCCCCTATCTATTTCATACACAGAGAATACCAGCAAGATATAAATAAAGATGAAAAAAATCAAAATTCTTTTTCTGAGGGCATAACTGAATTTTGGACTGATGAGCTCTTTCTAATTTCTATTTCAGAAGAAACTGTAGGAGTAGTATAAGGTGCAGGGTGACATAGGACATGGGGCATGCCTAGAATATGGGGTTGTCTCAAAGTAAAAAGTGTGTCCAACTCCTATTGTTTTCTATTTTATTTTTCCAAAGTTGAACAGATCACATAACCAAGTAAACCAGTTAAAACAACAGGGGGAACTTTGTCAACTGGACAAACCTTTGTATCCCAGGGATAGATTATTATGTGTATATTAGATTGGTTGGTTGGTATTTGTCCTTCATTCTCAAAGAGGTCCAAAATGACATGACTATGTCATAGTCAAGTTATAGCATGTCCAACCGTGGCTAATTAGACCAACACAGGTAGGACAAAAATGGTTCATACAAATGTTTGGGGTGGAATTTCTAAATTTGCACATCTCACATTTCTTTTGAGCTACTTCAATTCTGTTTTGTTAATACAGCACATCTTCTCTGATGAGGGCATGCCATGATGGGTGGTCCAGTGCCAGTGTTTCCATGTCACATAGTCAATTTCAAAATTCTTAAGAGAAACCTTGAGAGTGTCCTTATATTACTTTTTCTGACTGCCATGTGAGCATTTGCCCTGTGTGAGTGCTCCATAAAATAGTCTTTTTAGTGAGCGTATGTTTGCTAGTTGAACAACATGATCAGCCCATAGGAGTTGTGCTGTCTGCAGTAGAGTTTGAATACTTGGCAGCTTAGTTTAAGAAAAGACCTCAGTATCTGTTATTTTATCCTGCAAAGTGATCTTCGGAATATTCCTAAGACAATTCAAATGGAAGTGACCCAGTTTCCTGGCATTCCACTGGTACTCTGTTCAGGTTTCACAGGAATCCCACGATGAGGTTAGCTCAATGGCTCTGTAGACTTTCACTTAGGTACCTACAAAGTCGTAGAAGAATGGACATAAAAGAGGGGGATAGAAAATAATGAAAAATCTGTTTGTAGGTATATTTTGAAGAATAATCATGGGGAAATATAATGAAAAGAATATTGATCTTGGAGTAAGAGGATAAAGATGGAGTTTCCATTCAGCAATGTCCCCATTAACAAATCATTCACTTTGGGGAGTCTTATTATGCTCATCTATGAAATGGGAATAACAATATCTCTTGATATTTTAGTGATTATCACATGTTCTAAGCTGAATGAATCAATTAGTAAGTCAAAAGAATTCTAAGATTTCTTCCAGGGACCACTTCCTATGAAAAGCCTATTCTAAATTATCTTCTCTTCTTAGATATCTCACCCACCTTGCATTATCTTGTATTCAATTTTTGTTTGCATGTCAAGTCTACCAGTATAATATCAGTTCCTGAAAGGGAGATAAATTTTTTTAATTTTTTTTTTCTCCCCACCCTCTAGCCCAGCAGTTCTCAACCTATGGGTTATGTTCAATTTAAATGCATCCTGCATATCAGATATTTACATTATGATTCATAACAGTATCAAAATTACAGTTATGAAGTAGCAATGAAAATAATTTTATGTTTGGGGGTCACCACAACATGAGGAACTGTATTAAAGGGTCACGGCATTAAGAAGGTTGAGAACCACTGATCTAGCCAAATCCATGCATTACAGATATCTGACATATGTGGACTTGAGAAACCATAGGGTCATAGGACAAAATGTTTAAATTTGCAAGGAATTTTTTAGCAATTGTGTCTATATTTATAGTATTTACTACTCACTATGTAATAATAATAATAATAATATTAGTAACTATTTCTATTTATTATTATTATTTCTCCTATCTGCTGTGTCTTATAAAAATCATGGAGTTGACTGTGGATTTCCAAAGGTTATCCAAAAGAGAATATTCTCTGGCAGGCCCTTTCAAGCCTGGAAGGTTATGAACTATGAATACAATGACAGGAACTTAAAGTATTGTGTGACTAGCAACCAAATAAGTGCGAAGAACTCATCAGCAGGGCAGTAGTTCCCAGGTGCTTAATTTTTCTGGTCACATCAACTCACAAAATCAGTTTACACAAGGTGACCAAGAGATTTTATGGTCTGCATCAGTAATAAAATCACAAGTCCTTGAAATATTGAACTATCATTGTTATTACTGTTCTTATACTTCCACAGATGATCCACTCAACAGGTGAGGATCCTTCTCTGGATATCTTGGCAATTCTTGTATAGGATGTGTATTGGGGGGGGGGGTATTATTTCCCAATAGTCCCTCTAGTTTTCTCTTTGGGATGGTTTACTTACCAAATCTGAATTAATTCTGGAAGGTTGGAATTCTCCAGGCAAGAATTTGAAAAAACTTACTCTCGGCTCACTAGGGGCTACCCTGGTGTAAGGGAGCTATAATTATACTATCAATAAGTGAAGCTACTGAGCTCCAATTAATGTACTTCACATATAACCAATCAGCATAGATGATACTAGTAACTTTTTACCTGAAACATTTACTAATCAGAAGGCAAAAACATCATAACATAATATTCTATCCACAAAACCAGGACAGATTTTGTCATTAATGTACATTTTTTTTATAGTGGGAGGACATAAACAAATGTATAGAACCTTAGCATAGAGGCACATGAGTAGGGATTACATGCTTGGGATATCTCATAACTTTAGACTATAAGAATATAAAACTCAAGCAAAATAAATAAATAAATAAAATAAGGGGCAGCTAGGAGGTGCAGTGAGTAGAGCACCAGCCCTGGAGTCAGGAGGACCTAAGTTCAAATCCGACCTCAGACACTTAACACACTTACATGTGACCCTGGGCAAGTTGTTTAACCCCAATTGCCCTCCAAAAAGCAAAAAATAAAAATAAAAAATAAGAATACAAAACTCTCCCACCCTTGAACTCTCTAAGGCACTGCTGATAATATTAGTGGATAAACTCCTCATCTTGGCCTCTCTAGTCTCCTCTTAGACAAAATCACTAGTTGTTTCTCTTATATGCTGCTCATATTCTATTAAACTATTTCAACAAAGCAGTAGCCCCAAACCCTGAAACCTCATGTGCTTATCCAAATTTTCTCCCTTAGCTGGATTCAGAAAAATGTCCCCTTGTTGAGCAATGGATGTTAATGAAGAGAAAGTTTAAGGTACAATCTTTCTTCTTCAGTCAACTCTTCCATGAAGCAGAATCTCCCCCACTCCCTTCATTTAATTCCCCAAGCAGCAATTTTTTCTACTTGACTCTTCCAATCAGCATGTGGCAGTGTAGATTCTGAAGTATTCCTCCAATTCAACTCTGAGGATTCTTCTCAGACTCATTTGGAGATGTAGCTTTGACCAATCCTACTCTTCCAAAGCAGTCTCTTGCGTGAAATGAGTGACTTACATCCACATTTCTGTCACCAATGTTACAAATATGAAATAGTTATGCTATAGTCACCAAAGGTATTACAGTTTCCCATTTATTAATCTTATAGTATTCCTGTCAATTATACATAAATCACATGCTTGAGAACAGGATACCTTTGTCATCTTTAAGAGAACGTGTGTCTTTTCACTATGGGGTTGCTTTTTAGTATTTTTCACACAATTTCCTTGTTTCTTCTTTTTTCAATCAACAATATTGTCACATGAAGAAAGTAAAGCCACCTTACACTTGGATGCCAGGGGAATATAAGAGGTAGTCATCAATTATCCTTGTCCTCCCTACTTGGGTGGTCCATATTCTTTTCCATTCAAACATATTTGACAACAACCCTCATGCCACTTCTCTTGAAGAGCTTTATATGGTAACATTACAGATCAATCACACCTACAAGTGATTCATTCACCTACATTTGAATGAACTGCAACAGTAGTTTTTAAAGAGTACTTTATTTAATGACTCAGAGCCATACAGAATAATCAGAAGAATTTTTGTTGTTGTTGAAATGAATTCACAGGAAAATGTACATAAGTGCTGCCTGGCATAAGAGACCATGGATGCGGATGTGATCTGCACTATCGTAATGAGTACTCACAACAAGGAGATAACAAACTCAATGAAGTATTAGTATTATAATAGTTCATATGAATCCTGTATTTTACTTAGGACTATCATTATATTAAAATAATAAATTAAGTTTCAAGTAATGTAAAACTATGCTATTGACATTTCTTTGTGAAATTCAGAAAGGCTTTTTTT
>CM053581.1:104925413-104940794 GCA_028627135.1 Pseudochirops cupreus | reverse complement strand
GTGGGAGAGGAATATAATGAGAGGAGAGGGGGAAAGAGAGAATGAGTTTGATCATCTCATATAGAACAGGCAAGGGATAACTGTTTCAATAGAGGGGAAGAACAGGAAAGTGAAAGGGAATGGGTCAACCTTACACTCATTGAATTTGGCTTAGGAAGGGAATGAAACACACTCTAAATTGGGTATCTTGCCCTACAGGAGAGTAGGGGGGGAGGGGATTTCAGGGGGGAGGATGGAGGGTAGGGTAGGTTGGGAGGGAGGTTTGTTGGAAGCACACACTTTTGTAAAGGGACAGGGACAAAGTAGAGAATCAAACAAGTGGGGGGTGGGATAGGATGGAGGGAAATAAAGTCAATCTTTCACAATATGTTCATTGTGGAGATGTCTTGTGTAACTACACTCATATGGCTTGTATTGAATTGCTTGTCTTTCCAGTGGTGGTAGGTGATGAGGGAGGGAGGGTGGGAGAGCATCTAGAATTTAAAGTTCTATAATCAAATGTTTTATATATACATATATATGCGTATATATATATATTTATTATTATTATTATTATTATTATTATTTACATGCAACTGGGAAATGAGATATACAGGTACTGGGGTAAGGAGATCCATCTTGCCCTACTGAAAAGTCAGAGGGGTGATGGGGGAGGATATAGGAGAGAGCAGACTAGGCAAGGTGGTATACAGTGGGATTGCTGTTTTGGGGTGGTGGCTAGGAGAAAGATGGGGAGAAAATTTGCAACTGAAAGTCTTGTGGAAATGAATGATGTAAACTAAAAATAAACAAAAGTTAATTTTAAAAAATTTTTAAAAGAGAGAAAGAAACGAGTGTTCACCTCCATAATGAGTTTTTCATGTAATATTTGGTTCAGTCTAACATCCACGTGTTCTAGCCAATCTTCTTGATTGTTTTTGTCACTTCCTCATGTATCACTGGAGCCTGAGACAGCATGGTCCTTGTGTGGTAGTTCTATTTTTTGTTGCTGTTGAAAATAGGTCACTATAAAAATGTATACTACTGTTCTGTTTCATAGACATTTGTGCTTTTTCAGCTTTGTGTGAACATTCTCACATATAATATGATTTAAAAGAAGCTTATAGAATGCTAGACGAAAATTCTGTTTTTCCTTTTAATGAGGAAAACAGTTTTTCATTATTCTATGTGTAAACTTTGCTTGTAATCTCTTACTATCCTTCTGTTTACTTAACTCAATGCTTTGATAATGAACTTCTCTAAACCATGCCTGCTACATCTTCTCCAGTTACAATCAAATGTTTGTTGATTAAGCTTTATTTACCCTCATCATTTAGGTGAAAATTTGGCACAGGATAAATTTATTGATTGTGACATTTAAAGTCACAAATTATCTTTTGACCATTTCTAAATTTTTCAATTTACATTTTATTTTTTTCAAATGTGATTGCAGTTCAGTTGATTTACATGTAACATTATTGGCCCATATTTAGATTCTCCTTATTTGGTATTTATTTTAGCCTTTGTTACAATGATCTGCCTGCTTTTAGAGGGTCAAATCTGGAATAATTCCTATTGCAATAACTATGCAAGTCCTGTCCCTTAACATTAGTCAGTTTTTTCTTTTGTTTTACCTTAATTTGCTTTGTAAACGTGCTCACCATGTCCAGTGCCCTCTTCTTGGAGAAAATATTCATCTTTTGTAAACTTGTTGGTAGTATACAAAGTTCAGGTTCTTGCATTTCTTGATTATAAACCATATTTTCTTCAAGCATGTGTGGTTTTTTTTGTTTTTTGTTTTTTTTACTTTATTGCCCCTAAAACACCTTCCTACTGAGGTAAAAAAGAATGAAGGTTTGTGATGATACTATTTAGAGTATCTTGTCCAACTTATCATCAATATTCTGTAATTCTTCATCCAGTATAGTAGCACACAAATTGGCATATCCATTTAAATTATATTCATGATGAACTTTCTTTTTCTTCTGACTATCAATACTGAAAGACAAAATGAAAGTAACTCATAGAATAAAGTGTCTTTCTATCTTTGGATGCAAAGTGAAACTGACTCTGGTGAATATTTATTTAATTTATCTATTTATCATCTATCTGTCATCTATCTATGTACTTGTTTACTTATTCATTTACTGACCTCTCATTATTAATTGAAAAATTTTGTTCACTTCTCTGAGGAGAACACATTAGGCATTCTTCTTTTTACCTGCAATTTTTTGTCATCTATAAAAAAGTTTAAATAATTGTGATTTAAAAATAAATACTCAATAATAAATAATCTTGTACTCTAATACTATGAGTTCACTATATATCTATACATATCTATCTATTGATCTATCTACATGCCATGGTTATTACATGAAACATGTTGATTTAATTGCTGAGCCATCGGTCTTTCTAAAGTAAAGGAAAGTAGTATAGGTGACAGAAAACTTGAGGACAAAAATGACACCTAAGTTTTTAAAAAGGGGGGGAAAAATCAAATTCTTCAAATGTGATTTAGTGAGCTTCAAAGTGACAGATGGCAAAAAAAAAAAATAGAGATCTAGAAATGTATTGCATTGAGATGCCCGCAAGGAGTTAGAAAGGGAAAGTAACCATCACTAAAAGTCAGTTTTGTTTCTTCAAAAAAGTCTACTGTCCTGTTTTGACATTGTCATAAAATGTGGTAATCAGAACAGAATATAATATAGATGTTGCTGAAGCAGGGAGGAGTAAATCAGGGTTATAAAATATAGAGCTCTAAACAGCATAGATCTATGAATTCAAAGTAAAACTTACATGAGCTTTTTGGATGACATATCACACTTTGAGTGGGATGATATTACAGCCCACTTATCTCCTTTTCCCAACATTTTTTTCAGGGACATGTCATCAAGCCATGTCTCTCCTATCTTACATTTTTGAGCATGATTATCTCAACTGAAGTACACCCTATCAGATCTTATCTTATTTTTATTCAATACATCATTATAGCCTGTCAAAATCAATTTAAATTTTGATTCTTCATTCACATAGGCTAGTAATTAATACCATCTTTAGTCAAACATAAATAAACAGCAAATATATTACCTCATTTGATTTTTACAACGCTGAGGATAATTGAGGCAACCAGAGTTTAAGTGCTTTGCCCAGTTATATTATTCCTCTGGTAAGAATCTTGCCAGCAATGACTAAGACTAGAGATACATTCTACAGCCCATCCTCCCCATGACAGGACAATCTATTTCCTTTACCTTTATAGAGATGAACTACAGAGGTGTCCTTGAAGTCCAAGAGCATAATCTCCTCTTGTTAAATAACCCAGAAATTTTCAGTCAGCTTTTGTATGTCCAATGGGCCCCACCTTGTAAATCTCAGTTGGAATAGAATCAACACCAGATACTTTGCCACCTGAAAGGAGCTTACTGGCATTCAAAGCCTCTTCTTCAGTTGGAACTTTAACTAGGGAGGGGTTGACTTCAACCTGAAGTAAATGGTCAATGGTTTCAGCTTTGGTTGAGGACTGTCTGTTAAGAACACTATGGAAAGTTCAGCCTATGTCCTAGGATCATGTTTTTGTCACCAATCAATGTGGCTCCATCAATACTGAATAATTGAGATGCACCATAGGTCCTTGACCCATAAATAGCCTACAGGGCATCATAAAAATGCTTTGGATTGTTACTATCAGAATAAAACTGAATTTCATCTGCATTCTTATTGAACCAAGAATCTTACATCTCTCTAAGCTTTGTTAGAATTTTATTTTTGGCAGAATTAAATGCTCTTTCTTAGAGATGCATGAACTACCCTGCTAGGAAAACCTGTGGAATTCCTGTTTTTCATTTAGCAGCTTTTGAATTTTTCCATCATTTTCATCCAAACTAGTCTTGTTTTTTTGTGAGTATTCTGACCCAGATAAGTAAATACAGTGTTGTACACCAGTCTTTGAAAGCTGCTCACTCCTTTTCTATTTCTCTGTTACCAACTGTGTTGGCACAATTTTCCTTTCAAGTTAGCAACAAACTGTTCTCACTCAGAGAAGAGCTCTAACCTCTTGACAGTAATTTGTCTGGTAGTCATATTGCATTGGGGCCCCCACTTTTGGTGAATGTTAATATTTAGCTTAGAGGGGATAAGTCTAGGATCACTCCAGCACTCTGCATCACACACTGCTTAGACACTGTCACACCCTATCTCTTCTTCATGTTTGCTGTGAAGGTGCATCCATGAAGTTTCATTCTATTTATGTAAACAGAAGACAGTGTTGGTGATGAAGTCATGAGATGCACAAGTCTTGAATAGTAAGTGACCATTGCTTTTGCTGTTTCCAGCTCCATTCCTCTAAAAGACTCCCTGACATGTCTGGTAGTATGAGCTTTCTCTAGCATTAATGCCACCCAGAATTATAAGTTTATCCTCTTTTGCAACATGGATGATGAAGGTTTCCAGGTCTTCATAAACTTTTTCTTTAACCTCATCAGGGTTCATTATAGTGGGATCCTAGGCACTAATGATGGTGGCCTTTTCCTGAAAGTGGCAATCACATTTCCATGAACCTGTGGCTTACTCCTTTTGGCAGGCATACAAGCTTGTTGACCAGATTAGTTTTGATTTCAAAACCTATAGTAGCTTCACAGTACTCCCTTTTCACTGTAGTCACTCCAGAAACTGTGTATTCAGCTCCAATTTCATTTGGCAATACTATTTGGATGTGAAACCTTCAAAGTTCTCTCACAAGAACTGTCTTTCAGGTCTACTGCATTTTGTGTTGTGTATAAGTGTGCACACATTCTGTGTACCACTTGGTGACTGTAATCATCTTTGCAGAAGTTTTGTATATTTTCTTGTGTTTTGACCACAGGGTAGGATCCCTGCCTGCCATGGTAATCTTTTTAGAGTTGGGTAGACAGAGAATTTTTAGGCATCGATTATAACTTCTTTCTCACTCCACGTGAGCCGTGTGATTCATAAAAGGCTGCTTGGATCCCCAGGGAGCTGCCAAATCCCACTGCTGCTTCCAGGGAGGAGACAACCCAATTCCCTGGGTCACCTATGTGCAGGGTTGTGACTATATCACCCAATGCATCGCACCTGGTTCTTCATCACTTGTTTATTGCCACAGGACTTTGAGAAAGGTAAAAATTGTAAAAATGGCATAGATGATATCTTTTGATTCATGCATACATTGGATTTCAGTGAGGCAGAGTTGCAAGAAGTCATCAGCCTACCCTTCTTCCATATTCATCCCAGTTCAGTAGCAGGACAGAGTCAAGATGATAGGTGATGGTTCAAGATGCAGTGGATAACCCTGGCATCTTCAATGTCTAACCAAGTTCTATGTGCTCCATACCACCTATTCCAGCTGCCTTCATGGCTGTTGAAACAATTTATTCTCATTCACCCATTACATCAGGGGAAATCTTCACATGCTTGGTATAGATACCCTTATCTTCCAACTTGCTGACAAGTCAGTTTGAGACCCCTTGGTTATCCTCCACCTGGTTTACCCTGTTTGAAAAAACTGTTTTCTAGGGTGTGGCCACTGCATGCTACATCTTCCTGGAACCACAGGAGAGAGTTAGGTGGATCAGATGGACATCATAGATGGAAAGCAGCCATGAAAAGGCTTCAGCAGCCCTCATACCAAAGGTACTAGTCTTTCCTGAACACACCCTACACCCCAGTCCAGTGATACATACTTAGTATCTGAGATGAGATTTGAATTGAGATCTTCCTAATTCCAACTCCAGCTCTAAAGGCAGCCAAATGGAACAATGCGTACAATGCTAAACATCAAGTCAGGAGGACTTGAGTTTAAATCTAGCTTCAGATCTTTATCTAGCTTTGTAACCAATAGAAAGAGGAGTTAGGTTCCATTTCACTGCAGAGGGAAGAACTATGAGTAGCCAAATAGTACAGTAGTATATTCAGCCAAAAGGGAAATGTACACTCATGTAACAAAATTTTTTAACAACTCAAGGCATTTACAATGAAATGAGTTGTCTTGAAAGATAGTGGCTTCCCCCTCATTGCTATTCTTCAATTAAATGCAAGATGAATATCAGGGTAGGTTTCAGAGACATCTAGTTGACACAGAACATTAAGAGTTACACTGTACTTGGAATCAAAAAGAATTGAGTTCAAATATGGTCTCAGATTTGCAACCCTAGATGTCTGGCCCTGAAAAAATCACTTAACTTCTATCTGCCTCAATTTCCTCATCTAAAATAAGGATCATTCTCACATCTTCCATGATTGTAGTGAAGATCAAAAGAGCTAATATTTGTAAAGTGTTTTTGCAAATCTGAAAACACTCCATAAGTGCCAACTATCATTCTTTTCTGGGCATGGTTTGTAATAAAAGGTCACAAAGGTTCCTTCTAAATCAGAAATTCAGATATGTAAGAAAAAGCACAATAATTTCAAACACGTGAATAGCTGTTATGGAAGGGGCATTAGATGTCTATTGGTTTATCTCCATAGGGAAGTACTAGGAACTATGAGAGAAATGTGTAGAGTGCCAAGATTTCAGCCTGACTTAAGAGGGGGAAAAAGGCAAAAAAAAATCCTAAGAGAACTGTCAGAAATGGAAATGAAATGTACTTAAAAATAGTTAGTTTCCCCAGCATAGAAAACTGTCTCAAATTGGAGATTGGTTGAAAGGTTGCCCTTAATAGATAATATAGAAAGCATTCATGCAGCTGTTGTATTTATTCATTTCTGAGGTCTCTTCCGGATCTGGGATTTGGATTCTAGGTTCAAAATGGCAAATTGCCCATTACTTCCTCTGTCTTCTGTAAGGTAAAAGAAATATTGATTGTCATAAACTGAGATTTGAGTTCCAGCAGAGAGATGCTTAACAAGAGATGGATATACATGACCTTTGTTTTTAAATTCCTAATAGTTATTTGCTATTGGTAAATGGACTTGGTGAGATGAAGTAGATTAAAATTCAGAGGATTTGGGTTTGAATCTCAATTATAAGCTCCCTCTCAACACTTGTTAACTCTTAAGCTCTTTCAGTTTCAGTTTCTTTCTAGGTCAAATCATGGCAGCTCAATTAAATTGTTTTCTAAGTTCTTTTTTAGCTCCAACTCTCATGACCTTATTATCTGTACACAGTAGCCCAAGTTTAGTCACTAGTCTGACATTTCTATCTAATTTACCAAATGAGGAAAAATGATAAATCAAACCAGAAAGGAAAAAGTAAAATTAAGATACTAAATTCGCCAAACCATTTTACACATTTTATGAAATATTGGCATATAAGAAAATAAATAAGTGAATGATTTGACACATATGGAAATCATTTTACAAACTTAAAATGCTATGTTAATTTCAGCTTTTGTTATTATTGCTGTTAATAATCAACAAATGTTTTATTAAATTCAGGCCAGGAAACATGAATGAAGTATATTAAAATTTCATGATGCTCCTTGCTCACACTAGTCACTTCACCATGACATTGATGCACTCTTAAGAAAAAAGAAAAGAATAAAGGAAAAAAGCTTTCCAACACTCTGGAATGCCTCCAATTATCTCAAGGAGTATTGTGAAATTCTCAAAATGTTCTGAAAACAAAATTAACTGTAATTCATTTTAATAAATCAGTATGTGCCCTACAGTACTTTTAACAGGAGGGAAGAGAGAGTGGTGGGAATTTTTAAAAGGATAGGATGTCATTGCTCTAAAATGGAATAGTCACCACTTTCCCTTTCACCCTTCCTAATGAAAAGAAGTTCATCATCCTGATAAAACTCACAACTGTCATGTTTTGTTTTAAATGCTCCTCTGGATCCATACCTACCAAATGGCATTGTGAGTACTTTTCCCCCTCTGTTTCCTTCCATATCCCTGATGTTTCAGCTTCCTGTTTGGCCTGACCAAATCAATTATTCTGGCCTACCCTGTTTATTATTAAAATAATTATTACTTCTTTAGTAAATCTGAAATTTATCCCTTGTGATAAATAGGGAACAAAGGAGTATGACAGGTGAAAGCAAATTGTATTAGGGTCATAGTCCAAAAAAAATGGAGTAAATGACAGCCAGGTGAATGTAGTATTTAATAGCTGGACATGGACCTGTGTAAAAGGGTAAATTCACAGGTGTTACAGAGAATCCTTTCATCAGACAGTGAAAACAACTGCTGGAAAATTGAATGGGATGGAGAGAGACCCAGACCACCTGTGTTATCCTCTCGGACTTTAAAAAAATTATTCAGAGACTTGAGCATCTCTGACTACTAACTTATCTCTTATCCTTTTTATTATCTCCACCAATAATGAACTTCAACTGATATTTAGAATCTTTTAGAGGAAAACAAGAGTTGCAGACACATGTTCCTAAAACTTTGTTTTAATGTATTTATCACCAATTGATCAATCAATAAGTATTTATGAAATAATTAGTGTGTCCCAAGCTCTATGTGCTAAATTTAAAAATAGAAGGGAAACAGTTCCTACAATCAATGAGATTAGATATATAAACATATGTATGTGTGTGAATATGTGTATATATATATATATATATATACACACACACATACACACACACACACACTCACACACACACACAAATACACACACTGTGCTAAGTTCAGGGTATACAAAGAAAGACAAAAATAGGGAGAAAAATGAAGCATGAGAACCAATTAACAGACTGTTAATTGGCAATCCTGGCAAGAAGTGATGAGGATCTTTACTATTTTGGTAGATGTGTGAGTAGAAAGAAGGGGCCTGAAATGAAAGTAATTTGGACACAGAAATAAAATAAGGATTTGCACCTAATTGGAACCTCATTGAAAATCCTACACTTCCTTCTCCCTGATTCTATTCCAGGACACATGACATTCCTTATCTTGCAATACCAGACCAAAACTACCTTTCTAAACTTATCTCCTACTTCTATATGCTAACCATCTACTCTATCCATGATGGCCTGTTCTAGACATGTCTTGCACAATCAAAGATAGAGTAATGTTAGAAAATAGAAAGAGGTTCCTCATAATATAATTTCAAAGGGTACTGAGAAGCATGGGAGAGGATCCCTCTCTAAAATTCTACCCATAAAAGATTGGGAACAGATTTTTAAAGACTACATTTATTTGTGGGGTCAAGGCAAGAAGCATTTGTTAAACACTTACTATGTATGAACACTGTGCAAACTGCTGGGTATGCAAAGAATGACAACCACAATAATGACAACAGCAGCCTTAAAATGATTTCTAATGGCAATGAGGTCACAATCTAATCAAACAAAATGATGCATGAGTAAGGAAGGTGCATGAAGACCAAGAAAAAGCAAATTCAAATTGATAAAATTCAACAGATACTAAGCATTTTCCATCTGCAGAGTGGATTATATGAAATATGCTTTTACTATTCCTATGTAGTAGAAGGAAATGGCAAAGTGGGGTAATAAGAACCTTTTAGGGTGGTGACAGAGAAAATAGAGAGATGGGGAGATATTTGCCAGGCATTCTAGCAGTAAAATTGACAGAACTTGGTAGCTCAATAATTGGATGTGAGAGGTGAAAGGGAAGGAATAATCACAAATAATCCCAATGTTTTGAACCTTGAAGATGTAATAAATGGTCCTGACACTATGAGGTTTAGAGGAAAAGATAATAAGATTATTGTGGGGCATCCTGAGTTTTTCAGGTATTAGTAATGTATATAAGTAGAAATGTCATATAGGTAACCAAAGATGCTGGTCTGGTGCCTAAGTAAGAATATTGAAAGCTTAAGATATGAATTGGGAGACATTTCCTAATAATTGTTGAAGTCATGAGAGTCAAATGATACTCATAAGAGAGCACATGTAGAGAAATAAAAATAGAAGAACTGCTAGTGAAACATACTATTTAAGGAGCTAGGCAAAAGAAGATTAAAAAAAACAATACAGGGAAAATATTATTAAAGAGATGGGAGGAAAAAAATAAGACAAAAAAAAAACCACTAGAGAAGTTGGAGGAAACTGAAATGGGTGGAAAGGAAAGGGGGAGAATCTTCTGTCAAAAGTTGGAAGTAGAAGATGATGGAGAGAAGCCAGGAAGTTGCCTGAACTCTCCCCACTTTCCCTCAGAAACTCCATTAAGTTAAGTCTTTAAACAGATTCTGAATTGACAGAACGCACAGAAATTTTTTTTTGAGCTTAAAATAACTTAGAAGGACTTCAGGACAGGTCTATTTCACTTTGGTAGAAAGGAAGCACAATCCAGTGCATAAAGTGTCCAGGCAAGCAAGTGAGAGAGTCATAAAAAACAGCAAAGAGCAACCAAAACTCCCCAGTCTTGGATTAGTAAGCAAATGGCATAGAAAGTCAGCTGTGAGGACTCCAGCCTCAGCAAATTGCTGAGAAAGCAATTGGCCAGCCCGGGAACCAAGGACACAAGGCACAAATAGGCTGGTCCATCCGAAGAGCAGCAGGCAAGACATGAGCACCTCAGGTTCCAGAGCAGAAAACCAGTGACCAGGCCTCTGGCTCCCAGCAATAGAAGTTTGGGATGGTGCCACTGTGCCCCAGGAGTAGAGTTCAACTTTAAAAAATGAGCAAAAATCCAAAAAACCCCTGACCATAGAGAGGTCCTATGGTGACAGAGAAGAACCAAACACAAACTCAGAAGAGGAAAATAATGCCAAAATGCCTTCTTGTGAAGCCTCAAAGGGGAATATAAATTGGTTATAAGTTCAAAATATCCTCTTGAAAGAACTAAACATGGATTTTAAAAAGCAAGTAAGTGAGCTAGAAGAAAAATTGTGAAAAGAAATGAGAGTTATGCAAGAAAATTATGCGGGAAAGAAGTTAAAAGTTGGAAAAAGGAAATTCAAAAATTGACAGTAGAAAACAACTACATGAAAAAAATTGAATCAGTCAAATTGGGGGAAAAAAATCCAATGAAGGAAACAACTCCTTAAAAAATAGAATTGGCCAAATAGAAAAGGAGGTAGAAAAGCTAACTGAAGAAAATAATTCCTTAAAAATTAGGATTGGGCAAGTAGAAGCCAATGACTCTATGAGACATTAAGAATTAGACAAACAATCTCAAAAGAATGAAAAAAAATAGAACAAAATATAAAATACTTCATTGGGAAAATAATTTACCTGGAAAAGAGATACTGGAGAGATGATTTAAGAATTATTGGACTACCTGAAAGCCATCATCAAAAAAAAAAAGAGCCTGGACAGAAGAAATTAACAAGAAAAACTGCCCTCATATCCTAAAACCAGAGGGTAAAATAGTTATTGAAAGAATCCTCTGATCACCTTCTGAAAGAGATTCCAAAATGAAAACTCCAAGGAATATTGTAGCCAAATTCTAGAACTATCAGGTCAAGGAGAAAATATTGCAAGCAGTCAGAAAAAAAAAAATTTAACTATCCAGGAGCCACAGTCAAGCTTACTTGACTTAGCAACTTAGCAACTTCTACTTTAATGAATTGGAGGACTTGAAATATGGTATTCTTGAAGGGAAAAGAACTTGGATTACAACCAAGAATCAACTACCTAGCAAAACTTAGCATAAACTTTCAGGGGAAAAGGTGGACATTCAACTAAATTGGGTACTTTCAAAATTTCCTAATGGGAAGACTAGAGCTGAACAGAAAATCTGATCTTCAAATACAAGATTCAAGGAAGCTTCAAGCTGGAAACAGGAAAGAAAAAATAAAGAAAAACAAAACATATCATTCAATAAGATTAACCCGTTTACATCCATAGACAAGAAGATACTTGTAACTCTTGAGAACTGTATTCCTATTAGGACAGTCATAAGGAGTATAAATAGCAAGCACCCTAGCACACCCAGAAAAGCTGCTAGTACAGGTTCTGTTATCTGCTTTTCTAAAGGAAAGCAACTCAAAAAGAGATTAACCATCTTACTTTAATCAAACATATATCATTTAGTTAGTTCAGGGGAAAAAGTCAACACTGAACTTCAGATAAAATATAAACAGAAGTTACAAGCAGACAAAAAATACAGCCAGAGAAACAAACCAACAGACAGGGCTTCCAGCTGAATGACCATTACATCCATATCTAGTCAGTTACTAGAGAGAGACGTACCAACATCTGGGTTTTCAAAGCCGGGAGACTCAATGGCTGCCCATAGTCTCATCTGTCCAAATCACACAGTTCTTCCCATGAGTAAGCCCCAAAGCAAAACATCGCAACAGGGTATATATAGCCTTCTCCAGGGTCAGAGATCACCACAACCCTCATAACCCATTGCTCAATCACAAAGTAACAAGGTTTGAGCATTCCTGAGAAACAAGCTTCCCACCACAGGCTCCATGTGACCACATTCAGCCTATTAGGGGGCAGAGTATATTTTCAAATCAGGGAATGAATTCAAATTCACTTAAGCCTATCAAGGGGCAGGGAAGATCTTCAAATTACCATTACTATTACACTGGCATGGATTTAAGTAGACTTTGATGTGATGATATAACAAAATAAAAGAGGAAAAAAAATTGTACTGGGAGAAGAGAAAAGGGGGAGGTAGAAGAGGGTAAATCACATCAAATGAAGTCACCCAAAAGACATTACAGTAGAAGTGAAGAAAAAGGGGATGAGCATCATTTCAACCTTATTCTCATTGGGTTTGGCTCAAAGAGAGTATAACAAGCACCCTCAGTTGGATATAGAAATTTATCTTACCCTTTGGGAAGTAGGAGGGGAAAGAACAAAGAAAAGGGTGAGCTGATAGAAGGGAGGGAAGATTGAGGGAGCTGGCGGTCAGAAGCAAAACTCTGGTGAGGAGAGACAAGGCAAAAATCAAGAGAATAGTATAAATAAGGAGAAAACAGGATGGAGGGAATTATACAGTTAAAAATCATAACTGTGAATATGATTTTGATGAACTCTCCAATAAAATGGAAGTAGATAGCAAATTGAATTAAAAACTAGAATCTTACAATATGTTGTTTACAAGAAATACATTTGAAGCAGAGCAATACACACAGAATAAAGACAAAAGACTGGAGCAGAATATACTATGGGTCAGCTGAAGTAAAAAGCAAAAACAAAAAATGAGTATAGCAATTTTGATCTCAGACAAAGCAAAAGCAAAAAGAAATCTAATTAAAAGAGAAAAGGAAGAAAACTACATCTTGCTAAAAAGGTATATATGAGAATTTATCTGGAAGAAAAAAAGGTCAAGAATAACAAGGGAATTAATGGAAAAAAAATTCACAGGAAGGTGGCCTAGCAGTACAAGATTTTAAACTATATTATAAAGTAGCGATCATCAAAACTATTTGATACCGGATAAGAAATATAGTGGTGGATTAGAAATACACAAGACACAGTAGCAAACAACTATAGTAATCTACTGTTAGTTAAATCCAAAGACTCCCGCTTCTGGGATAAGAACTCACTGGAAAATAGTGTAGCAGAAACTAGGCATAGACCAATATTTCATACCATACACCAAGATAAGGTCAAAATGGGTACATGATTTAGACTTAAAGGGTGATAGTATATGCAGAGTAGGAGAACAAGGAGTAGTTTACCTGTCAGATCTATGAAGAAGGGGAGAATTTATGACCAAAAGGAGCCACAGAACATAATACAATTCAAAATTGATAATTTTGATACAATAAATTATAAAAGTTTTGTACAAACAAAACTAATGCAACCATGATTAGAAGGAAAGCAGAAAGTTGGGAAAAAAATTTTACAACCAATGTTTCTTATAAAAGATTTCATTTCACAAATATGTAGAGCACAGACTCAAATTTATAAGTATATAAGTCATTCCCCAATTTATAAATGGTCAAAGGATATGAAAAGGCAATTTTCAGATGAAGGAATTAAAGCTATCTATAGTTTAAAAATGCTCTAAAGTACTATTGAATAGAGAAATGCAAATTAAAACAATTCTGAGTACCATCTCATACCTACCAGATGCATTGTGGTTGTGATTGAGCTTTGTCCTTTGTTCTGAAAGATGAAAATGGCATTTGGAAGATGATACCATGACCATAATTAGTTGGATTTGAGTGAGAGAGGACTGCAATGTCACCAACTTCACTTTCTCCTCCAGAGCCATCTGGTTTCAGTGGCCAGAAATAGATCAGAGCAACTGTAGATGTCCTAGAATGCAGTGGGAGAGGATGGCCTTTTTCAGATAAGGTGTTTCTATGTTCTCACTTTGACTGAGACAATGTGAATACTGTGATTAAACCTGTTTAAGAAGTGAATGAAGACATGGCCTCTTTAATTAAAAAAAAATTAAACTGGGAAGGGAAGACCCTCAGAATTGCTGCCAAAAGGGAAACAAGTACTATTTGCATTAATGCTGAATGATCAGGGCCCAAAAAATAACCATTGGGGGGAGGAGCCAAGATGGTGGCATAGGAGCAGCAAGCTACAGCAGCTCCCACACAGCCACCTCAAAATACCCATAAAATATGACTCTAAACAAATTGTAGAGCTCTAAAATGCACACAAATATATTTTCCACTGAAGGCAGCTCAGCTAGGAGGGACAATCTCAGCCCTGGGAGCCAAAACCAGCCCAGCCTGAAACAGCAGCTTGGCCCTGGGTGGCCTGATGAGCTGAGCCAAGCCGCAGCTGGAGCTTCAGGAGAGTGGATCTGCAGCAGCTGTGGCAGTTTCCAGAATTATCAAACCATAAGAAGAAAAAAGGACTAAGTGAAAGATCAGTGGAACTCGGCTAAAATTGAGAGAGAAAAGCAGGTCCAGCCAAACTGTCTCCAGGCCAAGGAAGCTGCAGAAGCTGAGGTCCTGCAGCCACCTCCATGTTGCTGCTTTAGAGCTCCCAGCCTGCAGACTGCAGGGGGGGGCCAAGCAATTGTTCAGAGGACAAGTGCTCTTGCATTGAGTGGCCTGGATCCAGATCATAGTCTTGGGTGGTGGTCCTGGGGTGCGTTTTCAGTGAGCCAATGCTGGCGGGGGCTGCAGCAGCCTCCTAAAAGCACCAGCAGCTGGGAAAACCCCAGCAATTTGGGAGAGAGCTTTCCTCTATGGAAGCAGAGTTCCACAGAGCTAAAAAAAATCATTGACTGGCCAACCATGAGCAGGCAAAGGAAGCAAAGTAAGAACAACAATCAAACTCTAGATTCCTTCTTTGGGGAAAAGAAGGATCAAAGCAGGGAATGGGAGGAAGACAACAGTCAGAAGTCCCACAGCAAAAGCTTCCAAGAAACATGAAGACTGCCTAAAAGCTAGAGATCAGCTTAAGAAGGATTTTGAAAACCAAATGAGAGAAGTGGAAGAAAAATTGGGAAGAGAAATAGGAATGATGCAAGAAAATCATGAAAAGAGAGTCAACAACCTGATGGAAGAAATTAACACCTTAAAAAATAGATTAACTCAAATGGCAAAAGAGGCCCAAAAAGCCAATGAGGAGAAGAATGCCTTAAAAAGTCAACTTTGCC
>CM053581.1:104880967-104924913 GCA_028627135.1 Pseudochirops cupreus | reverse complement strand
TCAAAGTAGTCTCTTAAATTATATTCTTCTGTATCTTCTTTAATACCACCAACGAAAATTTTCTTCACGGTTAGATGTGCACCAGGTTTTACAGAATCCTCTCTAGAAACAGCTCTCTTTGGTTCCACTACACGCCCATCAACCTTATGTGGCCGAGCACACATTGCTGCATCTACCTCTTCTACACAAGAATAAGTCATGAAGCCAAAGCCTCTGGAACGTTTTTTTTGGGGATCTCTCATCACCACACAATCTGTGAGAGTGCCCCATTTTTCAAAGTGTTCTCTTAAACTATCATCCGTAGTTTCAAAGCTCAAGCCACCAATAAACAGTTTTCTCAACTGCTCAGGTTCCTTTGGATCATGACCCTCCTCCCCCCGGCGGCGGCGACGGCGGCCGGAGTCGGGCTGGGGGCAGCCGGGCGGCTGTTTTACCTCCATTTTGAGACCGGACTCGCCACCTCCAACTTGGGTTCAATATCTACATCATTCTTTTCAACAAGATTTTGAGTTACAAATTTTCTCAAAAAAGAGCTTTAGCAACATCTTTTAAGAAATTGTCAAGGAAAACTGCCCTGCTTTCCTAGAACCAGAGGGTAAAGTAATCATTGAAAGAATACATGAATCACCTCCTGAAAGAGATCTAAAATGAAACCTCCAAGGAATATTGTAGCCAAATTACAGAATTAACAGGTCAAGGAGAAAATACTGCAAGTAGCCAGAAAGACATCAGCAATTCAAATAACAGGGAGTCACAGTCAGAAATGAACAGGACTTAGCACCTTCTACACTGAAGGTTTGGAGGGCTTGGAATATGATATTCAGGGAGCCAAAAGGAGCTTGGATTACAATCAAGATTCAATTAACCAGCAAAATTGAGCAAATCAAGGATATTCAATGTAAGAGAGGACTTTCAAAATTGCCTGATGAAAAGATCAGAGATGCAAACAAAATTTGGTGTTCAAATACAAGACTCAGGAGAAGCATGGAATAATGAAGAGGAAAGAAAAAAAAACAAGGAAACAAACATGTTATTCAATAAGGTTAAACTGTTTAAATTCCTATATGGGAAGTTGATACTTGTAACTCTTGAGAATTGTATCTGTACTGGGGCAGTTAGAAGAAGAGGAGGGTGTGGGAATAAGTAGACTTTTATGTAATTATGTAAAAAAAATTAAGTGGTGAAAAAAAAAGGACTGTATGGTGAAAAGATGAAAAAGGGAGGCAGAATGGGGTAAATTTTCTCACATAAAGATGCTGAAAAGGCTTATTACAGTAGAGGAGAAAAAGGGGAGGAGGTGTGGGTGAGCATTGTTTGAACCACACTCTCATTGGATTTGGCTCAAAGATGAAATAACATACAAACTCAGTTTGTATCCTATAAGGAAGTAGGAGGAGAAAGAAAAAAGAAAAAGGAGGGGAAGTGGATAGAAGGGAATGTAGAAGGAAGAACAGAAGTGGTAGGGGAATGGGAGTAGGAAAAAAGAGCTGAAAGGAAAAAGATAGGGCAGATAGGTGAAGATGGTGGTCAGAAGCAAAACCCCGGTGAGGGGGGTCAGGGTAAAAGGAGAGAGAAAATCATAAACAAGGGGAAATATATGACAGAGGGAAATATTCAGTATTTTTAAAATAGTGAATTCAACACCAACAAAGAGGAAATTAAAGCAATAATTAGGAGCTATTTTGTCCAACTGGATACTGATAAATCTGGCAATCTAAATGAAATGGATGAATATTTTCAAAAATATAAATTGCTTAGAATAACAAAGAAGAAATAAAATACTTAATCCCATTTTAGAGAAAGAAATTGAATAAGAAATCAATGAACTCCTAAGAAAAATTCTCCAGAGCCAGATGCATTTACAAGTGAATTCAATCAAATATTTGTTTTTTTTAATTTTAAATTTTTTTTTAATTTTTAAATTCAATTTTATTTTTTAATTATTTTTTGTTTATTTTTAGTTTACAACAATCGTTTTCACAAGATTTTGAGTTACAAATTTTCTCCCTGTCTTTCCCCTACCTACCACTCCAAAACATCAATCCCACTGAATCCCCCCTCCCCCAATCTGCTCTCTCCTATATCCTCCTCCATCCACACTCTGAGTTTCCAGTAGGACAAGAAGGATCTCCATACATCAGTTTCTACACATCTTATTTCCCAGTAGCATGTAGAAATAATAATAATAATTATAAATATGTGTGTGTGTGTGTATGTGTGTGTGTAAACATTTGATTTTCAAACTTTGGATTCCAGATTCTTTCCCTTCTTCCCTTGTCACCCACCCTTACTGGGAAGATAAGAAATTCAGTATAGGTTGTACATATGTAGTTATGCAAAACATTTCCATTGTGACTATACTTCCCTCTATCCTATCCTGCCCCACAATTATTCTGTCATCCACTTTGAGCCTGTCCCTTTTCAAAAGTGTGTACTTCTAACTATTCTCCCCCTCAATCTGTCCTCCCTTCTATCATCCCCCCTCTTATCCCCTTCCTCCTACTTTCCTGTAGGGTAAGACACCCAATTTAGTGTGTATGTTATTCCCTCCTCAAGCCAAATTCACTGAGAGTAAGGCTGACCCATTCCCTTTTGCCATCCTATTCTTCCACTCCACTGTAACAGTTTTCTCTTGCCTTTTTCATATGAGATAATTTATCCTATTCTGTCTCTCCCTATCTCCTTTCATTATATTCCTCTCTCACTTCTTAATTTTGTTTTCTGGATATCATCTGTTCCTATTCAACTGATCCTGTGTCCTCTGTCTATGTATATATGTCCCCATATATACACGCACTCACATATGTATTTATATGCATATATAACCTCCTATATAAACATATGTATGTATGTATACATACATATATATATATATTTATATTTATATATATATATATATACACACACATACATATACATATATATTCCCTTCAACAATCCTCATACTGAGAAAAGTTTCATAAGTTACAATTATTCTTTTTCCATAAAGGACTGTAAGCAGTTCAACTTTAATAAGTTCCTTATGATTTCTTTTCCCTGTTTACCTTCTCTTGCTTCTTGTATTTGAACGTTAAATTTTATATGCAACTCTGGTTTTTTTCATCAAGAATGCTTGAAAGTCCTGTATTTCATTGAATGACCATATTTTCCCCTGAAAAATTATACCCAGTTTTGCTGGGTAGGTGATTCTTGGTTTTAATCCTAGCTCCTTTGACCTCTGGAATATCATATTCCAGGCTCTTTGATCCCTTAATGTAGAAGGTGCTAGATCTTCTGTTATCCTGATTGTGTTTCCACAATATTCAAATTGCTTCTTCTTGGCAGCTTGTAAAATTTTCTACTTGATCTGGGAACTCTGAAACCCGGCTATAATATTCCAAGGAGTTTTCTTTTTGGGATCTTTTTGAAGAGGTGATCTGTGAATTCTTTCAAGTTCTATTTTGCACTCTGGTTCTAAAAGATCAGGGCAATTTTTCTTGAGAATTTCTTGAAGGATGGTTTCTAGATTCTTTTTTTGATCATGGCTTTCAAGTAGTCCAATAATTTTTAAATTATCTCTCCTGGATCTATTTTCCAGGTCAGTGGTTTTTCAATGAGATATTTTACATTGCCTTCTATTTTTTCATTTGTTTGGATCTGTTTAATAGTATTTCAGTTTCTCATAAAGTCATTAGCTTCCATTTGTGCCAATCTAATTCTGAAGGAATTGTTCTCTTCAGTGAGTTCCTGGAATTCCTTTTCCATCTGGCAAATTCAGCTTTTTAAAGCATTCTTCTCCTCATTGACTTTTTGGGCCTCTTTTGACATTTGTGTTAGTCTGGTTTTGAAGGTGTTATTTTCTTCATTCAGGTTGTTGACTCTCTTTTCATGATTTTCTTGCATCATTCTCATTTCTCTGTTTTTTCTCCATTTCTCTTACTTGATTTTCAAAATCCTTCTTCAGCTTCTCTGTGGCCTGTAATCAGTTTGCATTTTTCTTGGAAGCTTTTGATGAAGGAGTTCTGACTTCATTGTCTTCCTCCCATTCCACGCATTCATTCTTTTTGTCCCCTCTTTGGAATCTAATGTTTGATTGTTGTGCTTGTTTTTCTGCCTCTGCTTGTTCATGTTGCCTATCAATTACTTGACTTTTGAGCTCTTTGCCATGGTGGAACTTTCCTTCCAGAATGGAGAAAGCTTTGTCCCAAATTGCTGGTGTTTTTGAAACTGCTGGAGCTATTGATTGGGCACCCTCTCTACAACCTCAACTAGCTGTGGCTCACTGGCCACTCACCCCAGGATGTCCACCCAAGATAGCAATCCAGATCCAAGTAGGTAAAAGCAAGAGTGATTACCCTCTGAATGATTACCCTCTGCTATTTCTCACTCTGGGGGCAGACCATACTCCACTCTGGGGCCAGACCATACTCCATCCCCCTCCCCCCCAAGTTTCAACAAAGTTTCACGCTGATCTTTTACTTTGTCTTTAGTGTTTATGGGTTGAGAAGTCTGGAAGCTGCCACAGCTGCTGATTATTCACTCTCTTGAAGTCTGCTCTGGCCCCTGCTGGTCAGGGCTGCCCTGAGGCTAAAATCACATGGCTCATTGGGCTATACTGTGTTCCCAGCATGCTGTGATGGATCCTTCCTGTCAGCCTGCTGGCTGTCTTCGGCAGGAGATTTGTTTCTCTCTGTCACTTTGTGGTTTCTGTAGCTCTAAAATTTGTTTAGTTATGTTTTGAGGTGGTTGTGGAGGAACTCATGGGTTTTTCCTTCTTCTATGCCACCATCTTCTTTACCAAACATTTAAAGAACAATTAATTCCAATAATACATATGCTATTTGGAAAAATAGACAGAGTCCTACCAAATTCCTTTTCTGACATAAATATGATTCTGACAACTAAACCAGAAAAAGCCAAAACAGAGAAAGAAAAGTATAGACCAATTTTCCTAAGGAGATTGATGAAGAATAAAACCACTTAAATAAAATATTAGTTAGGAGATGGCAGCAATTTATTATTTTTAAAAAATGTTTATTTAACTTTTTAGATTTCTACATTCATTTCCAAAAGATTTTGAGTTACAAATTTTCTCCCTGTCTCTTCCTACCTCTCACCCTAAGATGACAAGCATATTGAATACCCCTTTCTCCAGTCTGTCCTTTATTATATCTCCCCCAATGCTCCCCCCCCTTACTTTCTTGTAGGGAAGGATGGATTTCTATACTCCATTGCCTATATATCATTTCCTGGTTGCATGTAAAAACAATTTTTAACATTTGTTTTTAAAACTTTCAGTTCCAGATTCTCTCCTTTCTTTCCTCCTCACCCATCCCCATTGGGAAGACCAGCAATTCAATATAAGTTATACATATGTAGCTACACAAAACATTTCCATAGGAGTCATATTGTGAAAAATTAACTATATTTCCCTCTATTCCAGTGGTTCTCAACCTGTGGGTCGTGACCTTTCTGGAGTTGAATGATCCTGTCATGGGGTTACAGGGGTCACCTAAGATCATCGGAAAACATATATTTCCAATGGTCTTAGGAACCTCCTCTCTCCATCTCCAGGCGGGTCTGCCCACATACAGACATGCCCACATACCACTATTAAAGGGTCACAGCACTAGGAAGGTTGAGAACCAGTGCTCTATTCTATCTTGCCTTCCATTTATTCTATTTTTCTCCTTTGACCCTATCCCTTTTCAGAAGTGTTTGCTTCTAACTACCTTCTCCCCCAATCTACCCTCCCTTCTATCATCCCCCCTCTTACTTCCTTCTCCCCTACTTTCTTGTAGGGTAAGATAGCTGGTTGAGTGTGTGTATTATTTCCTTCTTAAGACAAATCCAATGAGAGCAAGGTTGACTCATTCCCTTTCACTTTCCTGCTCTTCCTCTCCATTGTATCAGCTTTCTTTTGCCTCTTTTATGTGAGATAATTTGCCATACTCTATCTCTCTGTAATAGTAATGAAATTTGAAGATCTTCCATGCCCCTTGTATTGACAAGCAAACAGGTACTTAGCACCTTGTTTCAAGCTCAATATTGGGTTAAATATTAAGATCTAAAACTTATGAATCCCAAAGGGGGATGAACTTGTTGACATAATAAGAAGGGCAGAACATGGAGGAGCTAATACCATATATAAGGAAAAGCCCAAGCTGAGAAAGGCAGAACTGCTAGGAATGAGCATCTGGAGGCTGAGCAACTACTGCTGGAGAGAAAGAAGAGAATTGAGAAGAACGGAGAAATGAGAAGAGAGAAGAACTGGGAGGAAGCATGACTGTGGTGCTGGTACTTTGTCTGTCTGTTTTGATGTTACTTTGTCGGATTCATCTGCTGATAGAGGGTGGTACTATTATTACAGAAGTCCTAGGACCTTGCTGCTGATTCTGAAGCCCAAAAAGAGGATTTTCTTGTTGTATGTTTACATAAATCCTGGAGGAGGGTCTTGCTGACATTGTCAGAGGTCTTGGGACTATACTGATGATTTGTGCTGATTCCGCAGAACGCTTTGTTGGGTCTGTGTTGATTTTACAGGCAGAAAGTGAATTGACGAGGATGCTAGCAATGTCAATGAATGCTATTGTGGCTTTGTTAAACTTTGTCTTCCCAGGAACAGAACCTGTGAAAGACTTGAGGTAGGCTTGATATTGCTGGTAGGAGCTGGTACCATGGAAGAGCAACAATGGAAGCTGAGAGCCTGCCTTGAGTCAAGATGAAAAAAATCTCTCCTTGGGTATTTAACACAAACTGAGAATATCATGATTTACTGTGGCCTAGGGGGTGGACAACTTTCACATTTGTAGTTTGTGATTGAATTAAGGACTTACTAAATGATTGAGTTATTAAATGAATGTACTTTTTAAAAACCTATGTGACCATTTTGGTGAAAACTATGTGACCATTTTATTGATAAGTAGTTATGGCATAACATTGTGAGTGCTGTACTTTGATTTCTGTGAATGTTTTGTCTTAGTTTGTTACTGATTAAATAGAGAGTTCACTATACTGTGTAATCAGAACCTTGAAAGCTGTTTAAAGCTGCAATCCTCTGGAAAGCTCTTTGCCCTTGACTTACTCTCCCTTTCTCCTTCTCCCAATATATTTCTCTCTCATTCCTTAATTTGATTTTTTCTATATCCCTTCATATTCAATTCATCCTGTGCCCTCTGTCTATGTATACATGTACACACATAAACACAGAGACACAGACACACACACACACACACACACACACACACATATATATACACACATACACACATCTATACATGCATACATACATATATATGTACACATACATGCATATGTATTCCCTTCAACAATCCACATACTGAGAAAAGTCTCATGGGTTACAAATCTCATCTTTCCATGTAGGAATGTGTATAGTTCAACTTTAATAAGCTCCTTGTGATTTCTCTTTCTTATTTTCCTTTTCATGCTTCTCTTGTTTCTTGTATTTGAAAGTCAAATTTCATGTTCAGCTCTGGTCTTTTCATCAAGAATGCTTGAAAGCCCTCTGTTTCATTGAATGACAACATTTTCTCCGGAAGTATTATACTCAGTTTTGCTGGCTAGGTGATTCTGGGTTTTAATCCTACTTCCTCTGATCTCCAGATATCATATTTCAAGCCTTTTGATCCCTTAATGTGCAAGCTGAAGGATTGTGTTTCCACAATACTCAAATTCTTTCTTACTGACTGCCTGTAATATTTTCTCCTTGATCTTGGAACTTTAAAATTTGGCTATAATATTCCTAGGAATTTTATTTTTGGGGTCTTTTTCAAGAGGTGATCCATAAATTCTTTTCATTTTTATTTTGCCCTCTGGTTCTAGAATATCCAGGCAATTTTCCTTGAGAATTTCTTGAAGGATGGTGTCTAGATTCTTTTTTTTTTTTATCATGGTTTCCAGATAGTCCTATAATTTTTAAATTGTGTCTCCTGGATCTATATTCCAGGTCAGTGGTCTTTCCAATGAGATATTCTACATTTTCTTCTATGTTTTCATTCATTTGGATCTTTTTTATAGTATCTTAATTTCTCATAAAGTCATTAGCTTCCATTTGCTCCAACCTAATTTTGAAGGAATTACTTTCTTCAGTGAGTTTTTGAAATTCCTTTTCCACCTGGCCAGTTTTACTTTACTTTTCTCCTCATTGGCTTTTTGAGCCTTTTTTTGCCATTTGAATTAGTCCATTTTTAAAGTATTATTTTCTTCAGTATTCTTTTGGGTCTCTTTTAGCAAGCTGTTGACTTGCTTTTCATGATTTTCTTCCATCATTCTCATTTCTCTTCCCAATTTTTTCTCTATTTTTCTTACTTGACTTTCAAAATCCTTCTTGAGTTCCTCCATGGTCTGTGACCAGTTTATATTTTTCTTGGAAGCTTTTGATACAGGAGTTTTGACTTTGTTATCTTCTTCTGGTTCCATGTTTTGATCTTTTTTGTCCCCCAAAAAGGATTCTATGGTCTGATTGTACTTCCTCTGTTTGCCCATCTTGCCAGTCAATTACTTGACTTTTGAACTTTTTGACATGGTAGAAATCTGCTTCCAGAATGGACAGAGCTATGACCCAAATTTCTGCGTTTTTCATAACTGTTGTCAGAGCTGTGCAGAGGGTGCCCTCTCTATAGCCACCACAAGTTCTGGCAACTGAGTGTGTATATTATTCCCTCCTTAAGCCAAATCTGATGAGAGTAAGGTTCACTCATTCCCTCTCACCTCCCTAACTCTTCTTCTCCATTGTGAAACTTTTTCTTGACTCTTTTTTGATATAATTTACTCCATTCGACCTCTCCCTTTCTCCTTCTCCCAGTAAATTTCTATATTTTGATTTTGCTTCCCCTACTTGCTCATCTTGCCAGCCAATTACTTGACTTTTGAGCTCTTTGCCATGGTAGAATTCTGCTTCCAGAGTGGACAGTGCTGTGTCCTAAATTTCTGGGGTTTTGCAGAGCTGTTGTCAGAGATTCTTTGAGACAACTGCCTCAGAACTGTGACAAACTCTGCCATGCTACTGTTCCTCATCCCAGGACTGCCACCCAAGACTGGGACTGAGATCCAAGCAGGTAAAATCAAAATTCTTACCCTCTGAATGGTCAGTTGGTTCCCCTATGATCTGTAAGCCAAGAGCTATGGAGGTAGCTCTGTATTAGCAAGCACCTTAGCATACCCAGGGTGACTGCTAGCACAGGTTCTCAGATCTGCTTTTCTAAAGGAAAGCAACTCAAAATGGGTTAACAATCTTACTTTAATCAAACATATTATTTACCAATTCAGGGTAAAAAACCAGCATCCTGAAGTTCAGAGAATGCAAACAGACTACAAACAGAAGTTACAAGCAGAACTTACAAGCCGACCAAGAAATAGATCAGTAGATGGGCTTCCAACTGTCTAACCATTACATCCATACCTAGTCAGTCACCAGAGAGGGAAGCACCAACATCTGGGTTTTCAAAGTTGGGGTCTCAACACCTTCCCAGAGTCTCATCTGGCCAAATCACACAAGTCTTTCCAAAGTGAGCCCCAAAGCAAAAACTCATGTCAGGGTATATATAGCCTTCTCCTGGATCAGAGAAGACCACAGCCTTCTTGACCCACTGCCCAACCACAAAGTAATAAGGCGTGGGCATTTCTGAAGAACAAGACTCCCACCACAGGTTCCACATGACCACATTCACCTATTAGGGGGCAAAGTATACTTTCAAATCAGAGAAGGTTCTCAGAGCCACTTAAGCCTATGAAAGGATCTAGGGGCAGGGAAGATCTTTGGATTCCCATAACAAAGCCACATGGCAGCAGCTGCAGCCATCATGCCTCCACTACCTCTCTCCCTGGGGGCAGGCACCAGACAGCTCTCTTCTGGCACCCAGTTCCAATATAGTTCCCCACTGACTTTTTACTTTCTCTTCAGCATTTATGGGTTGCAAAGTCTGGAAACAGTCATATCTGCCAGTGATTCACTCCCCTGAAGTCTGATCCAGGTGGTCTGTGCTACCTGCCTGTGTTGGTGCTGCCCATGCTCTGCTTCTAACTCTCTGTGATAGACCCTTCACGTTGTCCTACCAGGCTGTTTTCAGAGGGAGATTTGTTTTTCTCTGTCACTTTGTGGGTTCTGTACCACTAAAATTTGTTTAGAGTCATTTTTACAGATATTGGAGGTCATAGGAGCAGAAGCTCAAGCAAGTTCCTGCTTTTACTCTGCCATCTTCACTCTGCCTTGGCTGACAGCAATTTATTATGAGTGAAACACACTATTTCTAGGTGGTATTTATATCAGGAATGTAAGTCTGCTTTAGTATTAGGAAAACAATCATCAGAATTGATCATATCAATATGAAAACAAACAGAAATCATTTGATTATCAAAATAGATGCAGAAAAATATTTGAAAAAATACAGTACACATTCCTATTGAAAACACTAGAGAGCATAAGAATAAATGGAGCTATGCTTAAAATGATAAGCAGGATCTAACTAAAGCCATCAAGAAGCATTACATGTAATGGGGATAAGCTAGAAGCATCCCAAAAAATATCAGAAATGAAACAATTATAACCATTAGCACCACTATTATTCAATATTGTAATGGAAATGTTAGCTTTAACAATAGGAGAAGATAAATAAATTGAAGGAATTAACCTAGACGATGAGGAAATAAAACTTTAATTCTCTGCAGATGATATGATAGTATGCTTAGGGAATCCTAGAGAATCAACTGAAAACTATATGAAACTATTAACTATTTTAGCAACATTGCAAGATATAAGATAAAACCAAATAAATCATCAGGATTTCTATCTTTTACCAATGAAGCCCTTCAGCAGGAGTTGGAGAAAGAAATTCCATTTAATATAACTGTAGACAGTATAAACTATTTGAGAGTCTGAATATTCCACTTTCTCTTGACATTGAAATAAAGGAAAAAAACCTCCAGGATGCTGAGTATATTCCCTGTGGTGAACTTCTAGGAGAACATAGATAAGAGTTCAACAGGATGGGCAAGCATGGATTGGTTATAATGTGCATCTCTACAGGAAATCAAGGTTGAATTCAACTGTATATCAATGACAATCCATATAACACTACAGTTATTTATTCCTTTTAATTGTATAATGGCAAGAACACTGGAGCAGCAATCATTGAATCAGAGGAAAATAAATCTAGAGCTGAAAAATAATTCAGAGACAATCTAGTCCAACTCCCTCATTTTACAGATGAGGTCAATGATAACCAAGAAGAATAAGTGACCCACTTAAGGTCAAAGAGATAGTGAATAGCCAAAGTGAATAAGGTTTTAAACCTATATTCTTTGACTCCAGAGATAGGGCTATTTCATCTCTGCCACAAGAAAATAGAATTAGTGGACTGTTTTCACAGTTCTACCACTTAATATGTGACCATGAGTAGACTGGCTAATTCTATTCAACTCATTTCAACAAGCACCCTTTCATCAGTAAGTGTGGAAAACAAATACCAGGCAGACCTTAATCTCAAGAAAATTGTAATCTAATAGGAGAAACACATGTATACATGACACAAGAGAGAAGGTATCACATTGGAGAGCAACAAGGAAAATACAACAAGGACCTTCAAGAAGTATGGAATTATACTTAGACAGGGGTTTAGAATATATCAGGGGAAGCTTTATGAAGCAAATGGCAACCATTTTTTTCAGGTCTCACATATGAGTGCTTTTTAAAAGATTTCTGTCTTCTTGAGAAACATGTTGAATATCTCTGGAAGTAAGAGCTTAGAAAAGAGCTAGGAAGAAAGTATCTATTCTAGGTATTATGGAGAGTTTAAGTAAAGGCCCAGAAATAATAGTGAGCAGACAGTAATGTATAAAAAGTAGTTCAATTTCACTGAAAATTAGAGTACATGGAATGGAATAGTGTGAGATGAGGATAGAGAAATAGTTTGGAACTTGACTGATAATGGTCTTAAATAAGAAGTCACTTACATTGTAGAAATTTAAAGTTTGCAAAGAATTTTCTATGACCCATTTCATTCTCTTGCTCCCCAATACTTGGAGGGGAAATACCCACAGCCACTCTCCATAATCACTTGAGGGAACAGGCCTTCATAGTCTGATATTTCTGGCTACTAAATATATACCTCTACTCCCTTAATTCCAAGTAATCTGAGTCAATACTCAGAGGAAAATCTTCCTTCCCATGTACAACTTCCAATACCCACCTGAATAAATGCTACTAACTTTGCTCCTAAACCCTCTATTAACATTTTCTTACATGAAAACCTTGTTTAATGGTTAGCAAACTTCTTTTCGAGTATGAGATTTTCTTTTCATCCTCTGTTTCTTCTTCCATTCAGCTATTTGTGTATCAATAGCATTTATTAACTATTCATTATGTGTTAGATACTGTTTTAAGTTCTGGGAATACAAGGAAACAAGATAATCAGGAAAAGTAACTGAGTGATGTGAAAAGAGAAGAGAAGAGAAATCTCTTGGCAAATGGCCTCAATGTTCTCAGTGAACTAAGAAGCAAGGGTCTCAGTTGAAATGGTGAGAGAAGGAATGCTGTGGGAGTCTTAAGGAGGGATAAAATACTTGAAATGGAAGTCATGGTGAATTGGATAGTGAATTGATTTTTAAGGTGTAAAAGGATTGTCTTGGTGCAATAAAGGACTGATTGAGATTATTATACCAGGAAAATCCAGGCTTTCTGCAGTAGACTTTGCATCCCTGGCTATCTTCTACACCGCTGGTTGCTCTTTTCTTCATGTCCCATCAAAAACTGTCCCAGCAGGAGCTAGAATATCACCTACTGTTGTCTGAAGCATCCAGATGCTCTCTGCCATTATCATTCATTACTCTCTTCTTTTTGTTATATGACATTCATCTGTGTCATGTGGTCCAGATCTTTGTGGCTGTGACTTGCCAGCCCAAAATTACTTTTCCCTTTGTTCTCAAGAATTTCAGTATCTGTCACTTAATCTTTTTCTCCAACCCAGTCCGTAACCTCAGACTTGGATGCTTCATTGTATACATTGAAGTTACTTCAAACAATCATGTGTCCTAGTTAATCTCTTACCCAGCTCTCATGATTTATAGCCTCCCATGGATATGGTCATACCTGAGCTTTTGCCATTCTCCATAATTCTGACATACCAATGATTTTGAATTAATCAGTTCCCACTCTGATCACAATCTTGTCTTCTCTTTCTCCCTTCTATCTCATTACTTTTAAGCCATTTCTTTGTCTTCATCAAAACCTTCAATTCCTCTATTCCTTTCCTTTTCTCTAATCTATCACTTCTCCACTTGCCTCTTTGATTACTTTTTTCACTGTTCATTGGCATTGTTCAATTCAATTACATGAAATTTTTTAACATACTTAATACATGAAGTCACTTTTGCTGGCCACTAGGGATAAAAAAAGAATCTTTTTTTTTTTTAAGGAATATGCATTCTACTAGATCTTTTCAACTACTCTCTTCTACTCTTGATTCCCTTGCCCCATTTTCTGTGGTTCTCCACTGACAATTTTTCCCTACCCCTAGATCATTCCCAACATACCTTTTTTCTGCATTTGTACTCTCGAGTAACTGAAGAAGTTATCTAATTGGATGGATCTACTATAGGCTTAGGTCATATAATCTCAAGTGGGTGTTCACTATGCACAACAGAATTATTATTTCTTACTTTATTGATTCAACTACTTTCATTGGCTACTTTAAAACTTCTCTATCTTCTTCAAGCCTATAGTGGCCCCTCCCCAACATCACTCAGAAGGTGTCCTTGTATTATTTTTACTGAAAAAATAGAGGGAATCAGTTATCAAAGTTCTTCTAAAACTTTCCTTATAAGTCATTTAATTATTCTGTCTTTATCTTTCTCTGTCTTTTAATAGGTTCCTCTTTAAAGACTCTTTTCTCCCTCTCTTAAAATATTCATGTCTAAGGGGCAGCTAGGTGATGCAGTGAATTGAGCATTGGCCCTGGAGTCAGGATGACCTGAGTTCAAATCCAGCCTCAGACACTTAACACAAAAACTAGCTGTGTGGCCTTGGGCAAGTCACTTAACCCCAATTGCCCTCCAAAAAGCAAACAGCAAAAAAAAAAATCATGTCTATGCTTAAAAAAAGAAAAAAAAACTTCACCTGACTCAAACTACTTTTTTTTCTGTTTCTCCCTCTTGTTTTTTTAATGGCAATATTCATCCACATCCATATATACCACTCAGTTCTCAATCCCTTGTTATCAGATTTCTGACTTCACTTTTCTGGAGCTGTTTCTTCAAAACTACCAACCAAACACCTCCTCCCTAATCAGTGCAAAGGGCCCTTTTACAATCCTCACCCTTTTTAATTTTTCTGCAGCATTCATCAAAAGAGAGCCTTCTCCTAGAAACTATTCTCTCCCTTGGTTTTTGTGTGATATAGATTTTCCTTTTTTCCCATCCAATTTGTCTGACCATTTTTTATGAAATTCTTTTTTCTAGATCATCATACATCTCTTTTCCTCTTAGTATGGTTATACCCCAGGGCTGTGTTTTCTTCTCTCTGCATACATATTCTCTTTGAAATATCAATTTTCCATACATTCAAATATCAACTTCATACAAACACACATGACAGAAAAATCAATATATTCATCTTCTAGTATGCTTTTTAACTTGTCAACTCAATAAATCCTACATATATGATACTATTTGTTAAATATTTATTACGTACCAGGCACTGTGATAAATACTGGGGACTTTCCCTGCCCTCAAGGATTTTACAAGAAGAACAAAAAAACACATAAAAATGGAATTAGGAAAGTTTCTGGAGGACTATGTTTTTGTTGACATTGCATTTATATGGCCAGAAAATTATCTGGAGACCTGGATCTCGGCAAAATAAGGTAATAGCCAACCTATCAAATCCAAGGTAGTTACAAGGGCAGAATCTAATTTTTTGTCACAGGGAAAGATGAAATGGATGATCAGAGTAGAGATAGCATGTTAAAGAAATGGCCAGTGATATATAAAGTATCTACTACTTATTTTTTCCTATATATTTTATTGACATGAGAAATTCAGTGTGAACAAAGGGATCTCATTGACATCCCTTATAAAACTTGATTATTTTAGTATTTCTCTTGTGGATACCATCTTCCTCCTCCATGTTACTCATGATTTTTACCTCAGAGATGCTCTTGATCCTTCCTTCTTTCTCACCCCCTCCTCTATATCCAATCATTTCCCAAGGTTTATGAATTTTTTCCCCATAAGATCCTGCATATATATCCCCTTGTTTCTAGAATCTTATACAACACTCTCTTCTAGGCCTGTGTTTATTTTTGTCTAGACCACTGTAACAACTTCTTAATTAGTCATTCTCTTTCCATTCTCTGCCCTTTCCAAGTTATCCTCTATAAAAGTGGCAGCTTGATCTTTCAAAGGTATACATCAGATCATGTTTCTCAGCTGTTCAAAAAACTTTAGTTGGCCACCCATTGCTTTTGAGATAAAATGAAAATTCCTTAGGTTGGGATTTAGACCATTTGCAATCTACTTCCCACCTGTTTGTCCAATTTTACTTCAAAATCCTCAGTGGATTCATTGTTCCAGCTCTTGTAGACTAGTAGTCATGTCATAAACACAACACTATCTCAAAATTGTGTAATTTTTCACAAAGCAAAGGAAGATAGATGTTTCAATGAATAGAGCATCAGAACAGGATTCAGGAAAACCCGACTACATATTCAATCTGAGGCACTATTAGCTATATAATTCAGGGCAAGTCATTTAACCTCTGTTTATGTTAGTTTCCTCATCCCTAAAATAGGGATAATAGCAATACTTACTTTTCAGGGTTATTGTGAGGATTAAATGAGATAATATTTGTAGATTCTTTAGCACAGTGCTTGATACATACTGAGCCAATTAAATGATAACCAACATCTTCATCATCTTTATCATTATCATAATCATCCTCATCATCACCACCAAATCTTTTTTGTCCAAGACTTAACTCAGATACCACCTCCTCTCTGAAGCCTTACATGATTTCCCCCAGTTGTTAGTCCTACAACTTTCTTAATTTTCTTCTATTATTTTTATTTCTATTCCACACTCTTCCTCATAGAATAAAAACTTTTAGAAAGCAGGGACCAGGTTTTTTTCTTCTTTTTTTGGCCTCATAGTACCTCACACAGTAGTTTGAACATAGTAGATACCTAATAATGTTTGTTGAAATGAATTAGGATTTTATTTTTCCTGTTACAGAACTTGGAAATTATTGAAGTTTTGAAAGGAGAAGCATAATATACAGCAATCACAGCAATACATTAGGAAGATTGCATGGTATGGAAGAATGGGTTGGATGAGGTGAGCCTGAAGAGAGTAAAACATTAAACATACTCTCTTTGTAGTTTAAGTAAGAGAGAAGAGGGATAACAATGTGAATGGAAAGCATGAAGAGACAGAAATAATGTAATATGAAACACTGTAGTTAGATCTGATGAGGTGAGGAAGAAAAAAGAATCATAAATGATTTCAAGAATTAGAACCTTATTTTTTTAAACAACTTTTTTTTTTGCCTTTTTTTTTGGAGGGCAGTTGAGGTTAAGTGACTTGCCCAAGGTCACACAGCTAGCTTTTGCATTAAGTGTCTGAGACTGCATTTGAATTCAGTTGCTCCTGACTCCAGGGCCAGTGCTCTGTTCACTGTGCCATCTAGCTGCCCTGAATTTGAACCTTATTAATGAGATGTTAGTATCCTGAACAAAATTAGAGAAGTTGGGGTTCGACTCATGCTTAAGAGATTTGTTTTGGAACCTTTTTTTTTTCTCCAACTCTACAGTGTTGGCAAACCAGATGATGGTGAGGTCCAGCAGGTAGCTGGCAATAGTGAATTTGAGTTCTGGAGAGAGGTTTAATGAGAAGGTATAGATTTGGAAGCAAATCTGCTTAGAGGTGATAATTGAAATAGGAGTGAAAGTGATTGCCAAGGGAAAGAGTGAGAAAAAAAGAAATGAGGCCTGAAGACAGATGAGTCATGCAGATTTCTCTAAATGATTGCTTTCTGAGGAACAATAGGAGGCATGTGAAGGTTAGACTTTGGTGGTAGTCCAGTTACTAAGTAAGGTGAACTGTCAGATCAAGTCTCTGATCAATAAGGGACACATGAAGACTAAAACCAACTTGTAGACAGACAAAACTCTGAGAACTAGAAAGCTATGGAGTGTTAGTGCTGTCTGACAGGTATTTAAAAACCCTAACTTTAAGCATGCCTCTTCAGTGGCATGTCAGGTTTTACTTAGAAAGAATGCACTTCAGTCCTACAGTTCCCTTACCTAGTAATAAATAATAGTGGTAGGGAAGGAATGGGTATATTCTGGGTTAGGATTGTGGGAACATATTTTCCTTGGACAGATTATTGTACTGGGAAATTATATACAACACAAATAGACACATAGCTTTCTACAGGTTGGAGAAAGCAAAGGGTTAATGAGTTTTTTTTTTTTTCTACTAGAAATTTAGCCCTGAGCTGTCTGACAAACTACATTGCTTTTGAGCTCTCAGAGACTCACATTTGTTTTGCATGATGGGGGCTACCAACCTATCCCTATGTCTTCTTTTCCCTCTCGGGCCCCCATTCTGAATGCAATTCATAGACCTCAGCAGGGCCAACCTGTTCTGAATGCAGGGACAAGACAACAACACTGACCTGGAGTATTAAAAATGCATTTGGCCTGTGAGTCTGTTTGGGGTTTTGCAGCTGATGACAAATGGCAGAAGCAGTGAAGTGCAGGAGTAAAAGATGGGAACATGTGTGAGAGAGTGCCTGTTGGGCTGATAGCCATATTGTATGCCTTCTGTCATGCTCCTCTCATTTTTGTATTATCACCAGCCTGCTGAGCTTGTGACCAGTGAAGTTGAAGAAAAAACTACCTAGTAGTTTGGCTTCTATGACAGGAACCTTGACCACTTTCTATCTAACCTTTCTTATCACTCTTCTATTTCTTCATTTTTTCCCTTTTCCCACCCCTAACATTTTTACATTTTTCTTAGTTCTCTCTTTCTCCTTCCCTCCCTCCCTCTCTCCATCCTTCTCTCTCTCTCTCTCTCTCTCTCTCTCTCTCTCTCTCTCTCTCTATCTCTTGCTCACTCTCACTCTTGCTCTCTCTCTCTTTTTCCCTTCACTATCTTCCATCTGTAATTTCTCCACTGATGATTGCATATCTGCATCTCTAGACTTGAATTGTCCTTCTGGTCCACATTTACAGATACCCTTAGAACAAATATGCCTAAATTGTCTAAGGACTATAAATTGACATACTTAACCTTGATCTCACAATTTTCTCTTCCAACCCATGTTTCTTCTTTATCTATTTCTGATATTCATGTTATCATATGTGTATTTTTCTGTTACTCATGCTCAAAATCTTATGCCTCCTTCTCTAAATCCTCTAGTTTCTGCCTCCAAAATATATTTCATAGGTATCTTTTCATTTCTATTACTATTACCCTCATTACTTGAAATTTCTATGACAAATTATCTACACTACCACAATAATTTCCTCAGTCATGACCCACCCTCAAGTTCCCTCTATTATAATATCCTACAGATTGTTTTCAGATTAATCTTTCTAAATCATACCTCTGACAATGTCACTGATCTACACATGCACACACATACACACACACACACACACCTTCAATGGTTCTTCACTTTCTACACAATAAGATCTCAACCTATTTTTTCCATATCCAATCATTTCTTTTTACATATCCTATACTCTAGTTAACCTACACTTAACATTGTTTGTCAAATATAGCCCCAGACCCTCCTTCCATGTGCCTTTGCTCATATGGGTCTATTCACCTTCATATCCTTACCTGTGAGTTCTGCTTTTCTAAATCTTACCCATACTTATGATTCAACTTGAGCTTTATTACCTCCTTCGTGTGGCCAAAAACAAAACAACCTCTTTCTTTTTCATAAATTCTATCTATTATTATCTCTTCCTATAGATGTATATTCTACCTTAATATAGAGTTAAGCATGTCAGATTTCCTACTCAACAGGAAGTTTAGCAAGGACCAGTATATTTTACTTATCATTGTATCCCTCACTGAAGCCATCACAGTGTCATGTGCATTGAAGATTATCAAAAATAGTTATTTATTGAATGCATACATTATTAGTGAAATGTGGCTCAGGAAATAATCCTCTCAGTTAAAATGGACAATTTGAAGCCCATCAGTCTAATATCATGGATTTGCTTCTATTTATATGAGCACTAGGGATTCTGCTTTATTGAATATTTTTACAGATGTTCATAGACTTTCCATCAACTTATCAGGCATGATTTTTGGTCTCTATGTGACATAAAGGCAGGTATCAGGAGTAGAATTCAGGATATCTAGGTTCGAATCTCATTACCAACACTTACCAATTATGTGTACTTGGTTAATTTAGAGTAATGGAAAGAAGCTATTGTGGTACGAAGGAAAGAACATTTTGCTGTAAATTCTGCAATTTACATTTTGATACATGTGACACCTTTCTGCATATTTCCTTGTTCAGGCATATGTCTAGCAATGGGTTGTCTCTAGGTTTAAAAGGATGGGGCATTCTAGTGACTTTTTTAAAAGTAGAATTCTCAATTGCTCTCCAGAATGTTTGGACCAAATTATAGCTCCACCAGCAATGTATTATTGTGCCTTTCTCTCCACAATATCTCTAATATTTATTATTTCTATCTTTTGTTATTTTTTACCAAATCGCTGAAAAATTCTCATTTTATACAAGAGTATATTGTATCTCTGCTAGATTACATGGAATGCCCAAGGTCAACTAAACTAGTAAGTAGTAGGTTAAGATATGAAATAAATTATTTGGATTCTAATTATATTTCTCATTAACTATAGAACAGATAATTCCATAAGATAAATGAATGAGGAACATTTTCTATGTGCTAGGCACCACAAGGATGGAAATGAAGAAGCCCATTACTTCTGGAATATATATGGGGCAAGGGGGAGGAAAAGAAAGTCTACTTGCAATTGAATAAATTCAGGAATATGATATAGATAAGTTAGTGAGGAGTACTTATGTTTGGGAAAAGAAATGATCTCTTAGAAAAACTGGCACCTGAGCCAAGCCTCAGATGGAGCTAAGTATGTTCTTTAACTTAAGGAGGTAGAACATTGCAGGCATGAATCTCAGCCTATAAAAAGACACAGAGTAAGTAGATGTAATACGTACATGCAATAAGGAGGTTGATTTTGACTGGAAAGCACGTAAATTATAGGCTATCAGTCTGACAAGTTAGGTGGGAGTCAGATCAGGAAGGACTTTAAATGCCAAATAGAGGATATTCTATCTTATTCTAGTGGATATAGGGAGACTTTGCTGATTCTTTAGTTGTGAAGTTGACATGGACCTATACTGCAGTGATATTAATTTAGAACCTAAATTGAGGAAGGGTTGGAGGATAGCCTAGGCTGTAATTCTTAAGCTGTGAATCTGAGCAATACATAGAATTCTGATGTTTTGACGGACATAAGAAAATTACAAATGGTGGTTTTAGGGGGAAAGACATTCAGTTCTCTTTTAGACATATCTAATATTACACGTCTTTAGAAAACAAGCTCGAACTATTCATCTATCAATTGAAAATATAGGATTGGAGCTGAAGAGAGGGAAGTGAAGATTATAAATATATATATAAATTTAATAATTTAAATATTTAAAATAATTTAATTTTAAATAATTTAAATAATTTAAAATAAAATAATATAAAATATAAATATATGTAAAAGATGTGAATCCAAAAATATTTGTGGAATCTCATAATTTGGTGAAGTTCACTAAAATCCCATTAAAGGCAATAATGGTATAATGAAGGATTAATACTCTTTCATGTTGTCATGAAAATGAAACACTCATGCTAATACTACCATTACTAATATTAAAATAATAACCAGCATTTATTTATTGTTTTAATGTTTGAAAAGGATTTTACTTATATTATTCCATTTGATCTTTACAACTCTTAGAGGAAGATGGTATTATTAACTCCATTTTAGAGATGAGGAAACTGAAGAAAACAGAGATTAAGCCATATGCCCAGGATCACATAGTGTGTGAGTCCACCTATGAACTCAGATCTATCCAAATCTAGGCCCAGCTCTCTATCCATTGTGCCACCAGTTGCCAAAAGACACAATTCCATGTTCCACAGGTATTAGAGGAAGCAGATTACCAAAGAAAAGATCAGAAACATGATGGAGCAGATTTATGTGCCCACATAATATGCAGGGAGTGATGGAGAGCTCATTACTATAACTCTCCTTCTCAGTCTGAATGGCAGTCTTTGACATATTATTAGACAAAAAAAAAATGGGAAAAAAGAGAAATATTGATGCTGCTAAGATTCCTGGTCTAGCCTGCTAGATTTCCTGGATTTTTGGTGAAGCATATAGAAAAGCAACAATTTTTCATGTTACCTTAAAAATATTACCAAGTCATGTTCCCTCGTGCTCTACTCACCCACTCACATGCCCACGTACCTCTTTCGGGACTCAGGAACCCAAGCTATGTGGCAAAGTTCTGGATTTTTTACAAGGCAGAGCTGTTCCCAAATGTCTCATCTTCATATAAGAAGAATAGGTAGAAAGCAAACTCTGAAAGCTTATGAAAACTTGCTATTATGAACATGAATATCCCTTTAACCTAATATTTATATTAAAATTTATAGACTACTCTTATGAATGCACATGGGTCAGTTTTTGGCACACTAGTAGGTAAAGAGTTTTCCCAACTATTGATCTCTGAGCAATTAAGCATAAATGGTGCTCTGGAAATTTGATTTTTATGCAATGGAAATGCATGGAACATCAATTATTGTTATATTTCATGTATTTCAGGAACATTTATAAATCTATGGCACCAAATCAAGTTAGACTTCAAGAAAGTAGGGAAAATGTGTGAAGGCATCATAATCATCCAAAATATAACTTGAAAAAGTAAAGTCCTATCCAAAATAATGTTGTCAAAACTCAATGAATGTTTAAATTTATTTCAAGTGGGCCTAATTTGTTCCTAGAACATGGACAGGAGACGAAAGATTCCAGAAACATAATATATTGAACAAATACAAAAGTACCCCCGCCCTTTTTTATAGCTATCTTCCTCTATGGTCAATATCCTATTCCAATGTCTCATAAGGGAATGGAAGTGAATCTTGATTCCCACTGTCTATGCCAACAGAACATAAGGTTTGGTCATTCATACCAAGTGAAAAAAGCTTTAAATGCAAGTCAATGATGTCAAGTAACTGTCACATAATTTTATGCATATCCCATACCTATGACAATGTCTGCTTCCACCCCATCCCAACTAAATCTCTCCTAAAAATTAATGAGGAGGAACTCAGAAAACAGATAATTTGGAAATTACATTAAACTGTTTTAAGGGCCATAAGATAATACATCTAGAGATAACAGGGACTTCTGAATCCATATATTGTAGCCCTATCATTGTATAAATGGGAAAATTGGAGCCCATGGAAGTTAGATGACTGTAAGATCACATAGCTAAGTGTCAGAGGCATGAATTGAATACAGGACTTCTGAATTTATAATTTTTCTACTCTACCACACTGGGTCAACAAAAGTTCTTGAAGTCTACAATTGTACACAAGGGATGATTTCACAGAGATACAAATGATATAACCCTAAAGTATTGGCACAAGGATAGGCAGTACATATAACTTCTCACAATGTTCCTGTTCTCTTTCAAAGATTCCTTTGACCTCAGGTAAAGGTGATCACCATGAAGATAGGGTTCTACCATGTATAAGAAACTGATTAGTAGGTCCCAATGGGTCTTATGTTCTCCAGAAAGTTTCCCTATCAGATAATCTTTCATGCAGAGCCTTAGCCTTAGGTAATTTCCTCAGGAAATTTTTTTTTTACTACTTCATGATAACTAAATTGTTTGTCATCTAATGATGTCATAGCTTAAATTCCCTGTTAGCCTACTTCAAAGATAGCCTGATTTGCCTCTTTTTCACTTGAACATATTCTGTCTTTATTCCTGAATGGAGGGGGCAATGAAGAGAGAATGATACTAAGAATCAGATCACTACCCTTCGCATAAACATAGTCTTTCTCAACACAGGTCCCCAGGCAAATCTGGACCATTTCTGTGCTTACCAAAGCATGTAGGAATTGATTGACATTATCATTCTCTGGCCTACACATTCAGCACAGCTTCTTATACCAAACTCTCTCTTCTTGCACTCCCATTCTCCCATCCTGTAATGACTCAGTCACTTTGACCACTAGTACTAGCTCTTAGATTGTTTCTTTCTTCACCATATCCAAAATGAAAACAAATTATGAAGTTATATCTCCTTACTTTGAAAGAAGCCCCATTTGTTGCATATTTTTATGCCTCCATGCAACTTAGAAGCATAGGGTCCTATCAAAAATAATGTTGCTGAGATGCCAGAAATGTTTAAAATTGTTTCGAGTAGGCTTGGTCTGTTCCTAGAACTTGAGTAGGAAACAAGAGATCCAAAGAGCATAATAAATTGCAGAAAGGATAAAGATCAAATGAGGTAATATTTTGAAACTTCTTAGCTTAGTGTCTGGCTCTTAGTAGGTGATTAGCAAATGCTTATCCATTTCCCTTCCCGTCTCTCCAGGTTCGGTAGCCTCACCTTTCTGCTCTTTGCCTATCTTACCTGACTGGCTCTATTTCTACCTTAAACCTTCCTGACGAATCCCTGCCTGTGAACACACACACACACACACACACACACACACACACACACACACACACACACACACCTCTGAGTTATCTGTGCCAGACTTCCTTTACTAACATTCATAGTCTTGTAATGGACCTGTTTATATGACAGAATTCTGAATTTGTTGTAACCCATTTGGATAGTTGGAGCCTTTGGTTTATTTCTTCCTTTATGCCAAGCTCTCCTGCCAGGCCTCTATGACTCAGGTCTCACCAGATCTTTAGTATAGAGTTAGCATGACTTTGCCAAGTAACTCCATGTGCCGGGGCAAAGATAGAGCTAACCTGTCAGTCTTTCACTGTAATCATATGTGTGGATTGTCAGGGTACAGCATATACTTCCATCTATTTGTATTCTGCTGTTAAAGAAATTGGAAAAGATCAGAAACTTCAGTTTTTAGGTTTTGTTTTTCATGTTTCTTTTCCCTAAGTGTCCACAGATATTCCATAGTTCTTTATTCATTATATTTCATTTTTCCCCCTTTTGGCCTAGAGAGTCTATATTAATACTTCATGAGAACTTATTTATATTTATAAAGTTTCAATCAAAACAAAGCTTCAAAGCCAAAGATATTGAGCTTGAAACCCTCATGTGTTATAACAATTGGTGCCTTTAAGGCTAAGAAGTTAATTGCATTCAGGCACCCACCCCTGAAATGGTAGTTTTCCTTAAAACCAACAAATTATTGTTTTCACAGCATGCCACAATTTTTCCTAAAATCGGTGCTGAGGTATGATGGATAACTAGATTATGGAACATTCTGAGATCCTCACATTAAAAGGTATAGTAAGGAGTCCCAACATGTTCTCTTACTGAGTAGAAGCTTCTAGTTCTGTACCTCTAGCTGTTAAACAAAACGAAGAAGTGTTGTTGATGTTTGAGGTCACATAGAGTTTTCAACAGAGCTAGTCCAGGGTCAGCCAGACTATATCAAGTCCTTCAGTATTTATAAGGCATTGATTGTGTATCTAGCTTCACACTTGGAAACATACATTATACCAAAAAAAGAAGGTGTGTGTGGTCCCCGATCATGAGGTCCACACAATTAAATTAAAAAGTTAAAATATACCCATGTGAAGCAACTAGAGAATAACAAAGATTCTCTACAATTGAGAGAGTGCTATAAGAATACCACTAATTGCTATTGTTAATAGTATCTGAATATAATTTTTAAGACTTTCAAAATGCTTTACCTACCTTATCTCTTTTGAGCAACAAAGTAAAATTCTGAGACATCATCTTCATTTTAAAGATCAGGAAACTGAGGATCAGAAAGGTTCAGTGACTTTCCCTGCTCTACAAAGCTAGTAGATGTCAGAGACAGAATTAGAACTAAATTTACTGTTATAACTAATGCAGACTAATCACAGGATATTAGAAGTAGAAAGGACCTGAAAGGTGATCCAGAAGATGAGGGAATAGTATTAAAGAGAAAGAAAATGATTTTTCACAAGTTCATGGTAAAGCTACATCGTTTGACTTCTAGTCAAGTGTTCTTTACTCTTTGCTTTCTAAAGTAAAAACAAAAATGCCCAAGAAATGTAGAGTAGTCACACTTTAACTCCAATTCCCTCAATCATAGGTTTACCTCATTAGTCTTAAAGGCTTGGGACAGGCTCTGGGAACCCCCTTGAACTCTGATTGAATCTTCCCATTTGATGAGGCATTTACCTGTGGCCATAAGCCTTTCATTATAGGCCCACATCTCTGTTACTAGCCTAGCTCTCCCTCCTTTGTCCAGCAATTTTCCACCCTAGAGCCTCCCAATACCCAAATCTGTTACACCCTTGAACTGGCCTAGCCCACCATTGTCTGTAGCCTCCAGGTTGCCTCCAGCAACTTCCCACTCTTAAGCACTCATTTACTGGAGTCTGACCTCATTGATTCCTCCTGAAGACCCTCCCCAAACTCCTTCCCTAGACCATCTCTAGATTCTTCCCACAACCTTTCTGTATATCAAACCCCATCTTGCCTCTATGTGGTGTGAGAGCACCATAAAATTTTCTAGCACAGACTTGCTCTGTGTCAGATGATTCTAGTCTGCTTGTCCAATACAAGCCTTACAGATACTGAGGCTCCTTAAGAGTCTACAAAATATGGAGAACTTTTAATATACTTTGCTTTCCTTGGGCTGAGAGAAGACTTGAATAGAATTCATTTGGCAGGACCTGTCATGTTGGTATTATGGGATCACATGCATCCCTAACCCTAGACCTCATCATTTTATGGCAACCCTGCCATCATCAGGACTACAGAGTCATCTAAGACACCTCCTCTAGAAAGCAGTAGTTTGGGTTGTAGAGAATCTTGTAGGGCCCATATAAAATCAATCACCCAGCAAGCATTTGTTAAATATCTACTATGAGAATAAAAAGACAACCTTGGAACCAGGAAGATGTGAGTTTAAGTCCTGAATATTTCACATCCCAATTCGGGGATCCTGAGCAAGTAATTTAACCTCCCAGTGCTCTGGGCAAATCTCCAAGACTGTAAGTTGCAAATAAGTTGTCAGTTCACATTTGTATAGGTTTGTTTACTTTCCCCAAGGGTTCTCCATTCAAATGTAACTACATTTGCAGTTCCTAGCCCTTTTTGCCTTGCAAAATTCAAGACACTGGAAACTAATGCCAAAATGAAAATATTCCCTGCCTTCAAAGAACTTGCATTCTACATAGAAAGGTGGTTTCTTATAAGCATGTATATGTGGACCTATACAGAAATTTCAAAACAGGGTGGCTTAAAGTCCTCTTCTCTTGAAGTCAAAGTCACAGCTGAATTAAATGAAGAGATGGAAGATATTTTAGGTGATGAAAGCATGTGAAAAACACCCCTCCTAAGCTAAATTCCTCCCCTACCTAATCTTAACACTTAGAAACTCCCTTAAATATGACTAAATACAATTCTTTCCTTATCCTAAGACAATAGCAGACAAGAGAGGACCACTGCAAGCTGTTATTTGCCAAGAAAAACTGGAGCATTTAGAATTTGACAATGAAAACTAATGTGAAGGAATTGTTGATTTTATACGTACTAGAATGACTATAATCTTCTAGGAAGTATAAGAAACATACTGAAAGATTTAAAAAAAATTAGAAAAGCCCAGGAGAGAACATTAGGGTGCACCCAAAACCAAGAAATGGAATGATCCAACAAAGGAGCCTGGGGAGGGGGGGACTTTCAGACATTAAGAGAATATTCCACATTCGCTCCTTTTGTACCATCTGATCTTACTTCCATTATTCTTCTCTATTTTCTCTATCCTACCCCTCCCCCCTTCATGCTGTTGCCCATGTCTAAAAATAATCATAGTTCCTCCCTTCTGTATTCCATCTTCTGTCTCTGTCTGTCAATCATACCTGGAATACATGCCTTCTTCACTTCAGCCTCTTCATATAAAATCTCCTTTTTCCTTCTTGACTAAGCTGAAATGCTACTTTTTCATTAGTCCTTTCTTGATTCAACCAATTGTTAGTGCTTTCCTTCCTTGATTATATTGATTTCTTGTATATTTATGCTACATGAATTCACTTTGATCACATTAACTGTGTGTGTATATGTGTGTATGTGTTGTGTCCATTAATAAAACCTAAGCTTCTTGAAGGCAATAACTATTTCATTTTTTAATCTTGATATTCCCAGGGTCTCAAATGGGCTTTGGCACATAAAGATATAAGGACTGAACTTTTATCTCACATTGCTATAAGATACTCTCAGATTAAGAAATTTCCTCTACAAATGCTGACTGTCACCTTCTCTGCAATTTATAATTGTAGAGAGCTGCTAGATCTATAACATCAAGCTCAAATAGAAACAGGTAACAGGAGGATCCCTGCTGGCCACACATTAACTTAGAAAATCATATATTGGCATTATCTACATTCTATTATGTTTTCTTCATTTTGTTAAATATTTTCCACTTATTTTTATAATATGAATTACTCTGCACTTAGATATGTTGTTGTGTATTTCTTTCAAACTTCTGGTCTAGAGCACTGAGAGGTTAAGTGACCTCCTTGGTAACCTTGTGTCAGAGTGGGAATTGAATTCAGTTCTGCTTGCCTTCAAGATTGTCTCTCTAGTCATTACCCCTCTAACTTAGCACTTAGTAGTTGCTTAAAACATGAATATTGATTCATTACTTTACTGATTGATTCCTTACAGGATTTAAAGCTGAAAAGAAAGAGTGATTGCAAGAAAAACTGAATTATTTTATCTGTCACCTCAAATAAGTGGTATACTAAGAGCTTGATCCTGCATTTTCTCTCCTTGCATTCATTGGTTTGTTCTATTTTCCCTAACATCATGCTACCTCCAGGCTTCCAGACCTGAAGCCATCAAAAAACCAGCCAATGAAGGTCTTTCTTTGTGCCTTACAGAGAAGTGAGCATTCAGTAATGGAGGCAGGCCTGTCTTCATGCTATTATCAGGGCAGCTTCCACCAGATAAAGTGATTTAAGGTAAAGTGACTTTATATAGTACAAAAACTGTCATGATGAAGCTGAAAGAGCACTAGATTTAGAGGAAATATATCTAGGATTGAATTTAGGTTGTGTGACATAGTAATTCTCTGATATTTATCATATTATTGCCTCATGTGCAAAATGAGGTATGTGATTATATGACAGTATCATAGAACTAGGGAAAACATCAAACATCTGGAATGCCATGCACGAGCAGCTTTCCAGAAGAATGGTACTGTGAATGGCTTTTAAGGTTCTGGTTACACAGTATAGTGAACACTCTATTTATTCTATAATAAATAAAAGCAAAACATTCACAGCCAATCAAGTTAAAACATTCACAATATTACAACTCATCACAGAAAATCACAATATAGTATTCATAACACCTTATCATTAAAATGGCCACATAGTTTCCACCATAGTGGCCACAAAATTTTGAACAAAGAGCTATCATCTGGTATCCCTAAGGAGGTTTGCCTCCTTAGTCATTCAGTCATCTCAAAGTACAATAGTCAAAGTCTTCCACTCATGGGGCAATTAAGTTAACTCAATCAGTCACTTATTGAGTAATCAAGTACTAAGTATCATTAATCACTAAGCACAATAATTAGAAAATACACAGACCCTCAACCCCTATGTCACTAGTAAATTTACAATTCCTCAGTCAGTATACAGTATCCAAGTAAAGTCTTCTTTCAGCTCAATTTGGGGTAGTTTCTCAGATTCCCTGGATACCCTTCTATAGTCCCAGATCCTACCTGAATTCACCAAACTGTCACCTGGGCTCAAAGGCAGACAGCTCCCAGGTCCTTGTCCAGCTCTCCTTATAAGTCCTGCTCCACATTAAAGTTCAAATGGTCCAGTCTATTTCAAATCCTTCACAATTTCTGTTTCTGGAAATTCAAGGCTCAGCCAAGCCATAAACAGACAAAATCTCTGCATCCCAGTCATGCTTCCTCAGTCCTTGGGCAGTTTGATAGTTTGGCTGGCCCTTGGACCCAGAAGAAGTCTCAGCTGGCTCCCATAATCAAAGTCACTCCACCCAGGGTTTTAAAATCAAAATTATTCTCTCTGGCCTGGGTGGGGGTGGAAAGGGGTTTTTCCTTTTCAGCCTCCTTGGCTCCTAGGCTCCTGTTCAGCCTCCTCAGGTTTGCTCCAAGATTTGATTCAGTTCTCAACTCTCATTTCTCTTCTCTAGCTGCATCGCCAACAGATGCTGGTCCCAAGAAATTCTGACTTTCCCTTCCTGGGGCTTTTCCTTATATACACACAGCATTAGCTTCCTGTTTCAGCCCACCTCTTCCCATTACATCAGCAACAGAAGACAAGAGTTTATGCCTTCTGTTTCCCCAGCAATGACTTTATCAGTTACTAAGTCCTAAGTACCTGCTACCTTTGCTTAACTTGAAACAAGGTACTAAGTGCCTGCTTACTTGCCAATACAAAAAAAAAGGTCTTCAAATTCAAATTAATTACCATTACAGCATCTAGTTCAATACTCTCATTTTACCCATAAAAACAAATAGGTCTAATGAGGGTAATTGACTTGCTCAAGGTCTCACAGGTAGTAAGGCATAGGGGAATATCTCTCTAAATCACTTACAGTGTTAGTTCTTATGAGAGTGAGAAGTCATTCTAGATTTAGAGGAAAGATATAAAAAAGAGCAGTATGTATAAGGACATGATTTGATGGTATAAAGGTGATGAATGTGAAATTCTGATGAATAAAACAACTTGCTATGGAAAAATTCTTGGTTTTTAAAAATATTTGTGTTAGAAGAAGCAACAGAGGACATCTAAACTCTCTCCATGTATTTCACCATATATGTTTAAGTTCAGAAAAATAGTTAGTTAGTTATTTACCATTTCTGCTCCTATATTAGTATACCTATTGCTAGTTTTAAAAAAGGACAACTCTGATCAAGGGAAATTGTACATTTTGTTTAAGTGACAAAAAGTTGCTTGGCATTTTAAAATCTCTGGGTCTTTCTTGAGAACTTTGGAATTGATTGTGCGACAAGAGAGACACTGGCACAGGATCTCCAAACATGGTGTGCCCTCATCAGGGAAGATTTTGTGCTATATTAGCAAAACAGAATTTAAGTACGTTCAAAAGAGACAAGAGATGTACAAATTTAAAGAATCTGCCCTAAATGTTAACCTGAAATATCTGTGCCCAACCTGTGATAGACCATTCTCAGTTCATTTGGTCTGATCAGCAATAGTTGGACACTTTGTAATTTGTGAAGTCATTTTTGTCTTCTTCAAGGGTGAAGGACAACAACGAAGCAACCAAAACTGACTTGGGGTTAAAATACAAGCTTCACGTTGTTCATCTGTAAAATAGATATAATAGTAATATCATTAATCATGCTAAAATATTTATTTTGAATGATTTATAAATTCTAAAGTAGGATAAACCTTATTATTTATTCTTGCAATAAATAATATTATTTATAAAAAAACAGAGTCTACAAGAGACTGATTAACTAATGTTAAGAATCTTTTGTAACAAGACTATATACTTAAACTTGCTTTTTTGTATCTAAATTGTCATAGGTATTTATCTCATTAGTGTAGAATTTCTATGGACTATAATATATCATTCCCCAATTGATAAAGGCTCAAAGGATATGAACAGGTAGTTTTCAGGTGAAGAAATTAAAACTATCAATAGTCATATGGGAGAAAATGTTCTAAATTGCTATTAATTAGAGCAATGTAAATCAATACAACTCTGAGGTACTGTATCTGTCAGATTGACTAACATGAGAAAATAGAAAAATGATAAATGTTGGAGAAGATGTGGGAAAAGTGGAACACCAATGCATTGTTGATGGAGTTGTGAACTGATCCAAACATACTGGAGAACAATTTGGAACTATGCCCAGAGGGCTATAAAACTGTATATACCCTTTGATCCAGTAGTAGAACTACTAGGTCTATATCCCAAAGAGACCAGTAAAATGGTAAAAGGACCCACATGCACAAAAATATTTATAGTGGCTTTTTTGTGCGTGTTGGCCAAGAATTGGAAATTAAGGGGATGCCTATCGATTAAGGAATGCCTGAACAAGTTAGCATATATGAATGTGATGGAATACTATTGTTCCATAAGAAATGATGAGCAGGAAGATTTCAGAAAAAAAACTGGAAAGACCTACATGAACTGATGTTGAATGAAGTGAGCAGGACCAGGAGAACACTGTACACATTGACAGAAACATTGTGCAATGACCAGCTTTAATAGACTTAGCTCTTCTCAGCAATTCCGAAAAAACCTATGATGAAAAATGCTATCCACATTTAGAGAAAGAATTATGGAATCTGAATGCAGATCAAAGCATATAGTTTTCTCTCTTTTTGTTTGTTTGCTTTTTTTCTTTCTTGTGATTTTTTTCCTTTTGTTCTGATTCTTCTCTCACAACATGACAAATGTGGGAAAATGTTTAAAAATAAAACAAAAACAAAAAGGAAACATTATCCAAGGACTTGTAGTCTATCCTAGAATGCCTTTTGTTTAGTATCTTCCTTCTTTTTCAGGCACATGAGGATAATTGGGAACCATTAACAAGGAGCTAAGGCAGGAGATCCCCAAAAGGAAGGCTAAAAGAAAAAAAAATCTTTGGTCTGGTTGCTTTCCTCTTCACTATGAATAATGATAAAAAGAAATGTGGTCAAGAGCAGTGCCACTGGGTGAACTGGGAGTTGGCAATAACTATGTAGACAGAGATAAGAAACTGTGTCCTTTAAACTTGCTGGAGAATATTGCGGTGATTTCACCAACTCAGTCTTCTTTGTTATGTTTTGTTTTTTAACAGCACTTGTTTTCCAAAGAAGTTTACCCCCAATTTTCTTGGTTTAGTTTATGTTCAACATCTTTGTGAGGTAGGTATGGGAGTAGGAGTAGGTATCAAACTCTCACTTACAAATCAGCTATTGCCTCTTGAGTAGAACATACAATCCAGAATCAGGATATCTTATGCTATTCCAAAGCAGCAAATGAGAGAAAAGAAGAGATGACTGAAACAAAGAAATGCAGAAGTCAGATCTTTGCTGGGAACACATATTCAACTGCTATTTTTCAAAAAGAGAAAACATTCATTACTTCTATGCTTTAAAAAGATTGCAGGATTCATATTAAAATGGGATGGTCAGAATTTGAAATAACTATCTTGATGGACTATTTGTGTCATCTGTAAATACCTTCCCTGAGCTATGTGCTGGTTTTATTATTATAATAGTCAATGCATCATGGAAGGGTGTAAAAATGTGCATTTTCTTTCATAAGGAAGACAGAAAGTACAGCATCCATTTTACAGTTCTGGTACAGAATAAAAGGTGTGGTGTTTTGACACCTCGTTACTTGTGGAAATGTTTGTGAAATCATGTTTTTTCTTTTTTTTGAAGATCCAAGAAAATGACATCCAACCCTGATGATTCAATTAAGCCTGCCTGCAGATAAACAGGAGAGAATGACCTTGAGAAGAGAGTGTTCCAACACACACATCAAAAGGCATGTGTTGAGACAGACTTTATGTCAAGGATGCTCTGTTGAACACTAAAACACATTTGCTATCAAAGTGAGAATTTTTCATTGTCACCTGAATGACTCTAGTTACTAATTGAGAAGAGAAAACCCTGCCTTGGCATGGATTATCCTGATGGAACAATTAAAGGAGTAGTTTGCATATTATCAAGACCCATTTACTATTGAGAGTATTCATGATTAGTGTCCCTGTGACTACAACTAGAAACTAGCAGAGCAGATTTTGTTTCAGCAAAGAACTTAGAATTTCTTCAGTTGTATTTTAAGTATCAATGTGATTATCTTTTGTTTTAGAAAATCATGGTATTGATGGTGCTGTTTACCATGCATACAAATGAAAGTGAAAGGACAAATGAATGACCAAATATTCCAAAATGAGGAAGCAGGAGGGAATCTCAGAGAAGCTTCTTTGTTAAAATTTGAGTATCATCCGTGTAAGGTTCTGTTCCAAACAGTCCCTTTGTCCCCATGGACTTACCTATCTCTTTGAGCTCATAACCCTTTTCTAATAACTTTCTCTATTCCTCCCCTTTGACAACTCCCATCTCTATGTGTTAGCTTCACTTTCCAGAAGAGTGCACAGGTAAAAAGAGAAGAATGAATATGGCTAGGCAACACCTCATATGAAAGGGACCCAGGGAATTTATGGACCTGGAAACTCAGTGTTTATAGAGTGAACATTGTGATACGATAGAAGAAAAAAATCTTATGTAATCTTACAACATATTAATAGAACTATTATTTCTAGAATGATAGCAGTACTGGTCTGGTGCTAGACTGCCTTGATCAAATTATATCTGAATCATTTTGTTTCATAAGGTAAGTGGGAACAGGGGAAGTCTTGACTAAATTACATCATTCTAGCAGTTATCTTCTTTTGGCACCAAGGCTGAATACAAAACCATTCTGACACAGAAGAGTCAGCAAAAACTTATAGAATATTATGGGGACAGATACAATTAGTAATTCATAAAAATATAATAAAAGAATTCAGAATGTAGAATAGTTCCTGCATGAGCAGAGGAGAGTAGTTTGAGTATAACTAGAAATTCAGAGCAAATAGCTAACTCCCCCCTAACTGTAGTTTTCTTAGGTTATACTTCAGAGCATTCTGTGTGCCTTAAAACTAGCTTCTCTGTGTATGAAGAGAGTTGAAGGGAAAAAAAAATATTTACCCCAACCAAAAGATTAAGTTGGTGTGGGGCAGTGGCCACCAAGAGGAAAATACATTTGTCAAATTATAGGGTTTTTTATCTTTGTCTATATCTTTTCCGTTTTTTTTTTCAGGAGATACTCTTCTTGTACTGACTGAAAACAGCTATGAATCTGACTCACAAAAACTGCAAAAGCTCTGAGACAATAATCTAGCTCAAGGGAGAGGTGGAAACACTTTTCTATTAGGAAGTGACTGCTTGTTTGCAATGAAGTAAAGAAAGAACAGATAACATCAGTTCTGCTCATAAGTAAAAGGTGGCAGCTTCTAAGGCAGAAGGATGTGCCAGATGAACTCCAAACCTAGAATCATGGTGTCCACACTACATATGTTCTTGCTTCCACTGGTTGTATAACAGCATGTCTGAGAGTGTGCCACTTCTTATATGGATGTAATTTTTTCCTATTATTTATTTTGCAATTCTACTTTAAAAAAGCATTGGCTTGGGGATTCATCTGCTCCAGTTTTAAATAGATGATGACCTAAAAAATCATCTTAGAGTTAGATGTACCTTGAATAAATGAATGAATTCATAAAAAATTATTAATTCTTTGCCATGTTTTGACCATTATGCTAAGAACTAAGGAAACAAAAACAATCAAGAAATTTCTTGCCATCAAAATTTTATATTTTAATAATATAATACATAAAATGGGATACAGTTAGAGATGGAAAAGTGGGACAGTAAAGTTGAGAAAGAATTGGCAAGTGGCATGATGGTCAAATTTTTGGTAAGATTAGGTGAAGTTTCACCTATAAGATTTCAATGTCCCAAAGGCAGAATACAAGTTTCAGTATGTTGAGTTGAAGAGTAGGTAGTATGGTTTGGAAATGGCTAATAAGTGTAATGATGGCTGAACCCCCCAGTGTAGGGGGAGATTAAGTAGTTTAGACTGTATATTTTAAGCATTTTGGGGCAATTTTTGAAAATGTAAAGTTTCCTTTTTTTCTTTAATCCACCATGTGTTGGAAATACTTTTGCAGAAATCTTTGAACAGAGTGAGTAAGGGCTAGAGAAGTAATCATAAAGGTTAATTACATTATAAGTTCTATATACTGAGCACTTCTAGGTAGATAACAAAACAGGTCTAAAATCTTGGGTCACCAATTTCCAAGACATTATAGTCTTCTAGAGGAGGTGGAGCAGGAAGAGAAGCATTACACATGCTTACTGGTTAGTTACAACCTTGTGCTTTGCCAATCCTTTTCTTTTCCAATTTACTTTCCTCAGCCATTATTTTCTATGACAATTTTGTAGCACTGGATGCCACTGAACTTCCTCCCTTTTTGTTGAGGATTTCTCTTCTCCTTTGTCTTTTATGACATCACATTATTATGGTCCTCTTCCTTTCTGACAGCTCCTCAGCAAATATGATTTTTAAATTGCTTTTAAAGACGCCAAAAGGAGATATCTCATGTGTTCACTTCAAGTTCTTTCAAGGTTACTATCATGTTTAAATAAACTGTATTTATATAGAATCCTGCCCTGTCCTCATGAAGAAGTTTACCCAAAGAGGGTTAGGGGTTCCTGAGACCCCACAATACCAACATGCTGGGTCCTGAGAAAAGAATTCCACTCAAGTCTTCTCATCCAAAGAAAAACAAAGTTTATTAAAAGTTCATTAAAAATTCACCATATGGGGTAGACTCTTAAGGAGCCAGTCTATGCTAGATCATTCTATGGCGCTCTCACAGAGCAAGTTTGTGCTAGGACATTCTATGGCACTCTCACAACACACAGAGGGGAGATGGGATTCTTATATACAGAGGAATCTAGGGACAGTCTAGAAGAGTAGTTTGGGGAGGGTCTTCAGGAGGAATTAATTGATATTTTGATAGGCTCAAGGGTGGGAAGCAGATGGACAATGGAGGGCCAGGCTACTAATAGAGGTTTGGGCCCAGCCACAATGAAATACTTAGGGCCTCTGCAAATGACTCATCAAGAGGGAAGATTCAATCAGACTTCAAGGGGTTTCCCAGAGCCTGTACCTCAAAGATTCAAGAAGAGCTCAAGGCAGGTCCCAGAGCCTACACCTTATCACTGGTTGGTCATTATAGTCTGCCTAGCTCCATTTCCTTGTGTGTCTCTTCCTGTTTTTTTTTTCTTCTCTACTCCTCTGATTGCCTCCCTATTACTTTAACTCTGTGCTTCTCTGCTTCTGTGTTTCTATCTCTCTTTTTTTGCCTCTTAATGACTCATTGCCCCTCTCTGAGAACCTTAAGGTGAAGGATTCTTCTGGGCACACTCTTTGGAAATTTCCATCTGATTTGCACTGACTTGGCTCTTCTATGTGTGATTCTAGCATCTGACATTCTATAGGGTCATTTCTAACCTGCACATATGGGGAAACTTGACAGACTGTACAATTTCCTTTCTGTCATACAGTTTCTTATAGTAAAGAGAATTCTTAAAATAGAATTTCATTTCTTTGAGGGTCAGATACAAGAGAATGTTTCACTAAAAATATCCTTGGCTAATTTTTGTCTTTCATACTTGTTAATCATTTTACAAACAAATTGATTTACAAACAAATTTTGTGCTTCTGGTGCCTACTGAGGATGATTTTAGAGGTAACCAGTGCATTCACCATTATATTTGGTGAACTCCCAATGGGCAAACTTCAAAAAGATATCCATATGATCTTCACCAGGTAGATATTTGGCAAATCAATGTACTGGTATTGACCTAGCCCCTTAAAATGAGGAAAGCATCTTACTTTATCCACATCCACATTTCTTGATGGAAGATTTATTGAATCATTTTCTTCCTCCCATCTTCTAACAGTAGCCATCCCTAAAGTCTTAGTCCTTGATCTTCTACATTTCATTTCTTATATTCTCTCCCTCAGCAAAATAGTAATAAAATTATAGCATCTTTCTTTTATCAACAGTGGAAATTTTATATAGAAATTATTGTAAATGTAATACATATGTGGCATTGGAAGACTGCATGGGATCTAAGGAGGCTTATTGCTGGAGCTACTGACCATACAAAAGGAATTAGGGGGAGGACTAATTATACCTAGATAATGAAACTTGATAGGAAGGGTGAAAAAAAGTGATAGGATTAAAGGTGAAATGAGAATGGAATCTGGTTTGAGATGATAAAGGGGACAGTCCCACTATGCACTCCTCAGGTGCTCAGGCATATGAACTTCTCTCAAAGGTATTCTATTCCACAACATAAAGGACGGAGGAATTCCCTGAAAAACATTCATAAGTATTAATCCATACATTTTAAATATCCACTGATTAGCAACTGACTAATTCCTGACGTATTGTCTCTGCCAATAAGGTGCTAAGAATTTAGATTCTCTGCCTGCCTTCCTAACTCAATGGTTCTAAAACAAAACTGATCATTCTTAGCCTCAAAACAGAATTCCTTATTTCTAACAGTGTTATTATTCTATCAGTTGAGTAGACTCTAAACATTGGTGTCTTTATGACTCTGTTTCCTTTACTTCTTCCTCCACCCATAGGTATTCATCAAGTATTATCTATTCTTTCTTCATAATGTCTTGTTAATACATTTCTTCTTTTCTAATCTCAATGCCCCATTTTAAACATTTACCCTTGTCTTCTCACAGTGGTCATGTGACAGGCTTTTGAATCAAACGTTTAATCCCTTCCTACCAATTTGGTATCTCATTTTGCAAAAGTAACGTTTATCACATTGTAATGCGAAGCAAGGGCAACTTCCAAGGTTCAGATTAGCAGCATAGTAAACCCCATTTATTCAGCAAACATTCACAGAACAGAGAAGGTCAAAACACAGTGTAACTGGTTCCTTTAGCAAGTAAGTTCTCAATTCAATCCAGGTACTACTTCACCCCTAGACTGTACATTCGTTTAGTCAGTCAAAGTCTCTTCTCAAATGGAGATTAGTCTCCAACTATAAACAAATTGCATTCATTTGGTCAATCATAGAGCACAAAAAACTCAAAGGCTTCCCACCCCTGAATCTCAAAAGGGGCAGGAGAGCACAAAAGGCCATTCACCCTTAAGTTACAACAAGGTTAAGATATCATCTCAGCATTGAATACCCAAGGAAAAGTCCTTCTTTCATCTTCACTAGAGGCAAGCCCTCAGCAATCTCAGTTCCTGGGGAGACAAGGCTCAACAAAGCCATAGCCAGTGTCCTCATCAAGTCACTCTCTGCCTGTAGAACAATCCCAGAACCCCTGAAAACATCAGCAAGGCCCTCTTCCAGGATTTCTGTAAACATACAACAGGAAAATCGTCCTTCGGGGCTTCTGAACCAACAACCAGGTTCCAGGACCTCTACAATAGCAGCACTGTCCTTCACCATCAGATGAATCTGGCAAAACAACATCAAAACAGACAGACAAAATACCGACATCACAGCCATGTCTCCTCAGTTCTTGGCAGTTCCAGGTGGCAGTTCCCAAAAGTCCTGGGCAGTAGCAAAGGGCTCTCAGCAATCTTTCTCTCAGCAACTTGGGCTCCATGATACTGGATACTGCTCTTCCAAAGTCCTTCTGGCCTTCTCTAGGCTTGGGCCTCTCTCCCAATTCACAGCTCCTCCCAGTTCAGCCCTCTCTCTTCATGTCAACAAGTCCATCCCACAAGTGGGATTCACAAGCTCTGGGTTTTAACACTCAGCCCAAAAACCAAGCCAATACAGGGACATCTCCAAATTCCATGACCATTACACTCATACAGATTCAATAATGTAATGTCCTTGCTCAAAATCCTTCAGTGGCTGGGGGTGACCAGCTGACAGTGAATAGAGCACCATCCCTGGAGTCAGGAGTTAACCTGAGTTCAATTCTGCCTTCAGACACTTAACACTTACTAACCCTGTGATGTTGGGCAAGTCACTTAACCCCAATTGCTCAGCCTTTCCCCCTCTAAAAAAGAAAAGCAAAACAAAACAAAAGAACAACAACAAAAGCCTCCAGAGATTCCCCATTACATATTGAATAAAGTCTGAATTGCTTAAACACTCTACAATCTGGATCAAATTTATGTCCTTTTGTTTCCCTTTATACATTTTGGTTGCTTCTCCTGCTCTTGCTACTGCTGCTGCTGCACTACCATTTATATAGTGCTTTAATACTGGCAAAGTGCTTTGCATATATTATATTATTTTATTCAGATGTGTTTATGAACTTGTAATGTTTCTTCTTGTTCACACAATTCCTTCCACCAAAAATGCCTTCTCTCATCTGTTCCATCTATCCAAATCCTTACTGTCATTCAAAATTTAGTTAATACCATGAAAACTCTCTAACCATCACAATTCAATGAGATCTCTCTCTCCTAAGAGTTAATTGTGGTCATGGTCCCTATACCATACTTGCTACTTGCTATTCCTTTATTCACTTAATGATCTAGTTTCTACACCATAACCAGGCTGCTGTCATTAAGAAACTGGCTTTCTAGAAAAGGGGGAAGTTCTGGACTTGGAGAAACCTTGGATTAAATTATACTTCTGACAATTACTAGTGCTTTGGCTTTCGGCAAGTCATTTAACTTTCTGAGACTGAATTCCCTTATCTGTAAAATGAAAGCCCAATCTATATTATCTCATATTACAGACCTGTTTCACTAAGAACAAATGAGCTAATGTATGCAAAGCATTTTGCCAAGAAAAGTGAAATCGCTTGCCAAGGACACATAATTTGTTAGGGGCAGGATAATGACTTAATCCCAACTCTTTCTACTGCATCATATTGCACTATCTCACCAAGGCAAAGGGAGAAGATTGCTTCTCATTCCCTTTACAAATATTCTGAATGTTCTCTCCTGGCACAGTTCTCTATGTTGGGTTGATATGTAAGGTTAGGATGCAGAATAAAAGGATAAATAAACTGCTACTCTTACAAACCTAGCAACTGAAGGACTTCCCAAGTCTTTCAAATATTTAGATGAAGCAATGATGATTAAAAAATAAGTGCCACTCTGACATCAATGGAATAATTATCAACCTTCATACCAGCTGCAGGGAACTTGCTGAAGAGAAATAGATGGTAAAGATCAGACTTCCATAATCAGCTTTGTAAGACATCTAGAGCAAATTAATTTAAGAAATTCAATTCAACTTGACAGCCATTATTTATTATTATTATAATGTTATTGCATTACTTTAAATCCCACAAATGAGCAAGACATAGAGCTAGGCGCTTATGATACTTATATCTAGACAAGTTCTACTTTGAAGAAAGTCACAATATAATGGTTGTAGGTAAGACATGTAGGTAAGACAAAGTAATTGAACCAATAAGAATATGATAGTTGCAAAGAGGCATATATGCAAAATGTTAGGAAAAGATTGAAGTAGGTAGGAAAACTATCAATAAGTAGGTGGTAGATTGGAGCAGGGAAAACTGCATAGAAGTGATTGTAACTGGGTTTAGTCACAAAAGAAGATGGAAATTAGATTTTAGTAGGCAGAGAAAAGTGGAACCCACTGTCACAATCTTATCTAGCATTTGATTATATGCATACCTAGGTGTATATATATATATATATATATATATATATATATATATATACACACACACACACACATATATATATCCCTGTTCAATGCTCTTCTATCTCTTCAGTGATGATGACAAAATTAGAAGAATGTGAGGTTAAATTATACTATGTGTAGACCATTAGAAACACTAATCTAGTCATTATGGATTTTTGTTCAATGACCTTTAAGTTAATACACACTGGAGGAGATGACTAACAAAACTATGTGTATATTTATGCGATCACTAAAAATGAGATTATGACACAAAGTTACTGTAATTACATCTAAAGATGGCTCAAAAGTTTCGTGGTGAATACTCAAATATCCAATATGCCAAAGCAAAGAGAAATGTTCTTTTTTACCCTATAAAATTCAAAATTGCGGGTAATCAAATGGGTTTTGGAAAGACACACGAGGGATACATGTGTGTGTGTATTTGTGTGTGTGTGTATGCATATGCATACATACATTCATACATACATATACATATAAAGAGAGAAACATATAATATCAATGATGAGTTATGTCTGAGAAGTAATATTAAAATCATTATTGAAGGGATAAATGACTCATAAAAGGAATGTGGTCATGTACCAAGAATGGGATGTAATAAATGAGTAGTCTGTTACACTGATACTCTTGAAATACAGCAGGAACCATAGGAGGTCTTCTAACATTTTGGGCAGATATTCTATGAAAGAATTATGATAAGGAACAAAACAGAATTACACAGTATTAAAAGATATAGTTAGTATTCAATCCATACTAGCTGAAGGAATGACCACAGATTCATCCAAATATTGAAATTACACTGTTGTATCATATTGAGTTAACAGCTCACATAGACTTGCAGGTCTTTTCACATGTCCATGATCCCTACTTTGATTTTTAAACCTAAAATCAGAACTTTAATTGGCCAATAACACAGTTCACAAACATATATATTGTTATTTTGGGAACAATATACGTCTTCATTAGGGTACAGTCCCCTAGCATACATGGTTACAAAATAAATAATGGGGACAGACTGTACTGCTGTGCAACATGTTGACTTACCATAATGTCTCAAAGATATATGACTTGCCCTAAAACCAGGCTGTTAACTTCATGATGGTTAAAGTATAGTGTTAAAATTATTTGTGTTCTTCACAGGCCTTAGCCCAGTGTTATACATAAAGCAGATGTTTTTAAAAATCTTGAATAGATTTTGAAAGAATTATAATGAAAAGAGTATCGAAGGATGAAGCCAAGATGGAGGAGTGAAACCTGGGATTCACCTGAGCTCTCCCACAAACTCCTTCAAATACCTCTAAAATGTGAATCTCAACAAACTCTAGAGCAGCAGAATCCACAGAGGGATAGAATATGGAAGATTTCTAGTTCAAGACAACCTGGAAGGTTGACAGGGAAGGATCTGTTGTACTGTGCTAGGAGAATAGTTCAGTCTAGCACATCAGCTACACAAGTGAATATTTGACCAAAGCAAAGTCAGAGTAGATCCCAGCAGACAGAATCACTGACAGAAGAGCTGATTCATGGCCTCTTAGTGTAGGAGGAGGGTATGTTGGAACTGGGTGAGAGAAAAACACAGTCCTGCACAGGATCATTCTGCAGTGGTAATAACTGCTCCTGGGCAGTTAGCCCACAGACCAAATGTTTGAAAGCCACCTATTTAAGTTTCTAGGAGTAGAGATGGAAGAGTAAACAGTAAGGTGCTCTCATCCTCCCAGAGAATATTGCCCCAAGAAAAATTCAAGAACAGTGAAGCCCCAGAAAGATGGGGTATGGCAGTCTTTTAGCACGAAGGGGTAGGGGGATTGACAGGAAAGGTCTCTCTTGCTGTGACTGATGGGGAGTAGTACAGGAAGGAAGATGTACTAGCAAGCCAGCAGCAAGTCCCACCTCAGCAGATTAGCAGATCATTGGGAGATTCTGAACCCCAGGGTAGAGGAGCAGGCTAACACCAACACCAGTCACACACCAGACACCAAAACTATTACTGTGCTCAGTGCCAGGTAAAGTACTAGGCTATTACAACATATATTTGCCAACACCTGAAGCCCCAACACAGAAAACTAGTAACCAAATCACTAGGCACAAGAAGTCTGGGAGAGTGCCCCCAGAGCCCCAAGAGGAGAGATCAAATTTAAAAGCCCCCCAAAGGCAAAAAATATGAGCAAGAAGAATTTTAAAAAATTGATGACCAGGGGTGGAGCCAAGATTGCAGTGTAGGAGCAGCAACATATCACAGCTCTCACATAGCCACCCCAAAATGCCTATAAAATATGACTCTAAACAAATTCTAGAACTCCAAAACTCAAATATACTTTCCATTAAAGTCAGCTCAGCTACGAGGAAACATCTCAGCCCTGCGAGCCAAAACCAGCGTAACCTGAAACCATGGCTCTGCTCCAGAGGCAGCTGGACAAGAGGAGCTGAGCCCCAGCTGGAGCTTCAGGAGAGTGGATCTGCAGCAGCTGTGGCAGTACCCAGAATTAGGTTAGTGGAGCTCGGCAAAATTGGGGGAGAAAAGCGGGTCCAGCCAAAATGCCTCCAGGGCAATGAGGCCACAGAAGCAGAGGTTTTGCACCCGCCTCCACACTGTTGCTTCAGAGTTCTTGGCCTGCAGACTGCAGGGGGACCAAGCGATCATTCAGACGCCAGGTGTTCTCGCGTAGAGCGGCCTGGATCCAGATTGTGGGCTTGGGCATTGGTCTTGGGTTTGTTTTTTTTTTCACTGGGCCAGAGTTGAGGAAGGACCCAGCAGCCTCCAAAAAGCTCCAACAGTTGGGAAAACCCCAGCAATTTGGGACAGAGCATTCCCCTCTGGAAGCAGAGTTCCACAGAGATAACAAAAAAAAAAATCACGGACTGATCAACCATGAATAAGAATAAGCATAAGAAGCAAAGTAAGAACAGCAACCAAAGCCTAGATTCCTTCCTTGGAGAACAGAAGGATCAAGACAGAGAGTGGGAGGAGGACAGCACAGTTGGAGCTCCCACACCAAAAACTTCCAATAAACATGAAGATTGCCTAAAAGCTAGAGATCAGCTGAAGAAGGATTTTGAAAACCAAATAAGAGAAGTCGAAGAAAAATTGGAAAGAGAAATAGGAATGTTGCAAGAAAATCATGAAAAGAGAGTCAGCAAACTGACTGAAGAAATTAACACGTTAAAAAATAGATTAACTCAAATGAGAGGAGGCCCAAAAAGATAATGAGGAAAAGAATGCCTTAAAAAATTGACTTTGTCAGATGGAAAAAGAATCTAAAAAGCATTCTGAAGAGAATAATTCCTTCAAAATTAGAGTGGAGCAAATGGAAGCAAATGACTTTATTAGAAATCAAGATACTATCAAACAGATCCAAACAAATGAAAAAATAGAAGGCAATGTGAAATATCTCCTTGAAAAAACCACTGACCTGGAAAACAGATCCAGGAGAGACAACTTAAAAATTATTGGACTACCAGA
>CM053581.1:104845821-104880467 GCA_028627135.1 Pseudochirops cupreus | reverse complement strand
TTATATATTGTTTGCTTTCTTTATGTTTGTTAGCATGTTGTCTCCCCTACTAAACTGTAAGCTCCTTGAGGGAAGAAACATTTTTAACCTCTTTTTGTATACCCAGCACTTAGCAGAGTGCCTGTCAAATAGTAGGTAATTAATAAATCTTGATTGATTGATTACCCTCTGGAGACAAGTATTATAATTCTAGTCTCTTCTCCAAATAAGAGATTACATGATTCTCTGCATTTTGTTCTATCCTATAAACACAATATGTTACAGACATCACTTGGTTATATGATAACACATTGCTCCCTAATTGTCATAGGTTTGTTAATTTTGACTTGCTATTACAAAGCAAGGACTATGTCTTCTATTCCTTATTTTTCCCTCTAGGTATCCTGTCACCACATCTGTCACTTTATACACCAAGAGCCTCAGAGCAAAATCTAGTAAACCATTTTCAATCAATCAATCTTGAGCAATGGTGAGCACCTAATTATGCACCCAGCACTGGTCTCATTATTGTGGCACTGCAAGGGAACTTGCTGCATGAGAATTATGAGAAACAGTCACTGCCATCCTAGAGCTTATATAATAATTGAGCAAGCGATATTACCTTACATGGAACAATGACAGTCGGTATATAATTTAATGGAACAATATGAGCTCAATTATCTATAGTACTTTAAGGTTTACAAAGCACTTTCTTCAGTACAGACCTATGATATGAGTAGCACTGTTATTATGATCTCATTTTATAAAAGAAGAAATTGAGAATAAATGCCTTGCACTGAGTTACACAGTAAGATCAGTGGCAGGTTTCAAATCCTGGTCTTCTGATTCCAAAACCAACTTCTTTTTGTTTTACTATAATCTATGTAGGGCATGCAGGAGAGATTCTTGTACCTTTCTAAGGGATATAATCACTAACTTCCATTATATATCTTATTGGCTTGTGGCTGACCACATGAAAAATTATGTAAGGCTTGAGACTGGCCATGGCTATAATTTGAAGTTGTCTAAAATGCAATAATATTAGCACATAACTTGGCACATAGTAGGTAGTTAGTAAGTACTAATCTCTTCTCCCTCTGGATGAGATACATGTTCTGTCTGTGCTCTTCCACACTCAGAGTTCCCCTAGTCCAACCTCTGCCTGAAGATAAGTCTTAAATATCCTGGATAAAAGGCAGCTAGGTGGCACCATGGGTAGAGTGCCAGGCCTGAAGTCAGGAAGACTAGAGTTCAAATCCAGCCTCAGGTATTTACTAGCTGTGTGACGCTATTATAGAAGTCACTTAAGCTCTATTTGGCACAGTTCACTCATCTGTAAATTGGGGATAATTATTGTACCTTCTTCCCATATTTGTTGTGAGGATAAAATGTGTTAATGATTTCAAGGCACATAGCACAGTGTGAAACAGATAGAAAGTGCTGTACACATCTGAGCCATCAGTGTTTAATGGTAAAACAGCATTGGTATAAGGATCTCCAGTAATAGAGGGCTCTTTCCTCTCAAGGTAGCCATTCAACTTTTGGACAGTTCTCATTTAGGAAGAGGTTTTCATTATATCAACATTAAATTATTCTTTAAAAAACTTTTACCCAGTATAACTTTCCTTTTTATGGCAGACTAAGTAAATTCAGGAGGCAGTGAGGTGGCTCAGTAGATAAAAGACTAGGCCTGGAGTCAGGAAGACCTGAGTTCAAATCTGACCTGAGAAACTTGCTTGAATAAAACTATGTCTATTTAATGGTTTCTCTTTTTTGGGGGAAATATGCTCAGTTCTTTCAATCACTATTTAATGTAAGGAAAATGAGATAGGATCTTCCTTAACTAGAACTTGAGCTACTATTCAGTTAGTGAAGCCTTTTAAAAATTTGCTTACATAGCCTTGACTGAGAAGTTTTAGATAAGTTTGTCCATGAGGATTATTCTGGAAACAACTTAACTCAAAATAGTCACTGACAGAGGCCTGGAATTAGAATGCAACAAGAGACTCAGGCCTTAAAAATGCAATAAAATAAACTTTATTCAAATAAGATTAAAAAGAATACAATTCAAATAATGTACAACTGTCTTTCAATTTCATAGGCCCCACAGGGAAGGGAATTCCTTCAAACCCTCTGTAATGCCATGTACAAGCAGATTCCCAAAAGAATGCTGCTGTGAACAGCTTTTAAGGTTCAGATTACACAATACAGTGAACACTCCATTTACAAATCAAGACAAACATTCACAACAAATCAAGGTAGAGTACAATATTCACAATATTACATCTTATCACAGAAAAATCACAATATATTGTTCATAACAGCTTAATATTAGAATGGTCACACAGTTTTCATTACAGTGGCCACAATATTTAGAACAAAGAACAAAAGAATAATCATTCAATCAACTTAATCATTCAATCAATTCCACAATACAATAATCAACCTTCCACTCATGGGGCAACCATTAACTTAGTCAGTCACTAATCTAGATTCACAATTACTAAATATTGTTAATCACTAAGTACAGTCATTAGAAAACCACACAAACCCTGTACCCCTCAGGGTCCAGCAAACCTTAGTTTCATCCAAGGGGAGGCCTTTTCTTCATCTTGACTCAGGGTGGTCTCTCTGATTCCCTGGATCCCCTTCCATGGTTCTAGCTCCTACCTGAATCCACCAAACAATCACCTGGATTCAGAGGCAGACAGCACCCAGGTTCCCATCCAGTACTCAGAGGTAGACAGCTCCCAGATCCTTGTCTAGTCCTCCAGGCAGTCCCTGGCACAAAGTGCACAGGGTCCAACACATCTCAAACCCTTCACCACTTCTGTTCCTGGGAACTCAAAGATCAGCCAAGCTACTAACCAACAGAGGCTTATCCCAGTTGCTTTTCTTCAGTCCTCCAGCAGTTCAGCTGACCCTAGGACCCAGGAGAAATCTCGGACTTGCAGGAGGACTTCCAGGCAGCCTTCACCACATTCTGGTCTCGGAAAAACTCCAATTCAGTTCTCAGTCAGCTTCCAGATGCTGGGAGAGAAACTCTCTCTCAAGAAAACTCCAACTCAGTTCTTCAGTGCAGCAGCCCAGCTCCCAGATGCTGGAACAATCCTGCTTCCTCCAACAGGAGCCACCAGGAGGAAAATTCGCAATTCTGTCTTTCTGTCTCTAGAACTCTTCTTATATATACAATGGCCTCCTGTCTCAGCCAACCCGCTCCTGCCGTCAGGACAGGAGAAGAGCTCACACCTTCCTTACTTAGCCCTAAGTTACTAAGTGCTAAGTATTTGCTAAATTGATTGTTGTTATACCCTCCAATACTAAGACTCAATAGATTGGGCCTTTTTTGCTTTTGTTGTCAAGAATATCTAATCAATGAGTATACCTGGAATGGTTTTCCTCATTCCTTAAAGGGAAATCTGTTAAATTTACATAAAATATATGTGACTCTGATTCCCAAAATTGGGGGAGAGAAATGCATCTTCTTCTATAAGTTTAATTTCTCCAAAAAATATGCTTTGTTAAATTCCTTTATTGACAGAGATTTTACAGAGGAAGGAGAATTTAAAAGATAGCTCATTTCCTTCCTGATATTTTTGCTAAATAATACTAGGGCTTTCTGACCTGATTTCCTCCATCTGAAGAAATCCTCTATGATAAAGCTCACAATTTTATGACTTTCAGTATCAAAAACAATTTCTATTTGGGTGATTTTGTTCCTATATACCTTATCCTGCTATGCTTTAGATAAACAAGGCTTCAAGACTGTAATGTGTTTACAAAGAGGAGTAGGGTGATTTGAGAAGGTTAGGGTGTGTGGAATTTTCTGGATACTATAATAATTCACATTTCTATAGTTCTTTAAATTTTCCTTCCTTCACTACAACCTTCTTACATGAGATCTTCCCTGATCCTCACAGTTAGTGATTACTGTCTTTTCAGCACCCTCAAATTACTTAGCACATTCTTTGTAAGTATTTTTTAATTTGGTATTTAGTTATCTGTGAACATATGGTTTCTCATCCACCCAACCAGTACAATGAGAACTCCTTCATGTCAGGGACACTTTGGGTTGTGTATTTGCAGCCCCACGAGCCTAGCATAATGTCTGTCACATAAAAAAGTGCTTATAGGCTAAATAGAATTGAATGATAGATTTATCAATCAACCCATAAACATTTATTAAGTCCTTTCTACATGCCAGGCAATGTGCAAAGAACTAGGAATATGGGTGGCCATGGGAATATGGAGCACATTTAGGGAGTTTTGCCTGTGAATTATCAGGAATCTTTTCTTCTCAAGGGGCTTATCAGCATTCCTTTTAAGCAGTACATGGCAAGTATAGGTTACTTTCTACTAGGTAGATATTCATATCATAAGCTGATAATACATAATTACCATGAGTGGCTAGATGGAAGAACTGGAATTCAGGCTTTTACTTTACTGGGACACTAGTTTCCCCACTTTCCCCTTAGTTATTTTTATCTTTGTTTCCTCCAGTGATCACTCTCATTGTAGTCTAGAGATAAAATTTTAAGGAAAAGTTCTCCCATATTTAGAGCTTAAGGAGCAAAGGGAGTTTGATATCAACCGGAACAATTAATTTGTTTGGAGAAGGCCTAAATATTTCTAATTTATAAATCAATCAAAAATATAAACTAAGTTTGAAGTCCCTTATCATTTTTGAAAGAGTGTAATACTTTGATTATTAGATAAAAATAGATTTCCTTTGGATGGGGATGGAGGGAGGGTTGATTTGCCTCTACTCTCACTACACCTCCCCCCTCAGTTGATTGGAGATGAGCCTGTGAACATTTAAGAGTCAGAAGGTTTGAATTTCCTTTCAAATTCTGTAGCATTGTCTCTCTTGAAGAGATTGATGGCAGCATCAGCACTGGGATCTGAGAGACAGACCAAAGAAAAACTAGATACACAGAGGAAAGATAGTTTCAGGATTCTACCCAAATTCTGACCCTCTATACCCAGTAAAGGACTTCACCTAATGGAATTTTCATGAAGACACAAGAAAGAAGAAAGTAATTGCAGTTAACAGCTTCCTTGCCCTGTATTTTTCCTATTAGATCCATTGCCTCTCACTGGTTTAATTGTTCTGATGACAGGCAGGTAAGGGGAAAAAAACAGCACCTCACTTCTGCCACCTACTTACCAGGGACAATTTTGTCAATTTGTTGGAATGCTGATTTAAAAGGGGGCATACTCTTAACACACATAGGTACAGTAATATGCTTGATTTTTTCAACAGATATCAAGATTTTTTTTGGTATGACATCACCTTATTTTATCCAATAATCAAAGCATTTCAATCCTTCAAAATTAAAGCCTTGACACCTAGTTTGCACACTTTATTGATTGTTTTGAAAGTGTCAAGGACTTTTGTAATAATATCAATTAGGCTGGCAAGGCCTATAGAAGACCCCACTTACAATAAGATCACAGATTTAGAGCTGGAAAGGCATAGAAGTCATGAATAGTAAGAGCCTGGTGTAGTGGAAAGTACACAGTTTTGTGGTTAAGGGAACTGGGTTTGTGCTATACTACTACCTACTTGTATGATGTTAGGCAAATGTCTTCACCTCTCTGGAGCAGAATTAGTATTTGTAAAATCAAGAGGTTGTACTAGTTGACTTTTAAGGTCCCTTCCAGGTCTAAATCTATGATCCTCTTTAACTAGCTCACCCCCTTCCTGACAAAAGAAGCTACAACTTTTCCAATAAAATGCAGGTAGGAAGAAAAGCCAGGATTTGTACTCAAGTCCCATGAATCCAATTTCACTTAGAAAGTTCAGCAAGCTTTTCACTATATAATCTTCCTCTACTAAGTCAAAGTCGTAAAGGTCACCCCTACATGAATTAGGTAACTTTGTAACTTACATTCCATGACCAGATACTTCTTATCATGCCATGTCATTTATCACATGTTTTATTTCATTTACAAGTTTTAGCATGGATTACTACATGTCCATCCATGCTACCAGAAAAAATAAACAAAATCACCTGAAAATGTGTTCCCCACTTAAGTTACATAAACAAATTACATATAATGACCAAGTTAGCACCATACCATCATCTACTATCTGGAGCCCTTTGCTCCTCTAAGATCTCCCATTTAAGGTGGGAGCTTAGAATAGCCACCTATCATTTCCCACTTCTCCTGAAACTTATCATGATCTCCAGAAACATAGCATGCTGAAGGGTTACATCAATCTCCAAACTCACACCTCTTCATACCCTTGAAGCTTAGGACAGTTCACTCCTGATCCTGGAAGCAGTCCCACTTTAACCATGAGGTAAAGGTCAACTAATAGGCTAGAAAATGAGCAAACAACAGAAAAAAAATTCTAATCATAGAAAGTTGCTATGTTGACAAGGCAGAACAAAACACACACTCAGAAGAAGAAAAATTCAAAACACCTAAATCCAAAGCCTCCAAGAAAAATATGAACTGATCTCACTCTGTGGGACAACTCAGAAATGATTTTGAAAATGAGGTAAGAGAGATAGATGAAAAATTGGGAAGAAAAATAAGATTGATGCAAAAAAAAATCATAGAATCAACAACTTGTAAAGGAGACACAAAAAATATTGGCGAAAAGACTTCAAAAAAAACAGAACAGCCAAATAGTAAAAGATGTACAAAAAGGCAATAAGGAGAAGTATGCCATGAAAAGCACAATTGGTAAAAATAGAAAAAAGAGGCAAAAAAATTCAATGAAGAGAAAAAAAATCTTTAAAAATTAGAACTGATCAAATGGAAAGTGAGGTATAAAAGCTCACTGAAGAAAATAATTTCTTAAAAATTGGAACTGAACAAATGGAAGCTAATGACTTTATAAGAAATCAAGAAACAATGAAACAAAACCAAAAGAATGAAAAAAAGAAGACAATGTAAAATATCTCATTGGGGAAAAAAAAAAACTGACCTGGAAAATAGATCCAGGAGAGATAATTTAAAAATTACTGAACTATCTGAAAGTCATGATCAAGAAGAAAAATAGCCTAAACATCATCTTTCAAGAAATTATCAAGGAAAACTGCCCTGATATTCTAGAACCAGAAAGTAAAAAGGACATTGAAAGAATCCACCAATCATCTCCTGATAGAGAACCCAAAATGAAAATTCCTAGGAATATTATAGCCAAATTCCAGAGCTTTCTGATCAAGGGGAAAATATTGCAAACTGTTGTAAAGAAGCAATTTAAATATCATGGAGCCACCGTAAGGACTGCCTAGGACTTACCAGCTTCTTCTTTAAAAAATTGATGGGCTTGGAATATGAAATTCTGGAAGGCAAAGGAGTTAGGATTACAACCAAGAATCATGTACCTCTCCAAAAATGAATAAAATCTTTCAGGGGAATAAATGGATATTGAATGAAATAAAGGAGTTTCAAACATTATCAGTGAAAATGCTAGAGCTGAATAGAAAATTTGACTTCCAAATACAAAACTCCAGAGCAGAATAAAAAGGTAAATAGAAAAGGGAACTTAGAAGGGACTTAATAAGGTTAACTTGTTTGCATTCCTACATGAGAAGATGATATTTGTAATTCATACAAACTTTCTCATCTTTAAGGCAGAGTAAATCGAGGAGGGACAAGGTGAAAGGAGAAAGAGAATAGAATAAATGAGGGGAATAGGATGGAGGGAAAAACATTTAGCAATTGTAACTGTGAAAAAAAAATTGAACAAGTTTCTCTGATAAATGCCTTATTTCTCAATTATATAGAGAACAGAGTCAAATTTATTAAAAAATAGGAGCCATTCACCAATTGATGAATGATTAAGAAATATGAACAGATGAAATAATCAAAGCTATCTACAGCCATATGAGAAACTACTCTAATTCTCTATTGTTTAGAGCAGTGGTTCTCAACCTTCCTAATGCCATGACCCATTAATACTTATATGTGGACGTATCTGCATGTGGGCGGACCCACCTGGAGATGGATCGAGGAGTGGTGTCTCAGTTCCTAAGACCATCGGAAATATGTGTTTTCCAATGGTCTTAGGCGACCCCTGTGATCTCTGTGAAAGGGTTGTTCAGCCCTCAAAGGGGTCGCAACCCACAGGTTGAGAACCGCTGGTCTAGAGGATTTCAAGTTGAAACAGTTTTGGGGTATTATCTCATACCTATTAGATTGGCTAATAAGGCAGAAAAGGAATATGACGGATGTTGCAGGTGATGTGGGGAAAAAAATGAGACTAATGAATTGTTGGTGGAGATGTGAATTGATTCAACCATTCTTTAGAGCAATTTGGAGCTATGCTCAAAGGCCTATAGAACAGTGCATACCCTTTGATCTAGAAGTGCCACTACTAGGTCTATATTCAAAAAAGTGATTTAAAAAAGGGGAAAAAATGACATATATATATATCTATATATATATAGATATATATATATACACACACACATACGTACATCCATATATATATGGAAATATTTATAGCAACTCTTCTCTGGTAGAAGGGAATTGGAAATTGAGGAAATACCCATCAATTGAGGAATGGTTGAAGAAGTTGTAGTATATGATTGTGATGGAATGCTATTGTGCTATAAGTAATGATGAATAGGATGCTCTAAAAAAAACTGGAAAGACTTACATGAGCTGATGCAAAGTGAAATATACTGTGTACAAAGTAACAGCAGTATTGTAAGATGAGGTGCTCTGAATTATTTAGCTATTCTCAGCAATACAATAATTGAAGACAACTCTGAGGAACTTAGGATGAAAAATGCTGCCTATCCACAAACAAAGAACTGATGGTATCTGAAAACAGATTAAAGCATAATTTTTTTAACTTCTTGAATCTTCTTTTTTGTTTATGTTTTCTTTCACAAGATAACTCACATAGAAATCTTTTTGCATGACTACACGTTTAACCTTTATCAAATTGCTTGCTTTCTCAATGAGGGGTATGGGGAGGGAGAAAGGGTGAGAATTTGGAACTCCAAGTTTTAAAAATGAAAGTTTAAATTGTTTTTACATGTGATTGGGATAAAATGCTAAGAATCTTTTAAAAAATATTTGTTGATTAACAGATCTCATTTTATTTCCTAGGACTAATCCCTGCCTGTCTGTAAATATGTAATAAATCTTTTCAAGTCATAACTCAGAGGGCCCAGTGATGATCCCACACTGACTTAGTAAATTGTTTCTAGGAAGTGGGATCTTTCCTTGTTTATGTGATCAGTGTCCTATTTTATGCTCTAGTTGCATGATCTGGGTCTCTGCCTTCTTCCATGGTGCCTTAACCATTGCCTTAACCAGAATTGTGGGATAATGTTTTAAAGCAGCATGGAACTTGGAGCCAGGAATTCTGACTATGAATCCCAGCTGACATATATTAGTTGTAAAACCATATGCAAAGCATTACATCTCCTTGAGACTCAGGTTACTATTCTAGAAAGTGGGGATTAAAATATGTAAATTACTACTAAAAAGCCAATTTAAGGAAAGCACTTTGTAAACTTGAAAGTACTATATTAATGTGAATTATTATTATTATTGCAGTTCCTTTTTTAACCTGCTGTCTTTGTAGTTGTTGGATTTCTACTTCAGAATCTCATTCCCTTTGATTGAGTTCCTACTAGCAGACCCACTGATGATCTTAATAGTCTAGATTTCAATTTATTATTATTTAGGTTCTTATTGTTTCACTTACTTGTTCAGATTTCCTCCTATGACTATTGCTATGTCCTTCATAGTTTAGCTGTCCTCTTCTAGAAAGTTTGTCTGCATCCTGACCATCCTCTCTCTGTTTAATATTACTTCCAACTCATCCTTTACCTAGTCTATCTTTCAGTGCTGGACTTCACTGCCAATATGATTCAATGACTCACTTTTTAATAGGCTCATGGAAGCAAAGATTTTAAAGATGGAAAGTACATTAGAATCATCTAGTGACTAACTCCATGTATGTATAGGTGAGGAAACTGAGGCCTAGAGAGACTCAGTGACTTGCCAAGATGACCCAAGCAATGAATGAGTCAAAATCTGAACCCAGTACTCGTGAATCCACGGCCAGTTTTTGCTTTTTTTTTTTTAAAGCCAATTTTATCCCACTGGTAGTACCTTGGAATTTAATGTGTGGGAAAGACCTTGGCTCCATGGTTTCCATTGGAACGTAATTTTGCACTGTGAAATTTAGGAAGCATGTTTGCAGATCATTCCATTAGTAATAGTGAATCCACTATTATTGCTCCTTAAACATGAGACAGTTCTCTGAAGCCAAAATAATGAAGTACTCCCAACACTAAACAGCTTTCCACCTCTCTCATTTTGTTTAAATCAGAGTCAGCTCTTCACTTTTGAATTAATTATCCTTTCTAGACTCCCTGCTTTGTTTGTCTCACGTGTGGAAGAGACAGGTAGGGAGACTTAATTAAATCTCTTCTTGTCAGATAGCTAATGGAATCTTTACTGCCACTTGCTCTCTCTCTCTCTCTCTCTCTCTCTCTCTCTCTCTCTCTCTTTCTCCCTCCCTCTCTCTCTCTCTGTGCATGTAAGCAGATACATACGCCCTTAACTTTCCCTCTTTGATAAGTTGAAAAGAATAATGTTCTCATATACTTAAAATCACAGATTTTTAGCTGGAGAGGTCTGTAGAAATCCTTTGGTCTAAACTCATTTTAGAGAGGAGGAAATCAATCCAGAGAAGTTAAGGGACTTATTACTAGTCATACAGGCAGCAAGAGTACTTTGCCTCATCAGATATATCAAGGGAGACTAGTTTAAGTAGTTTATTTGTCTGACAACATCCCTATGTAATTAGAGTTGTACAACTCCCTGAATATTCTTATTTGGATTTACTCTCATTGATTTAAACTCATCCATCATTTCATTCTTCTTCTTCTTCTTATTTATTTCCTTTGTTCTAAGAATCCATGCCTTTCCTAGCTCTATGAAGACATCCTCATACTTCACCCCTACTCTCTAACCCTTGCCTGCCCATTCCAGGAATGAACTTCTCTAGGGATATGGTTGGGGAGAGGCCTTTATATTTACTCAGTTCCAAACATGATTGTTATTTTCCATTTAGGATACATTCTGTCCTATTGCCACATGCACTTCCCTGAACCCATATGAGAGTTATAATAAAATCTATAGTACCATGGCGTATGGAAAGGGAATGGTACACCCACTCCATCTCTGTGACCTCCCAGATGAAAGCCCCCTTCCCTGCTCACACCTCTACTTTATGTGCCATCTCTCCGTTTTAGTCTGTAAGTTACTAGAGGTCAGGGACTAATGTTCAATTTGGTATGTATGTTCCCAGAATTTAATGCAACATCTGACATATAGTAATTCATTAATGAATATGTTTATATTCATTTACTTCATTTGTTCTTACAGTCTCTGTTGAAGTATTTGCTTTCCATTTAGGCTCAAGTGAGTTATCACCTCCTCAATGAAGACATCTTAGACACCCCTACCAAAACCACACACACACACACACACACACACACACACACACACATACACACACACACACACATACACACACACACACAATTGATTTTTCCCCAATTACATGTTAAAACAATTTTAATTTTTTTTTATTTTTGAGTTCCAAATTCTATCACTTCCTCCCTCCCTTCCCTCCCATCTCCCTTAGACAATAACAATCAAATATAGGTTCTACACATGTAATCATGTAAAACATTTCCATATTAATCATTTTCACAAGGATACTCAAATAAAAGAAAAAAAATGAAATAAAGCAAGTGAAAATAGTAGGCTTTGGTCTATATTCAAACAATATCAGTCCTTCACTGGAGGCAGAGTAGGCTTCTTCATTACTCCTTTGTCACTGTCTTAGATCATTGTATTGCTGAGAACAGATAAGTCATTCACAGTTCTTCATCAAAGAATATTGTTGTTACTGTGTACAATATTCTCCTGGTTCTGCTCACTTCACTCTGCATCTGTTCATGTAAGTTTTTTCCAGGTTTTTCTGAAATCATCCTCTTTGTCATTTTTTATAGCACAATAATATTTTATCACAATCATGTAGCACAGCTTGTTTAGCCATTCCTCAATTGATGAGCACCATTTCAATTTCCAATTCTTAGTCACCACACAAAGAGTTGCTACGAATAATTTTTGTACCAATAGGTACTTTCCCCCCTTTTATGTCTTTGGGATACAGACCCTAGCAATGGTATTGCTGGATCAAAGGGTATGGACAGTTTTATTGCCTTTTGGGCATAGTTCCAAATTGTTCTCTAGAATGATTGGATCGTTCTTTTTCTGTCATGTAAGCCAATTTGATAGGTGGGAGGTGGTACCTCAGAATTGTTTTAATTTGCTTTTCTCTAATCAATAGTGCTTTAAAGCACTTTTTTTTTCTCATGACTATAGATAGTTTTGATTTCTTTATCTGAAAACTGCTTCTTTATAATATTTGGCCATTTATCAATCAGGGAATAAGATTTTTTTTATAAATTTGACTCAGTTCTCTATATATTTGAGAGATGAGGCTTTTTATCAGGTAAAGCAAGAAACTTAGAGAGAAATTGTCATTACCAATGATGATAACAGTGTGTATGCCCATTTTGTTCACATTGTGTATCAAGATAAAGCAAAAAAGGGCACACAGTTATCATTGCTGGTGAACACAATTTCTCTCCCTTTAAGTTTCTCACTCTGCATGGATCCTTTTTTCACTTCTTTGCATCATGCTTATATATGTATTCTGTTTAATCAGAGAAGACTATGATCAAGCTCTTTCTAGAGGAAAAGTAGAGGCCCAGATATCTCCTTCATTGTATCCTAACATTGCCTTAGTTCACCTTTGTCAGATGCAACAAGACACAAGGTTTCACTCATTCACCATGATAATTCACAATCATTCCTCACTATTTTTGATAGAAGGAATGTTTGTGCCATTCATTGCACCTGGATTTACTTTCCCAACAATTCTAGGAATGTTAATCTTAGATACCATAAAAGACCTAGCTCAAAGGTCACCTCTCCATGTCCCTAACCACCCAAGTCAGACATTTTCTTTTCTTTTTTTCTTCCCATAGGAATTTGTTAGCCTCCTTTGTGATGTTTGAAATAGAGTATACTTTTATTATAATTGTTTGTGTACATGCCATGTCCTCCATGAGGTTAAAAGTTCTTATGAGTTCTCAAGGAATGCAGTAGCTCCAAGATAAATGTTTGTTTAGTGATTGAATAAATTAATGAAGCAACAAAAGAATCAAAGCCAGCATGTCTCCTAGCAGGACTTCTATAGCTTTCCCACTTGTGACCCCTTCAGTGCCTCTTCCAATGTGAGTCATACCCTCACATGTGGTTGCAACCCACACTAAAATTGAGGGAATACTATCAGGTTTGCCCATGATGATCAAGCAATCTTCTTAGAAACAGGAAAACAGGAGGCATCTCAGAAACAACAATTCAGAGAGGCAGTTTAAAACTAGAGAAATTAATGGACGAATAAAAAGTTCCCTAAGCAATAAAAATGTCCTAAACTTTGGTGATTCAGAGAGACAAAGATAATACCTACTTTCCTTGTATAACTGAGAAAGATACATATAAAGAGATTCAGCTGCAGGGTGGTTGGAGGGGCCTAGAGATCCTAAAGCTAGACTGATAAAGTGGATAGCAATGGCTATGGGTCCTTGTGATACATTGAGATAACTTCTCTCAGCTGAGTGAGAACCCTAAAGACAACTTTCCAACTTACCACAGGTAATGGGAGACTAAGCTTAATGTTTAGGTGATCACAACTCTCATCACAATTTGTTCCCCCAATATTGATGTGCATTGTATATGGAAACTGGAGCAGCTTGAAACACAAACCATGCTGATATAGACTGATAAATAATCTTTTCCCTTTCTACAGTGTACACAAACTGTAATCTTTTAGTGAAGATTCAAAAGAGAAGGCACAAGATTGATTGTGCAATGTCCCTCCAATACCCATTCTCGGCACTCTGTAGCAACACCATTATGGTAGGGGTGACCAGAACTTGAACCAGAGAGTCAAAATTCAGAAGGATTGATGATGTTTGGACTTGTTAGAAAAATGTTTGGCACGTAAATAGCAAGAAAAATAATTAAAATATGAAGCTATACGGTTTGTTTCTTCCCCAGAACTGTCTAGAAAGCTCTTCTTCCAACTGAATTCTAGGTTCACTTCCTGCAGTTGTAACCTTTGCAGCAATGACCTTAGCATGCCCAGACATTTTGACCTATACTGGCCTGCATTTCATTATATCTGTCTAACTTCATGGAGTTGCACCCTAAGATTCCCTCCAAAACTGTATTTCTTAAAAGTATCTATATTCTTACTTTTCCCAGACATGTTTTTCATAGGAGCATAAGGTGATTGATAGATAGTATATCAGTAACTAGTTCAGTGCTCTCTTTTTCAAAATGAGGAAACCAAGACTCAGGTAAGAGAAGTCATTTGCCCAAGCTCCTGCATGAACTTTCTTATTATTAAGGCAGTTTTGTAACTCCAAAACACTCAAACATTTTCAACTTTATGCATTCCTTTAAAAAAAAATCTCACTGAAACAAAGGAGTAATCAATTGATGTTTATGTCCACTGGTCCCAGAGGAGGGTAAGTGGCAACTACAACTCCCTGATATTTTGTACACCTGTGTTCTCATCCCTGTAACACTTTAATTCTATGATTTATTTGGCTGATGTAGAAGTTCTTTTTCAGGGAAAATTCCACAAATGTCACAAATGAAGACAAGTGGTCCAAGGAGATCTGAAGATTGAGGTAAAGTCTCATTTCTCAATCCCCAACCAATCCTTTAAAAGACAGTGAAAGAAAAAGTTATAATGTGTGTGTGTGTGTGTATGTATGTATATGTACATAAGTATATGTGTGTGCATGTGTGTATATATGTATAGATGTATGTGTGTATGGGTGTGTGTGTCTGTGATGGGGTGCTTGGGTGCCTGTGCTTGAAGCACAATTTGTAAAATTACATCAGTTTGCAAAATCACATTTCTACCTAACCTCAAATCTCCCTACCCTCAGAGCATTATCTCTGCCCCTTCTCCCTGCTAGTACTCTGCCTAGCAACCATTCATGATCAGGCCTGACTAATGTTTATCTCCCCTTAGTATAATGACCAGCTACACCCATGAATCCTTCTCCGGATATATATAAGTCCCATTATGCACATCCTGGATCCCTCCTTAGCTTGGGACATTGGCATACTCCCGACATTCATCTTGTCAAACAGGACATTGATGGGTAGCAGACTGGGCACTTCTCAGTCAGCCCTGACTGCTAGTTGCCTTAGTGATGTTTCAAGCCTAAAACCACACCTCCATGAAGTCCCCTCTTGGGCAATTTCCCAGGGAATTATGGGTAATATGCCTGTGCAGTACATATTAAAAGCGTATGTTCCTTTAAGCACTGATCACTCCTTAACTCCTCCCTAATCCCACCCTGACCTAGTTAGCATTATTGGCACAGGTTATACTATGGATTATCCTACAAAAATTTTAACTCTACCCCTTTAAGGTCATAGGTTCCCTAAGATCTCCTGCCTGCTGTATAGCATAACAATAAATTTTTACCCACTTGACTCAGAATGTGTGAGCCTATAAATTCATTCCAGACTGCCTACCAAGGGACTCTGGTCACTGGGGTCCCTGAAACAACTATCATCCCTTGTCATTTGTATCCATCCAATAGAAGAAGGTCGTCTACCTTGTATTTTGTATTTTCTGGTGATTGTAATATCTATCTCTCAATAAATCCCTATTCCAATTAAGCAATAATGAATTCCCCCTTGTGGGAGAGGAAACTAGTAATTTTATTTTCTAAAATGCAGTAGAAATGTGCACAGGCTTACTACTTTTCCTACCCTATTATATGGTGTCTAGCACATCTCAAATACACATCTGAGTCAGGACCAGAGAAAGTACATGAACGTCACATGTGTTCCAAAGAATCCTAATTTTCAAGACCAGGCTGGTTTTCATGCTTAAATCCCTTTCAGGAAAGTGGCTGCTTCTGAGGCTTCTTTGGAAGATTCTGATGGGGTATTCTGAATAACTTAACCCTCAAGGAGGTCTCTGAATTGATCTATCCCCTTTTCCCTGTTTTGAGTCACCTTGGTCCTTTAAAGGATTCAAGAGGTTCCAAAACAAAATTCCAACTCCTACTAGGATGAATGAAGTACAATATGAGGCTAGAAAAAAATTAATTAATCAAGCATCTTTTCAAGAGTTGTAGACATTGAGGAGACTCAGTCAGTACCTGGGAACTGAGTAAATTGGGAATAGGAGCCTGATGAGAATTTAGGGAAATTCTCATTAGCTATTTAGTAAGAAAAAAAATCGTGACTGATTTCTCATTTCCACAACAGTGCCCATAATCCTTATCTTTGGCTATGTCTCATACAATGTTATCAACCCATTTTAATCCCTCCTCTAACCTCTCCTATTAGTAGATTGTCAGTACCAGGGTTTTTTGTTTTTTTTTTTTACTTTTCATGTATTCCATCCTGAATTATTATTTCTTCAATTAAACAAGTGAACAAAGATTCATTTTTTTTCTCCTGCATGCAAAAGTTCTGTGCTGGGCACTATGGACACCAAGATGAAAACAAGACATTACCTTTACCGTTATGATGCTCGTGCAGTGAGAACACTGAGCCTAGAGTCATGAAGACCTGAATTCTAACCTAGCCTCAGACTCTAACTGTGTGCTTTGGGCAAGTTCATCATTTATTATACATATAAAAATGACAGGTTAGCCCAAGAATCTTTTTAGATATTAGATTTGTTAGAAATATTCAAAATGTTTCCCCTATACCCATATCAGCTGCCACTTCTTCAATTCAGTCAAAAATTCATATAAATTCCATTCAATTCTCAATATACTTTTTGATTATGCAAATAACCCTAGAAAGTTCACTTAATAAAACTGAAGTAACTGTGTCAGACTTGTGACTTGCTTTCCTGACAGCAGTGAAGTTGCTGCTCCCTCCTTTCCCACCATTATTCTAAAAATGTCATTTATTATGATTATTTCAAACCAAATAGGACCAAATTTCTGCTGGAAAAATTATAAAATCCCTTGAAGTCAATGGACATCCTGGCTTTTTATAGCCTCAGTGCCTTGCCCAATGTCATGTACACTATAATAACAATATTATCTCACTTTTATATGGGTTGAAGGTTTGCAAGTTTTAAAATAACTATGAATTGTGTACTTAAGGGAACTGTAGAGTTAGCCAGTGAAGAATATGAAACTCATAGAGATGTAGGTACTTGTGCATAAACACAAGCTAGGGAAGGTCATAGCCAAGATTTAAAGCAGGTCTCCTGATGTGTAGACATATACACTTTGCATTGTGCCAAGCTGCCTTCAGTAAGTGATCAACACATATTAGTTCACAATAATGAAGATGACAGAAACTAATGGCCAGCTTTCACAAAGAGACAATAAGCCATAGAACCCTAGGAATAGAAGTGTCTCCAAGAAAACCAACCCTGCTTCTCCTGGCCAGTAGAGCTTTAATCTAGAGAAGTTACCCTTGTGCAGATGTGACCTGTCAATTGCCTCTGAAGGTCCTACTGTTCCTTTCTCCTCAGCAGTCACAATTACAAGAAAAGAAAGCTCTCATCACATACTGTCTAACAGTCTAGATCAGAGAAAGACAGTAAAATGAACCATCTGCTTTGCTGCTGTATTCTACTGCCCTCAGGATCTTTTCTTCTGATTTACAGTTGAGACCTTGGTTCTCTTCTTAGAATGTGACCTCTCTGAGAGCAGGGATTAAGTTGCTTTTCTATTTGTATCTGCAGAAGTTAACATAGTCCTTCAAACATAATAAGCACAAATCATTTTCATTCACTCATTTATTTATTTGTTCCCTTTCTTCTTTCCCACCCAATCTCTCACTACAATTCTACCAAAAAGTATCCTAGGAAATTTGTCTTCTAAATGAAGATATACCATGGTCCTCTTCAACAACCAAGGACAAACTGCAACAAATTAGTCTTTACCTACAGCATGGCTGTTCTTTGAACCTACACTTCAGGTGACCTGTCTTCTCTTTTCAATATTTCACCTAAAATTTCCTGACAATAGCTTTTGTTCTTTAACTTGTGGTTTCCATTGGACAGTTAATCTGTGACCATGGACAAGTCACTTAATCTCTAAGGTTCTAAGGTTCTAAGGCTCCTACAGCATATAATTGGACTAGCTGATCTCTAATGTTTCTTCCAGCTCTGAACCCTTTAATTCTCTTATTCCTTATTGCTGACCTTCAGCAGCTATAGGAGCCCACACTCCAATGATTATGCCTGCCCGAGGGCATTTAATTTATTGATGACTCTTGAACGGTGTTTTTAGCAAATAAGAAAAAAAAGATGCTATATAACTAAAATACCATTTTTTCCCATTGCAAAATCCAAGAGCAAGAATAGCCCAATCACTTAGCTTCTTCATTGTAGTGATATGCTGTTGACCTGATGATTCCCCTTTAGCTGGAGTTGGATTTGAATAATGACCTCGAGGTGAAAATTTCCACTGGCCTTTCCCAAATGCCTAACTCATCAGGTTCCACAAGGAACTTGATTGTTTTGCTTTGCAGATAGAAGTGCCAAAAGGTCCCTTTTTAATTTGTATTTCGTGACCTAGCAGAAAAGTTAAGGCCAAGGACTTTCTTCCTTTACTTGGGAAATTGCTTTGAGCTTTTCACAACTAGGAGAAGTGTGAATTGTGTGAAAGATGGCTTGAATTCACACTGAAAGTCAGTGCCCTCTGGCTCACCTTGTTACATGTGATGTGCAAAGTTGCTCATAGTATATCTGGGCCAGTCCCTTTTTCTCTGCTCAAGGAGGGCATGGAGAAAATCAGGCCACAGACTGAGATTTTTACAAATGTTTTATTAATGTGTCCCTTGACTGTTCATTTTCTAAGGGTTTACAAATACTTTATCAATTATTAATGGTCCTGATACCTAGTTTAAAAAAAAGAACCCTTAAAGTTAGAATGGATATAGGCATTGAATAATTCACACCCACTGCCACTTGGTACTAAGCTAATGCCTTTTAAAAGATAAGGTTATGGTAACAGGCAATTGGATTTGTTTAGCTATAGGGCTTTTTTATTTCCCAAAGGGTGGGAAGCATAACTAGAGGGAAAAGGTGCATGATCCAGTGGTTAAAATTAGAGACTGATGTTCTGGTTTTTGTGGCTTCTACAGCCAGTGTATCTCATGACCTTGTGTCACTGGTAGAAAGTCATTCAATAGTACTGCTTTATGATATTTTCACCTTTCTACAACTTTGTTTTCCTACTGATTTCTGAATGAATTATTGGATATGAACTTAACCAGCCATTTATTAGTATTTCTTCTTTCTCACACTTTAGGCATCACTTTAGGTCTGCTTTGTTCTGAAAAGAGCAAAATCTTGCTATAATTTGATTCCCAGAAGATGATTTTCTTCCTTTACCATGTTCCTCTTTCCTCCAGTAATCTCCATCCCTCCCCCCAAAATCATAATAATCAAAAGTTAATCTATATTATGAGTGCTTGGGGAGAAATACATGTGTTAATACATTTAATATTTTGAAGAAAGTGGATAAAGATAAACTCATTGTAATCTCCTTCCACATGTGCCACAGGACTTCCTGAAAGAACAGTTAATGGTCTAGAAGTTATTTTTAAAGGATATAGCCATGGAATGACTGTACATCCTTGAATCATCATGAATCAGTGCATTTGTGTACTGTGTCATAAGACTTCCAGCAGATATACAGCATAGTGCAGTGTACAACACTTTTTCTCAAGTAACGCACATAACAAAGAAGAAAACAGACAGGTAAAGAAAACAATCCATGTAATGAAACTCTTTAAAAAAATTATTCTACCACATAGCTCTCTTAATTGGTTCTCTTGCTTACCCTAATGAACATAAAGACAAATCTGTACAGTGAAGGCTAGTTTACACATACCACTCCAGAGGCCTGGGCTGCCTTTTCTCTAATGTTCAATGGTCAGAAAGATAAGTACAAGAGGGGAGATTTGAATGTAGCTGTTTCTGAATCTAGATCCAATACTCTATTACCTATGCTATGGGTCTTTTGTTTTGTCTTGAAGTCATTGAGTTCTTATTCCTCTTTATAATATTATACATGCTCCTATTGGAAAAATGTGGAATTTATTTCATTCTAAGACATACTTCATTATACCCGGTGCTTCAAGGGACTTGGTAAATTCAACTACAATTATTATTCTTCCTCTGGCTTTCCAAATTCTCCAATCAGTTACATGGGAGAGAAGTTCGGTTCACTTCTATTCAGAAGGTTCCAGAAAGATAATGATGTACCAAGATGTTACTATAAAGTTTTTATTAATAATGTCACTTTGCAGACGTGCTTCATTTTTCCCCCAACTTAATTGTATATCTTCCAATTTCATGTATTTTTCAACATTCATTTTTATAAGATTTTTAATTTCAAATTTTTTCTCCTTTCTCTCTCTCTCTCTCTCTCTCACTCCAAGATGACAAGCATTCTGACACAGGCTATACATGTACAATCATATTAAAAATATTTACACATTAGTCATAGTATGAAAAAAGAATGAGAAAAAAGGGGGAAACCATGAGAAAAAAAACAACAAAAGTGAAAAAAGTATACTTTTATCTGCATTTGGACTCCATAGTTCTTTCTCTAGATGTAGATAGCATTTTCCATTCTGAGTCTTTTGAAATTGTCTTGGATCATTGTGTTGTTGAGAAGAGCTAAGTCCATCATAGTTGATCATTACATGATGTTGCTGTTACCATATGCAATGCTCTCCTGGTTCTACTCATTTCACTCAGCATCAGTTCACGTAAGTCTTTCCAACTTTTTCTTAAATCAGGTGGCTCATCATTTCTTATAGCACAGTAGTATTCCATTATATTTATATAAGACAACTTGCTCAATCATTCCCCATTTGATGGGCATCCCCTCAATTTCCAGTTCTTTGCCAATGTAAAAAGTGCTGCTATAAATCTTTTTGCATACGTGAGTCCTTTTCCTCTTTTTGTGATCTCGTTGGAATATAAACCTAGTAGTAGTATTGCTGGATCAAAGGGTACCACAGAGTTCTTTTAAAAATTAGTGATTTCAAGCATTTTTTCATTTGCCTATGTGGACAGCTTTAATTTCTTCATCTGAAAACTCCAAGACGTGCTTTTGGAGGGAAATTTCTGCTTAATGCAAGATGAAATTACAGAGTTATTGGCTCACTATATATCTGTTTTAGAAGCTACTAGGTAAACTAGCAGATATAACACTGCACCTGGAATAAGAAAGACCTGAGTTCAAATTCTCCACCAAACATTCACTGTGTCCCTGGGCAACATACTTAACCCTTATCTGTCTCAGTTTTCTCATCCGCAAAATGAGGAAAATAATAGCACCATCTACCTAAGTTATGAGGATAAAATGAGAATAATTTTTGTAATGCATTTTGCAAACTTTCAAGTGCTTTATAAGTACTGGTTTCTGTTACTCTCTTATGTTCAAATGATATTGTTGAACAATTTCAAAATAACAGTGTAAGTTTCTCATGACTCACCTAGCTAAATTTCAAAAAGCTTTCTTAATTTTTTGCCCACAAAGAAGTGCAATTTTTTTGGCCACAGACACTTGTGTTTACAAAGGTATAGAAGGTATGTGTTTAGTGTCACTGAAGAGTATTTCTATTCCAATAAAATAAGGTATCATTTAAGAAGTAACTAAATGACTATAGTAGAATATATCCAGGTGTGAAGAGCTAGAAAAGCAATGCTATATGACTGAAAATATCTGCAGATATGCCACACAATGGAACAGTGGTAACAAGCTCAGGATGCATTTACAAGGTAATTTTTTTTCCTTATTATCAGCCACTCCTGCTTTATTCCACAATTATAAAATTGGCTGAGAAGAGACTTCCATATAGTCCTTTGGGCCAGGTCTTGAATGTTTTCAGATAGTAAACTTTTATTTCTAAATTCACTACAATACCACTATACAGAAACCTTTACCAAGTGCAATTTACTATGGAGTATAGTTTAGTAGAAGGTAGATCCATCTTGGTTACTGAAGTACTTAAAACCCTTAAACATTGCCATAGTGAATCAGACTCAGGGGTCATACCATCAATTCTGTTTTCAAAAGAGGTATTGAGGGATGAGTTGTTAAAAGAAAGAGTTGGCATCTCTGCCAGGAACTTCACAAGTAACTTTACAATGAATATAACATTTAATTCAATCCTATAAAAATCTTTATGCTTAAAAGTAGAAAACACATCAATAGATTGTATATAGAGGAATGAGTTTCTTGGCCACAGAAATACATGATGAATGTCTAAAAACATGTAGAGGGGTTGTATTCAGCAATCATCATGCTAGGCCCTGGGAGAAATAGAATGATCCCAATTAGACAGTCAACAATATATTAAGCATAATCACATGCTTGGTACTATACTGGGCATAGAAATGTGAAAAAAAGAAGAAAGAAAAAAAGGGAGGGAAGGGGAGGAAAACATTGTTCCTATATTCAATGTTTTCCCCTCAATCTTTCTTATTTGATTTTTGAATTCCTTTTTAAGTTCTTCCAAGAACTCTTTTGGTCTTATTACCATTTGGTGTTATTCTTTGCGTTGAATATTTTTTTAAGCTTTTTTATTTTAAACCTTACTATCATCCTCTGTATATAAACTCAGATATTCTTTTACACCAAAGTAGCTATCTATATTTGAGTTCTTTTTCCCGGACTTACTCATTTTTATTTTATTTTGAGAAGCTTATTATAATCCCAAAATTGTGGCTAATGTCGCAGTAGATCTCAGGTCCTCTTTTGTTATTATTTTCTGAATTCTGTCTGGAGGCTCAACCTCAGGGACTCTTATCCTCTAAGACACTATTCAGGTCTCCAGTCATACTGTCTCAAAAATGTTCTTACTCCCTGTGGGTACCACAGTCACTAGACATATGCTGTCTGCTCGTTGCCCAGGGCCACAGCCCAGGATCCTTTCTGGTCTACACTGTTAGCCCAGCCTTTAGAAATAGTGATATGGGGGTAAAGGTGTTCTTCAATCTTCTCTCACCCAGTCATCTGTTGTTCATTAGATGAAAATTTATGGGTGAAAGTTCCTGAGTCTGTGAGGTGATAGTTCATGAGGTGAAATTTCTTGAGGCTATGAGTGAGGTGAAAGTTGAGGTGAAATTTTTTGAGCCCTAGTCTGTTTCCTGACAGTTGCCCTCCTGGCCTACTGTTTCTTAATTCAGTGGACTTCGTCTGGAGGTATCTATACTTCTTTCAGGTCAAATGTCAGTCCCTGAAGGTCCCATGTTTTCTAAGGTCCATTCAAGTTATCTTAAAAAGAAAACTCCATTACCCTTTTATTTTTGCTGTTCTACATTTATTTCATGGCAATTTTCTGTCTGAAGAGGAAATCTGCAGAGCCTGGAAACTTCTGGCCTGCTATACCATCTTCCCAGAATCCCAATCACTGTATTCAAGCAGCTCACAATTAAATAGTGAAGACAATGTGAAAACTGCTATAGTTAGCTCACAATTAGCAGGAGTAATGCATATCCTGAAGTCCCATTTATTAAAATTTTGTATTACTGGAAGTTATAATCGAATAAAGTATTGTAATTAGTAATTGTATATTTTATAAATAACTAATTGTAATTAGTTCTGTCCCATTGGCAACATAATATAAGTACAAATTCAAACAATTTGAGCATTTTGGGGGATTTATTATTCACATTAATTAGGATTTAGCCATATGTGTATACATGTACATATAAATAAATACATGTATATATACATATGCACTATATATATACATATATATATATATATATACACATATATCAGCATGTGTACAAAGGTGTGTGTGTATACACATACACATAGAGCTAGATCCTTATTAGTATGAATACTCAATCCTCTGAAGTGATGAAGTTGTGAAGTTGTACTCATTTTCCCAATGGGCTGGAACCAGTCACAATATTTTATACACACATACATATATGTATGTATACATGTACATATGTGTGTAAAATGTAAAAGAAGTAATTTTAGAGGTAAGTCATTAGTAGTGTGGTGGAGATGGAGATATTAAAAGGAGAAATATCTGAAAAAAGGTAGATTAAGTATTTAAGGAAGCCAGGTAAACTGGGAAGTAGATGTGAGGAAGAAGAGCATTTCAGACATGACAAAGAAGCAGTGAAAAAGAATAAAATTGGAAGATTGAATGTTATGTAGGAGGAACACAAAGAATCCCAGATTTTCTGGATTATAGAATACATGAAGTATAATAATATCAAAAGAAAGGTAGGCAAGGATGAGATTCTGAAAGACAATGAAACCAAAAGAGGGTTTTATGTCTGATTATTGATGTAATACAAAGCCCCTGAATTTCTTTTTGAAAAGGAGAATATTATAGTCAATCCTGCACTTTATAAAAGTCATTTTGTTAGCTTAGTGGTACATGTACTAGACTAAGAAGAAACTTGAGAAAGGAAGACAAAACAGCAGGAAATTGTAAAGTACAGGCAGAAGGTGATGATAGTCTTTATTATGATCATGAGTATGTGAGAGGAAAGACTTCAGATCCAGAAATGAAATTATTTAAAGCTTACAGAAAAATAACCATTAGAATAGGGAGTATCCTAAAGTTCTGATATTTTGGACCTTCACAACCTTCTAGGTAGCTGATAGAGGCTAGAAACAGCAGTAATATATTGGAGCTATGACAAGGTGCAAGCTCACAGTTGGGCTCAGATCCAAACTTGAGACAAAAGCCTGGAAAGTTCAGACAAATCACAGCGATCAGAGTTCACTCAGAATAAAAGAGTTTTGTGTGTAGGGAAATGCGTAGGATGTCTCTAGAGATTCTTGAAAAAAAAGGGCACATAATATGAAGGAAAACAGCATAACTCAAGAGACTGAAAAACATCCACAAATGAGGCATATGTATCCCTGTTAGAATTGCACACTGCTGGGAACAAAGCCTCAATTCAGAAAGAAGCTCAAGAAGAATTAACAAAGAAACAGTCTTATCATATAAAGCTATTATGGTGCCAGGGAAACCAAGGAAATAAACCCAGAAAAAGATGACACCAAATAATCTACAAACAATGCCTCAAAAGAAAAACAAAGTTTGAAAACAAATTCAATAATAATTCCTTTAAAAATGAAGTATGAGTGGGGCAGAGAGAAGGTGGTAGAGTGGAAGCAGGAATTCTGTGACCTCCCCCAACAACCACCTAAAATAGCTATAAAATAAGACTTTAAACAAATTTTAGAGCTACAGAACCCACAATGTGACAGAGAGAAGCAAATCTCCTGCTGAAGACAGCCTAGCAGACCAACAGGAAGCGTTCATCACAGCATGCTGGCAGCTGAGTACAGTCCTGCAAAAGCCCCAGGGCAGCAGAGGTGGCTGAAGTAGACTTCAGGAGAGTGAATCACCAGCAGCTGTGTCGTTTCCAGACTTCTCAAGATATAAATGCCAAAATGAAAGTAAAAGGTCAGTCAGGAACTCTGTTGGAAAAGAAGGGCGGGGTCTAGCCCCTGCCCCAGGGTGAGAGGTGGAAGAGGCCTGGTAGCTATAGCATCTGCCCTATGGCTGCCTCAGAACTCCTGCATCAAAAGCTTCCAAGAAAAAAAATAAATATGAATTAGTTACAGGCCATAGAGGAGCTCAAGAAGGATTTTGAAAATCAAGGAAGAGAAGTAGAGGAAAAACAGGGAAGAGAAATGAGAATGATATAAGAAAATAATGAAAAGAGAGTCAACAACCTGACTGAAGAAAATAACACCTTAAAAAAACAGACTAACTCAAATGGCAAAAGAGGCCCAAAAAGCCAAGGAAGAGAAGAATGCCTTAAAAAGCTGAATTTGCCACCTGGAAAAGGAATTTTAAAAACTCACTGAAGAAAATAATTCCTTCAAAATTAGATTGGAGCAAATGGAAGCTAATGGATTTATGAGAAATCAGGATAGTATAAAACATTCAAACAAATGAAAAAATAGAAGGCAATGTGAAATATCTCACTGGAAAAACCACTGACCTGGAAAATAGATCCAGGAGAGACAATTTAAAATTTATTGGGCTAGCGAAAAGCCATGATAAAAAAAAAAAGAACCTAGAAATTATCCTTCAAGAAATTATCAAGCAAAATTGCCCTGATATTCTGCAACTAGAAGGCAAAATAGAAACGGAAAGAATTCACAGATCACATCTTGAAAAAGATCTCAAAAAGAAAACTCCTAGGTGTATTATAGCCAAATTCCAGAGGTTCCAAATCAAGAAGAAAATATTACAAGCAGCTGAGAAGAAACAATTTGAGTATTGTGGAAACACAATCAAGATAACACAAGATCTAGCAGCTTCTACATTAAGGGATCAAAGGACTTGGAATATGATATTCTGGAGGTCAAAGGAACTAGAGTTAAAACCAAGAATCACCTACCCAGCAAAACTGAGCATAATATTTCAGGGAAAAATAGGTAATTCAATTTAATAGAGGACTTTTAAGCATTCTTGATGAAAAAAATAGAGTTGAATAGAACATTTGACTTTCAGATACAGGAAGCAAGAGAAGCATGAGAAGCTAAACAGGGGGAAAAATCATAAGGAACTTATTGAAGTTGAACTATTTACATACATATGTATGTATGCATGTATATGTTTATATAGGAGGGTATATGTGTGTATAAATACATATATGAGTGTGTATATATATATGTATACATGTATACATAGACAGAGGGCACAGGATCAGTTGAATAGGAAGGAATGATATCTAAAAAGTAAAATTAAGAGGTGAAAGACGAATACATTGAGAGTACATGGGGAGAGACAGAGTAGGATAAATTACCTCATGTAAAAGAGGCAAGAGAAAACTGTTACAAGAGAGAGGAAGAACAACAAGACAAGAGGAAATCAGTCAACATTGTTCTCATTGATTTTAGCTTAAGGAGGGAAAAACATACACACTAAATTAGGTATCTTACCCTATGGGAAAGTAGGGTTGAAGGGGATAAGAGGGGTGATGATAGAAGGGAGGGCAGATTGGAGGAAGGGTAGTTAGAAGCACACTTTTTTGAAAAGGAACAGGGTCAAAGTAGAAAAATAGAATAAGTGGAGGGGTGGCATAGAATGGAAGGACATATGGTCATTCTTTCACAATATATCTACTATGAAAATGTTTTGTGTAACTACATATGTATAACCTATATTGAACTGCTTTTCCTCCCAGTAGGGGTGGGTGATGAAGGGAAAGAATCTGGAAATGAGAGTTTTAAAATCAAATGTTAAAAAAATTAAAAAAAATAATTTTGAACAGAAAAATATGAAGTATGAGAGAATTCTGGGAAGATGGCAGAGTAGGTCAGAAAATACCACCTTGTGGAAAATATGGGGGTTAGCAGCTGAGTAGGGGAAGATTGAAAGACCTTCCTTTGTCTCCAGATGGTAGGGCCAATTCTGCTGACCCAATATGGTCTTGGGATCTGGTTATGGTGTATACTTGGTCAATGTGGTGCCAAAGGTGCAGATACTCTGCTGGAAGTGGACACTTGCAGTACAGTGGAGTCCTTGGTTTTGGTTCAAGAGCAGAGGACTTCGCAGGCAAGGAAAGGACTTTAGGGAACAAGAACATTTGCAGGGCTGTGTGCCAGTGAGTCCTAGCCATGGCTTAGGGGTGGAGAGGAGTGCTTGAGTTCAGCTGTGGAAAGAACTCAGAAAATCAGAGTAAGAAGGAATTGAAGTTTGGCTCCCCACACCTTGGAAGTGTGTGATCCTAATTAGTCTTTTGCTAATAATAAGCTGCTAAAATAAAATAAAAAATTAATTTTTCCTTAGTAAGGAAAGGAGGAAGAATTCAGCCATAGATTACTACTTTGGGGATAAAAAAGATCTGGGTTCATATTCTGAAAATGGAAGTGAAACAAACAAAAATAACATTCCTAATCTAAAGAGAAAAATCTAAAGGTCAGAAACCCAAAAAGAGATCTTGGAAGAACTTAAAAAGGACCTGAACTATCAAATGAGAGAGGTGGAGAGAAAAAATAGGGAAAAATAAGAGCAATCCAACAAAATCAAGAAAATTATGCAAAGAAAGTCAATTAGAAAAAGAGATAAAAAAAACTTAAGGAAGAAAATAATTCCTGAAAAACAGACTTGGGCAAAGGGAAGTTAATTATATAACAAACCAAAATCAAAAGATGAAAAAATAGAAAAGAATGGGTTACATCTCAGTAGAAAAATAACTGATATGGAGAAGAGATTGAAGAAAAATAATATAAAAATTATTGGGTTACATGAAAGACATTTATACAATATTACAAGACCCTATTAAGGAAAATTGCCCTGAATTTCTAGAATGAGGAGGTAAAATAGAAATAGGAAAAAAAAATCAATCAACCATCAACTGAAAGAGAATCCAGGATAAAAATGTATGGGAATATCAGTGCCAAGTTTCCAATCTCCCAGGTTAGGGATAAAATACTACAAACAATAACAACAAAAATATTTAAATATTGTGGAGCTACTCTCAGAATAACACAAGATTAGAAAATTCTACATTAGAAAACCATAGGACTTAGGACATTATATTTCAGAAAGCAAAAGAGCTGAGGTTGTAAAGCAAAAAAACCAACGAAAACAAAACAAAACAGAACAAAACAAAACACCTTACCCAGCAAAGTTAAATGGACATTTAATAAACTAAAGAACTTTCAAATATTTTTTATTAAAACTAAAAGACCAGAAATCAATAGAAAATGTGACATATAAGGTCCAAGAGAGACATAAAGACAAATTATAGAAAAGTCAATGAAGTCAAACTGTCTAATTCATATATGTGAAAATGCTATCAGTATATATAAGATTGTCATCATTACTTGGGAAATTTGAAAGAAAAACTTATGCTGAGCTGAGTATGATATGTTGATTCTAAAAAAAAACAAACCATAAACCTGACTAGGAAAAAGTAAAAAGGAATTATTATCTCATAGAAATGAGATATGAAAGGAAGAATTCATAAAGTGAAAGAATGTAGGGGTAGAGGGCTAGGAGTGCTAGCACCTTACTTTCATCCAAACTGAGTTAAAGAGAGAACAATGCAAATATCTAGAAAAGTGTAAAAGTTTTCTAAATTTATGAAGAAATAAAAGAACAAGTACAAGGGATAAGAAATTAAAGAAATGTGGGGGAAGAGGATAAAGGGAATGATTTATGAAGAGTAGGGAGAAAGGATAATGGAAGGACCCAGAGGCATTTAGAGGGATAGGGTAAATAGACCTAGACAGATAAATACTGAGGAAAAATAAGAAGGAAGGAAATACACAATTAGTAATTAAAACTTTGACTAAAAATGGATAAACTCATTCATAAAATGAAAAGGATAACAGATTGAATTAAAAATCAGAATCAGACTAAATGTTGTTTTTTTATTAAATTGATTTATTTACTTTTAGTTTACAAGATTCAGTTCCAGAGCCCCTTGAATTTCAATTTTTCTCCCCTCCCTCTCTCCCCACCCCACCCATGGTGACATGCAGTCAACTATAGACTCTGCAAATACTTTCACACTGGACATTAGTCTGGTTGTATAGAAGGGTTTTAACCAATGGAGTGGACAAAAGGAAAGAGGAAACAAAACCAAACATGGAAAAGAGTGATAGCATGCACATTGCTTCAGTCTCCATTTAAACTCTGTTCTTTCTAGATCTTTCTCTGAATGTAGCTATCTCCTTCCATCCTGAGACTTGTAGAATTGTCTTATATCTATGCATTGCTGAGAAGAGTCCAGTTTATCAAGGTTGGTCATCACACGTATGATGTGTCTGTGATTGTGTACAAGTTTTTCCAGGTTTTGCTCTTCTCACTTAGCATCAATTTGTACAAGCTTCTCCAGTTAAATATGAAGTCCATCTCCTCCCCATTTCTTATAGCACAATGGTATTCCATTACATTCATATACCACAATTTGTTTAGCTACTCCCCACTTGATGGTCATCGCCTCAATTTCCGGTTTCTTGCCACCACAAAGAGCTGCAAAAAATATTTTTGTACATATGGGTCTTTCTCCCACTTCTATGATGTGTTTGGAATCCAACCCTAGAAATGGTGTTACTGGGTCAAAGGGTGTGCACTTATTTACAGCCCTTTGGGCATAGTTCCAGATTGCTCTCCAGAATGGTTGTATCAGTTCACAGCTACACCAACAAAGCATTAGTGTTCCAATTTTTCCACATCCTCTCCAGCATTTGTCATTTTCCTGTTTTCTCATCTTAGCCAATCTGAGTGGTGAGATGTGGTACCTTAAAATTGTTTTGATTTGCATTTCTCGAATCAAGCGTAATTTAGAGCATTTTTTCATATGCTTATAGGTATCTTTAATTTCTGCCTCTGAGAATTGCCTGCTCATATCCTTTGACCACTTATCAATTGGGGAATGACTTGTATTCTTATAGATTTTACATAATTCCTTATATATTTTAGAAATGAGACCTTTATCAGAGACACTGGTTGTAAAAATTCTTTCCCAGTTTCCCACTTCCCTCTTAATCTTGGTTACATTAGCTTTGTTTGTGCAGAAACTTTTCAATTTAATGTAATCAAGATTACCCATTTTACATTTTATAATGCTCTCTAACTCTACTTGGGTCATAAAGTATTCCCTACTCCATAAATCTGACAGGTAGACTACTTCTTGCTTTCCCCAGATTATTTACAGTATCAATCTTTGTACCTAGATCGTGTACCCATTTAGAATTGATTTCGGTGTATGGCATTAGATGATGGTCTATGCCCAGTTTCTGCCATACTATATTCCAGTTTTCCCAGAAGTTTTTGTCAAATAGTGAGTTGTTATCCCAAAAACTAGGGTTGGCTACTGAGTCATTTGTACCCAATCTATTTCATTGATCCACTCCTCTATTCTTCAGACAGTACCAAGTAGTTTTGATGACTGCTGCTTTATAATAGAGAATAAAATCTGGTATGGCCAGGCCACATTCCCTAGCATTTCTTTTCATTAATTGCCTTGATATTCTGGACCTTTTGTTCTTCCAAATGAATTTTGTCAATATTTTTTCTAGCTCAGTAAATTTTGGGTAGATTGATTGGTATGGCACTAAATATGTAATTTAATTAAGGTAAAATTGTCATTTTTATTATATTAGCTCTACCCAATCACAAAAAATTGATATTTTTCCAATTGGTTAGATCTGATTTTATTTCTGTGAAAAGTGTTCTGTAGTTTGTTCATATACGTACTGGGTTTGTTTTGGCAGGTAGATTCCTAAATATTATATAATGATTACAGTAACTTGAAATGAGGTTTCTCTTACTATCTCTTGCTGTCGGAATTAGTAGGAAATATATAGGAATGCTGAAGATTTATGTGGTTTTATTTTATATCCTGCAAATTTGCTAAATTTATTTATTATCTCAAGAAGTTTTTTACTTGATTCTCTAGGGTTCTCCAAGTATATCATCATATCATTTGCAAAGAGTGACAGCTTAGTCTCTTCTTTGCCTAATTTGATTCCTTTGATTTCTTTTTCTTCTCTAATTGCTACTGCTAACATTTCTAATAGGGGATTGAATAAGAGGGGTGATAGTGGACATCCTTGTTTCACCTCTGATCTTATTGGAAATGCTTCTAGATTATACCCATTACATATAATATTTGCTGATGGTTTTAAATAGATGCTACTTATTATTCTAAGGACAACTCCATTTATTCCTATACTTTCTAGTGTTTTTAATAGGAATAGATGTTGTATTTTGTCAAAAGCTTTTTCTGCATCTATCGAGAAAATCATGTGGTTTTTGCTAGTTATACTGATAGTTTTCCTGATATTGAACCACCTTTGCATTCCTAGGATAAATTCCACCTGATCAAAATGTATTATTCTCGTGATGATTTGCTGTAGTTTTTTTTTTTTTTGCTAGTATTTTATTTAGAATTTTTGCATTTCCATTCATAAGAGAAATTGGTCTGTAATTTTCTTTCTCTGTTTTGTCTCTTCCTGATTTAGGTATCAGTACCATATTTGTGACATAAAAAGAATTTGGTAGGACTCCTTCTTCTCCAATTTTCCCAAATAGTTTGTAAAGTATTGTAGTCGATTGTTCTTTATATGTTTGGGAGAATTCACACTAGTAAAGCCATCTGGCCCTGGAGATTTTTTTCCTAGGTAGTTCATTGGTGGCTTGTTTAATTTTGTTTTCTGAGATAGGGTTATTTATGTAGTTTATTTCCTCTTCAGTTAGTCTAGGCAACTTGTATTTTTGTAAATATTCATCCTTTTCACTAAGATTGTCAAATTTATGTGCATACAATTGAGCAAAATAATTCCTAAGTATTTTTTAAATTTCCTCTTCATTGGAGGTAGATTCACCTTTGTCATTTTTTATATTCATAATTTGATTTTCTTCTTTCTTTCTTTTTTTTTATCATATTGGCTAAAGATTTATCAATTTTGTTGGCTTTTTCATAATACCAACTCTTAGTTTTATTTATTAATTCAATAGTTTTCTTGAATTCAATTTTATTGATCTCTCTTTTGGTTCTCATTATTTCTAATTTAGTATTTAATTGGAGATTTTCAGTTTGTTCTTTTTCTAGCTTTTCCAATTGCATGGCCAATTCATTGATCTCCATTTTCTCTAATTTATTCACGTATGCATAAACTTCCCCTACACAAGTTTTGGTATGTTGTCTCATTATTGTTATTCTCTTGAATGCAGTTGCTGATTATTTCTATAATTTCTTGTTTGATCTACTCATTCTTTAGGATTAAGTTATTTAGCTTCCATCTAGTTTTTTGTCTATCCTTCCATGGCCCTGTATTACATATAATTTTTATTGCATCATGACCTGAGAAGGATGCATTTAATATTTCTGCCTTTCTGCACTGAGTTGTGAGGTTTTTATGCCCTAGTACATGGTCAATTTTTGTTTATGTGCCATATACCACTCAGAAGAAGGTGTATTCCTTTTTATCCCCATTCAGTTTTCTCCAGAGGTCTACCATATCTAACTTCATTAAGATTCTATTTACCTCCTTAATTTCTTTCTTGTTTATTTTGAGGTTAGATTTATTGATCTCAGAGAGGGAGAGATTAAAATCCCCCCCATTCACAGTTATGATTACTATCTGTTTCTTTCCCTATCCTATTCCCTCCCCTGTTTATGTTTTTATTTTCCCCCTTCTTCCTTTCCCTTCTTAAGAGTTTTCCTTTTGACAGCCACCTTCCTCAGTATTCCCTTCTTATCCACCCCCTCCCCTTTCCTACCCTTCTCCCTTACTACTTCTTTCCTCTCTTATAACTCCCCACCCCTTTCTTGGCCCTTCCCCCCTCCTACTGCCTGTAGGATATGATCTATTTTTATACTCAACGTTGTATGTTATTTCTTCCTGAAACCAAGATTGACAAGAATAAATCTCATACAGTGCTCCTCTCCCTCCCCTCTTTCCCCCTATTATGATGAGTTTTATGTCTCTTCTCAATAGAGTCCTATATTTAACTGGTTGTGTTGTTCTCTCCTTGCACCAGAACCAGTGAGGGAAAAGCTCATATAATGGTCACCTCTCTCCCTTCTTTTCCTCTACTATATTGTTTTTATGCCTCTTTTTGTAGCATAATTTAACCCTTTCTGCCTCATTGTTTCCTCTTCTTCCATTGTAGTCCCTTAATAAGGATTTTTATCATCATTTTGCATAATTTATATCCACATGCTCTATCTATCTATATCCCTTTTAGATGTTGTTGTAGGTATAGAGTTCATGATATTAACAAGTATCAGCTTCCCATACAGGGATATAAACAGTTTGCTCTTATTAAATAACAAGTTATATGTGTATGTGTTTTTCCTTATTTACCTTCTCTGTCTCTCCTGGGTCTTGTAATTGGAGGTTGAATTTTTCATTAAGTTCTGGCTTCTCCTTAAGGAGGGTCTGGAATTCTGTTATTTCACTGAATAACCACCCCCTTGCCTGGTAGATTATGCTCAGTCTTGCTGGAAAGGTGATCCTTCGTTGTAGCCCAAGCTCTTTTGCCTTGTGAAAAATCATATTCCAGTTCCTCTGATCTTTCAGCATTGAGGCTGCCATATCCTGTGTGATCCTCACTGTGGTTCCACAATATCTGACTTGTTTCTTTCTGGCCACTTACAGTATTTTCTTCTTTACTTGACAGTTCTGGAGTTTGGCCACAAAGTTTCACAGACTTTTCAATTTTGGATCTCTTTCAGGAGGTGTCTGGTGCATTCTCTCAATTTCTATTTTATTCTCTGGTTCTAGGATCTCAGGGTAGTTTTCCTTGATGAGCTCTTGGAAGATATTGTCCAGACTCATTTTTCATCATGATTTTCTGGTAGACCAATGGTTCTCAGATTGTCTCTCCTGAATCTGTTTTCCAGGTCAGTTATTTTTCCATTGAGATATTGTACCTCTTGTTCTAATTTTTCAGTCTTGATGTTTAGCTTGACTGATTCTTGGTTCCTCATAGAGTCATTGGCTTCAATTTGGTTGATGCTAGCTTTTAGTGAATTATTCTCCTCAGTTAATTTTTGAAGCTCCTTTTCCATATGCTCAGATTTCATTTTTAGTTCACACATTTTACTTTTTAAGGAGCTG
>CM053581.1:104827553-104845321 GCA_028627135.1 Pseudochirops cupreus | reverse complement strand
AATATATACTTTCCCAAAATATCTTTGAATAGCTTGCCCTATTTTTCTTTTTGGATATCACTTTCAAAGTACAACCAAAACTCTTCATGGAAACAATGTAGAGAAAAGCATAGAGGGCTAAAAAATGTGCTTTGAAGAATCTCTCAATTTAGATGGCAGTAGGAGAAAGATTTGCCAAAGAAAATGAGAAAGCATCAATCAAAAAGAATGGTACAAATTCAGGGTAGTATATTTTTTATGGAAGACAAAAGAAAAAGTTTGTTTCTTTCAGAAGGCGAGGTAGGTCAACAATGCTAAAGGCAAAAGAAAAGTCAAAGAGAATAAGAAAGAGGAAAAGACCATTGTTTTTTGTCAATAATGAAGTCATTGATGAATTCGTTGGTGGGTTTTTATGAATCCTTACACTGCCAAGAGCGTTGAAATATTTAAGATGATTTAAGATTAATGTAAAAGTATTCAAGTGAAGAATGAGGAGTGAACAGATGACAGACATAAACTGTTGAGAATCAAGGCGATATCCATGAAAAGAGGACAAGTTTTTCTTCTTTGACCCAGTACCCTCTAAAAAAAAAGCCTGCTATGCCTTGGCTTGAGCTTTGATAATCTTAGCCACCTTTCTGAGGCCCCAATTCCTCCTAGAAAGTGATTGAGGGTACCTTTTATTTGGTCAAGCAGTTTTTATTTTTCATTGAATTCTCAAGCTTCTCTGATCATTAAACTCCAATAAAAATACAATAATAATTAATATTTATGTAACACTTTACATCAGTTACCTCATTTGTTCCTTGAAAATTCAATGGATAGGTATTTTTGTCCCCATTTTACACATGATAAAAAAGCCTGAAAGAGATCAACTTGCACAGGGTCATGGCTATAATATATAATAATCATAATAATTAGTTATCATAATGACAATAATTACCTGAGATTACCAGGATTTGAGGATTTGAAGTCAGAATTTGTCTCAAGGCAGATCCAGAGTAATATAAACTATACCATCTTGATGACTCAAGCTGCCAGCTCTAAACCACTTTACAATTACCTGATGTTGCTTAACTACCTTTGAAAATCTGCTACACCCAATCCCTAATTACCATCCCCCCTTTTTCTGTTACTGCCACTGCTACTGTATCCATAATTCTCTCTCTGTCTCTGTCTCTGTCTCTGTCTCTGTCTCTCTCTCTCTCTCTCTCTCTCTCTCTGTGTCTCTCTGTCTCTGTCTCTGTCTCTTGGTCTGTCTCCCCAATATCTATTTATGCATGAGATCTACTTTATGTATGAGATATTATGATATAAAATACTGCTATAAGGTAATTAGAGGCACATGATAGAAAATTACCCAGTCCTGAATTTGATGGTATTCACTTCTAAGGTAATTTACACAGTTACTGTTCCCTTGGACTAGCCATAACATATCTGTCTCCCTTGAGGCCCCAGAAAGTAAATGAAACATTTTATCTTAGCTTCCTACCATGAAAATGTCAGGTGTACCTACCTGGGTGTGCTGAACCATATCCATTTATTCATTACACAAACTCAACCTCACTTTCATGCAGTTTGGAAGTCACTTGCTTGCATGGCAGTTGTGGGTTTGGGGGTAGCGGTGAAATGTTTAATCCAAATGTCTACCTAATCACAAGATGTAACTCCCTACCTATTTTAGTCAATAATATCTATCCTTAGCCCTTATTATTTTATTCTTCCACTTAACATCATGTACCTTCTTCTGCTCAAAATTAAAAACTTCTAATTGTTTCCCTATAATTTGAGCCTCTCCTTATCATTTTCTAGCAATTAAGATGTTTTTTATTTATCCCAGTTTGCTCACCTGCAAAATGGGAATAATAATAAACTTACTTCCGAGTTGTGATGATAAAATGAGGCGATGCATGTAATGACTATTTCAAACTAATGTTTTATACACATTTTTATTCCAGGAGAATGTCACCTGTGGGAGGGGCAAGAAATGGTTTACTCTTTTCATTGTATACTCAATACCTAACATAATAATTTGAACATGATACATGTTTAATAAATGTTTGTTGAATTGGATCTAATTTGATCTCTCTATTTTTTTAAAATCATTCCCATGTTATCCATTTCAAAGTCTACCAAACAGATGAAAAGAAATAAAGAATTCAGAACAAAAAGCCTGGGAATTGTTAAATAAGGAGATTTATGCATGCTATGTCTAGATCCTCAGTAAATACTTATTGACTGACAGATTGACATGTGTTGTGTGGTAAAGGGCAAGTACCTTCTACATGTTAGCCAGGGGTTGTCCCCTGGCTCTTTGCAGCATCCAATAAATATTATAAATATTAAATAACTGTAATGTCTAATCTCCTTCCTACTAATGTATTTAAGTGTATCTTTACTCTCTGTGAAATTGATAAAGGAAAAATAGTTGGTTACAATCCTCCATTTTAAAAAGAGAGAGATGAAAGACAAAATGTATACTCTTGAGGTTGACTTATAACCATTATCTTCTCTGGATTACTCTCTATTCCTTTAGTCTAGCCTCAAAAACACCTTTTCCAACCCTTTGTTTTCTGTCCTTACTTTTCTCTAGCAGCCATTCTCTTACTACATATCCTTATATTAAGAGGAGAATAGAGAGAACAGGGTTAGATGTGATTTCTATCTGTTCTTTAGCTGTGAGAATTCTGACTTTTGTCCACAGCCCATTTTGGACCCCTTCCCTAGAGGTTACAAATCCAATATCCTGCAATTAGCTATTGGGTTGGCGTGTATTTCTGGATAAGAGCAAGCAGGCATAAATCTTTGGTTCTATCCCCATCAACACCCCCATCGTTGTCCATCTGTCTAATTGCTATTGACCACAGAAAGTAGTTTTTGATTGAGGTGCGATGTAAAGTGATATTGATTACAGTAAATGAACTTTTCTGCAGTCTCTGAGTCAATTAGAAAAAAAAAGATCCAGAGTTATGCCTCATGTAGCAAAGTCCAATTCCTACCATAGTATTTTGGGGTCCCTATTCCTGGGCCTTTGAAGCAGTTCCTTTCCTTGGTCTTCCACTGCCCCGAGCAAAAGGGTGATTAAAAAAATGCTCTTCCCTGCTTCTGTGCACTGCACAGAACAGAAGTAAATTAGAACAAAAACAGGCTTCACTTTTGATCCTTCAAATAATCAGCTTTCTCACCATGCATTTTACATAAGAGCAATGTACTTTTATTCTCTGTTGGCAACCAAGGAATCCATATCAAGAGAATATCCTCTCTTTGCTGCGACACTCCCTATACCAGGATGTTTAGCTCATGATTTGATCTGAGATGACTGATAATGAGGGCATTGTAGGTAGTGGAGTGCTTTTAACCCTGAATTGCTTTACAAAATTCTCTTCTGCCAGCCTTATTTGCTGATATTTAACAGGAAGAATGTGCCCAAATCCTTCTAAGGGTTTATAGGGAGCATCAGGGGAAAAAAAAACAAAAAAGAGTACTGTAGTGAGAATTGCAAAACTGCTCTGGATGCCTGGTAGGAATGGGGTGTAGATTTAATTCTTCAAATATAACTGAATTAGACTATAGATTTTAAAGCAATGGTTCTCAACCTGTGGGTCGCGACCCCTTGGGGGGGTCAAATGACCCTTTCACAGGGGTCATCTAAGACCATGGGAAAACACATATTTCCAATGGTCTTAGGAACTGAGACACTGCTCCTCTATCCATCTCCAGGTGGGTCCAGCCACATGCAGACATGCCCACATATGAGTATTAAATACGGTCAGGCATTAGGAAGGTTGAGAAGCACTGCTTTAAAGGATCCTGAACAAGCCTGTACCCAGTCCTAAAGATCAGCACTAACCTTCACATCTAGGACCTAAAACTGTATATAAAAGACATTTTACCCAGTGTAGACTGTATCACACAACAATCACAATGTTATTTTTCATTGCCATGACCATCTTAATAGGTTTTCATGAAAATTAGTTCTGAGGAGGATCATGAAGTGAGCAAAATGGGTACCATATAAATATGTTTCCATTGGCAAGGGATGTACAGATATGGTCATTGTTGGGAGGGGGTGGGATAGATGGAAAGTATGTCTTTCTGAAACATATTTGGGGTCAGTGAAAGGGTTTTTGTTTTTTTTTCTTTCAGATGCCGTGGTAATAGCGATTTATTGGCACACTTCAAATTGTCATCTACTGTAAAGCAAATATAGATACAGATTGGAATGTAGAGGGGTGGCATCAGGGTTAAAGTGAAGGTTTGGGGCACATAAAAGACAAAATATATAACATGATGGGAAATGTAATACTGTAAAACGTGGAAGCTTATTTGACTAATGGTAACCATATATACCAAGGAAAAGTACCACATAGGAAACACGGTCATGGAAAGAGCCCGGGCCTTGAACATAGGAAATATGGATTTTAATTGTAGATCTTCCATTATTAACTCTGGGCAATTAGTTTTAACTCCTTAGGCATCAGTTTCTTCTGCTACCATGTAAGAGATCTGATAGGATCAGATCTACCTTTCATTTGGTATATCAAGAAACTATAACACAAGAAGGTTTAGTAATTTGTAGCCACACTGGTAGCATCAGAATTGGAATTTATGCCCACTTTCATGAATATCATAATAATGTGCTTTCCACTGCACTACACAGGATGATATCTAGGGTTTATTCCAAATCTAATGTTCTTTGATTCTATGTCATAGAGTGCTTTTTCCCCAAAAGTAATATGATCTAAAACACAATGAGCCTCAAATCCCTGACTGTCAAAGAAGATCCCATTTCTAGAAAAAGTTTTTCCTGACAAGTTAATTTCTTTTTTAATTAATTAATTTACTTTTTAGTTTTCAACATTCATTTCCAAAAGAGTTTGAATTCCAAATTTTCTCCCCATCTCTCCCCTCCCCCACACCCCAGAATGGCATATATTCTAATTACCTCTTCCCTTCCTTCTATCATCACTCCCTTTCTTTCCCCTTTACTTGCTTGTAGGGCAAGATAGATTTCTATAACCTATTGCCTTTATATCTGATTTCCCAGTTGAGTTGTAAAATGAATTTTTAACATTGTTTTTAAAACTTTAAGTTCCAAATTCTCTCCCTTCATCCCTCCCCAACTTTCCTCATTGAGAAGACTTGCGGTTGAGAAGATGTGCAATTCGATATAGGTTATACATGTGTTATGCAAAGCACTTCTGTAATAGTCATGATGTGAAAAATTAACTATATTTCTAAGGTGGTATGATCAAAGGAGAAGTTTCTGCTCCTTTTCTGACCTGTGCTCTGGTCTATGATTGACCACAAGCAATATTTGCTGCCTTGGAACTGTGAAGCGGATTCCCTCTCCACCGCAGCCACAAGCTCTGCCATGCCTGCACTGCTTCTCACCCCAGGACCACCACCCAGGACTGCAACCCAGATCCAAGCAGGGAAAAGCAAGAGAATCCTCTCTTACAACCAGAAAAGGGATCCCTGCAATCTCCCTTTGATCAGCCACACAAATTCCCCGACAATCTGTGCTCTGGGGGCTGCAGAAACGGCTGCCGCTGACACCACCCACCACCACCTCTTGTACCCCAGGACTGGGCTCAGACCATGTTCCTCTCTCACTCAAGTCTGACAGAGCTTTCCCACTGACCTTCTATGTTGTCTTTGGCATTTGTGGCTTGAGAAATCTACAAACTACCACAGATGACAGTGATTCAGTCCCCTGAGGTGTGCTCTAGCCTCATCTGTTCAAGAGTGAACCACACTGGACTTCACTCTACTCCCAGCCTAGTGTAATAGACTTTTCCTCTTGGCCTTCAAGGTTGTCTTGGACTGGAGAATTGTTTCACTGTCATTTTGTGGGTTCTGTAGCTCTATAATTTTTTTGGAGTACATTTTTTTACATACATTTTTATTTGGGAGGGTTCAGGGAAGATCTCAAGCAAGTCCCTGTTTTGCTCCATTATCTGCTCCACCCCACCCCCCAAGTTAATGTCAGTATAGACAAAGACATATAACTTTTTTTCCTCCCAGACTTGGACCCATATTGTCCATATTTTCTTCTGGTTCTAATGATCTGAGGCTTACATACTTTATGAAAATATACACTAGGTAAGCATGGACCCTTTCTTCTAAGAAAACATCCTCCTTAATATTCTCAATTTATTGGTAGCTTAAAGCATTGTAGAGCATGTCTCACTAGACCAAAAAATACAGAATGTCTTCATTATTAAATCTGATTACTACTAATTTATTAGAAGATAATAATTAGTATAACTATATTACCCTACAAAATAAATCATCTTCTAACAAACTCCTGCTGCCTTGTCACAGACATAGTAAGGGAGTGAAGAGGGGCTTTGCCAAGATAATATATCACAGAATCTTACCTATATGTAAAAGAAGCAGTTTAAATAAAAACTGCTAGCTTATTCCCTAGGTTGAAATGGAGTATAATAAGCTTTTTTTTTTCTTTTTCCATTTGAAAAATGTTCAGGCAATACTACAGTCTTCTTGTGACAAAGTTAAACCATGCAAATATACCTAGTGATATCAGTCTGATGCATCTGTCTCTGTTTTTGACAGAGATGAGCACAGTTGTGATAGACTGAATTATAGGGTCCTAGCTATGGGATTGGAAGTATCCTTAGTCCATTTACCAACTCACTTATTCAACAAATAGAGATCCTAACGCATAAGGAGTTTAGGTGACTTGTCCAGTGTCACAGAAGTAAAAAGCATCAAAGGTAAATTTTGAATCCAGATCCTTTGACTCCAGAGATAGTACTCTTTAGGGTTCACTTAGTACAATAAGATTCTGTTACACGTGCCTACCCCCCATTCTGTTATACTTACTAATCGTTAATATTGCTACAAGTACAAGGGACAGTTTCTTGTTAGATGAATGTGTAATAGCCACTGCCAACAGTTAAGCATAATAGGATAAAATGGACTGGAAGTATGCAAGGGAGGCCAGGAGACCACCTTGTCCCAAGATATAGCAATACAAGTCAATGCATTTATCTCCCAGGGCTATATCTAGAGTAGATTGTCTATAAACAATGGCCAATGAGAAGGATGAGAACTTTAGTTTTGAACAAGCCCCCAAGGGCATCAAGTAGACCACTTAGCAGTAAAGTGTGGGACGTGATCTGGGAGAGTGAAGGGTTTTTAAGAAGATAAATGTTTCGTATGGGGAAGGACAGTGGGAACAAATTTAGCTTTGTGAGGCATTTTTAAACGCTTAATATTTTTTTAAAATGGTATTATTTATGGTACTAGTTTACATTTGTTCTCACAACAATCTTATGTGTTAGGTAGGATAGATATTTTATATATTCATTTTCCATGTGTGGAAACTGAGCCTAAGAGAGATTGTATGACTTTTTGATTCAGCTATTATTGAACCTGAATCCAGGCCCTCTTAATTCCAAATCCATTTTTCTTTCACCTAGGCCATAATGCCACCAAGTGCTATTTCCACTTAGCTGAATTGGAAAAAAAATAATATCCTAGGACTATCCTGGTTTAAAAGATGGGAAAATAGATATTATAGTAAGGTGATACCACTAATGTGGCGTGGAGATGGTAGAGGAATTAGAACTTGATTTAATTCTAGAAGCCTATTCAAGCTTAACAGTGATAGAAGAAAGTTTTAGAATGGAAACTGTGCCTTCTGTCTAACTTAAGCTCTCAATAAGTGCCTGCTAAATAAATGATTTAAAAGAATAGATTAATAGGATATTGTAAGATGGAGGAGGTAGTTTACCAATCATGGTAGCATCTCAAAGTCAACATTTACAATTCTACTTTATTAAACAAACATCTATTGCCCATCACAATAATAACTAATATTTATATAGAATTTTAGCATTTGAAAATTCTTTACATGTATAATATGGTTCACTGAAAGTTTAGAGTGCCTCAAAAGGTATCTCTCCACATGGTGGGAGCTAGGGAATTTGCTTCCAGGAGAGTGACAATGGCATGAAATTGAGGTACCTTCAAAATACTATGAAGCATTCATAGATATTCCGTAAATAGTTCTGGTTGGATAACTACATCATGAATGAGAGGTCTTTTGTTTGACTGTGAAGACCAATCAATCAAAGAGCTTCACCCACTTCTTTGTGTTGGTCCATGGCCTTTGCATGTGTTGTCATTATTGCTGTTGTTATTCCTTATAGTGAAAAGGAATGAATCCGCTATAACTTTATGAGTTTCTAAAGGTCAGGAGGGTGTTTGGGTATCCCCATTCCAGAGTCTGGAGCCCAGAGCTGGTGAAGCATTGTTGCCTCAAGGAAACAACCCTCAGGACCTCAAGCTAATAGAAGGTGAGACAAGGAGTCATTCAGTCATCAAATTGCATCTGAACATGAATTTGGTAAAAAAAAAAAAATGCTATAAAGGAACTTAGCTAAGTTTTGAACCTACACCCCACCAGAGAGAGAGGTGGTATAGTATAGGATATGTCCTTGAGATTTTTTGAGGGTGGGGGAGAATTATCATATATTTGTGCTTGCCATATCTTTGAGAAAAATCATTTCTTTGTAAAGGCTACTCCATTTGAAGTGGCTAAATGGAACTGAACCGCTAGTTACATACCTGTAAAAGTGGAAGAAAAACAGCCAATGGAGGAGGGGCTTACACCTATAGCAGGAAACCAAGAAACACCCAGACTCTTCAGGGTATCTTAGAATGCAGAGGGGGAGATTTTTTCTGACTGGATTTGGGGAAGAGAATCCAAGAGTACTCAATATGCATACATTATCTTATTGGAGCCTCATAATGACTTGGGAGGTAGGTCATAGAGGTTTTAGTATTCCCATTTCACAGATAAGGGAACTTGTCAATAGCCACATAGCTGATAAATGTCAGCGGTGGTTTCAGAGCTCAGGCAGCTCTGATTTCACATAGTGCACTCTCTTTTTCATACAGTACTATCTTTAAAATGGTACCTGTTATATGCAAAGGTCTATGTTAAAGCACATGATAATGACAAAATGATGCTGGTTCTCTGCTTTTGGAGATTTACAGCCTTTGAAATTAATGTTTATTTTTCCCAATCATAATTTATAACATTTTTTTGTTTTTGTGGGGTTTTTTTTGAGTTCTAAATTCTATGTGTCCCTCCTTTCCCTCCCCTTTTCCTGAGAGAATAAGCAGTTCAATATAGGTTATGCACATGCAATCACATAAAACAAAACATTTCCTCATCAGTCATTTTTTAGAAGAAAACTCAACCTAAAAGAAAAAAAAGAATTCTTACTTTATTCAAAAACATTTATTGCCCATCACAATAATAACTAATACTTATATAGGGTTTCAGATGGGCTACTTCTGGCTAGGAATTTGGACTGGCTATGACAAAAATGAGTCTCATTGTTTCATAGAGGGAGAAACTAAGACAGGTTTTAGCCTGCCTATGGTCATGTAGATATTCATTAACTGAACATATAAATCTAGGTCTTCTAACTCCAAGCTGGGTTCTCTTTCTACAGCACCATTTTTTTCCCTAGTTTGTACAGCTTCTTCTCTTCCCTTCAAAGGGTACAGACTCTAGCATTTCTACTTTCCACCCTGATGCAACATATATGCAAATAACTATAATGTACTAATTCCCCTAGCTCATGTTACTAATTTGGTAAATGATTACAAACTCTTACCTCCTTTGGCCTTTTGATACAATCCTCATTTTAAAAACTGGAACACACTATTTGCATGGCAACAAACTTTACTGAAAAGTGCTAGATTTGAAATTAAAGCTCCTGGAATAGAATTCTAGGTCTACACTAACTAGTTGTCTGCATTGGGCAACTTCATTTTCCTTAATGTATAAACTGGGTATAATACTGGCCCTTCCTCTCTTGCAGGCTTGTGAGGAAAATAATTTGTAAACTATAAAATAAATGTGAATTGTTATTAAACCTACTCCTAATACTTTCCCTAATTATGTCCCTTAGCACTAACCAGAATGACAAAATGTGTCACAGCTCTAGGTATGTCCTCAAAAGAAAAAGAGAAGTTTGGAGGAGGAGCTGATTTAGGAGAAAATGAGTATAGTATCTCCTGGAGTTTCAGGTACTGTCAGCACATTTATGTGTCCAGGTGGCAACTGGAAAGGTAGTACTTATGAGGCATGTAGGTGGTATTGTAGATAGACCCAGTGTTAAGGTATTGGAATCAGGAATTCCTGAATTCATATCTGGCCTTATACACTTACCATAACCATGTACCTATGTATGTTTGTACATATGTATGTATGTATATGTAATCTCCTCTAGTAGAGTGAAAAATCCTAAGGGACAGAGACTTCTGTCTTTGCATCCTTAGCATTGTTCTTAGGATATAATAAGTACTTAATGAATGCTTCCTGACTGACTGATTGATTGGGGGTTTATTAAAAAGAGTATGGGATTTGTATTGAGCAAATCCAAGTTCAAGTCTCAGTTCTGTTACTGATGAAGTGTTTTACATTGGACATCACCTCTAAATGCAGCACTTTCCACATCTGCGAAATGGTGCTCATAATACTCCCATTTCCTGACTTCACAGGGTTGGTGGTTTATCATAAACCCAAAAGTGCTGTAGAAAAGTGACCTTTCCCCACATGATCTTTGCCCAGATTCACTTGTTTAAAAATCCTCCTCCATGTGTAATATCTGCTCAGCTCTAAATTTGGGGTTTGAACACATTTGTGTTAAATTACAGGAAAGAAATTATCTTATTTGATCTTACATGCATGGAGTCAGAGTCTCTTGAATGCAATATGCAGATTGATGTAAAAATATGCAAATCAGTCAGTCACCAGATTAACTGAATAACAAATCTAGTTTTATCCTAGATCTAACTCTTCCATTTCCATAACTTCCCCTAGATGTTAAAGCAAAACTGGGGAATCATAATGCCAGCCCTGTACCCCTCCTATAATAGTTTGAAGGATCAAATAATAATAACTCCCACTGCTATTGCATTTCATTCTCCCCACAAGTCTTTGAAGTTGGGTGTGCTTTTTTTTTTTAATGAGTAAGATTAGGCTCAGAGAGGATTAGTGACTTGCCCATGACCATACAGCTAGTTACTGACAGAGAAAGACTTTGGATTTAGATGCAAAGTTGGTTGGAAATCCAAACAACAAATTCTCCACTACCCTACTATTTAAAAAAAAAAAGATTACATTTAAAGTTTCAAGTTATTTTCCCACAACAATCTTTTGAGGGAAGATAATCCAGTATAAATATCATTGTCCCCATTTTACAGATGAGAAAACTAAGGTTCATAAAGTATGAGTGGTTTGCTGGAGGTTACACAAATACTAAGTAAGGGTAAAAGCCAGGAGTCACACACATCTCCTTATGCCAAGTCCAGTGTCAGTTCAATGACGTGATGTCATGATGTGACACTAGGAGTGAGTAGTCTGAAGGTGAAAAAAATGTTTGATTTTAATTCAAAGAATTGGGGTTCACATACTAGGGTTACCTGTATAGCTCTGGGTATGACAGTTATACTCACTAGGCCTCAAATTCCTCAGCCATAAAATAGGGGGTGAGACTAGAAGTCCTTTCTGATTCCTTTGGGCTCAAAAGCTATGAACCTATACAAAAACAAGAAGATGTTTCTATCAATGTCCATCATCATCATTTGTCAGTATTATTATTATTATTATTATTATTATTATTATTATGCTAGAAATAAGAAAGATTTGAAAAAATAACTAGAATATATATATGAAAGGGAAGTGAATGGGAATAAGCCTTCATATAGTAATTTGTATGTGCCAGACATTGTCCTAAATATTTTACAGGTATTAATTTGATCATTTGATCTCTAATTATTTGATTATCTCACATTCAAATGGCTCATTATACTTTACAAATGCTTTAGTTATGTTACTCATTTGATTTTTTTATAACAAACCTTTGATGTAGAAACCAAGGCCCAAGAAATTGAGTTTACTTGTCTAGGATCAAAGAGCCAGTAAATAAGTGTCCAAGGCGGGATTTGAACTAAGATCTTCTTTACTCCAAGTACAGTGCCCTATTATAGAATCTAGCTGCCAAGTCAAATAGTTTTAAAAAGAATGTCTCTCTCCCACCCTAAAAGTTCTGGTCTGTTTTAAAGTAACTGAAGAGATGTTTGGGGGAGGGGAACAATTTTGAGGGTTTGGTCTATGTTGTGATGATCTGGAGAATTCTATTCTAGAACCTTGTAGAATGTGGACCCTGATATCCTAAAATTAGCCAATTGGGACATTAATTCATGGGAAGAAATAGATAGGTGGTACAATGGATAGAGTGTGAATAAGGATAATCTGAGTTCAAATCCAGTCTCAGAACTTGCTAGCTATATGACCTTGAGCAAGTCAGTTAAATCTTGTTTGCTTAGGATACATAATTTTCAAAATGGGATAATAATAGCACCTACCTCCCAGAATTGTTACAAAGGAAAAAAGAAATGAAATAATATTCATAAAGTGATTTGCAAAGTTTAAATCTCTATTTTTAAATAATATTTTTCCCAATTATATGTAAAGACACTTTTGACATTCATTTTTTCAAAATTTTGTTTCAATCTTTCTCCCTCTCTCATCTCCCTTCTTCCTAAGACAATAAGCAATTTAATCTAGGTTCTATACATGTGTAAAGTCAATCACAAGCAACTCTCCTGAGGACTGCTGCTATGAATAACTTTAAGAATCTAATCACATAGTATAGTGAACTCTCTACTTATTCAGCAATAAACTAAAACACAACATTCAAGAAGCTAAAGCACAACATTCACAACTACATAACATAATGACTTATTACTAAGGTGGTCACATAGTCTTAAACAAAACACATCATTCAGTAAGTTACAATCTTGTTAGTCAACACAGAGTGTCAAAGTAAAGTCTTCTTTCATCTTTACTCAGGCTGGTTTCTAATCATTCTTATGCCAATCATCCTTAAGGGATAGCAGAAAGTACAAACACCAACGACCTCTAGGTCATAGTAAATCACAATCTCATTAGGCAATACAGAGTACCTAAGTAATGTCTTCTTTCCTCTTAACTGGAGACTAACTCCCAAATCCCATAGCTTCTCTTCCACAGTCTGACCACTCCCAGCTCTTGCCTGGACTCACAGGTAGGCAGCTTTCCACATCTGTTTCATACTTCAGCTTACTGCTCCACTCCAAGCTCTTTGAAGTTTCTATTTCTAGGAAGACAAAGTTTAACAGAGTTACAACAATATTTACACACATTGCCAGCACTATCATCTCAATTCATTTTCTGTCTGACAAAGTAACACAAATCAAAAGACAAGGTTTCTGTCTGAGAAAGCAAACACAAATCAACAGTAAAGTCCCAGGAATTCTATAGCAGCAGTAAAGTCGTCTTTCAGGACTTCTGTAACAACAATAAAGTCCTTTTTCAGGACTTCTATTTAAGAACAACAGACAGGGTTCTTTTGTCTGACAGGCCAACAGACAGAGTTCTACATAGTGCCAACATAACTAGCATTCTCTCTCTCAGTTACCAGAAAGTAGAAGAGATTAACAACAGAGTGCTGAAAATCACAACCATTCTCCCTCTCAGTTCTGCTTGTTCCCAGCTCAACTAGCACTTTTCTTTGCTCTGTTCCTTTCTGCTCCACCCTAGGTGTTCTGCTCTTCCACAAGCTCCTCCCACTGTAGGCTCCATGTGATGATGTTAGGCCTATTAAGGTCAAGGAAGGACTCCAAATTCCATTAAGTCTATTAAGAGCAACACAATGTATACTGTTTCCAATGAAGACTTGATACAATTAAAGGTGAGACCCAAAGGCACTTGAATAGTTGAAAAAAGCAGCAAAGTACTACTTTGCTTGCCACTACAATGTGCAATCATGTAAAACATGTTTCTACCGTAGTTATGCTGTAAAAGAAGAAACAAGTCAAAATTTAAAAAATGAAAAAAAGTAAAGTGAAAAATAGTATGCTCTGATCTCTTTTTAGACTTCAACAGTTCCTTCTTTAAATGTGGATAGCATTTTTCATCATGAGTCCTTTGGAATTGTTTTGTATCATTGTTTTACTGGGAAGAGATAAGTCATTGATAGTTGATCATTGTAAAATATTGCTATCATTTTGTACAAAGTTCTCCTGGTTCTGTTCATTTTACTCTGTATCAGCTCATGTAAATCTTTCTAGGTTTTTTCTGAAATTAGACTGCTCATTATTCCTTAAAGCAAAATAGTATTCCATCACAATCATATATGACAATTTGTTCAGCCATTCTCCAGTTTATGGACACCCCTCAATTTCAAATTCTTTGCCACCACAAAAAGAGCAACTATAAATATTTTTTGTAGAAATAAGTCTTTTCCTTTTTTAAAATCTCTTTGAGGTGTAGACCTAGTAGTGGCATTGCTGGCTCAAAAGGCATGCACAATTTGATTGCCTTTTGGGCATAGTTTCAAATTGCTCTCCAGAATGTTTGGATCAGTTCACAACTCCACTAGAAGTATATTAGTAACTCATTTTTCTTACATCCCCATCCAACTTCTCTAATTTTCTTTTTCTTCCATATTAGTAAATCTGATACATATGAGGTGGTGCCTCAGAGCTGTTTTAATTTGCATTAATTTTAATTTGCATAAAACTTAATTTTAATTTGCATTTGCAGAACATTTAGAACATCTCTATTTTCATTTGGTTACAGATAGTGTTGATTTCTTTAACTGAAAACCACCAGTTCAAATCTTTCGACTACTTATCATTAGGGGAATTATTTGAATTCTTAAACATTTACTCACTTCCAGTGAATAGAGCACTGGTCCTAGAATCAGGAAGACCTGAGTTCAAATCTGGCCTCAGACATTTGATACACTTACTAGCTGTGTGACCTTGGGCAAGCCACTTAACCCCAATTGCCTTGTCTTCCCCACTCCAAAAAAATTGACTCCGTTCTCTATATATTTAAGAAACGAAACATTTATCAGACCCACTTTTAAAAATTCTTTCTCAGCTTTCTATTAAAGCACTATTTAAATACTATCAACAGTGGTGACAACAATGATGGTGATTGTTGGTAGAATTGTGAGATTATAAATCTTGAGCTTGATGGGAATTTAAAAATCATTTCATGAAATTTCCTCAATTTACAGAGAGAATTAAGGTGTCAAGTTGGGCAATAATTTGTCTAAGGTCACCCTGCTATTTAGTGTCAAAGCTAGGACTCAAGTCAGGGTCTTCTGACTATAAAACCAGTGCTGTATTTATCATACCTTTGTTGTGATCTCAAGCTACTAAGTAATTTGCAAAAAAACTGGTTTCCAAAAAGAGGAAATGAGCTTTCTGCTTTTTTTTTCATCATACAGAAACAATTAGTAATATTTATAATGACATCACTCATTACTTTAGTGTATATTGTGAAAGGCTGCATGGTGTAGTGGATAGAGAACTGGCTGAGAAATTAGGGAAATTGGAATTCAAGTGCTGCCTTTGACCAATATTAAAAGTATGATTTAGGTAAACAAGCAGCTTATACTCTTGGTGCCCAGCTAAGCAGCTCTCTAAAATCAAGTTACTGAAAAGGTGCCAACCTACGTTAGATAGAGAACATTCCCTATACTTACTTTTTTACATTTTTCCTTATTTGCATGAAACTATATTTTTAATATTCATTTTTCATATAATTTTGAGCTCAAATTTCTCCCCCTCTCTTCTTTTCCACCCTCCTTGAGAAGACAAGTAATTTTGGCTTGGTTTTTCATGCATAGTCATGCAAGACATATTTCAATATTAGTCATGTTACAAAAGAAAACACAGACAAAAGTAAAGAAAAATAAAGTTTAAAAAGTATGCTTCTATGTGCATTCAAACTCCACCAGCTATTTCTCTAGAGATGGATCCATCATAAATACTTCAGAATTGTCTTAGATAATTGTATTACTGATAATAGCCACATCATTCACAGTTGATCATCTTACAGTATTACTATTACCATGTACAATGTTCTCCTGGTTCTGCTCACTTCATTTTGCATCAGTGTATGTAAGTCTTCTCTCCTTGAATCAATTACAATGAGAATAAGGTTGAAGTGTTGCCTGCCACACACACCCATCTTTCACTCCATTGTAAAAGTTCATTTGTGCTTCTTTTACATGAGATAATTTATCCCATTTTTCCTCTTCCTTCCCCCTTCTAAAAATGCATCCCTCTTTATCACTCATTAATTTTGTTCATTTGTTTGACTATCATCCAATCATAGACAACTCATACCCGTGTTCTCTAAATATATTGTTTCTAAGTGCCCTAATAATAATAAAGTTTTTAGGAGTTAAAAATACCATCTTCCCATGTAGTTATGTGGGGAAAAAAATTTAATCATTGATTCTCTTATGATTTCTCTTTCTTGTTTATTTATTTATGTTCCTCTTAAGTTTCATATTTGAAAATATTTTTTTTAATTCAACGCTGGTCTTTTCATCAGTGATGAGTGAATGTCCTTTATTTCATTAAAGTTTTTTTTCTTCTAAAAAATCATATTCAGTTTTGCTGAGTAGGTGATTCTTGGTTGTAATCTTGATTCTTTGCCCTCCAGAATATTATATTCCAAGCCTCATGATCCTTTAATGTAGAAGCTCCTAATTCTTGCTTTGTCTGAATTGTAGCTCTAAAATATTTAATTCTTTCTTTCTGGTTGTTTGCAATATTTTCTCCTTGATGTGCAAACTCTAGAATTTGGCTAGAATATTTCTGGGAGATTTCACTATCACACCTCTTTCAGTAGGTGATTGGTGGGTTCTTTTGATATATTTTTTACCTTCTATTTCTAGGATATTTGGGCAGTTTTTGTTATTCTGTCTTTAAATATGATGTCTAAGTCCTTTTTTGCAACGATTGCTTTCTTGTAGTCCAGTAAATCTAAAATTATCTCTCCTCAATTCATTTTCAAAATCAGTTATTTTTCCAATAATATATTTCACATTTTCTTCCATGTGTTTTTTTTTCATTCTTTTGAATTTGTTTTATCCCTTCTTGACATCTCATGTAGACTTTACATTCCACTTACCCAATTCTAATTTAAAGGAGCTGTATTTTTCTGTGAATTTTGTAATTTTTGAATATCTTTTTCCCCATTTGTCCAATTCTGCTTCTTAAAGAGTTTTTTCAGTATATTGGTGTGCCTCTTTTTGCTATTTGCCCTATTGCTCCTAAGGTGTTATTTTCTTCAGTATTTGTGTGTTTTCTTTACCAAGCTATTGTCTCTTTTTCATGATTTTTTTTTGGATCACTCCCATTTCTTTCCCATTTTTCTTCTATCTCTTCTATTTGATTTTAAAAATCTGTTCATTACAGTATTTCAATTAATTATTAATTAATTGGGGGGCAGAGCCAAGATGGTGGCGTAGCAGCAGCAACACATCGCAGCTCTCACATAGCCACCCCAAAATACCCATAAAATAGGACACCAATCCTGGAACTCCAAAACGCACACAAAGATACTTCCCACTAAAGTCAGCTCGGCTATGAGGAACTATATCAGCACTGCGAACCACAACCAGCCTGGCCTGAAGCTGCGGCTGTGCCCCGGGGGTGGCTGGACAGGAGGAGCTCAGGAGCTTCAGGTGAGCGGATTAGCAGCAGCTGTGAATGGGAATTGTGAAAGGGGGAGATAAGCAGTCCAGCCAGAAGGCCTCCAGAGCAGAAAAGCGAAAGGCAGAGGTTTTGCACCCACCTCAGCTTTGCAGCTTCCCACCCGCAGTCTGCAGGTAGCAGGGGGACTGAGCGATTGTTCTCAGGCCAGAGCTCTCGCGTTGAGTGGCCTGGAC
>CM053581.1:104811449-104827053 GCA_028627135.1 Pseudochirops cupreus | reverse complement strand
CTATCATCTTTCCATGTACTAATGCAAAGAATTCAGCTTTAATGTGTCCCTTATGATTTCTCTTCCTTGTTTACCTTTTCATGCTTCTCTTGAGTCTTGCATTTGAAAGTATAATTTTCTATTCACCTCTAGTTTTATCATAAAAAATGCTTCAAAGTTCTCTATTTCATGGAATATCCACTTTTTCCCCTGAAGGATTATTCTCAGTTTTTCTGGGTAGGCAATTCTTGGTTTTAATCATACCTCCTTTGACCTCTGCAATATCATATTCCAAGCCCTCTGATGCCTTAAAGTAAAAGCTGCTTAATTTTGTGTTCTCCTGATTGTGTTTTATAATGCTTGAATTGTTTCTTTCTGATTACATGCAATATTTTCTCCTTGACCTGGGAACTCTGGAATTTGGCTATAATATTGCTAAATGTTTTCCTTTTGGGTTTTTTCAGGAGGTGATCAGCGTACTCCTTCAATTTCTATGTTATTCTCTGCTTTCAGGACATCAGGGGAGTTTCCCTTGATAAGTACTTGAAAGATGATGCTTAGGCTCTTTTTTTTATTATGAATTTCAAGTTGTCCAATAATTTTAAAATTCTCTCTCCTGTATCTATTTTCCAGGTCAATGCTTTTTCCAATGAGATATTTCATGTTGTCTTCTATTTTTTTTCATTCTGTTGGTTTTGTTTTATAATTTCTTGATTTTGTATAAAGTCATTAGCTTCCATTTTCTCCATTCTAACTTTTAAGGAATTATTTTCTTTAGTGAGCTTTTGGACCTCCATTTCCATTTTATCGATTCTGTTTTTTAAGGCATTCCTCTCCTCATTGGCTTTCTGAACATCTTTTGCCATTTGGGTTAGTCTTTTTTTAAAAGTTGTTATTTTCTTCAGTATTTTTTTGGGTCTCCTTTAGCAAAGTGTTGACTCATTTTTTCATGATTTTCTTGTATCACTGTCATTTGTCTTCCCAATTTTTCCTCTACTTCTCTTACTTGATTTTCAAAATCCTTTTTGTGCTCTTCCATTGCCTGCAACCAACTCATATTTCTCTTGGAGGCTTTTCATGTAGGAGCTTTGTCTTTGTTGTCTTCTTCTTGTTGTATGTTTTGATCTTGTTCCCTAAAGTAAGATTCTATTTTCTGAGTTTTTTCTGTTGTTTGCTCATTTCCCAGCCAATTACTTGATTTTTTAAAATTCTTTCTTAAGACAGGACTCTCCTTCCAGCGTGGAGAGTGGACTGTCCAAAGCTTCAGGGGTTTTGTATAGTTGTTTTCAGAGATACTTCTAGGGACTTGTAAATTTTCAGTTATTTCAGTGTGGAATGATCAAAGGAGATATTTACTCCTCTCCTGACTGTGCTCTGGTCTGTGAGTGACCACAAGAACACTTTTCTGCCTTGGAACTGTGAGAGTACCCTCTCCACCACTGACACAAACTCCATCACACCAGACTTCCTCTTCACCCCAGGACTACCACGCAGGACTGTGACCCAGATTCAAGCACAGGCAAAGCAAGAGAATCCTATTTCCATCACACCAAAGAAGACCCTGCAAAGCCCCTCTGATTAGTCACTCAGTCCCCCCACTGTCTATGGTCTGAGAGCTATTGAAGCAGCCACTGAAGCTACCAAAGCCAACCTGTGATTTTCTCTCAGACCTTTCTTACTGACCTTATATGTTGGCATTTTGTTGGTTCAGAAGTCTGGAAACTGCTGCAGCTTCCAGTGATTCTGTCCCCTGAGGCCTCCTCCAGGTTTGGTGGGACCCAGTCTGTGTTGCCCTGTTTTGCACTGGCTTGTGCTCTTCTCTCAGACTGGTACAACAGTCCTCTCCTGTGGACCTTCCAGGTTATCTTGGACGGGAAATTAGTTTCAGGCTGTCATTTTGTTGGTTCTGCTGCTCTAGAATTTGTTTAGAGTCATTTTTACAGGTATTGGGAGGGTTTGGGGAGAAAGCTTGAGCACGTCCCTGCTTTCACTCCACCATCTTGGCTTTGCCTCCTCACTTACCCTTTCTTAGCCTTAATCTTCTCATCTGTAAAACAGGGATACCAACACTACCTATCTTATAAGATTGTTGTTAGAATAAAATTAGATATAAAGTAAAAATAGCCACCAAAGCAACTTATTTAGTATCTTTATATTCAGAGCAGCCAGGTATACTTGATTTTTCCTCTCTACAACTTTGAATTCATCTTCTCCATAAATGTGCACTTGCAAAATGTGTATTTGCAAGAAACAACCAGCACCCAAATTGAAGAGAACATCTTGAGATCACAACATAGCCAACAAGGATAAAAAAAATCTCATCTCTCAGTTCTGCTAATTGGTTGCTTGTGCTCAGGAAAAGATACACAAAGCAGAAAGTGGCAGCTCTTCTTGAAGATAAATCACCTAATTATATGTCAGTTTATGTCTGATATGTACTCTATGGTTTGCCAAAGAAAGCTCATTTTCTTAATGCTATTCATATGTAGCTGCCATTACTATTGCTAGAAAGAGATGAAAGGGAAAGAGTCCTTCTTGTATGTCCGTCCAGTGGAGAGCTGGTATTGACTGTGTTCCAACCAAGGGGGAGGGAGAGAGAGGGAGGGAGGGAGAGAGAAAAAGAGATAGAGAGAGAAAGACAGAGAGAGAGAGAGAGAGAGAGAGAGAGAGAGAGAGAGAGAGAAAGAGATTGAGAGAGATTGATGTAAGTGTTCAGTGAAAGTCCATATTTCTAATGTCTTATTTTGACATAGAATAGACTTTGGCTTCTTTAAGGCTTAGCTACTCATATATAAGTTCTGGCTGGTTCTACCAAGCTGGAAAGTTTTCAAATAGGACCTGGTAATGTATGTCAGCCAGCTGAAGACTAATTAAGTGAATTTTGGAGAGGTTTATCATCATCATCATCATCATCATTATTTTTGTAGAGTGATGAATGTTTAGGCAGAAATCATTAAGAGAGATCATGTAGTAGGTAGAGGTTGAAACTCATATAGGTGGTAAGAATATCCACATCAAAAAATGTCAAAGATGATTGCAGTAAATGTAATATTGAAATACACATTCATACATCTAAATATCTTGTGCTTGAGCACCAGAAAATGACAGTCAACTGAAGACTAGTGAAGCTACATTTGGAGAGGCTTATCACTATGTTTCTATGGGAGTAATGAATGTTTAACCTTAAATCCCACTGGAAGACTATGGTAGGTCATAAAGAGGTGGAAATGTCACTTTTTCAGTGAGATACCTGAGTAGAATAAAAAATAAAAATAAAGTTTGACCTAGCAATTTACATAGTCAAAACAAAGCAAACAAGAAAAAAGAGGAAAAGAAAAACAAAAATAGATAAAGAATGGATGCACCTTGCTCATCTTACAATATGCATTGGGATGGGCAGCTTGCTGATTTAAGTCATGAAAAAAAACATATCTTGGACAACCATTGCAGATAAACAATGAGCTACACAAAAAAATATGCAAGTGTAAGAGAGTGTTCTTTTTTCACTTAGGGAAATGGTCAACATTTTAAAATGATTTCTGACTGAAGAATGTAAATCGTGTCTATTCTAGAGCATTTATCTATTTATCATCAATAAATTCTCTCATGATTCCAAATAGCAACAAACCATGGAATTCAAGTATCTTAGAAAAACCACAATAATGAGAGCCATAAACAACAATAGAAAAATGAATGTCAATAAGCTGAAGATTATCAGCATGAAGACCTATACACAATGCTGCTAATGATGAATACCAGTTGTATCTGCTTGGAGTCCTTCAAATTTAACCATAGGATCATGGATCTATAGCTCAGACAGTCTGAGGGGAGAATTCATTTAATTGAACTCTTTAATTTTGCAGATTAACAAACTCAGAGCCAGAAAAGTTAAGTTACTTTCCAAAGATTGCACGGGTATTAAGTGGCAGGTTTGGGAACTTAACCCTCATGCACCACATTGTACTTTAAAGCAAGGAAGAAAGAGAGAGGGAGGGAGGAAACAAGAGAGAGAGACAGAGACAGAGAGACAGAGAGAGATAGAGACAGAGATACATAGATATACAGACAGAGAGATAGAGAAAAAGAGACAAAGAGAAAGCTAGAGCTAGATAGAGATATAGAATGGTTTTCCTCCTTCTTATCTGACCACTCCTTCTAGGTCACCTTTGTTGGATCTTCACCCAAGTCACTTTTGCCAACAATAAGTATCCTATGTAGCTCTGCTCGGGACCTGCTTTTCTTTTTTCCTCTGTACTATTTCACTAGGTGATCTTATCAACTCACATGGATTCAATTATTATCTCTATGCTTATGATTCTCAAATGTGCTTATCTTACTCTAATAGTTCTGCTGACCTCCCATCTTACATTTCCAACTATCTGTTGAGCATCTCAAACTAGATGTCTTGTAGTCATCTTAAACTGAATATGGCCACAATTGAATCTGTCATTTCCTTCCAAATTTCCTCCTTTTTTCCAACTGCCTTATTTCTGTTGATGATATTACTATCATCACAGCTACCCAGGCTCATACTTTGCTATCACCTTGATTCCTCATTCTCTCACTCTCACCCCATCTCTTATATCTAATCTGTTGTCAAGGCCTGTTGATTTTACCTTATTAATATATCTCACATATTCCCCTTCTCTCTTCTGACACTGTCACCACTTTGATATAGGCACTTATCACTTGACTCATGGACTATTAAAAAGAGCCTACTTGTCAGTGTCCCTGTCACAAATTTCTCCCTATTCCAGTTCATCTTCCACACAGGGTTAAAGTGATCTTTCTAGCTAATATGATTGACAATTTGAACTCCTTCTTCCACACATATACCTCAGTAAACTCCTATGACTTATCACATCCAGAATAGAATATAAAATCCTATGTTTGGCATTCAAAATCAGTACTGCCCCACACCTATCACACTTTTCTTAAATTTTACAACTCTCCTCGTCCCCTGGCATACTCCATGATCCAGTAATACTAGTCTCCTTGTTTTTCCTTGAAATCATTCCATCCCCTAAAGTGGGCATTCACTCTGGCTGTTCCCCATACCTGGAATGTTATCCATCCTCACCCTTGCCTCCTGACTCCCCTAGTTTCTTTCAAGTCCCAACTATAATCCAACTTTCTACAAGAAACCTTTCCTAATATCCCTTAGTTTTAGTCCCTTCCCTCTGCTTATGTATCCAAATTAGCCTGGGTTTATCTTTTTTTTTGCATAGTTATTTGCATATTATTTCCCCCTTTAGACTGATAGGTCCTTGAGAAAAGAACAGCCTTATACTTTTCCTTGTATGTTGCTAATTAACATAGTGCCTGGGTGCTAAGTAGGCACTTAATAAGTGATTGTGAATTGACTGATGGATAGAGAAAGTAGAGGACTAGAGTGAGTGCAGGTCATGGTATAAACTTACAATAGGTATAGGAAAAGTAAGATATAGAGAAATAAGGAACAATAGGAGGAAATGGTCAGAGAAAGGGATGTTAGAATGCTTTCTGGAAATGTGTGTGTGTGTGAGCTTTCACATATAAAAAGAAATTAAATGCAAATGATAGTGAGATCAAGGATATAAATGAATAAAATAAGTGAAAAATCAGTAATTTTTTTACTACTTGTCAATTATTCAACTAAGCAGTGAACACATACATAAAAGTAGGACAAGTTTACCCACAGGGAGCTTACATTCTAATAGGAAAGAAAACATATAGTAGAGTGCTGCTGTAGAGCAAAAGCTAAAGCACAGTGGAGTCTCTATTAACTTGTAGTTCAGGTGACAAAGCTTGAAAATCTAGACATGACCACAATAGGATAGATGTTAAGTGCTAGACTTTCAGAAAGTTAAAATTATTATTTTACCTTGGGGTACCCATGGAAGGCACAGGTTGATATTCTTCCATTTGAATCTGAAACTGATCAATATATATATATATATATATATATATATATATATATATATATATATATATATATATACATGTTTGGCTATGGATAAGGTAAAACAAAGATGGAGGTCATGAGAATTAAGAAGGTAGATAAACTGGGAATCTTAGCATGAATATTGAAGCAGTGAAGTATGAAATCAGGGTGAAGAGGAAGCCTATTTTGCTATTTTGAGAAAGGAAGGGAAACTTGGGCCTTGTGGATGACTACAACATCAGTGTTTCAGAATAGGGTGATATACATCAATGTAATGAAACACAAAGGTGAATAAGTAGCTAAGTGTGATGATAGATGCTTGCAAATTATAATATATAAGTGATGGTGAAGAACAAGGAAAATACATACTCCTTTTCCTGCCACATTTTGTGAGAGGGTGCTGAAAGGGTAAAAAAGAATTATAATATTTTCATGTAGAGCCAGTTTTCTCTAATCACAAGAAGATGTATGGGGTAGGAGAAGAAGCTGGTTGTAGTTGCAAGAAATAGAGTTATAAATCTAAACCATTATGGAGAGTAAGGAGAAATTGTGCAATGGCTTGCTCTGAGATTGTGGTGTTTGTATATGTCTCTGAATCACGTGACTGCTATCTGCATTTTAAGGGTAGATTATTTTCTTCTTATAGAAGAATGTGAAAAATCTCACATAATATCCCTCCAGCTTCAGGTTATTAGGAAGAATTAAGGGTTCCTGAGAGAAAAAGAAATAAGGATTCAATGGGAAAGAAAAGGATTTGTTGAAGATGTTAAGGATGAGAGGTGAGACTTATCAGGAGGATGGTGAATGGAAGAGAGTTACAAAGATGAAAAGGGAGGAAAAGGACAGCTGTACTAAAGAACTTAAAAAAAATAAGATTTGGGATTCTTCCTGAAGTGGTAAGAGCTGAACTCTTCATGATGAAACTGCTTGTCTTTCCAAGCATGACATAATAGAATCAAGGAAGCTATCAGGTGAGAGATAATTGAGTTAGAGGCAGGGGTCAAATGAATAATAATAGGAGTTGCTTATCCAGCTATTACTATTTATCAAGCAGATAACAATAAAAGAGGTGTCTGGATTTTTTTTTCTCTGTGTGTGTATGTGTGTGTGTGGGGGGAGTGGGGGGTGGGAGACAAACATCCAAGACATAAAAGAGACCATTTTAAGACTCTGATAAGTCTTTTTTGATAAAAAAAAAAGTATGACAATGACCCATTTCTGGTACTTCACAGGAGCACAAAGGACACTTAGAAGAGGAACGTAAAAGGTATTGTTAGTAATTGTGAATTCTTAGGTAAGAAAAACCATAGGGGCATAGGTGTGTGTATGTTTTCATCATTGACAATTGAAGACAAGATGCAGAAGAGAAAAAATAATTCTGGGAATGAACAGGTGGCTAAGAAGGTGGTGCCTAAGAATGGGATGAATATAGATATTTATATCACAGTTTAAAATATGGAGTTGACAGATTCCTGGCAAGAGATTGAATATACCTAATAAAGTCCAGTAAGACTGTATTTGTCAAGTGTCTTGTTAATCTATTAAAATGACATAAATTTAAAAAATAGAGAGAGGTAGAATACTACTTATGCATATCCCCAATTTATATAGCATATATAAATATATTATGTATGGTATATATAGTAACCACAAAAAGGGGGGGATAGCAGTGAGACACCCAGACATTCATAAGACACAAAATCAAAGAAAAAGCAAGTAGCAAAAAAAATATATGACCTTAAATGTCTAAACACCAATGCCTAAATTTAAATCAATGAATGAGAAAATAAAGCTAGTGCTCTTAAAGCAAAATTTCAATTGGACTTTATTTGTAGTATTTTAATTGATTAGGTGAAACCCTTGACAGAACTATGATTTTGGATCAATATACCTTATAGAGGCAGTATGGTAGCCTTGTATATTAAGAAGATTTATCTGTGTGAAAAATACAGGGGCCATAGAGAAAGAAGAATGGTGGAGAGTATTTAAGTTAAGGTCAAATTGAGGGAGAAAGAGAAATGATTTTGTCTTTGGCTTATACTGTGGACAACTTGGAAAGAAAGAGGAAATTAATAAATAATTTGGAAAACAAATCATAAGCTTGCCTCAGTGGCATGATAAATTATTAACATGCTTTTGAATTATCCAGACTTTGCTGGAAATTTCTACCAAAAGTAGCAGTTATTAATATTTTTAACATTAGTGATGATTTAATCTTTCTAAAGGTATTGGAGCCAACAAAGGAGAATTGTATTCTGAATCTGATTTTCATTAACAAAAGGTAACCAATGACAAGAGTGGAAATCATGAGAATGTTGAGGGAAAATTAGCTTTATAAGTACAAAATGTGATAGTCATGGTTAGACAGCTATTGTCTTGAAAAAGATCTAGTTTTAGTGGACTAAAAGTGCAATATGACGTAGCAGTATCATGAGGCAGATGAAAAGGTAATTGGATTTTGGATTGCATTAATTCTGGCAAAGCTACAAAAATAGGAATTTGACAATCCCAGTGTACCACCATATCTCATCTAGAATGTAGTGGTTACCACTAGGAATCTCAGTTTGATAAGAACAGTGACAAACTGGAGAACATTCAAAGGACAGTGAACAGAATTGGGAAGAACCTTGAACCCATGACATTATTGTAGCTTGAAGGTACAGGACATGTTTGGACTGGAGGGGGAAAAAAGACTCCAATAGAATAATAGTTGTCTTTAAATAATATCCCAAAATTATTAGTGTGACTTTAAGCCTAAAGAACATGCAGACTTTGGGCACACCATGTGTCTTCCCCTCCCCACCCCACACTTAATAGTATTTTATTTTTTCCAATTTCATGTAAAGATAGTTTTCAATATTTGCATTTATAAGATACGAGTTCCAATTTTTTCTCCCTCCTTCCCTCTCCTTTGCCTTCCACAAGACAGAAAGCAATCTAATATAGGTTATATATGTACAATCATATTAAACATATTTACACATTAGTCATGTTGTGAAAGAAGAATCATAACTAAAGGGAAAAACCATGGGAAACAAAAAAACAACAATAAGCAGAAAAATAGCATGCTTTGATCTGCATTCAGACTCCATAGTTTTTTTTCTCTGAATGTGGATAACATTTTCTGTCATGAGTCTTTTGCAATTGTCTTATATTACTGTATAGCTGAGAAGATCTGAGGCAAAGTTGACCAATGTTGCTGTTACTGTATACAATGTTCTCCTGGTTCTGCTCACTTCGCTCAGCATTTATTCACGTAAGTCTTTCCAGTTGTTTTGTTTTTGTTTTTTTCCTGAAACCTGCCTGTTCATCATTTCTTATAGCACATTAGTATTTCATTCCATTCATATATTACAACTGGTTCAGCCATTCCCCAGCTGATGGGCATCCTTTCATCCCCTCAATTTCCAATTCTTGGCCACTACAAAAGAGCTACTGCAAGTATTTTTGTTTATGTGGATCTTTTTCAATTTTTTATCATCTCTTTGGGATACAGATCTAGTACCAGTATTGCTGGATTAAAGGGTAAGCACAGTTTTCTAGTCCTTTTGGCATAGCTCCAAATTGTTTTCCAGAATGACTGGGTCAGTTCAAAACTCCACCAACAATGCATTAGTACCTTGTGTCTTAAGTACTGTCATGTGAAGGAGAGATTAAACTTGTTCTCTTTGCCCCCATAAGAAGAATCAGGATCATTGAGTAAAAGTTTCAGAGAGGTACATTTAGGTCTAGTTTCTAGGAGAACAACAAAAAGAAAAAAAGCTAAAAGCCTCCTCAAATACCCCATAATATTCTTAAGAATTAGAGAAGTTGTAGACATTATAAAATATTTGGGAATCCACCTGCCAAAACAAATCCAGGACCTATATGAACAAAATTACAAAACATTTTTCATACAAATAATGTCAGATCTAAATAATTGAAAAAAACAGGAGTTGCTCATGGCTAGGTCAAACTAATATAACAAAAATGACAATTTTACCTAAATTAATTTACATTGCCATACCAATCAATCTACCAAAAATTATTTTATAGAGCTAGAAAAAATAGTAACAAATTTCATTTGGAAGAACAAAAGGTCCAGAATATCAAGGGCATTAACGAAAAGAAATACTAGGGAAGGTGGCCTAGCCATACCACATTTTAAACTGTATTATGAAGCAGCAGTCATCAAAACTACTTGGTACTGGCTGAGGAATAGAGTAGTGGAACAATGGAATTGATTAGGAACATGATACAGAGCAGTCAATGACTCTAGTAATCTCCTATTTGATAAACAGAAAGACCCAAGCTTTTGGGATAAGAACTCACTATTTGACAAAAACTCCTGGGAAAACTGGAAAATAGTATGGCAAAAATTGGCCAGTATCTTACACCACATACCAAAATCAAGTCTAACTGGGGGCATGATCTAGGTATAAAGGCTGATACTGCAAGCAATCTGGGAGAGCAAGGAATACTTTACCTATCAGATTTATGGAAAAGGTAAGGTTTTATGACCAAACAAAAATTAGAGAGTATTATGAAATGCAAAATTGATAATTTTAATTAAATGAAATTGAGAAGTTTGTGTACAAATAAATCAAATGTCACCAAGATTAAGAGGGAAGTGGAAAATTGGAAAGAATTTTTACAACCACTGTCTCTGATAAAGGCCTTATTTCTAATATATACAGAGAACTGAGTCAAATCTATAAGAATACAAGTCATTCTCCAATTGATAAACGATCAAAGGATATGAACAGGTAGTTTTCAGAGGAAGACATTAAAGATATCTATAAGCATATAATAATGCTCTAAATCACTATTGATTAGAGAAATGCAAATCAAAACAACTCTGAGGTACCTCATCTCACTGGTCAGATTGGCTAAGATGACAGAACAGGAAAATGATAAATGTGGGAGAGGATGTGAAAAAATCAGAACACTAATGCATTGTTGGTGGAGTTGTGAAATCATTCAACCATTCTGGAGAGCAATGTGGAACTATGCCCCAAAGTCTTTTAAAAAACTGCATGCCATTTGACCCAGCAATACCATTTCTAGGGATGTATCCCAAAGAGATTATAGAAGTGGGAAAAGGACCTGTATGTACAAAAACACTTATAGCAGCTCTTTTGGTGGTTGGGAAGAACTGGAAATCAAGGGGAGGCCCATCAATTGAGGAATGACTAAACGAGTTGTGTTATGAATGTAATAGAATACTATTGTGCTATAAGAAATGAAGAGCAGACAGATTTCATAATACCCTGGAGAGACTTATCTAAACTGATGCTGAGTGAAGAGAGCAGAACTAGGTGAACTTTCTACATAATTACAGACACATCCTATGTGTGATGACTAACTTTGTTAGACTGAACTCCTCTCAGCAACCTCCTGTCAGGTTAGAAGACACCTACAAAAGACTCATGGTGGACAGGGATATTCACATCCTGAGAAAGAACTACAGGTCTGAATGCAGACTTAAGCAAACTACTTGCTCTTTCTCTCCTTTTTTGTTTTGTTTCCATCTTTCTCATTTTTCACTACATTGGTTATAATCCTTCTTTACAACCTGACTAATGTTTACTGTGAAGTTATTTGTAGATCCTATGTTTGATTACATTTGATTACATGTCTCCATGGGGTGGGGAGGGTGAAGGAGAAGGAGGGGGAGAAATTTGAAAATCAAGGATTTTGGAACTGAATTTTGTAAACTGAAAGTAAATAAATAAATTTTTAAAAAAAGGAATTAGAGTAGTTACAAAGTCAAAGGGCCTGCCTCTAAAGGTGGTGTATTTTCCTTCCTTAAAGGTCTTCAAGCAAAGTTTGGTCAATTAATTGGTAGTTATATTATTATGGGAGAACTGTCTTTATGTACAGATTAGAATAAATGACTGTAGATATCCCTTGTGATTTCAGATCCTGAGATATGAAGGTATTTTTAATAATAAATGTGTGGTATTAAGGACACAGTAAGAGAGAAGGACAAACCAGAATAGAGATTCATAAGGAGCAGAACTGAGATGAATTGGGAGTAATAATATAGAGTAATCACAGTAGGGGATAGGAGTTTAATTTTTGCCTATGCAGTTGATGACTATGAATTGTAGCAATGAGAAGGGAAAGGAAGGAAATCAAGGTATATTGCCCTTGGGAAGAAGGATCATGTAGCTGATGCTTACAATCTTAAAAATTTAACAATGAAGTAGTATAGCCTTAGTTTTTCCTTTAACAAAATTAGGGAAGAGGGGACTATGCATACCCTTCTTAATCAGTATCAGGGTATTAGTTCCTCAGGTTCCTGACTGAATTATCCCAAGATGGCACACTATGATGCATAGTGGGAAATTTCCCTGCACATGTTAGAGTCCCATATGGTCCAGTGTTTGAGGCACTACTCCCATATGATATCATGTTGGGAATGAAATGGTAGAGTTTGATGTATCAATCATGATATTAAGTGTGGAGATTGAGATAATTAATTAACATAACTGCTATTTTCAAAGAGTTAAAATTCACATTCTAATTGAAGGAAAAAACACCACATAAAGGAGACTTTATGTTTATGTTTAATTCAGGACAGATAAAAAATCCTGATAGTAGATAGGTAAAAAATTATCATGACAGATAACAAGGCTGAAGTTTTCTTAGGGAACATTGACAAAGAAAATGTTTGATCCCTCACCAAAACCGTACTGGATTTAATAGTTAGAGTAGCATGACCTTTGGGATACACCCAGCAGAGGAAGGGATCTCTGCTCTCGGCTGTTGATATTGTGCTCCACCTGGGTAATTGGCAACGAGGTAGTAAGAGTTGATTAAAGGAAGTGAGAGATACAGTATTTGAACCCTCCAAGACTGTAGAAGTCTGGGGACTTGTTGCTTTTTCCATATGCTTCAATGTAACAGGATGGAATATGCTATCTGTATATACATGGCACTAACTTTGAGATCTAGATACTGGGCTGTTGGAGGTGATAAAGCCTTTTGATGACAGGGATGAACAGATTTAACTTCCACATAGTTTTAAATGGAGGAACTTTCCAAATCACTCTTCTGGAGCTGGTTAAGCAAGAGATTTGGTAGCAATGGAGATTCCTACATAGTGGGGGCTTGATGGTTATGAAAGTCTGTATTTTTGATGCTGTGACTCAAAACAGAGTAGCAGTAGACTCCAGCACATCTGGTACCAAAGGCCATTGGGATATTCAATCCCAAAACAGTCTTGGGCTAGAGTGTACATACTCTCTCAAGTGAGAATAAACAAAGAAATAAACAAATAAACCTTTCCTTCACTTTTGTTCCTTTTTGTCTCTGAATGGATATAACTTCCAAGTCATGTAGCACAGCTGGTTAAATATGGGCAGAATAATATAAGAGAAGGCAAATGATTCACAGGAGAAAATAACTCCCCCAAAGTACTAGAAAACAAAAGTTCGGGGTACGGATAGCTATACACAAGTGTTTGAAGTATTATTAATACGTAAAGTAAAAAAGAGATGCTATTTTTCTTTTGGGACTATGTCTCTGACTTCATTGGTGTGAGGAATCTTTTTTTTAAGAAATTGACTACTAATGCAGGTTAAAAAATGTATATTTTTATGTTGGCAGTGCTTGAGGCATTTAGAAGTTAAGTGATTTCTCCATGGTCACACAGTATTCATTAAAGGCAGAATTTTAAGCCATTTTCTTTATCCTGAGGCCATCACCATATCTACTATACCCTATCAACTACATCAAATAGACAAATTTGATTTCATATATATCAGTGAGATTTAGTTAAAAGAAATTTCTAAACCATGAATGGCTATCTATATCTGTGAGCTATTTTAATTATGTATACACATATATGCATATATATGTATATATGTATGTATGTATGTATGTGTTTACATATTTATATAAATGCAAAACAAATAGTTGGAATATATAAAGCATCCTGGGCATATGTGTGTGTGTGAATATATATGTATTTTGATATACATGCACATGACTGCTAAATCTCAACTGGGCTTAAAACTTTCTATCTCACTTAGGTTTATAATTACATAATCACTAGACTTACATTTCTAATCCCAAATCCTAACAAACACACAAACACCAATTCTAAGATTTAGTCATCTTTTTTCTTTGATTGGTGATTCTCTGCTGAGAGAAAAACCTCCCATTTCTAAATAGAATAGTGCCGAGGGGTATCCAATCCGTTGTATTTACTATCCCTTCCTGTACTATGGTTCTAAATGCATCCAGACACTTTCTAAGGAGAAAGTGTTTTAACTACTGAAACTGGCTCTGTGAGTGAAAGGAACATACCCAATCCCACAAGGCTCCATTTATCAAATTCATTTCACCAATGGGCCTTGCATGACATGACACTCTAGTGCCAAATGCTTCTAGTGAGGTAGTGTTGGCAGGTTATAGTCAACTCTGAAAAAAGGCTTGTGGGACTTCCTGGAATGCAAGGGAAACTGGAACTTAAGGCTCCTCCCTTATGGCTGAGGTTCTTGGAGTATGCTTCCCACATGTTTCAGAGAGATGAATAGTTCTTCAATGTCTTTCTTGGGTATAGTTCAGAAAGCTTATTTGTCCCTTTCCTTCCATTTGCTTTTTTTAACTCACATGTGTTGAGTCCCACTGACTCCTTCCTTGTACAATGCCCCATTAAGGGTGACTCCTGGGTTACCATCAGTAGTACCTCACTCAGAGCCAACCCCAAATTTCTAATCAACTTCAGCAATGAAAAATGTAGCAGCTAGGGTGTGGCCACTTGAGGAATATCTCAGATCTTACAATTTGTGTTTTCATCTTCAATTTCTCATGCTTCCTACAGCTTTAAGAGACTTATTTACCAAGAGCACTGCCAACCTTCTTCTGATATTCCTTGCTTCACACCTTACTCCAGTGGCAATTAACATATATGAGACTTTGTAATTCAGAGCCAGAATTCCTGAAGAAACACTCTTCTGGTAGAAAGTTATGTTATAGATTATTTTTTTCTCTGAATTAGGATACACATTGGTAGAGCAAAGACTAACTTCACGAGAGAAGCTTCTGATAATGGCAAGGGATAAAAAAAAAGAGTTGATGTAGATCAAACATCAAGTATTCAGTCAGTCAACCTTATAAAGAAAATGCTTTGTTAACAGTAAAGCTAGAAGACCATCTTATGTCTGACTTTTTAATACTTGGTTACTCTTCACTCAACTCAAACTCTGCTTCCCCTGTTCGAAGCAGGGGTTTCTTTTCCTCTTTCCACCCACAGTTATGGCTTTTCCTAATCATTGTTATGTTTTAGCCCTGTCTGATAAGACCGACCTCATACAGTCATTTTGGAGGAAAATGTCAAGTAAATCTTAATATTTTGTTTAAATGTGAGTTGTTATTTACAGTTTATAAATAGTAATTTACAATTACTATGTGTATTACAGTATGTAGTATTAATATTATTAAATAATAATTGGGGACCTCCCCACTCAATTAAGTCTCCAGTTAGCTAACCTAAATTTTAGTTTATGTGTGATTCAACATCCTCTCTAACCATTGCTAATGATCTCCCTTTGCTTTTGTAATAATAATCAGTTTAGCAGGATACTTAGCACTTGCTAAGTGTGGAAGGGGCAAACCCTGTCCCATTGTTGAGAAGGCATGAACTCCCCTGTTGATGTGGAAGAAAGGGATTGGCTGAGCCCCTGTTGATGTGGAAGAAGGGGATTGGCTGAG
>CM053581.1:104793848-104810949 GCA_028627135.1 Pseudochirops cupreus | reverse complement strand
CAGAACCAGAAGAACATTGTACACATTAATAACAATACTGTATGATGATCTACTGTGAATGACTTAACTATCCTCAATTATACAAGGATCCAACACAATTCCAAATAACCGACAATGAAAATACTATCTAATGGTGTCTGAAGGCAGATCCAAGTGTATTATTTTTCACTTTTATCATTTTTGTCTGTTTTCTTATAATGTGAAAAATATGTAAATATATTTTGCATAATTGAACATCCACAATCTATTTCAAATTGCCTCCCATCTCAAGGAAGGAGAGGGAGGGAATGAGGAACAAAAACCAGAATGTTTAAAACGAATGCAAAAATTATTTTTGCATGAAATTGAAAAAATATTATTGTAAAAGTTCAGCTTTCTTGGAGACAATACAATGGTTTAGTTGGTGAACCATGGAGAGTTACATTTTTAAAACTTTTTTATTTATATTTGTAACTAGATGATTGCCAGGTTTAATGTAACTGTTATTCCCATTTCTGTCCTGCAAAAGTAGGAAAATACCCCCATCAAAATCACACTGTAAAATATAAGCACAAAGTTTCTTGACATCGTTCTAGAGAAATGTCAGTACAAACTGTATTTTAAAAATATTTAAGGCACAATAAAAAATGCAGGGAAAATTAATTATCTTTTTTCAAAATTTATACTTATTTTTAGTTTTCAACCTTCATTTCTACAAGATTTTGAGTTCCAAATTTTCTCTCCATCTCTCCCCTAACAGCAATACCAAGATGGCATGCATTTTGAATACCCCTTCCCCTAGTCTGTCCTCCCTTCAATCACCCCACCCCCTCTTATTCCCTTCCCTTTTACTTTCTTGTAGGGCAAGATAGATTCTTGTACCCCATTGCCTGTATATTTCATTGCCCAGTTGCATGTAAAAACATTTTTTCACATATTTTCAAAAACTTTAAGTACCACATACTCTCCCTTCATCCCTCCCCACGTTTCCCCACAGAGAAGACAAACAATTCAACATAGGCTACACATGTGTAGTTATGCAAAACATTTCCATAATAGCCATATTGTGAAATTCACCTCCATCTTATCCTGATCCAATTAATTCTATTTTCTTCTTTGACCCTGTCCCTTTTAAAGAATGTTGCTTCTGAATACCTTTTGCCCCAATATCACCTCCCTTCTACACTCTTCACATTAACCTCTTATCTCCTTCCCCCCCCCTACTTTCCTGTAGGGTAAGATACCCAAATAAGTGTGTATGTTATTCCCTCCTAAAGCCAAATCCAATGAGAACAAGGTTGACTCATTCCCTTTCACCTACCACCTCTTCCCCTCCACTGGATTTTCTTGCCTCTTTTATGTGAGGTAATTTACCCTGTTCTGTCTCTCCCTTTCGCCTTCTCCCAATATATTCTTCTCTTACTCCTTAATTGTATGTTTTAGATATTGTCCTTTCCTATTCAACTCACCTTGTGTCCTGTCTATATATACATACATACATACATACATACAGATATATGAGTGTGTTTGTTTTTATGATCTTTTCTTTTCTTTTCTTTTTTTGTCTTTTTTGGAGAGGGGAAAGCAAGGCAATTAGGGATAAGTGACTTGCCCAAGGTCACACAGTAAGTGTTAAGTGTCTGAGGCCCAATTTGAATTCAGGTCCTCTTGACTCCAGGGATGATGCTCTATTCATTGAGCCACCTAGCTGCCCCTATGATCTTTTTTAGGATACAACCCTAGAAGTGGTATTTCTGGATCAAAGGGTATGAACATTTTTATAACCCTTTGGGTATAGTTCCAGATTGTTTCCAAAATGATTGGAACAGCTCACAGCTCCACCAACAATGAATGTTACAAGATTCCCCCATCCTCTCGAACATTTATATTTTCCTTTTTTGCCATATTAGTCAATCTGATAGGTGTGATGTAGTACCTCAGAATTGTTTTGATTTGTATCTCTCTAGTCAATAGTTATTTAGAGCATTTTTATATGATTGTAAATAGCTTCAATTTCTTCCTCTGAAAACTGCTTGTTCATATCCTTTGACCATTTATCAATTGGGTAATGACTTACATTCTTATAAATTCAATGCAGTTCTCTATATACTTTAGAAATGAGGCCTTTATCATAGATACTGGTTGTAAAAACCCTCCCCCAGTTTTCTGCTTCCCTCTTAATCTTGGTTGCATTGACTTTTTTTGTGAAAAAAAACTTTTTAATTTAATGTAATCAATTTATCCATTTTGTATTTGATAATATTCTCTATTTCTTATTTGGTCATTAATTCCTCCATTCTCCATAAATCTGGCAGATAAACCATTCCTTGCTCCCTTAATTTGTTTATAGTATCAGTCTTTCTACCTACATTGTGTACCCATTTGGACTTTATTCTGGTATACGGTGTCAAGTGTTGGCCCATGCCCAGTTTCTTCCATACTATTTTCTAGTTTTCCATGTAGTTTTTGTCAAACAGTGAATTCTTATCCCAGAACCTGGGGTCTTTGGGTTTATCAAACAGTAGATTCCTATAGTCATTGACTATTGTATCTTCTGTACTTAATCTATTCCACTGATTCATAACTCTATTTCTTAGACAGTACCAAGTGGTTTTGATGATTGCAACTTTATAATACAATTTAAGATTTGGTATGACTAGGCCACCTCTCCTTGCATTTCTTTTCCTTAATTCCCTTCATATTCTGGATCTTTTGTTCTTCCAGATAAATTTTGATATTTTCTTTCTCTAAAGACATAATTTTTTGAAGTTTCATTGGTGTGGCAATAAATATTTAAATTAATTTAGGTGTAATTGTTTTATTATATTAACTCAGCTTACAAGTAATTGATTTTGTTCCAATTATTCAGATCTGACTTTATTTGTGGGAAATGTGTTTTGTAATTGTCTTCATATAGTCCCTGCATTCTTTTGGCTAGTAGACTCCCAAATATTTTATGAAGTCCACAGTAACTTTGACTGGAATTTCTCTTTCTATCCCTTGCTCTTGGGTTTTGTTATAGTGATATATAGAAATGTCAATAATTTAAGTGTATTTGTTTTATATACTGCAACTGTGCTAAAGTTGTTGATGATTTCAAGTAGTTTCTTACTTGATTCTCTAGGATTCTGTAAGGATATCATCATATCACCTATAAAGAGTGATAATTCAGTTTCTTCTTTGTCTATTATAATTCCTTCATTTTCTTTTTCTCCTCTTGTTTCTAAAGCTAACATTTCTAGTACCATCTTAAATAACAGTCGTGATAATGAACATCCTTATTTCACCCTAGATCTTATTTGGAAATGCATCTAACTTATCCCCATTATACATAATGATTGCTGATGATTTTAGGTAGATGCTGTTTATCATTTTAAGGTAAGCTCCATTTATTCCTATGCTTTCCACTGTTTTCAATAGAAAAAGATGTTATATTTTATCAAAAACTTTTTCTGCATCTATTGAGATAATCATATGGTTTCTGTTAGTTGCTCATTTTGTTTTGCATCAGCTAATGTAAGTCTTTCAATGTTTTTTTCTGAGAGCATCTTGCTTATTTCTTAATGCACAATAGTATGCCATTGTAATCATAAACAAAAACTTTTTCAGTCATTTCTCAATGATTGGTTTCCCCATAACTTTCCATTCTTAGTCATCACTCAAAGAGTAGCTATAAATATTTTTGTACATGTTAGTCCTTTTCCTTTTTGTTGTTTTGTGTCTTTGAAATACAGACCTAGTAGTAGTATTCCCTGGTCAAAGAACATGTATGTTTTTATAAGCCTTTGGACATAATTCCAAATTGCTTTCCAGAATGGATGAATTTGTATATAGCTTCACCCATACTACATTAGTATTTTAATTTTCCCACATTCCTTCAAACATCTGTTACTTTCCTTTTCTGTGATATTAGCCAATTTGAATAGAAAATTTACACAAGCATAAACAATAATTCAGAGTTGTTCTACTTTGCATTTCTCTGCTCAATAGTGATTTAGAGCATTTTTTTTCATGTGAATATGGATAGCTTTGATTACTTTGTCTGAAAATTGCCTGCTCATATCCTTTGATAATTTATCAATTGAGCAATGGCTCTTATTTCTATAAATTTGACTCACTTTTCTATATGCTTGAGAGATGAAGTCTTCATCAGACAAACTCACTGTAACTTTTTTCACAGTAATAATTACTATGTATTACCCTCCATCCTATTTTTCTCCTATTTCTCCTTCTCTCTCTCCCCCCTCCTCTCTCTCTCTCTCTCTCTCTCTCTCTCTCTCTCTCTCTCTCTCTCTCTCTCCTCTTGCCTTCCTCATTCTCAAAAGTGTTTTTCTTCTCACTCTTACTTTCCCCCCAAACTGCCCTCTCTTCTATCAGTTTCTTCTCCTCTTTTCTTATTCCCTTCTCTTCCTACTTTCCTGTATGGTAAGATGAATTTCCACACTCAACTGATTGTGCATATTATGCCCTCTTTGAGCCAATTCTGGTGAGAGTAAGGTTCATGTGCTCCCCTCCCCACTTTTCCCATTTCCCCCTCCACTGAAAAATATTTGTCATGCTTCTTTTATGTAAGATGATTTACTACATAGCTCTCCCTTTTCCCTTCTCCCAGTGAATTCTTATTATTAATCCCTTCAAATTTTTCAGGCAATCATATGATCACATGCAACTCACACATCTCTTTTCTGCTTATATATACTCCTTTTAACTGCCCTAATAATGAGAAATTTTTAGAAGTTATAAATATCATTTTCCCATGTAGCAATATAAACAGTTTAATCTTATTGTGTCATTTATGATTTTTCCTTCCTGTTTACCTTTCTAGGCTTCTTTTGCATCTTGTATTTTAAAGTGAAATTTTCTATTCAGCTTTGTTCCTTTCATCACAAATGCTTGAAAGTTCTCTATTACACTGAATATTCATTTTCTGTCCTAAATTACAATATTCAGTTTTGATGGTTAGGAGATTTTTGGTTGTAATTCTAACTCTTTTGCCCTCTGGTATATAATACCCCAAGTCCGCCAAACCTTAAATTTAAAAGATACTAAATCTTGTATTATCCTGAGTGAGGTTCCATAATATTTTAATTGTTTCATTTGCCTGCTTGCAATAATTTCTCCTTGACATGGGAACTCTGGAATTTGGCTATAATATTCCTGGGAGATATCACTTTTAGATCTCTTTGTACAGGTGAATAATAGATTCCTTTGATTTCTTTTTTTTACCTTCTACTACCAGTTCTTGAGACACTTTTCCGTGATAATTTCTTTTTTTAATTAATTAATTATTTATTTTTGTTTTCAACATTCATTTCCATAAAATTTTGAGTTACAATTTTTTTCTCCCCATCTTTCCCCAACTGCCATGCCAAAATAGCAAGCCCACTGAATACACCTTCCCCCCATCTGTTCTCTCTTATATCCTCCCCCATTATCCCTCCCTAACTTTCTAGTAGGGCAAGATAGCTTTCTATACCGCAGTGCATGTATGTCTTATTTCCCAGTTGCAAGTAGAAAACAATTTTTTTTTAAACATTTGTTTTTTAAAACTTGGAGTTGCAGATTTTTTCTCCTCTTCCCTCCTTACCTACCCACACTGGGAAGATAAGCAATTCAATATAGGTTGTACATATGTACTTACCCAAATCATTTATGTAATTATTATATCGTGAAAGACCAACTATACTTTCCTCCATTCTGTCTTGTGCCCCACTTATTCTATTTTCTCCTTTGATCCTATCTCTTTTCAAAAATGTTTGCTTCTAAGTACCCTCTCCCCCAATCTGCGCTCCCTTCTATCATCCCCCTTCTTATCCCCTACTCCTGTATTTTCCTGTATGGTAAGATACCCAATTGAATGTGTATATAGTTCCCTCCTTAAGCCAAATTCAATGAGAGTAAGGTTATCTCATTCTCTTTCACCTTCCTGCTCTTCCCCTCCATTGTAACAGTTTTCTCTTGCCTCTTTTATATGAAATAATTTACCCTAATCTGTCTCTCCCTTTCTCCTTCTCCCAATAAATTCCTTTCTCACTTCTTAAATTTTATTTTTTAGACATCATCCCTTCATATTCAACTCATCCTTTGCCTTCTGTTTGTGTATACATGAACACACATATTCCCACACTCACATATATATATACACATACATCCTCCTATACATACATATATATGCATGTATACATATGTACATACATATGTATGTGTATATATGTATGTGTATGTATATATGTATGTATATATAAATATACATATATAAATATACATATATAAACATACATATATATATATGCACACATACACACATATATTCCCTTGAACTATCCTCATACTGAGAAAAGTCTTATGAGGTACAATTATCGTTTTTCCATGTAGGAATGTAAATAGTTCAATTTTAATAAGTTCCTTATGATTTCTTTTTTCCTGTTTATCTTCTCATGCTTCTCTTGCTTCTTGTATTTGAGAGTCAAATGTTCTGTTAAGCTCTTGTTTTTTCATCAACAATGCTTGAAAATCCTCTATTTCATTGAACGATCATATTTTCCCCTGAAGCATTACACTCAGTTTTGCTTGGTAGGTGATTCTTGGTTTTACTCCAAGCTCCTTTGACCTCCAGAATATTATATTACAAGCCCTTCAATCCTTTAATGTAGAAGTAGCTTGGTCTTGTGTTATCCTGATTGTGTTTCAACAATACTCAATTTGTTTCTTCTTGACTACTTGCAGTATTTTCTCCTTGTCTAGGGAATTCTGGAATTTGACTATAATATTCCTAGGGGTTTTCTTTTTTGAGATCTTTTTCCAGAGGTGATTGGTGAATTCTTTGAATTTCTATTTTGCCCTCTGGTTCTAGAATATTAGGGCAATTTTGCTTTATAATTTCTTGAAAGATGGTGTCTAGGTTCTTTTTTTGATCATGGCTTTCAGATAGTCCAATAATTTTTAAGTTATCTCTCCTGGATCTATTTTCCAGATAAATGGCTTTTCCAGGGAGATACTTCCCATTGCCTTCTATTTTTCATTTGTTTGGATCTTTTACAGTATCTTTCTTTCTCATAAAGTCATTACCTTCTAATTGCTCCAATCTAATTTTGAAGGAGTTATTCTCTTCAGTGAATTTTTGAAATTCCTTTTCCATCTGGCAAATTCAGCTTTTTAAGGCATTCTTCTCTTCATTGGCTTTTTGGGCCTCTTTTGCCATTTGAGTTAATCTATTTTTTAAGGTGTTATTTTCTTCAGTGTATTTTTGGGTCTCCTTTAACAGGCTGTTGACTCACTTTTCCTGATTTCCTTGCATCATTCTCATTTCTCTTCCCAATTTTTCCTATACTTCTCTTACTTGATTTTTAGAATTATTCGTGAGCTCCTCCATCCTGTGTAACTAGGTAATATTTTTCTTGGAGGCTCTGCAGTTCTGACTTCATTGTCTTCCCCCTGCTCCATGCCATGATCCTTTTTGTCCCCAAAAAAGGATTCTATGGTCTGGTTATGTTTCCTGTGCTTCCTCATACTGCCAGCCAATTACTTGACGTTTGAGCTCTTTGACACAGAAGAACTCTGCTTTCAGAATGAAGAGAGTTTTGTCCTAAATCACTGGGGTTTTTTCAGCTGCCAGAGCTATTAAGAGGCATTATCACTACAGCCCCCACATGACCTGGCTCACTGGTCACACACCCCAGGACCACCACCCAAGACTGTGATCCAGATCCAAGCAGGTTAAAGCAAGAGAGATTACCCTCTGAATGGTCACTTGGTCTCCCTACAATCTATAGGCCTTGGGCTCCAGAGGCAACCATCCAGCACAATGGCCTCATCTCAGCTGCTTCTCTCCCCAGAGGCAGGAGGGGGACCACTCTCTTCTGTCTACTCCTGTTCCTACAGAGTTTTACACTGACATTTTATTTTGGTGGTTATGGGTTGAGAAGTCTGGAAGCTGCCATAGCTGCTGGTTGTTCACTCTCCTGAAGTCTGCTCTGGCTGCTGCTGGTCAGGGCCACCCTGGGGCTGGAACCATGCAGCTCCTGCAGGACTGTGCTCAGCTCCCAGCTTTCCTGTTGGCTTGCTGGGCTGTCTTCAGCAGGTGATTTGTTTTTCTCTGTCACTTTGTGGGTTCTGTAGCTTTAGAATTTGTCTAGAGTCATTTTTTTTTACAGATATTAGAATTGTTTGGTGTCACAACCCACACCAAGTTTGTGCTTCTACTCCGTCATCTTGGCTCTGCCTTACTTCATATTCTCTTGATAATTTCTTGAAAGATGATGTCTAGTATCTTTTTTTTTTATCATGACTTTCAGGTAGTTCAATACTCCTTAAATTATCATTCCTGGGTCTCTTTTCCAGGTCAGTTGTTTTACAATCAGATATTTCATATTGTCTTCTATTTTTTCATTCTTTTTATTTTATTTAATTGTTTCTTGATGTCTCGTAAAGTTATTAGCTTTTACCTGCTTGAGTCTAACTTTCAAGGTCATAATTTTTTCAGTTAGCTATGGTACCTCCTTTTCCATTTGGCCAATTCTATTTTTAAGGAGTTCTTTTCTTCAATGAATACACACATACACACATATGTGTATATATTTATGTATGTATGTGTATATATATATATATATACACATACATACATAAATATATACATATATGTATACACACACATAAATACATACATGCATACCTATATGTATACACACATAAATACATACATGCATACATATATGTATGTATGTGTGTGTGTATATATACACATTCATACATACACACACACATTTGGCCAACTATGTTCTTCAAGACACTCTTCTCTTCATTGGATTTTTGTGTTTCTTTTACCATTTGGACTATTCTTTTTTTAAAGTTCTTATCTTCTCTAATAGTTTTTCTGCCTCCTTTACCAAACTGTTAACTTTTTTTTCATAATTTTCTTACATCACTCTCATTTTTCTTCCCAGTTTTCTGTATGTCTCTTACCTTATTTAAAAAATCTTTTTTGAGCTCTTCCATGGCCTGAGGCCAATTTATATCTTTCTTGGAAGATTTGGATGCAGAAATTTTGATTTTACTTTACACTTTACACTTTGTACTTTACACACTCTTCTGAGTGTGTTTTGATCTTCCTTGATGTCATAGTAAATTTATATGGTCAGATTTTTTTTTCTGTTGTTTGCTCCCATTCCATTCTATTTCTTGACTTTTAACTTTTAACTCTGTCCTAAAGTTGGGTTCTGTTTCTGAAGTGTAGGGGGAACTATCTTAAGCTTCAGGGATTTTGTGTGTGTGTGCAGCTCTTTTCAAAGGTAATTTTGGGGACCTGTAATTTTTGCTTCTTCCAAAGTGGAATGATTTAGGGAGAGGTGTTTTTACTGCTCTCCTGTACTGTGCACTACTTTGTGAGTGATCAGAAGGACTCTTTTCAACCCTGAAACTGCCCAGAGTGCCTGTTCAATTATAGCTTCAAGTTCTGTTGTGAGTGCTCCTCCTTGCACTCGGACTAAGAACCAGGATTGGGACCCAGATCCAAGTATAGGGAATGAGACAGAGTCTTGTCCCTGATACCAGTAAAGGGACTCCTGTAAATCTCTTTCTTACCCATTGTCTGATCCCCTTACTATCTGTGGACTGAGAAGTCTGGAAACTGCCACTGCTCCCATTTATTTGGTCACCCTGAGGCCCATTCCTGCTTTGCTGGTGGTTGGTCTCTGCTGGGAATGGATTCCTCTCTCAACTAGGTAGAACAGACCTTTCCTTCCAAACTTCAGTTGTCATGGGCTGGAAAATTGTTATACTCTGTCTTTTTGTGGGTTCCACAACTCTAAAATTTTTTTAGAATTATTATTTAAAGGTATTTGGAGAGGTTTGGGGGAGATCTCAGGAAAGCCCCTGCCTTTACTGGGTCATCTTGGCTCTGCTTCTGTATTTAGTAGTCTTAAAGGGTTAATAAGCATTATTTGAAAAACTTATACTAAAATCATTCTCACTGGGAATTAAGGGAGCCAGTAGTACAGATGAGGTAATCCAGACTGCTTTGAATAGAGAACACTTTTATTTGAAAGAGAAAATAAGGACAAAGTTAATACTAATATAGTGCTTTATGGTTTTATATGTCTTTTGATCCTAACAACAATCCTGTGAGGCAAGTGCTATTATTATTCTCATTTCCAAAGTGATCAAACCAAAGTGGAAAGAAATTGATTGATTTGAACAACTAGTAAGATCCTTTAATGGCATTAGAAATCAGGTCTTCTTGATCTCAAGTCTACCAAGCAGCCTTTTAAATCCACTCTCTCAATGGATACTAACTAAGACGCTGCTACAAACATCTAAAAGTGTGAGTCTGGCTGTCCTCTACCCTGGTTACACCACATCAAAATCAATATGGTCAATTTTAAGTGCAAAATTGAACAAGGAATAGTGATAATAAACTGGTGCACTTTTAGAGGAGGGAGAGTGGAATGGTGGCAGTACATGAATCCATGCCATACAAGGAGCTGTTAGAGAACAGGAGATATTTTTTCCCCTAGAGAACAGATGGAGGTAGAGAATGTTGATAGGTGCCTTTATGACCTGTCCACTTAATTAAGTGTAATTATATTTGTTCTGCATAAGATTCAAAGGGAAGATCTAGGAGAAATAAATGATCTTTTCAGAGTCACATTTGGGCTGATTATGAGGTGTTAGAGTTGGCTAAAAGTGAAACTGTCTGCTTTAATAGTGAATCTTCCTTCCCTGAAGGTCTTCAAGCATTGGATGAATGATTATTATGTCAAGGGATATATAAAAGGCATAACAATTTAGGTGTAATTTGGGCTAGATAACCTCTGAGGTCATTTCCAACTTTAAGCTTCTGTGGTTCTGCTGACATCTAGGACCTTGGATTTCAGTCCAAAGTCAGAGCCTCAAAGTCACAAAAATCCTCTCCAAAAAAGGTCCTTCTGAATACTCCTGTGGCTATTTCCTAGAAACCCATTTCCCATTTTACTTTAAGAGTGCTGAGGTCAGTTCAAGGTCAGAGAGTGATGTGTACCAGTGACAGAATATCTGGTGAGAGAGAAGAGACAAGACAGAAGATGGAGAGGAAGAAGGACTGGGTTCCAAAACAGTGACTTTAATTGCTTTTTTCCTGTCAAAACAGAGTTGAGTGGAAGGACAGCTAGGGAAAAGATACAGCAAAGAATTATGTACCAAGCACTAAGTATTCATGAAAACTTACAGCAGGGTGATTAATAATGGAATATTTCATGTTTTAAATTATTTCAGATTTCCTCTATAAACCCTCCAAAATTTCACTTTACATTGGTTTGTGTTTACTGACTTTTTTTTCATGATAAAGACTTATACTTATACTTATACCCTTAACACCAACTGCTCTCTAGGCATTTCCAGAAACCTGCATAAACAAATATATAAACTAATCAGAAATAGTTCCTCCACTGCAGATTGATCTAGAAAAGGAATAAACATATTCACTAAATATTCAAGCTTTAAGATAGTCAACAGGAAGAAATAGATTACTGGAAAATTATGGTACTGTTTTTAAGAGCTCACATTTACATAACTTCTGTCTACCAAGTGCTTTTTTCACAATTGCCTTTGGTATAGGTTAGATGTGTCAGACATAGTACAGCATTCCAAACATGAGAACCATAATAAAAGTAAGTTGGAATTAAATAAAATTTATAAATATAGTACAATATGCATGATGTTAATATGTGGTTTTCTAAGTCAATATGTGACCCACAGGCATCTTTATATTTGGTTTAGTAGTACCATTTCTACTTGAGTTTGAGCCTATTGGTATAGGTAGCAAATTTCAATATGCTCATTTCATAGATGAAAAATTTGAGGTTCTAAAATCTGAATGATTAGCCCAGGGTCCTGCATTTAAGAGGGACGAGGAGATCCTCAACCAAAACATATATCTTCTGACTCTTTCAGGGTGTTTTTACATTGTAGATTTATGTTAATGTATATAATTACCCTTGTCCTAGAATGTTAATGACCTCTAAAAAGGAATTTTCTTAATACTATTCAAATCCAGAGAAAGAACTATGAAGTCTGAATGCAGAAAAAAGGTATACTTAATTCATTTTTTTTTTGCTTTTTTGTTTTGTCTTGTGTTTTTTTCCCTTTTGTTCTGATTCTTCTTTCACAACAGGACTAATGTGGAAATATGTCTGACATGATGGTACATGTAATTGCTTGCTATCTTGGGGAAGGGAAAGGAAATGGAGGAGAAAAATGTGGAACTCAAAATCTTACAGAGATGACTGTTGAAAATTATCTTTCCATGTAATTGGAAACAATAAAATATTAAGTGCAAAAAGGGCCAATTAGGACAAAATAAATAAATATGGAAATTTAAAAAAAAATTCTTTTGTGTGACTGAGAAATTTCTACAGAAGATATGGATATTGGGTGGTAAAGAGAAAAGTGAACCTGGATTTGAAAAACCCTACATTCTAGTCTGTTTTCTCACTTAAAGAGCTATGTGAACTTAAGCAAGTCACTCAAATTGTCTAGGTGTGTTTTCCTGTAGTGAAAGTAATGCTTTAAATGAAATAATTCAAAATCCAAAAATCACACCCTTTAACTTTGAATAAATTCAATGATTTTTTTCCACAAAACACCTTTTATTAGGACTCCAATTTCTACCTTGCTATCTAGTGCTCTTCACTAAAATACATGTTCTATCCATCTTCTCTTTGTAGACTTATTTTGCCAGGATAACCTTAGAAAGAGATGAAAAGTATATGGGGAAACTTTAAGAAAAAAATCATTTTAAATGACTGCAGTCATCATTCCCTCTGCTTTTCATCAATTATAAACAGACAGCTATTCAACATTCACAATACATGGCAAATGGTGAACTGAATCCAGAAAGGTTTGTATTGCAATATAGTAAAACTCACAGAAATATTAATCCAGCATACTTAATGACATGCATAATTATGAATGTAATGCATAGCATTTAATTATTCATAGTAAGCAGTTCATGTAAATGCTTTAAAATTGTTTTTAGATACTTAAACATTTCTTAAATTAGCTTGAAGGGAAAGAAGAGTTCCAAAACCTTTTTCCAAAGGACGACCCTTCTGAAGACCCTTGGGATTATAATAAACTTCAGGAGCATAGAGAGTCAAATCTTTCTCTTCTCAGGAAAGATACAGCAGTCATATGAGGGGCCCTTAGAGACTGTGGTTGACAAATATCTTGGCCCCTGGGGATGAAAATCTAGGTAGGCATGTGGATGTCAGGTTATTTCCCTCTCTCTCTCTCTCTCTCTCTCTCTCTCTCTCTCTCTCTCTCTCTCTCACTCTCTCTGTCTCTTTTTGCTTAGAGTAGAACAGCTTGATTTATGTTGCCAAATTGTATACCCATATGGAGGGAGAAGGTACTTGAGAATCAGTCCGGGGATATGGTGTAAGAAAATGAAGTGAAACAGTTATTTGATACACCATTCAGGAGAGAAGGTGAATGGTAAGAAGATAGAGAAGTACCAGGTGTTTTTGATTGTTGTTGCTTTATAATACAATTTAAGATCTTGTATGACTAGGCTATCTTCCCTAGCATTTCTTTTCATTAATTCCTTTGATATTCCGGACCTTTTGTTCTTCCAGATGAATCCTGTTATTATATTTTCTAGCTCTATAAAGTATTTTTTGGTACTTTGATTGGTATGACACTGAGTAAATAAATTAATTTAAGTAGAATTGAGGTAACTTTTATATAAGAACAGTAAGCTAAACAGTATGATTCAAAGGATCCACTTGAAACAAGTACAGATCCTCAAAATATTTTCCCAATGTTTCTGAAATTATACTAAAGATTAATCTAGTTTGACAAACTGACCTCTGGGCATTAGATGGTGGCTAATAGTCATTCTCACCTTAGAGAGAATCTATGTTCTAACTACGTTTTCAACAAACAAAAACTAAGGGAACAGAATTTCCCTGGGGTTAGTTGAGGGAATAGGGAACCATGCTAATGATCATATTACTTCTTCACTAGATTATTCTTATGGCTTCCTCGATTGTTTTCTTTCTTCTCCATTCCTCCCTTCCCACAATTATTTTCAAAAATGTCAAAATCCAAAGGTATGAAAATGTCACAAACAATTGCCATTAGTTTATTGAAATGATTCATTAATCAGCAAATATTTATTATCAACTAATGTGTTCCAGGCATTATGCTGAGCAGTAGAAATACAAACACAAAAGTGAGACAGTTCTTTTTCTCAAGCAACTTAAATTATATGAGAGGGAGACAAAATATTCAGAGATAAATAATCTGGCATAAATACAAAATAAACACATAGTGATTGGGGGCAAGAATAGAAGACACAAATTCTGGAGAAATCAGTAATGCCCTTGAAGGAAGTTGTCCTTGGGCTGAAGCTTAAAGGCATCTATGGGTTCCACATTCCAAGAACTGAGGTCAACTATGCAAAGGCATGGAAGTATGAGTTCTATTGCCATATACAGAGAAAAACAAGTATAGTCAGCTAATTTGGCTGCAACAAGAAGCCTGTGTAGATGAGTTCATATTTAATATGTCTGGAAAAATATACTGGAGTAAATTGTGAAGGGCTTTAATGGTGAATAACAGAGGGGTTTATAAAGGCAATGGAGAGATAACAAAGATTCTTGAGTAGAAGACTGACATATGTATTCAGACCTGTACTGTAAAATATTACTCTGGTTATTGTGTGGATGATGAATTATAGAGAGGAGAGATTGAATGTATGGAGACCAAATATGAGACCATCAGTTTAGTTCAAAGTTGACTAGAGTCTAAGTTAAAGTAGCTGTGGTGTGAGGAGAGAGAAGTGGAAAGATGCAAGAGATTCTGAAGAGGTCAAATAGACAAAATATGACAAGCTGATTGATTTTGGGAAATCAGTGACAATGAAGAGTTGAAGAAGACTGTCAGGTTACAATCCAAGATGATGGAAAGAATTGCTATGACCTTCACAAAAATAGGGAAGTTAAAATCTTCCCTAATTTTCTGATGAGGTTGATTCAATTGTTGTACCTTCCCTCTAAGAGTACCCCAAATTTAGCCTGTGTGTAGAGAATTGATTTTATGATGTCTTCCCCATTAGACTATTTCAGAGCAGGCACTATCTTTTACCTTTCTTGGTGTTCCATGTATGCGTAGCAGCACAATGCCTGGCACATATTGTAGGCAATAAATGGCAGTTTGGTTGTTGGTGTTCTTCTTACATTCTTGGCAAGGACCAATGACATCAGGAGGGTGATGTCTTGGCTTGCAAGTGAACTGAATTTAAGTGAGGCAGAGTTGAGCAAAGTCATCAGCCTGACTCTCTCATCCACTCATCAGAGCCCAGTGGAAGACATATATCAGTATGAATAGTGATGCCCTGACCCTCAGATGCAGTGGGAGACCTTGGCCTTTTTAAATTAAGGTTTATTTTGTTTTCCAAGTCCCAGTTTGTCTGAAGCAATATTCATTCTGTAATTAAAGGATAGGTAGGAATGGAAGCAAAAGATGGCTTAGTTTGCTTTCAGAAAAGAAACAATCCAGTAGGGGAAGACCCTCAGAGTTTCTAGGGAGAGAAAAATAATAGCTATTTACACTCACTCTGAACTATCAAAATTCAAAGAGTGAGCAAATGAGGCTTTGGCTGAGATCTATTTTGCACCAATCAGTGAGAGTCAAAGAGATTTGGGTTTAAAGGCATAGTCAAATAGTTCCATTTAAATTCCAATGGGATTTCTCAAAGCTGGGTTTTCCAAAGCTATACTTCAAGAAATCATAAATGAAAATGATATGAGACAAAAGAGTTATTTGTCCCAGTTTTTTAAAAATGATAATCATAGGATAAGTAGGGAAGGAAAACTATCAAAATTTATATTTTTTTGGACAAAGTGTTCTCACATGGACAGAGGGAGAAGAAAAGGAGGGGTGGAGGAGAAAGAGGAGAAAGGGCAGAAGAGAAGGATGATGATGAAGAGGAGGAGTAGGTTACTGGGTAGTAGATTGATTAAAAGATAATGAGTTCTGTTTGAGTCATGGAGTTAAGATATTTGTGGCAAAGGACAAGATGCAATGACAAGGAAGTAGTGGGAGAAGTGGGATCACACCACAAGCAAGATATTAAGATTGAATATGAAAAAAATTAACTGCTTTGGATGAATTTAAGGCTTTCTACAGTCTGGTTTCAACTTGTCCTTGCAGTCTTATTTTACTCTACCCTCTTTTTATACTTTATTCCAATCAAGCCAGAATATAAGCTAATTTCCAATTTGTTCTGCTTTTTCTATGTCCTATATTGTAACACACTTCCTCCTTGAGTCTAACTCTCAAAAACTTCTTTCAGGGACCAATTCAGGTGACAATTTCTCATAAACCTCTCCCCTTTTTCAAAAATTCTCCTCATGTAAATCTCTTGTTTGCCCTCAAATATTCCTGTAGCCCATTTTCTATATCTCTCTTTTGACCCTAATACCTTCTACATGATGTTATGCTTTGTGCAGATGCCAAACTATTAGATAATAAGGTTCATGAAGATATATATTATTCAATTCTACATGATAGAAAGTCAGTGTAGGAGAGTAGAATGAGCTCTACATTTGAAGTACAAGAGCTTGGATTTAAATCCTTCCTCTATTATTTAATTCCTCTGTGATGTTAGGAAAGTCATTGAACATTTCTAGCCCTTAGTATCCAAATCCATAAAAAAAGAGGCTTTTAAACTTAAAGAACTTTGAAACTCTTCGAGTCCTGGATCCTATAAGCACTTAGCAAATGCAAACTTTTTCTAGATGTTGGCTTACCATCTCCCTAAAATGTTCTGTAATTTTTTTCAAGTAATTGGATAAATGGAAATATTCCTAAATAGATATAAATTTTAGAAAATACAAAGCTAACCCACACAAATTTAAATGTCAATAAAATTTTAAAATCCAATCAAATGAAAGAGCATCACACACTGGATACAAACAACAACAATCTTTTGCTTACGAGAAACAAATCTGAAGTGTCAAGACTTACAGAATAAAAATGAAAGACTAGAATAAAATTTATTTTTCATGAAATGAATTCAAATAATCAAGAGTTGTGATCATGTTATGATGCAGAAAAAATGTACAATATCAACATAAATATATAT
>CM053581.1:104775498-104793348 GCA_028627135.1 Pseudochirops cupreus | reverse complement strand
TATCAAAAAGTGACATAGGAGAGAATAGACTGGGGGAGGGGGGAAACACTGGGATGGCTATTTTGGGGTGGTGGGCGGGGGAAAGACGGGGAGAAAATATGTAGCTCAAAAAAAATTTAATTAAAAAAAGTGTCTGAAAAAATATTTTTGTGCATCTTTTAACAAACTCTTTTTTTCATAATTTTCTTTCATTAGTCTCCTTTATTTTACAAATTTTTACTCTACCTCTTTTATTTTATTTTTAGATCTTTTAGAGTTTTTCTTGGAATTCTTGTCAGGCTTTGGCTCAATTCATTTTTTCTTTGGCACATCGATTATAGTCGTTTTGGTATCAATAACTGCTTCTGAGTTTATGTTGTAATCTTCCCTTTCACTATAGTAGCTTTTTATGGTCAGGTTCTTTTTTGTTTGGTTGGAATCTTGCTCATTTTTTCCCCTGACTATTTCTTGGCTTCTAACTTAATGTTAAATTTTGGCCCTGCTCTCAAGATGTGCAGCTAGACAGCACAGTGAATAGATCACCAAGTCTAGAGTTAGGGTGACCTGAGTTTAAATCTGGCATCACACACTTACTAGGTGTGTGACCCTGGGCAAGTCATTTAACCATATTTGCCTCAGTTTCTTCATTTATAAAATGAGATGAAGAAGGAAATGTCAACCCACTCCTGTGTCTTTGTCAAGAAAACCCTAAATGGAGTCATAAGGATTCAGACAATGCTGGAACTACAGAACAACAACAACAACAACACTAGCATCCCAGATTTGAGGGACACTCTGTGTCAAGTTTTAGGTTTTTTATGTTCCAGTTTATAGAGCTCATTCTGGGGATCTGTAAGTTTTTGGTGCTTTCAAGATGGTATGATCAGAAAACTGTGGTCACTGCTTTCTTGGTCTATGCTCCAGTCTTTACCATGATAGGGGCTTTATTCCCTATCAACTGCTACTTCTCATTCTCCTCTTTGCCCTGGAGCTATGACCTGGTCCTACACTCTCTTGCAGTTGCAAATGCTAAAGCTTTTTTCTGCCTTTGATTTGAGACCACACCCTAGTTCCCTTATAGGAGACTACAAATCTCTTATCCATCCTAGATCTGTTAGGGCTCCTGCTCACCTATAACCCTAAGTGTTATCATACCCTTTGACCCTGAAACTATGACTAGAACCCTTGTTCTCCTTCCCTTGCAAACGTTAATGTTCCTCTGTACACTGGAACTAAAACTGGTCCTGCCCCTACTACAGCTCCCTCCAAGACCTGCTACTGGTGTTTCTAGGGCATGTGCTGTGCTTTGGACCAAACTCCATGCTAGTGTCATAGGCTTCTACTGCTCACCTCCTAAGATGTCTTGAACTGGAAAAATGTCTCAACCCAATTTTTGATTGACTCTATTCTCCAGAATCCATTTTGAGGGCTTATTTTGATTTTTTTTTTTTAGAGGGAAGCATTGGTAAAGCTCAGCTAAATCGCTGTTTGTACTCTGACACTTTGGTTCACTCTCTTCATTCTTTAAAATGCCACTCAATTCCCACCTCCTCCATAAAGCTGCATCCCATCCATCCAGTCTATAAAGCCACATCCAATCCTAAATTGGAAGGACTTCCCCCCTAGAACAATTCACTATTTTGAAACTTTCTAACATAACTTATGTAAATAGAGGAGTAGCTTGCATTTATACATTCAGAGAGGCAGCATAACAAAGTGAACAGAGCTATACTAGTCATCTAGAACTGGTTTCCATTCCTTTCTCAGATACCAGTGTAATGGCAAGCACCCTAGCACACCCAGCATGGCCTTCTAGCACAGGTTCTTGAGATGCTCTTAAAAGAAAGACTGATCAAAAAAGGGTTAACAATCCTACTTTACAGAGAAAGAAGTGAATATAGAAAATACAAGCAGAAAAACTAGTACAAAAACCAACAGACAGGGCTTCAACTGTCTGAGTAAAGCATTGTTGCTATATGCTTTACATACATCACTGGATCTAGAGAGCACAGATATCTAAGCAGTCCGGGTGGGGGGAGTTCTGAACAAACTGCTACTCAGACTCTAGATCAGGAAATCAAAAGATCCTTCTCATAAGTGATCCCTCAGAGCAAAACACTAACCTCCCAGAATATATAACAAAGACTTGGCATGTGATTAGCGCAGAGCCAGAAGGCACAAAACCTACTTGACTCAACACAGCTGTGAATTACCAGGGTTCAAGGGAGAGTAATCCTTCAGATGCTTACACTTTAACCTCAATCTGGGAAACTGAATTGTAAAAAGAAAACAACAAAAATCCCACCTTGCTTGTGCTTACAACCAGTTGTATGACTGCAAGCAAGGACCTTCATATGACTATGTCCCATCTGTAAAATGGGAATAATAGAAGAGTTATTGAGAACAACAAATGGAATCATGTATGCAAACTGCTTTGGAAAAGTTAAAGGAAATATAAAAAAAAGTTAAAGAAAATATTAAAAAAATGATTACTATACATTATATTATGCTTTAAAAAACCACGTCCTTATTGTCATCCTATAACATATGTATTGAAATGTTATTACTCTCATTTTGCAAATGAGGAAACTCACAGAGGTGAAATGACATACACAGTCATGCAATTATTGTGGACTCATGTCTCCCAACTTCAACTCCTTCCATAGCATTAAGTATATCATAGTTCTCCTTCTGTTTCTCTTATAACCTACATGACTATAATTTCTCTGAAAGCTGAAATTATATCTTTTCAAAAATGTAAATTTCCCACAACTCTCTGCACCATTAGGTATTTAAAATATTTTCTTATTGGATTTGAACTGAGTTTCCTTAGTTCCCTAATAAACAGTAAGATCCCTGAAGTCAGGGGTCCCATCTTATCTAAACTTCCATTTTGTTTTAAACTCTCCTGTCATCTGCCACAGTCCTCTGGGAATAAATAGTAGGCATTTAGTGAATGTTTTCTGAATTAATTGCAAAATGAAATGAATACTTGAATTATCTACCTAACAAGGTCAGTACTAAATGAGACAATAGATTTAAATTTCTTTGTAAATCTCAAATCACCATATAAATGTCAGCTTTTAAGAGAAATGAATAGATATGAGAGGGAGTGATTAGACACCTAGTGGGGTTTAATGAACACAAATAACCTGGACATAACTTGGAATGGCAAACGTTGGTAAATGACTAAAACACTTTAAGATATTTGAGTTTTCTGGACATTTTCACTTTGAAATTGTGTTTCTTTTTGGCATCTTTGTCTGAAAATGCTTTGGCTGTGGACAGGCTTTGAGGAATTGAAATCTCAGGTGTTTTTTATGATCTTCATCTGGCATAAGAAATGTTAAGAAACACATTTGGAAACTGATGGGGATATGATATAAGAACTGATTCCTAATCCAATAAAGGGGTCTTTTACTTCATAAAAGCTCCCTTCTTCTAATCCCTTATTAGATTCAAAGACACAAATTACCTCCCACCATAATAAGCTCTTCAGTGAAAGGAAACATGGGTTTTGATAGGATAAAAATTGTTATCCTATAGTCTAAAGTGACATCTTTGCCTCTCATCTTCAGGGCCTACAAGTCCAATGGAGAATGGGCAAAATTCAAAATCAGAAAGACAGGACAGCAACTATTTTGACTATGAAGAAATTTACTTATATGGATGAAGTGGAAAACTCAAACAGTTTCATCCTTACTTTGGGACTATTGCTTCCAAATGGTGGAAGTTTCCTGATCTCTCAGCAGTAACCGAGAGAATTCAGTTGGCATTATGCCGAACTAGTAGATTAACTTAAGTTATAGAGTTGTGCTGTAAGACCCTACTCCTGACACAAGTTTCTTTGACATAGAAATGTCCTCTGAGTCAGGGCAATCTGGATTAAAGTTCTATGTTTGACCATATCGACTGTGACTCTGGGTAAGTCATTTCACCTCTTATTTCCCTAAGCAATTCTCTGAAACTATAAGTTGATACTATAATATAAAGTGTTGGTTTCCTGATATGTACTTTCATGTGTGTAGGGAGCCTCTAGACAGGACACTCTTTTCACTAATGTAGATGAGTAACTGCCCTGCAATTTACAGTCTCCAAGATACCTCTGGCCCTAAGAAGTTGAGAAATTTGACTAGTATGTATCAGAAATAGGACTTGGACCCAAGTCTTTCTCACTTCATCGCCAGCTCTTTAACCACCAGTCTACACTGACTCTCTTGACATCATCTAAATATACTAATTTAACTGCTGTCTTCATAATAAGTAACCTCATAATATTAAAGGATAAAAGGAAGAGTCCCAGAGTACATTCTTTTCAGAAGAAAAAAAAAGGAGACCTGAAAATGAGAAGGTGTGAAAGGGTTGTGATCTGTATTAGTTAAGGAAGTACCCATAAGACTGATATTCAAGCTACACCTGAATATTTAAGTAACACCGACTCAGTATTTTTCTTCCCAGGTTAACTTCATCAGGGATATAGGAAATAGTATTCAAATTCAGTCTTAAGGAGTGATTATATAAATAACCAGAGAAGATAGACTACAGTTTATTATAGTTTTATAGAGAAATTCAAACACTAGGGAAGATAGTTTGAGGCTTTACTGGGGAACAGTACTCACTTGACTGTCATTGAAAGGAGAGTGAAAAGATGTAAGCTGGGGTCATTTCTAAACAGTGTAGCAATTCAGTGCATGATGGATACATGGAGATGCAATATATGTCCTGGACTGGAGAGATATAAACTAGGAGTTTTAAATTGTCCTTTGCTTCTAAGATACCTTATTCGACCTCCACAGATATAAATCTTGTCCTCTGCACAGTGTTATTGGGGGTAAGGGAGATAAGTAGGCATAACTGCATCTGTTGATGGGTACAGACTCTGCCATATAATAGTCAAGTGGCCAAGTATATGATTAACTACATAAAGTCTAAAACATGATCAAAGATTGAGCTAGAAAACATCCCCAACAATAATATATTTGGATATCTCATCACTTATATTGGAGACACATAGAAGATTGCTGTCCTTAAATAGGTAAGATTTCAATGAACAGTATTTTAAATATCAACATTGTAGGGCAATCTTCATCTCTCATTATTTTATGAATACTTTTTATAATCCTTTAGGGTGAGGGTTACCTTATGCTACAAACCACCATACCATGCTTCCTAACATCAATCCTGTCCATCTTCTTGCTATCTACTTTGCAGTTATATGTGTAATCTTCCATATACACTTTTTACACCAGAGACTGAAATCAAATTAATAGTTCCCTTATTTTGGAAAGAATATGTCAACTGACTCTAAAACTAACCTCACTATCCCTTTGACTTCCTATGTCCAAACATCTTTCCCTAGACAAGATTCTTTTCTACATACTCTCTTTTCCTCTCAAAAAAATTCCCAATAGACAAGAACTATCTCATTTTTGTTTTAGAATTCTCAGTGATTATCATATTGCTTGACTTACAGTAAGCATTTGATCAATGATGTTTATTCTTTCATTCTTCAAGAATTATTATTTTTATGTTACTATTATTATTTCTGATTCATAGAGGATATTGGGGTAACGTGAGAACAAAGTGTAGGATTTTATGCAACAGGCACAGGGAAAGATGTAATTATAGAATGTTATGGTCAGATTAAGGAATTTCAGAATTCATGAAAATAGAAGTGGAAAATTTTGAGTCATGGCAAATTCAAGGGTATAGCCATCTTTTTTGTGTGTAGTTGAAGTAGATTGTAGGAATATGGCAGACTGAGGAACTAAAAAGTTTCAATGTATTTGAATGTATTAATATCTGTGTTGCAGTCTACTAAAATTAGGCTAAGGGCTGGGAAGAAGAGAAAGACCTTTCTTCAGGTACTAAACTCATTTAGGAAGAAAAGAATATATCTTGTGGAACAGTAGATAAAAGTCAACAGGATCCAGTTTGGATAATAAATTTGAATAGTATAAACCTTATAGAAGGTGAGATTGCTGAACAAAAGTAGTAGAGTTAAAGTCTGGACTTGACAGCTGGGAGTGATGAACATTCTGAGAGTCTGAATAAAAAGGCAAGGTCATGTCACAAGGTCAATGACAGTTGCATTTTTGAAAACAGTCTGATTTTTTCCCTGTTCTGTCAGGTGGGTGTGCGTCTGAGGTCAAAGGATACTGGAAGTCAATGGCTACCTTACTGACATCTTGTCAAAAGCATTCATGTCATCATGCCTTGAAGAGAGTGACAAATGTTCCTATGCCTCTCCAAACAACACATTTACTGAAGGGTGTTTTTCTTTTTTACAATTAAAGGACTGCGCTACTAACAGTAAAATAATTACAATATCACCACAAGATTGTAACATCCTTTTATGCTATTCTCCCTTTCCTTTGGTAAATGATTTAGTGAGTAATAATTAAATGTCAGAAAATGAATCACAGATGAGTTGCCGACATTTGATAGTATTTTGTAAACAGGGTAAACGAGTCCAGAGAGATGTGGAAACTATTGACGTTTCCATAAAATCTCCATAGAGTTTCTAGAAGGAGAATATATTATTCATTATAAATACACAAGCCTGAAACAGAACTGCTCTAAGAAGTGTACCATATGAAAGCTAGCAATACCTTTAAAACTGACTAATTCTGCTATGTAAAGTATTAAGATAATTGCTTGGTGGATAAGAAGTGTTACCTAACATCTAAAGCATAGACCTTAGAAGTGAAATTTGACTCATTTTAACCTGATATTTCACTGATGTTCACTCACTTTTTTGTGTCATGTAAATTTAAAAGGATGACCTTGAGAAAAATCTGGTGCACTGAACAACTTCTTCCTCTGCCAAAATAAGGCAAACTTCAATCAATATCATTAATGAATTGGATCAAGCAAAGAATGTCAAAGTTATCAAATTTGTAAATGAGTGAAAATTAAAAACAGTAGCTAATAACAGGATGATTGGTTCAGGCTCTGCAGAGATTTCAGTTTCTGTGGATTTATAATAAGATTAACTTAAATAGGGATGATTTCAAATTTGTATTCAATAGTATTTTGTATACTTATATAGGTAAGGTAAGGAATTACTAGATATCAATTTGTCTAAAAAAAGATTATGGGGTATCAGTGGACTGTAAGTTCATCTGTCAACAGTATGTCATAGTAGCCAAAAAAGTGAATCTAACTTTAGTCGGTCAGTGAATTGGCATTTTTTTTTTCCCACCATGCTTACTGTGTGATAGCAACTGAGCTAAGCATTGGAAATATAGAGGCAAAAACTTGGTCACTGAGATGAAGCCACATTCTAGTAGATAAGATAATGTGAATAACTATATACATAAATGATATATACAGGAAAGATAAAAGGCAGTCTCAGAGGGAAGACACTGAGTTGAGCAAGGGCATTAACTTTAAGGAGTCCCAGAAAAAGTTGTTTACTGAAGGTTGGATTTTAACTAAGATTTGAAGAAAGCCATGTCTAAATTAAGAGCCATAGCAAAAGATCAAGGGAAAAGAAGGTGATAATCTTAACTGCTCTCAGCCATGAACAAATGATATCTGAAGTATAATCTTCATTTCTGAAACTACTTTAAGAAAGGATGTTGTTGAAGTGTCTTTGGTTTCTGAGAGGCCAAACAGAATGGTGAGAGCGCTTGAAATCATACCATTTGATTCATTCACTGAAAAGGGAATGCTTACCAAGGGTGAGGAACTTGTGAACTTGAGGCCATGTGTGGCCTTCTACATCCTTAAGTGCAGCCTTTTGAGGGAATCCTTTAATAAAAGAATTTGTTCTATAAAATTTGGATTCAATCAAAAGGACACACTTAAGAATCTAGAAGGCCACATATGGCCTTACCCTCATAAGTTCCCCACCCCAGCTTAGAAAAAAGAGAAGATTAAGGGAAGGAGTACTCTTTACCTGGAATGCACAAAGTTGAGTGTATATTGTCTATACACACATATATATGAATACTTATATATGTATATGTATACATATATGAATGAATATATAAATGCACTATGTAAGCATAATCACATATGTAGGTATATGCACATATGTGTATGTTTATACATTGTATAATACTAATGTGAATATATTCACATATTTGTACATATATATATATATAAATATTACATGTACAGAGATAACTATTTTTCTATATAATTGATTTGTCTTGTAATTCTGTACATTTTATTATAGGAATTTAAAAACAGTATTCTAAGAAAGGGTCCATATCTTCAATATATTTCCTGAGCAGTCCATGACATAAAAAAGGTTGAAAATCCCTGATTTGGGAGGGGGAATAGATTTATCTTAAAATAACTAAAGTATTGACTGTACTGTAGAAAGAGAATAAGTTGAGAGTGGAAAGACATGGGAACTGAATGAAAATGGAGAGGCATTATTGTTCTTATTCATCCAACACTTTATGACCCTGTGGACCATAGCCTGACAATACTGTCCACAGGATTTTCTTGATAATGCTCCTGGAGTGGTTTGTCATTTCCTTATCCAGGCAAACAGAGGTTAAGTGACTTGCCCAGAGTCAAACAGCTAGTAAGTGTCTGAGGCTAGATTTGAACTCAGGTTTTCCTAACTCCAGGCCCAGCTCTCTATTCCCTGGTCCATTTAGCTGCCTTGAATAGAGAAGGATACTACAGTTCAATATAAGGAGATAATTTCCTCACAATTAGAGCTGTATAAAAATGATATCATTAATATGGCAGGTTATAATTTCCTCATTACTAGCACTATGTAATTGGGAACCTCATTGGCTATTTTGTCAGGAATGCAGTAGAGGAGATCCTGCCCAAATAATATTTGGACTCAGTAACCTCTGAAGTCTTTTCTGTCTCTAAGTATTATTGTGAGATTTCATAATGGTAAAGATAATCTGCAAATGTAAAGAGACCTCATTCCTTTTGGCATATTTTTGATTTTGTTGCTTTTATGATGGTTTTTAAGTATAATAATCAAAACTGATATGTATTCACCACTAAATTCCATGTGGGAATTTATTCCTTAGGCCTGAGTCTATCTCACAGTGCAAGGAGACATTCATTTAGATGTACCATGATTAATAGGGGTGAGGATTTTCTGTGGTTTTGAGGTAGCCTGGATTTATCTGACAGATACAAAGGTAAAAGAAGTTCCTTTGACCCTGACCAATTCTGCCAGAATATTTTCCTCACTATATCATGTAAGGGGATTCAATTTCTTTACTTTTTCAGACTAGGAAAAGAGAATGTGGAAGAATATGACTAAAGATGTTCATCAGGTCACTTGCAAAGTTTTCCTAGGCAAAGCAAAACTGAACAGGGCATAGTGATACACATCTGCATTCTTTTCTTCTGAGAAGGCTAAGACTTCTGGATCATTTAAATATGAGATTTCTGAGTTGCAATAGGGCTAAATCTGAATGGGTGTCCAAAATAAATCTGGCACCAATATGGTGAGCTCTCAGGAGTGAAGGGTAACCCATTGCATAAGGAAGGGTTATTAAATTGATCCAGATAGGAATAAAATGGAGCAGATTATGCTTCCTGTGGCATTGGGATTGATATATCTTGTGGAAGAGAAAGGAGGAATATGGAGGAGGAGGGAAGAGGAAAAGCAAGAAAGAGAAGAGAGGAAAAAGAGGTGAGAGGAAGAGGAAGAAAAAGAGGAGAAAAAGGATTAGAAAGAAAAAAAGAAATGGGAGGGAATTCTGGGAAGATGGCAGAGTAGGTAAGAAAATTCCAAGCTCTCAAGATTCCCCCCCACACACAAAAGAGATAAAATAGCATCTTAGTGTGAGCAAAGTGTGGGTAAAAATAAATAAGAATAGGGGCACACCAGGGGTCTTTCTGGGACAATTCTAGAAGATTAGGAGAAAAATCCTAGGAGGAGATTTGATCCCTGTGAAGAGTAAACACTTACAGGCTGTTGCCCCAGTTAACAACAAGCTTCTTAAACAGGTGACAAACCCTGGGCCTAGCTAGGTTGGGAGTCTGCCTGGGCCCCCGCCACAAGAACTTTTATTCCTGAGACAGTGAGGGGAGTTGGGTATCTGAGCCAGGGAAGATAGAGGGAACCTCTACTGATAAGAGCACAAGACCCAACAGTGCTGCAGAGACCAAGGGGGTGAGAAGGAACCAGCACACTCAGGAGAATGCAGAAGCAATAGGGCAGAATTCCCCTGACTGTGGGCACTTACAGGAGACTGGAAGTTTGACTTTGATTCCAGCTGGAGGGAAGAACTGAAGATCTGGGCAAGAGGTACCATCCCCCACTGCTCAGTTGTAGAGGTGATTATAAAAAATAAGCTATTATTACATTAAAAAATGCATAGGCAAAGGAGAAAGCCATTATGGGAATACAGAAGACTGGGATTCATCTTCAGAAGAGGATATTGAAACAAAGAAATCTTCTTCTACCCCAAAGATTATCAAATGGTCACCTGCCCCCCCCCCAAAAAAAATCACAGGACTCAAGAGGATTCAAGAATACTTTTAAAATCAAATAAGAGAGATGAAGGAAAAACTTTTTTTAAAAAGAATAAATCCAAGAAAAACAAGAAGATAATAAAAAGAAAGCCAACCAATTAGAAAAGGAGATCTAGAATCTTAAGGAAGAACATGACATCTTGAAAATTTGAATTGGGGGGTGGCTAGATGGCATAGTGAATAGAGGAATGGCCCTGGAGTCAGGAGGACCTGAGCTCAAATCCTGCCTCAGACACTTAACACAAAAACTAACCATGTGACCTTGGGCAAGTCACTTAACCCCAAGTGCCCTCCCCTCCCCCCCTCCAAAAAAACAAAAACAAACAGAATTGGGCAAAGGGAATTTAGCAAACTTATAATAAATCAATAAATAATTAAACAAAATATGAAGAATGAAAAAAAATAGAAGAGAAAGTATAAAACTTAATAGGAACACAGCTGATCTGGAGAACAGATCAAGAAGAGAAAACAAGAATAATCAAACTTGCAAATCAAAACAACTCCAAGATTCCACATCTCACCAGTCAGGTTGGCTAAGATGACAAAACAGGAAAATCATAAATACTGGAGAGGATGTGGAAGAATTGGAATACTAATACATTGTTGGTGGACTTGTGAACTGAGTCAACTATTCTGGAGAGCAATTTGGAACTACGTCCAAAGGGCTATAAATAATTGCATACCCTTTGACCCAGCAATACCACTTCTAGGGTTGTTTCCCAAGGAGATCACAGAAGTGGAACGAAGACCCATATGGACAAAAATATTTATAGCAGCTCTTTGTGGTGGCAAAAAATTGGAAATTAAGGAGATGTCCATCAATTGGGGAATGGCTAACTAAGTTGTAATATATGAATATAATGGAATACTATTGTGCTATTACAAATGAGGAGCAGATGGACTTCATATTTACCTGGAGAGGCTTATACAAACTGATGCTGAGCAAGAAGAGCAGAACCAGGAGAAATCTGTACACAATTACAGACACAATGTATATGTAATGACCAACTTTGATAGACTGGACTCTTCTCAGCAATGCACGGTTATAAGACAACTCCAAAAGACTCATAATGGAGAGATGTCTACATTCAGAGAAAGAACTAGAAAGAACAGAGTTTGAATGCAGATTGAAGCAAATTACCTGCTCTTGTTCTTTTTCTTGTTTGGTTTTATTTCCTCTTTCCCATTGTTCATTGCATCCATTACAATCCTTCTTTGTAACCTGACTAATGTCTAATGTGAAAGAATTTGCAGATCCTATGCTTGATTGCATGCCACCATCTGGGTGGGGGGAAGAAAATTTGAAACTCAAAGGATTGTGGAAATGAATCTTGTAAACTAAAAGTAAATAAACAAATTAATAAAGACAAAAAAATAAAAAAGAATAATCAAACTACCCAAAAGTTTGATAAAAAAATAATCTGATTGAATAATCCAAGAAATAACAAAAGACCATTGTCCCAAATGATTAGAACAAAGGAATAAAGTAGAAATAGAAAAAAAAAATCCATCAATTACCACTTGAAAAAAGAATTCTATGAGAAAAACTCTGGAATATTATAGTCAAATTCTGAAACCCTTAGTTCAAGGATAAAATATTAAAGGCAACAAGAAAAAAAAAACAATTTAAGTTTTATGGTACCACAATTAGAGTCATACATGACCTAGCAGCAGAGACACTAAAGGTCACAGGTCTTGGAACACTACATATTGAAGAGCAAAAGGACTGGGGTTCTAGCAGATAAATGTCATACCCCAAAAAGCTAAGCATAATCCTGAATGGGAAAAAAATGGATATTTAATGAACTGTCAGCCTTCTAGGACTTTGTTAAAAACAACAAACAACAAAACTGAACTTAATAGAATATTTGACATACAAGGGCCAAGAGAAACATAAGACTGACTACCAAAGACTGATTACAAAGGATTCAATAATTTTATATGTAAAATGTATGTCTAAGATTGCCAGTAAAGAAAGATTGGGGCAGATCTGAGTATGATATCACTTTAAAAAGTAAAACTATTTAGTAACAACTAAAAGGAGTAAATATTTTACACAAATGAGGTGCAAGAGGAAGAACCAACGCAGAGGAATTAGATTGGGGAGGAGGGTTGGTAGTTCTGGTAACCTACGATCATCAGGAATGGGTTTAAGAGGGAATAATACATACACATCTAGAAGAGTATAAGTCCTCTTAATTCAGAAGAAATAAAATGACAAGGAGATGGGGGGGGGAAGAGGACAAGGGAGCGATTTCTGGAGAGGAGGATGAGGGAATAGGTTATGGGGGCTGTAGAAGGCTGTTAAGATTTATAGGAAGGAGAGGATAAGGGAGGGATCCTTGTAATAGGAACCTAAGTAATAAGGGGGCAAGGTATCAGGTAGAAGCAAAGTTGTGGAATCAGGAGGGATTGAAAGAAAAGATACACACAAACATAAAAACAAAGATCAGAGGTAGGATTTGTTAGGGAAAGTATATGTGTATACATGTGTGTATATGTGTAAATGTATGTGTATAGATATAGATATAGATACAAATATAGATAGAGAAGTAACTATTCCTATTTTTCATCTTTCTTTAGGCATTTTCCACAAGAATTTTATTTCAAAGGATATGAAATAAAACAAAAAAGCAAATGGATAAGAGGCCAGATGGATAAGAAGATAGCACCTTGAAAAGGTGATGAAGCAGGAGGTAGAAGAGACCAATAGGAGGAAGACTTTTTAAAAATCTAAATACATGGCATTCACTGAATAATTTAAAGTTTCCTTTCATTGTTTTGGCATCTCTTTTCTTTTCCCATACCATCCTTGCTTCTCCTTTTCTTCCTTACATTAAATTATTTCAATTTTATTAAAGCCCTACTGGTACAAAGCACTGTGTGGACAAAATGCCAAAAAAAATTTTAATGTGTGCAAAGACAAAGTAGGGTATGTGTGTGTATCTGTGTGTGTGTGTATTTGTGTGTGTGTGTGTGTGTGTCTGTGTGTGTATGATGCCCATGTAGGTTATGTTTATCCAGATGAGTTTGTCTAGACTTGCTTCACAGGAAGGAGAGAAAAGATGTTACTCTCTCTCTCTCTCTCTCCTCTCTCCCTCTCTCTCTCTCTCTCTCTCTCTCTCTCTCTCTCTCTCTCTCTCTGTCTCTGTCTCTCTCTCTCTCTCTCTCTTCTTTCTCCCCGTGTGTGTGTGTGTGTGTGTGTGTGTGTGTGTGTGTGTGTGTGTGTGTGTAGGTTTAAGCTGCTCTCCTGCAGCTGCTCATGTTATATATCCAAAGTTTTTTTTTTACTCTCTTCCTACCAAATTCCAGTTCCACAAAGACCATCACATAGAGTGAGAGTAGAAAATAAATCTATTTATCTAAGCTTTTAGAAAACAGAAATCACAGGAGTCATACAGATTAGAAAATACCAGGCAACATTCAGAGTGAATGAGCTCTCCTACTGGGAGCAAGATATTTCAACTTAACCACCCAAAGAGAAATTCCCCAAAGTTTCTTCTATGGAAGGGAGAAGATATGTGGCATGATAAGAAGATAGATCCTCTACTTAATGACTTTTGCCATAGTTTTCTCTCTTTTTAGGGACTTTTCCTCAAAATTATTTGTAACTGCATTTCTTCTCTCTCAAAGCTAGAAGCCAAAAAACAAGAGTATCACCTTACCCAAGATTTTGCCAATTGTACTCCTCACATTGAATACTAAATATTTACTAATGAGAGTCCTATTCAAATAGGCTTGAGTCTTAGCTTACACCAAATATGAATCCACCTTTGTCTTTCAGGAACTTAATTTCTACTGTGGATGTACAGCCTATGCATATACATACATGCATATAAAAATAAGTAGTATATAAAATGCCAAACAAAATGAATGAGAAGCTGGATAGAGTGCTAACACTTTAGAGAAAAGGTCTTATATAAGAGATGACATGCAAGTTTTGCTTTGAAAGGCACTAAGAATTTTCTGAAATGGAGGTGAGGAGAGAATACATTTTGTCAATGGGAGAAAAATTTTGCAAAGTTAATTTTAACCTGTATTTCCTTCTTACTCCCGCTCTTGGTACTTTGATTCTTAATCATTTCTTTTTCACTATCTCACTGACTTATTTGCTTATTTCACCTTTTTTTCCGCCTCCCCTCTTTCCTTTCTACCCTGCATTTCTCATTTCTATACTCTACTCAGGAAGTAAGAAAACAAGGAAAAACTTTAATTTCATTAGTAGCCATAAGCAAGTCTGGAGATGAGCTGGTCTTCTGCATGACAGAACTTTTAGACTGCAAGATACCTTCAGTGAACTTAATGAGAAATCATAGAAACATAATTATGGAAACTCAAAATGAAGAAAATACCGGCAGGAAAACAAAAGGAACAAAATCACTAAGTGCCTACCTTATTAATTAGCCTGCAGATGTAATATCTCTTGCCCCCCAGTTAGCACCACATTTCATTCGATATAAATATAAACTGATTTCAGAAACTTTATACATAGATATAGATACACACATATAGATAAAGATATATAAATAAAATATGTATAGAAATGTTCATTTGTCCCTGCTCTGAACTTGAAATTATGCGGAAGTTCAAACTGTGAAACTGGAAGAAGTCGGTGGGCATGGTTAAAAGCGTGTATGTCACACTCTGGAAATCCCTGAATAAGCAGTGTATGCAGTTTCAACATAAGCTATAGCAAACTCTCCCATATATTCACAACAGCCTTTTACATATTAAACATGTTTCCTATGGAATTCCATTGCTGAAGTAACCATTTTATGGGGGGGAATATTAAGTCTTTTCCTTCTTGGTAATAATAATCTAATAAATACAGATAATAACTGAATAAATATTTAATAAGCAAATAAATATATGAATACATACCTGAGTAAATGAATGAAAATAAATAGATGAAGAAATGAATAAATCATGAATTAACAATAAAAAATAGATTAGTAAATATCTATATAAAATAAATGAATGAATGGAAGTATGAATGAATGAATGAATGAATGAATGAAAACCACAACAGCCTGAAGGTCTTTAATTACAGATTTCAAAAAAAAGTTCTGGCCATGCGTATTTGATAGAGAAGATCTGTTTTCCTTAACTTGTGGTTCTACTGAGTCCCGAGAACATGTATTCTACTTATCTCTAGAAGTTATGTTTTAATGGTTCTACTGTTGTTAAGGGACATTGAGGGGAATGTTTCAATTAAGAGGATTTTTTTTTTTACTCAGCCAATATGGTGAGTCTACACTGGCTTATCTGAACTCTGTGAGACTTAATACAGAGGTCACATCAACTCTTCTTTAAGGGCAACAATATACGTTGGTCTAGTTCATAGTTTCTAACAAAGACTGTCTTTTGTTGCAATAATGAATGAAATACTAGTTCAGACAATATCTTCATATTATATGATCTTTTGTATTATAAGTATTCAGATACATCTGGTTAGAGACAACTAAGAAAAGTGTGGAGAAATCATCCTATTTGTAATTTAGTAGGGCTGTTTTTTTTTCACCTCCATGCCACAGTACAGCCATTAGAACAGGTCTTTTGGAGTGATCCTTACATTTATGAAAGAAAAGTACTACATTCTAAAAGTAAGAGTGTCTGAAAATCAGATGGAGAAACTAGTTTAGAGCTATAATTGATGTAGAAGCTGGTAATGGAACTACTTATATTTTAAGCCACTTTGCAATGAAATCTATTAGAATCAAGACATACAGTGAAATTGTGACAAAAATTAATGTGGATTCATGACTTAAATAGCTTATTTGTTCCCTGGAGAAGTTAGGTAGGTACTTTTTGCCAGCTATGGCAAATAATTTGCCCTGTGTTAATTGGCCTAACCAGCTTAGCATGTGTTACACTCCTCTACAATCTTTTTAATATCCTTTTAAACTCTGGGCCATCATATAGCTTCCAGCCAATGACTTTATGAATATTATTCTTTGATGTACTGCATGACCAAGATAATATGACAATCGTTTTCTGGAATGACAATGTTATTTCTACATCAAGGATATTTTTTATGGGCAAGATAATCATGAAATTGGCTCAAACTCCTCAGGCAATTCATCTGCTTTCTATCTTTTCTACTGTCACACCTAGTTAAAAATATGAACTAAAGTATGAATGTTTATTTAAAAATAATGATTGGGCTTCTGGAGTTGTGAGAACCATACTTATAATCATTTACATAACCAGTAATAATTAGCTCATTCAGTGCTGAGCTGCTGGCCTCACCACTCCCTGAAAATTCCTTTGAATTTACTTTGTGCATGTTTCGAATTTGCTTATCTCCATAGGCATTATTTTTCACCACTGGAATTTAAGGAAATTGAGTTTGGTTTTTGTCTTTGGCACATAGTAAGACTCTAATAAATGCCTGTTTTAATTAATAAATTTTAAATAGGGATATGATACAAGTGGTCAATTGGTTTGCATTACACTGAGATTATTGATGTTCAGGCATGACATATAGTGGAAAGATTTAAGTGAAAAAAAAGAAGAGGTCCTTCAAATGATGATTAATTTTATAAGCCATAGGCATGTAGCCTTTTGGCATATATTTAATTGTATGTGGAGAGAGATTTAGTTCCAGGTAAAGTTCCAATAGCTGTGAATGGCATGACTATATTGTTTCTGATCCCCAGAAGACAAATTTGATGCTGTAATGCTCCCAAATTCTTTTCTCAGTATGCTGTTCTATGTGAACAGAACCAAAGTTGCTTTGTCTGAATTTTTTCTCCCCTTGGAGTGTTTCGTGTTCCATGGCTATGCTAGGTGCCTTCAGCGGGGATAGAGATAAGCCTTACTGTATAGCCAAGTCTGTGATGATAAACTTTTCTGAGATATCCTTGGATGATCCTCAGATATGGCAACTATAATACACTAATCCATCAACCATGAAGTGTTCTTGAGCTTCAGACATAACAGTAATAGCATCAAATACAACCAACTGTTGATAAGAGTGGGCAAGGTTAAATTCCAGGGAGAAAAAAGGAAAAAAAAAAACTTCCCCACACAAAGCACAAAGAATTAATTGACTCTACAGGTGACAGAGTACAGGTAAAGATTGGATACATTAATTTTTTTCTTTTAAATTTATTTTATTTTAGTTTACATCATTCATTTCCACGAAATTTTGAGTTACACATTTTTTCCCCATCTTTCCCCTACCCATCACCCCAAAACAGTCATCCCATTGTATAACCCCTCCCCCAATCTATTCTCTTCTATGTCCTTCCCCCTCACCCTTCTGACTTTCTGGTAGGGCAGGATGGATCTCCCAACCACAGTGCCTGTGTATGTCAAGTTACAGTTGGATGTAGTTAATAATAATAATAATAATTGTGTGTGTGTGTGTATATATATATATATATATATATATATATA
>CM053581.1:104759118-104774998 GCA_028627135.1 Pseudochirops cupreus | reverse complement strand
ATGCACAAAAATATTAAAGAAAATAACAATTTAAAATATAATTTAAAAAAGTCACAGAATTGGCCAAATGACAAAAAAGGCACAAAAAAAATTTGGAAAAAAAAGGTGCAAAATCTCATTAAGTAAAATAATTCCTTGAAAATTAGAATTGGGTAAATGAATGGTAATAACCTCATAAGACGTCAAAAAAAGTAAAACAAGTCAAAAGAATGAAAAATGCTAAAAGAATAATGGAAAAACTTCTGACCTGGAAAATAGATTAAGAAGATCTGAATTTAAAAGAAAATGACTACTTCCCATTACCATCACAAATCCACGATAAATAGAAGAGCCTAGACACAATAGTTCAAGAAAATATCAAGGAAAACTTCTCTATCTTTGAACCAGAGGGTAAAAAGAAATTTAAAGAATCCACCAATGACCTCCTAAAACACCTCCCAAAAGGAAAACTTCCAGGAATACTATAGTCAGATTCCAGAATTCTAACATCAAGTAGAAAATATTGTAACCAACCAGAAAAAAACCATCCAAATATCACACAGACACAGTGAAGATAACCTAACATTTCTTTCCTTACACATTAAAGGAGGGGAGGGCTTGAAGTATGCTATTCTAGAAGGAATAGGAGCTAGGGATTACAACCAAGAATTACCTACTGAGTATAACCCTTCAGGAAAAATAGACATTTAATGAAATGGAGGACTTTTAAGCATTCCAGATGAAAATAACAAAGCTAAATAGAAAATGTGGCTTTCAAACTGGATAGAAGCCTTAAAAAGTAAACATGAGAAAGAAATCATAAGGGATTTAATAAGGTGCCAGGGGTGGAGAATTTCCAGAGAGATGAAGGAAAAAGGAAAAGAACCTACTTGTACAAAAATATTTATAGTGGCTCTTTTTGTGGTGGGCAAATAATGGGAAACTGAAGGGATGTCTATCAATTGAGGCATGGTTGAATAAGTGGTGGTATATGGCTGTGATGGAATCCTTTTGTAGTATAAGAAATAATGAGCAGGATGGTCTCAGAAGAAAAAGAAAAAAAAAACAAACCTGGGAATACTTACATGAACTCATGCAAAGTGAAGTGAGCAGAAGCAGACCAGTAAACAAAGTAACAGCAATATTTTAATGACTTTGTTATTTTGATGACTACAATGATCTGAGACAATTCTGAAGGATTTAGGATTTTAAAATTGCTCTCCAACTTACATATAAAGAAATAATGGAGTCTGAATACAGATAGAAGCATAGTTTAACGTTATTTTTCTTGCTTTTTTAATGCAACATTTATAAGTATAAAAATATATATTTTGCATGATGTTATATCTCTTGCCTTCTTAATGGGTGGGGGAATATTGAGAAGTAGAGAGAGAATTCAGAACTTAAAATTTGTTAAAACTGAATTAAAAATAAATAAATACATTTTGAAAAGACAGCAGAAATAAATGAATAAGTATACATAATTATATACCATAATTATATACATCATTATATTTGACATATAATATATGTCAATAGTTTATGATCAATCAAAGGAAATTATTGCTACTATATTGGAATAGTAATTAAATTGCATTCTTAGGATTCACAGTACAATGGAAAAAATTAGATAGAGAATGATGACTTAATAGGAGGAATGGAGTTAGGAATGAAATAAACTTAACCATAAAAATAGAATACTAGCTGGATATATTTCCATCATGGTGTGATGGGGAACACTCTTTCCACAAACATCCTTGTTTGTTTTGGTGCAATAGGAACTGACATAGGCTGTTCCTCATCACTGGAGGTCTTCAAAAGGAGTTAGAATGCCCACTCATTAGTGATTTGTTTGAGGATACTCCTGTTCAGAAATATAAGGAATTAAATTGTTTCTAGGCTACCTTCCAAATCTGAGATAATAGAGTTCTCCATTCCAGAAAAGGCAACACAAGCCAACAAGAAATCCGCTAACAGCTGGGATCAATATACTGCACATATATGGTTATGGGGCGACTGAGGAGGGAGCAAGCTGAAAAATATCTTTTTAAGGGTATTAGCTTGCCTTTACTAATCCCCAAAGAATTAGCCTTTCTCTTCAATCTCCTAATTATCCACATTCTAATAGGTAAAGAAACACAGACTGGGAATGCTGAGAAGAAAACATATTTCTTTCCTTCAAGAGCAGATCAGCAGGAGAGTGCCCTGAAGTCCAATTCCTGTCTTGCTCACTGCCTTTGAAGTTAAAGAAACTTATTTCAAGTCTCTTCTACCTTTGGTTTCGAGGGACTCAAACAGAATTCTGTGGGCTGGATAAGGGACTGTCACTCTAGTAAAACTTCTCTCATCTTTGGTTACCAGTCATCTGGTAAAGCACAATCTAACTGTCTCACTAAATATATAAATCTAGTTTCTGGAGCCCACTGATTCAAGAAGCAAGGAAAAGCCTTAAGATAGATCCAGCACCTCTCCCTAACTGACATCAGTTAAAGGAGAAAGGAAGAAAAATAGATCATGATGACTTCCAGTGGAGTGTGAGATCCCTGCTTTGAGCAATGTATAGCTTTGGCCAAGTGAAATATGAAAGGGCTGGCTTATTATTGATGCCTAGTGAAGCAGCGCGGTCTCACAGCAAGACTGCTGGTCTCAGATTCTAGAGATATACATTCTAGTTTCCACTCATTAAAATAGTTTTTTTTTTTTTTTTTTTGTATTCAGGGCCGGGGGAGGGTGAGGAGGTTGGTGGTCTTACTTAACACACAGTCACATGTATAGAATCACACACTCTTAAAAAGTCAGACCTGAAGGAGATCTTAGGGTTTATCTAATTCCACCCTTTCATTCCACAGAAGACTAAGCAGTAAAGGGATATGTGACTGACTATTTGGTTTGTGATAGAACTAGGGTTAGAATTCAATTTCTATCTCTGAGTCCGTGGGTCTTTTCATTATTGCTCCATGATCTTGAATTGTCACATTTTCTGGGTCAGGTGGTCCTGGAATTGATAAATAAAGAAAAAGAAAATTCAAATACCCATAATTTCTTTAAAATATCTTTCTCTATCCTGGAGATTTGATGGTCACTAGAGTTTCTTTGAACTTCACCTTTCATTTGAAATTGATTGAGGAGTCCTTGGAATTGATCCCAGCCTTTCTTTAATTGATTATGAGATTTGATTGATTCTGCTTGATTCTCCTGAATCAAGTGCTGATCCCCCTAAGCAGTTTTGGTTTCAAAATTTGTTTGACTCCTTAAATAAAAGTTTATTTCTAAATATTCTTCTCCTTAATCCATTGTTAATGATAGCTGTGGCCTAATCCTACCACTTAACACCACAAAACAATTCTACCACTCAATAAAAACGTATTAATTAATGAATAGAAAATAATTTATAAAATTATCATTCAGTCCACTTCTTTTCTATTTTATGTGTGATGACACAAATTATAAACTATGCAAGCACATAGTTGGAGGGATATTTACAATTTTTTTAAAGGATGATAGGAAGAGATTTGAAGATCAGGGTATACAATAATACAAAAACACTTTTGGCTTATGAAGCTTAGCTATTCAAATAAAGTAACTATTTTACTCATTTCTGATTCCCTTATGTTTTATTTTAAAACCACTTTCAATTTTAACACTTCTTTGGTAGAAAATTCCAATTTTATAACTATAATTATTCTCTGCCTATCTATGGCATTGGAAGTAATAAACTATGTATATCTGAATGTGACTCACTAGAACATTTGGATCTTTTCCCCCTATTAATCAATTGTCCAGTTGAATCAGACAACCCAGTTGACTGAAAAAAACTGGGAGAGAGTCTGGCATAACCTAAATATTGAATCTGCAGGGAGTGTCTCAATGATGAGATCCCTTTGCCTTCATGGTGTGATTGCCACATCCTTTCATCAAATGTTCAGATTTTTTCCACTGTTTAAACCAGAACTATATCATGCCCCCAGGGATAAGATCATAATGATTATAATGTAATGTTGTTCTGTTGTACCCTTGTCATGTTTTACAAGGTCTCTCAAGTCAAATACTTTATAAAATGCACCTGTAACAAAGGCTCAATGGTTTTAGTGACATTAATTTGGTCTGTGTCTTCAATGAATATCACTTTCTGATAGAAGCATCTGCTATGGAATGGGACAGGACTGCAAGTGATTTAAAATGTGAATACAAAACTAAATCCTGCCTAGATAGAATGCTGCTTGGATTTCCTAGGCAACATTTAAAGTTCATCTAAGCCTATACTGGCCCCATAATGCTAAATATACTTGGAATTTAAGACTTTAGATTTACTCTCTTCTACCTCCAAACAAGAATATTGATTCTTACAAACTCTTTAAAAGCAATGACCTAGTTTTGGTAAGGGCTGTGTTGCATTTTGGTCTTTATATCCAAAGCATCTAGCACAGTGATTAGCACAGGGTAAATAATGGATTTTTTTTTCTCTTTTTGGGATCTTTTTCAAAAGGTGATCAGTGAATTCTTTCAAGTTCTATATTGCCCTCTAATTCTAAAATATGAAGGCAATTTTCCTTGAGAATTGCTTGAAGGATGATTTCTAAGTTCTTTTTTTGATCATGGCTTTCAGGTAGTCCAAAATTTTTTAAATTGTCCCTCCTGGATCTATTTTCCAGGTCAGAGGTTTTTTCAAGGAGATATTTCACATTGCCTTCCATTTTTTCATTTGTTTGGATCTGTTTAAGGGTTTCTCATAATGTCATTTGTTTCCATTTACTCCACTCTAATTCTGAAGGAATTATTGTCTTCAGAAAGCTTTTGAGATTCTTTTACCATCTGGCAATTTCGACTTTTTAAGGCATTCTTCTCCTCATTGGCTTTTTGGTCCTCTTTTGCCATTTGAGTTAGTCTATTTTTTAAGGTGTTACTTTCTTCAGTCAGGTTGTTGACTTTCTTTTCATGATTTTCTTGCATCATTCTCAGTTCTCTTTCCAATTTTTCCTCCACTTCTCTTATTTGGTTTTCAAAATCCTTCTTAAGCTGCTCTATGGCTTGTAACCACTCTACATTTTTCTTGGAAGCTTTTGGCACAGGAGCTCTGACTGTGTTGTCTTCCTCCCATTCCATGCTTTGATCCTTTTGGTCCCGAAAAAAGGAATCCAAAGTTGCATTGCTGGGTTTGCTTTGCTTCCTGTGCCTGCTCATGTTGCCAGTCAATTACTTGACTTTTGGGCTCAGTAGAACTCTGCTTCCAGAGGGGAAAGCTCTGTCCAAAATTGCTGGTTTTCACAGCTTCCAGGGCTATTAAGAGGCCACTGTAGCCCCCACCAGCTTTGGCTCACTGAAAACACACTCTAGCACCACCACCCAAGACCACGATCTGGATCCACGCAGCTCAAGGCAAGAGCACTTAGCCTCTGAATGATTGCTTGTCCCCCTGAAGCCTGCAGGCTGGGAGCTTCTGAAGCAGCCACGTGGAAGTGGTTACACATTGAAGCAGCTGCAGGGCTCCTGCTTCTGCTGCTTCCTTGCCCTGGAGGCAGTTTGGTTGGACTTTTCTCCCCTGAATTTAGCCGAGTTCCACTGACCTTTCACTTTGTCCTTGTTTCTTATGGCTTGATAATTCTGGAAATTGCCACAGCTGCCACTAATCCACTCTCCTGAAGGTTCCAGCTGTGGCTGGTCCTGACTGGCCCTGGAGTCAAGTCTCAGTTTCAGGCCAGTCTGGTTTCAGCTCCCAGTGTGCTGCAATGAGCCCTTCCTGTCCTGCCTGCTGAGGTGCCTTCAGTGGGGAATGTTTTTCTCTGAGTTTCAGAGCCCTAAAATTTGTTTAGAGTCATATTTTATGGGTATTTGAGGTGGTTTTGCGGGAGCTGCAGAATTTTCCTGCTTCTACGCTGCCATCTTGGCTCCGCCCCCTGATTTTTTTCTCAGAAAGAAAACACAATTATCATTGGTAGTGTACCTTCTGGTAATAAACTTTATGATCAAAGAATATAATCAGACACTTTTCTGAAAAAAATCAAAACTATCATTACATGAAAAAGATGGTCTAAATAGTTATTGATTAGAGAAATGCAAATTAAAACAACTCTAATACCACCTCATGCCTGTTATATTGGTTAACATGAGAGAAAAGGAAAATGAAAAATGTTGGAGGCAGTGTGGAAATATAAAGACGTTAATATGCTATTGGTGAAATTGTGAACTAGTACAATCATTCTGGAAAACAATTTGGAACTTGACCCAAAGGACTATAAAACTTCCCATTGGCCTAGAAATACCAGTAGTAGGTCTGTATCTTAAAAAAATAAAGAAAGAAAGAAAAAGGATATATATGTATAACAAATATTTATAACAGCTCCTTTTGAGTTGGAAAAATATTGGGAATTGGGGGAATGTTCAGTTGTGTTAGTTGTGTCCTATTCTTCATGACTCCATTTGGGGTTTTCTTGGCAAAAGTCTGACAGTGATTTGACATTATCTTCTCCAGTTTCTTTTAAAGATGAGGAAACTGAGGCAAGCAGGATTAAATTACTTGCCCATGATCACATAGCTAGTAAGTGTTTGAGACCAGATATAAACACAGGAAATCTTCTATAATCACTGTACCACTTAATTGCCCATATATTTGGAAATGACTGGATAGGTTGTGGTATATGATTGTGATAGAATACTATTGTAGTATAAGAAATGATTAGTAAGATGGTTTCAGAAAATTTGGGAAATTCTATATAAATTGATGCAAAGTGAAGGGAGCAGACGAGAAGAACATTGTACATAATTGTAATGGGAATGGGAATTTGAAGATCTTCCCTGCCCCTTAATAGGTCTAAAGGAATTTGAAGATATCCCCTGCCCCTGATTAGGCTGAATATAATCACATGAAGCCTGTGGTGGTAAGACTTTGCTGAACAGGTGGAGCAGGAAGGGGTGCAGTAGGAAATGAATTAGAGCAGTCTGAGCAAAGGGAGACAGAGGACTCAGGCAAGCAGACAACTAGAATTGTGAGTGTTTATGGGAAGTTCAGAGCAGGGGGAAGTTTTTGAGATGGTGTTGCTCTTTGCAGTGACAATGTATGATAACTTCTTGGTTGCTATGATCAGTTTGGTTTTCTGGCGTTGGGGGTTGGCTTTCTGGTGTCTGAATAAATGTTTTGCTCCTGTCTTCTATATGGAGAGTCTGTTATATTTTGTGATTCAGAACTCTGCTGGCATATTCATAATTGCTATTGGTCCTATGAATATTGCCTTGGTGATACAATAGTTAACAGCAATATTGTAATAATGATCAGTTGTGGAAGATTTAGCTGCTCTGATGAAGACAGTTCCAAAGGTAGCATGGTGAAAAATCCTATCCACCTCCAGAGAAAGAGAATTGAAGAACACCGAGTCCAGATTAAAGCATACCTTCTTCTCTTTCATAATTTTCTCCTTGTTTTCTCTGTTTGTTTGTTTATTTGTTTGTTTGTTTGTTTGTTTTGGCAACAGAAGTAATATGGAAATATGTTAGGCATTTCTTCACATGTAGCATTGATAACATATTGCTTGCATTCTCAAGGGGTGGAGGAGGGACATGCAGGATGGAGAGAATTTGGAACTTAGGTTTTTTTTTTTAATGGATGCTAAATTTTGTAAAATGGAATTGGGAAATATTTTAATGAAATAAAAATATATTAAAAAAAATAAACTCTGAAATCAGGAAGAGTAGTCCTCAGAAAAATCACAAAATTGGGGAGGCTAGGTATGGTGCAGTGAATAGAGTACTGGCCCTGGAGTGAGGAGGACCTGAGTTCAAATCAGGCCTCAGACAGCATTTACTAGCCATGTGACCTTAAGCAAGTCACTTAACTCCAATTGCCCTGCCTTCATCCCTCCAAAAAGAAAAATCAAAGAATTCATTTTGAAGTTAAAATGGAGCTTATCAGATGTATTCAAAACCATATGTCATCAACTCACCTTTAGTTTACACACAACATGTAGTTATAAAGTAATTCCCTGAAAACCTACAACAAGTAGAATGTGGGAAGAGAGCAATATGTTGTGATGTAAATGAGCATAGTTTTGCTACATACATCCCCACCAAATTTCTAAGGATGTACTAGAAAAAAACAAAGAGAAAGAAAAAAAAGAATTGTAAACATGTCCATCTAGTCTGGGACAACAAAAACTAATGTCCAAGTTTCTTTGGAAACTGTGCAGAAGAAAAGAAAGAATATACAGAAATTAATGTGTAAATGAACCCAGAGTAAGAAACAGTGCCCAAACAGTGCAAGGCAAGTTAGTACTCAGATAAACTAAGGAGACAAGCCAAGACAAAAGCCCAAGCATCATAGCACTTAAGTCCAAGCAGGGAATCACCCACCAACTCAGCCCCCTGGCAGCCCATTCCCAAGCCACAGTAAGAAAAAAAAAGTAAAGATACAGTGAAAATTTATCAGAAAATTTCACTTCAAAAACAAACAATATCATTTGCCATCTTTTTGTAAGCAAAAAGACAATGGACGAGGGGGGGAGTAAAAGATGATGCGATGAAAGGATAAATAAAAATAATCATAACCATAAACATGAATGGAATAAAATCACTCAAATGCAAGAGGATAGTATGATCAATTCCAGAGCAGAATCCAACAATATGCTGTTTAAAAGAAATACACTCAAAACATAAAGATTAACAAAAAAAATTAAATAGAGATTGAAACAGAATTATCTTGTTTTACCTGATTTTTTTTTTAAATCAAGGTAGCCATTATAATTTTTTTAAGTGGAATAGCAAAAATAATCAAGATAAAATGAGCTAACTGGGGAAACTGTATTATACTCAAAGATACCTAAAATAACAAAATGATCTTAATACTATCTATTTAATGAAATAGGATGTGAGTGTGTATAGGTGTGTGTGTGTGTGTGTGTGTGTGTGTGTGTGTGTGTGTGTTTTGTGTGTAGTTATATGTGGTATATGAAGAGGTAGAAATCAAAGCTATTGGAGTCAGGGACCATGGTATTCACTTTTCATACCTAGACATATCTAACAAAAATTATAAGAAATTAAGAACTTGAATAGAACTTTGAAAAAGTTTGAATGGAGACACCGCTTGCAAAAAAAGGAGGTTACATAATTCTTTTTCTGAATAGGAAAAAAGAGTTTGCTTATTTCTCAGCTATGCAGAGCACCATTACAAAAACTGACAATACATTCATATATAAATCTCACAAATGCTGAAAAATGGAAATAATAAATATCCATAATAGAATAAAGTTTATTTTCAACAATCTTTGAAGAAAGAATTAAAAAGTAATTGGAGGTTGACTTAATCCTAAGAAACTGGCAAGTCAAAAAAAAAAGCATAGAAAATTTCATCCCAAAAAAGTACCACCAATAGGATAACAAGCCAGATTTATAGGATGCAGCTATACCCATCCTAAAGGGGAAATGTGTATTTTGCAATTATTTTTTCTAATAAAAGAGAGAAAGAGTAGATCAATGACATAGACTCACTATTTTTTTTAAAAGCAGTATGCAATGGTAATTAATTTAGCAGGTACTTGGTCCTTAGTAACCAAGGGCTAAGTACTTATGTGAAAGAGGCAAAGGGTGTGAACTCTGTCTCCTGTTGCTGAAGTGGCAGGGGTGGGGGGGGGAGAAGGAGGGGATTGGCTGAGACAGAAAAATCTGGTGAAGAATGAACTTGCTGCCTCCTGGAAGTCTGAGATTCCTTCTGGGTCCTATGGCTAGCTGAACTGCTAGAGGACTGAAGAAGCATGACCAGGATAAGCCTTTGTTTGTTTGTGGCTTGGCTGATTCTTGAGTTCCTGGCAACAGAAGTTGTGAAGGGTTTGAGATGTGCTGGACTCTGTGAACTTCAGTGTGTAAGAAGAACTTCCCAAAGGACTGGACAAGGAGGTGGGAGCTGTCTGCTTCTGAATCCAGATGACTGTTTGGTGGATTCAGGTAAGAGATGGGACCACAAAAGGGGATCCAGGGATTCTGAGAGACCACCCTGAGTCAAGATGAAGAAAAGGCCTCTCCTTGGATTCATGATGAAATTGAAGTTTACTAGACTTCAAGGGGTGGAGGATTTATGTAATTTTCTGATTGTGTTTAGTGACTGATTGCTAGACAAGTGATTGATTAAGTTAATCTATGATTGCCCCATGAGTGGAAAATTGATTATTGTATTGTGAGATAACTGAATAACTGAGTGAGGAGGCAAACCCCTTCAGGGACACCAGATTATTATTCTTTTGTTCTTTGTGTTATACCCGAACCCAAATCCCAGGCCACTCTCACACCACCTGATTAGTGGCCCACCATTAAGCTCCTTTTATATTTCTATCCTAGATTTTGTTATAGCTTGAAAACTGCTTAAGGCATGTCTGGGCATATTGCTCAAGGCATAGTGCCCTGACCCCTCCTTCCCTAATCAGCATTTTACATATTCTCCTTGAATCATTATTGTGTATAAGGTTCATTATGGTACAAGGGTCTTACATAAGGACACCCTGTCCTGTCCTGCTGATGAAATAGGGTACCCCACCCTCTTTGTCCAGAACATGACCCTCACCTGTTCTGGGGAATTCCAGTCTGTTTTACCCCATGACCCTCCACCCTGCTCTGGAAAGTGCTGAGTATGACCTTCCACCCTGTGCCCTGCACCCTGTTCTAAGAGGGACCTCCATGAAACAGGAAGTTTGCCCCTACCCTTGCCCCATATTCCCAAATTAGCCGTGAGCTATAGATCTAACCAATGGCTATTCCCTCCTTCTGTATATCATGGCTTCTGTTAGCTCCCCTCCTTGATTGTGGTTTTTGTGGTTTCAGCCTATATAATCAAGTCTGTACCCCCAAAAAATTACTACCCAGTTTGAGTTTAACTCTTGGTAGTTGTGCGCTTGATCAATAAATCCACATGTAAATTTACCTTGAATCCAGGTCTTGGCTTGCTCTTATTCTCTGCACAACATTTGTTCTTAATACTGTTGCCACTTTGGTGAAAACTATGTGGCCATTTTAAATGTTAAGCTGTTTTGAACACTATATTGTGATTTTCTGTGAAAAGGTATAATGTTGTGAATATTATATTATGATTTGCTGTGAATGTTTGCCTTGATTTGTAATGGAATAAATGGAGTGTTCACTGTACTGTATAATCAGAACCTTAAAAGCTGTTCACACTAGCATCCTTTTGGGAAGCGGCTTGTGCATGGCATTACACAGTAGAAAAGTAATCAATCAAAAGCTCCAAAGAAAACAACAAATTACTATTTCTGAAAATCCAAGAAGAGGTTAACAAAACTGAAAGTGAATGACAACTTGAATTCATAAGAAAAACCAAAAAAAAAAAAATAGTTAAGAAAAAAGCTTGTAAAATAAAGTTAGGTGGTCTGATTTTTTTTAAGTGATATTTTATCAAAAGTATAAAAAATCAAATTGTCAATAGTTAAAGATAATTTCAGAAACTATTTAACCAATTATGTGCCAACTATGTGCCAAATCGGTAGTTTCCTTAATAAAAATAAATAGAAATTTATAATCTAGATTAACAGAAAAAAGAAACGGGTTATTTAAATAATGCAATATCAGAAAAAAATAAGTGAAATAAGTCACAAGTGAATTAACCAAGTAAAAACAAACAACAAATAAAAAAAACTATTCACGATTTTAGAGGACTAATAATTGAGTATGGTATCTATTACATAGTAGTGATATTTTTGTTTCATGGTGCCAAATAGGCACAGAAATAGACAGAAACACACACACACACACACAAACACACACACACACACACACACACACACAATCTACTACCAGATAGAAAAGTGATGAACTCAAGATGCAAAATCACATGATTTAGATAAATTAGATAGATAGATAGATATAGTTAAATTTTTGAAATGTCCAATATGGGAATTTGTTTTCCTTAATTATGCATATTTGATACAAATTCTTTGTCACTCTTTCATCTATTTATTTTAATTTTGAGTGGTGTTAAGAGGGAGAAGGAGCCTAGGACAGAGTAGTTGTTAAAAGAATAAAAATGAATTATGAGTGCGTAACGTTAATGGAATATGAAGATCTTCCCAGTCTATTTATAGGAACATGTGTTCCCTTTGCCCTTAGAAAAAGAGCCAAGTTCCCAGGTCTAAAGGTACACACATACTTCAATTACAGATATGATGCATCCTGAGTTATATAGAGTCTATTGAGGGAGAAACTTGCCTAAGGAAGAGCTTACTTAGGGAGAGACTTGCTTGTGGGGAGGCTTGCTTCTGTGAAGGCTTTCACACCTTTTGGTACTAAGCTGATTAAGCACTGAGTCAGGGAGAGTTGTGATGCCTTCTGGCTGTGAGCCTGCTATCCAAAAGTGTATATATATTCTGAGGTGAGATTTTGCTTTGGGGGCTCACTCATGAGAAGGACATTTTGATTTCCTAGATTGGACTCTGAGTAGCCATTTGTTGAGTCCCTCAACTACTCAGATGTGGGTGTTCTGCTCTGGTGGTGTTGTGTAAGTGGTTGTATTATTCCATTTAGACAGCTGGAGCCTTATCTATTGGATTCTTTCTTGGATACTCACTTCTTTCTACTTATCTGTACTTATCTGTCTGTTAATTAAAGTAAGTTCATTGACCCCTTTAAAGCTCTCTTTCCTTTAGAAAAAACAGATCAAAGAACCTATGCTAAAGGCCATCCTATGCTAGGGTGCTTGCGAATATAGAGTGTCATTGAAGTATTTTCAATATACAAAAGACAACAGTAAGACAAGAAGAAGTAGATTACAGGACAGTTTTGAAAGTTACATGTAGAATTTGATATATATTTTCAAATAAAAACAAGATGTACATAATAGAGTACTAAAGTTTCATCTGTAATCCTTTTATTTGTTAATCTCAGTATGTGAATATGTCCATTTTAATTATTATTTGATTACAACACAATAAAAAATAACAATATATGAAGATCTCCAACGAGGAGGAAACTCCACGCCAAAGTAGTTTAACATACTTTGTGATAGCTCTAACTGTTCAAAAGGTTTGTGTTTTGTTTGTTTGTTTTTAGACACGGAGCCTAAATATTCATTTCCACTTTTTTGGGGGGTAGTGGTGCTTAGTTTAGTTTTACTATACATTTCCCCAGTTTGGTAGGATTGGTTAACTTTGGTGCAATACTGAAAGTCTCTACCAACTCAGGGTTATGTCTATCTTGCAATCATGTATCAGAAGGAGAACATATTGGAAAATTTTAACATTTATTTGGAAATAATTATTTGCGTCCCAAATAGTTTGAGTAAATTAAAGTGAGGAGGGAGACATCACCAAAAATATTATTTCATTTGATTAAAAAAGAAAACTTTCCAAGATTTATTAAAATGCTTAATAAGTACAATTGCCCAACCACTTATCTCTCAGGTAGGTTTAATGAAAGGTTTAATGAAAGGTTTGTGGTTTAATAAAAGCAGTGTTTAGCTAGTTGTAAATTTGCAGGTAGAAAAATTGTTAATCCTAAAAATAAAATCATTAGGTCCTAGGGATAAGTATTTAAATATATTTATGCCAGATTTTCATGGGGCTTCCCTCAGTTAATATCAAATCAATGAGTTGCCTATTTTCAGTTAGTCGATAAACATTCATCAGGCACATAATATGAGTAGTAACTATATTTGGGTCTGGGAATATAAAGCAAGGTAAAAACTAATCTCTACTCTCAAGGAACTCAGACTAATCGAGAGAGACAACATGCAAAAAATAACTACATACAAAAACACGACATAAAGGATAAATTGGAAATAATCAGTAGAATAAAGGCACTAGTGTTAAAGAGAGACCAAAAAAGGCTTCCTATAAAAGGTGGAATTGTAGTTGGAGACTGAAGAAAGTCAGGAAATCAAGTTTGCAGAGATAAGAAGGGTGAGAATTCTAAGCAGGGGGGACAGCCCAAGGGAGGGAAAGGGGAATGGGAAATGAATTATCTTTTATGAGGAATAGTAATCAGGCCAGGGCAACTGTATTTTAGAGTCCCTGGAGGGGAGATGGGTGTAAAGTGTAAGAAGATGGAAAGATTGTGTAGGTGAGGCAGGTAAAGAAGGGCTTTGCAGGCCCGAGGTTGGTATATTTGATCCTGGAAGTGATAGGAAGTTACTGGAATGTACTGAATAGGTGGCACAAGTTTAATGATTCCTCAATATGATAGCTTAAAATATTTTTAGATATTTGAGTCTTTTTTCATCCAAGCTGAACATGAACAATTTCTACAACTAATTTTCATATGTCATATAATCTAGGAGCCTCAGGGTCCTGGTTAGCCTCTTCCACACATTCTCCAGTTTGTTCATTTCTTTCTTAGACTATGGCTACTGGATCTTTACATCATATTCCAGATGAGGTCTTGTGAGGCCAAGATATAGTGGGTACATCACTCCTTTTTTCTTGCAATCTATCCCCCATTTAATGCAGCATAAAACATATTTGCCTCCGGCTCTTTTTTTTTTTTGTCACAGCACTCATGTTGAACTTGTATTCCCCTAAAAACAATAAGATCTTTTTTTCAACAGCTGCTTTCTAACCAAGCCAGACCCACAGTAAATTTGGGAAATTGATTTTTTTTTGTAGCCAAGACATTTATCCTTAATGAATTTATTCTTATTAGATTCAATCCAAAGGCTTTAACCTATCAAGATCCATTCAGATCTCAATTCTGAAATCTATAGTATTAGCAAATTCCCCTAGCTTTTTCATCTGCAAATCTGATGAGCATATCATCTTCGTCTTTATCAAAATCATTGATAAAAATTTTAAACAGAACAGAGTCCAGCACAGATTCCTGGGGGGCTCCACTGGAAACCTCCTGCCACGTTAGGATTGAACCATTAATACTAATCTTTGTCTAGCCAATCAATTCTCAATCCATCTGATTTTGTTTCCATCTAATCCATCTCTCTCCATCTTCATCACAGGAACAATATGAAATACTTTTTTTAAAAAAAAAATCTTTGCTGAAATCTAAGTAAGCTTTATCCAAAATATCTCCCTCATCTACTCATTTAGTAATATTTTCAAAAAAAGAAATAAAGGAAATTAGATTAGTCTTAATGAAGGCACATTGAAGGCACATTGCTTTGTGATCACTGTGGCTCCCTACCATCTTTTGATTTATCTATTCTAGAATTTGCAGAATTCTAGTCTGTGTGGACTTGAGCACTGGACTTGGAGTTAGAAAGATATGAGTTCAAGTCTGGCCCCAGACACTTATTATCTATATGGCTCTGGGCAAGTCTTTTAGCACACACTTGCCTTAATTTGTCCAACAATAAAAGAGTAATAATAATAACTGGACCTACTTTATAGGATTGCTAAGAGATCAAATGAGATAATATCTGCAGGGTACTTAGCATAGTTCCTGAAGTATAGCAGGAGCTTAAGAAATGCCTGTTTCATTCCCTTTATCTATAATTTATAGACCCTATTCTCTTACCCTTTTTGAAAAACAATACATCATGTATCCTTCTCCAATTCTGTTGTACCTCTCCCACTTTCTGTGATGCTTTATACATCACCAACAGTGGCTCAGCAGTCACATCTGTCAGGTCTTTCTGGATCCAAGGATGCCATTCATCTGGGACAACTTAAATTCAGAAATGAAAAAGTGACAGTGTCTTTTTACATATCGTGAACATCACCTCCCTGTTAATCATTTCTGTTCCAACATTTCCAGCAGATGGTTTATGCTCCTTTGCAGAAAAAAAGAAACAAAGATTTGAGCAGCTCTGCCATCCCTCTGTTGTTAGGTATCATCATTCCATCCACCCCAAGAACAGGGCCTATTATTTCTTTGATGCTCATTTTTCTTCCATCACAAAGGGACTCTTGTATAATTCTTCTCTTTCCTTGTCTGTTGAATTCTTACCAAACTCAAATGACAGCTTGTC